>JADMNL010000025.1:235002500-235717500 GCA_016271365.2 Neoceratodus forsteri
AGAGCTGTCACCAGTGATTCACAGGGAATTAAATAAAACCACTGTTTCCACAGTAACTTCATGATTCCCCATTATCCCATGACCTGTCTCTCGCTTCAGTGCTTTTCCCAATGGCTGCCTTCCACATCTCATTTTTGCAGCACATAACGACTGCCGCTCTGCCCAGGGATATTGCTTGCTGGCCACTCACACCAACTGTGCATTTACAGGCATTTAATCCACGGTCACCTGATGGTGATTGACCAATTGGATTTCTTTTTTTGCTAACCCATGTTATAATAACTAATTATAGCACATGTATATTCCTCAGCGCACCTGCATATTATTACTTGCACCATTTTGAAAATACGTTATTAGCATTAAACAGTTAAAACTGCAGCATCAAAATATAAATTAGAATGAAATTCTAATGTTAACATCCTTGTAAACCAGCTACTGAAGAGCCAATAACACATTAAAACATCAAGGATGACTTCTATAGCTGAATGTGTCATTCAGCAAGACAATATGGAAATATGAATGCATATTAAAAGTGGATGATTGATGTGTAAGGACCTTACAAAGTCTCTTTCGCCCAACACAGCACTCACCTTCAATTCATCTTCATCTGTTACCTTAAAACATTGCACAGACGCATAGGAGGTGCAAGGAATTTACAACACTAATTTATTGTGCAAAGCGTTAAATGTGCACCATAACAAACATACCATTTAGGACATGGATACTAATATTTTGCAAATGCATGCTTCATCAGAGATAACCCAGATGCTGCCTCCTCCATTAAATAGTAATGTGGAGTCAGCAGATGGTATAAACATTTAAATGGGCCAATCCTAATGTCCCAAGAATTATGATGCACAAAGAGTGAGTCAGACGGTGTATTTAAAGCATATAATTATACAGTTTAAAAACCACTCCATTTTAAGCAGAACTCACTGTCATCACAAGAGATCTGTTGGCGAATCATCATCCTACAATTGAAAAAAAATGGAAAAGAATTTGAACCTGTTTGTTGAACGTGTGCAGTTTATTTTACAGCAGTAAGTTAAAAAATTATTTCCATAGAAACATTCAACAAGGACATCATAACATCCCAAAGGCATCTACAATTAAAGTGCTAGTGTACTGCCTAAAATTAATATTAGTTTTTAAAAGTAGTCAACTGTTACCTTTTCTGTCTGAAGTGCGTTTTTCTTTTCTCTTTGGGTAGTTACATGATGTTTTACCTGATGTTAGTGAGTGTGTTTTGTGGAACAGCACTCTGCCTGGCAGCTGACATATCTAGTTTTATTCCCCCACTACATCATCAGCATTGTGACCTCACTGACTGTGACATCATAGCTACTCTGGAAGATCCACTCTGTAGTTGTCAGGTCAATTACCTGTGATGTCACAGTCAGTGAGGTCACAGTGCTGATGATGTCATGGAAGGAATATATCAGCTGCCAGGCACAGTGCTATTCCACATATCCAGCAAAATACTCTCACATAGAAAACTTTCAAATGAGCAAACGGAAAAAAGCCCTACCCTGACCCATGATGGGCCACTGTTGTCAGAGGAGCTCGTTGTAGCACCAGCACAGCTAGCGAAGGTGCCTTTCCTCTCTCAAGGATGAGGAGGTTAAGAAGCATCAACAGCGATGCCTCCTGGTCAAGTGGGATTGAGAGTGGGACCGCCTTGACCTCGACCACGACCATGACCTCAACCATCAACCAGACAATCGACGGTGATGGGAGCCTTCCAGCTGGTTGTGGTAGGTCACATGCCTACCCACATTGACCAGCATAGGCATTGAAAGCTTGACTGCTGGTGGAGACTGCTCTGGCTGAGGACTGGATGGGGACACCGACCAAACCACAGCCTCTTGATTGAGGACCGGGAGCACTGGGGTCTGCAAGATCAATTTCTTGATCTCATCTGACAACTGGTCGACAGATCTGAGGAAAATTTCCATGGCCAGCTCAATCGGAATCAGAGTTGATTGGCTCAAGGGGGGTACCGAAGAGCTCTCGATCTGCCTGACCTGCTCTGAAGCTGAAGGGCACTTGTCCACTGTCAAGTGGTCGGGCAAATTGTGGTACTGGGAGGACCTTGAACTCTCCTGGTCCCACAACCAGTACCGGTGGCACTTGTGTTTAGAACCACTGAGGGCAGTGCTCTCCCCAGGATCTGGAAGGCCAAACACATGTCCCGGAAGCCTCCGGTGAATGATCCTCTGATGCTGGCCCCAGCTGGGAACAATGCCAAGAAGAAGAGGAGCCTGCCACAGTAGCTTCAAGGACGATAAGCTGCTGAGCAGTCCCAGCCAAAGCTGAGTCCTTCTTGCGACCCTTAGAACAGTCCCTCGGATCCCATTCTGAAGGCCAACCCAGGAAGAGCCAGATCTTCCTGTCCTGGAGGGACTCAGAAAGCATGCTGAGACAAAGGCCACACCTGGCCATGTCCTGCTGCCCAACCAAGCAATCCACGCACATGTCATGTGGGTCAGTGACTGACATCTTCCGCCAGCACTAAACACAGAACATGAACCCCAGCTTCCATTGCTCCATTGATGACTGAAGAGGGGAATCAAAGGAAGTTACTAGAAAACTTTTAATAATAAGGTTTGCCTAGGGTGCACTAAATCCTAAGTGAGAGCCATGAAGGAGGTGACCTGTTCTTCCAGTAGAAAGAAAGATCTGGTGTCATGGGATGGAGTCGAGGGATATACTATCTGGGTGGTAGGAGGAGCTTAAGCTTAAAGACATCCAGCAAATTAACATATTCCAGTGGGACTACCAGAGTTTGGATAGTCAAACATATCCACATCCCTAAAACAAAATGAAGTGCCCCTAATGCTGCAGAAGCTCACCCCTGCTCACTGGAAAAGGGAAACATTAATAGTACGTAAGATTTAGCCATATCGATTTTTTATCATGTCAGAAGGCATCCTTTCACATAACAGAATAGAAGTGAGCATGTTATCTCTTCAACAGGAGCGAGACCAAGTAGAATATTAGATCAGTTGGGTGGGCAGAATAAGAACAAAAAATGGTAAATCAGGGTTCCAAAAATACAGTATGATTGCCATTGATAACTGAGAGAGCCTCAGAGATTTAAAACTGATAATAAAAAAAAAAATTGTCATTTACAATTTCTGAACACAGTATGAGTGCATTAGAAACATGGAATTTGAGGACAGAAAAGGACTGCTTAGCCCACCTAGTCTGCCCAGATGTTCCCTACCTATTCTGTCTCTGCAGGCAGACCCCATCTGGTCTTTGTCGATCCTCTCACCTCCCTGAATCCATCTAATATACTCCTGTGTCAAGCCCATGCATGATTGAAGCCCACACTGTTCAAGCCTCCACCATGTCTACATGCAGTCTATTCCAGGCACCTACAACCCTTTCAGTGAAGAAATATTTCCTCACATCACTCTTGAATTTCACCCCTCCAGCTTCATCGCATGCTCCCTCTTCCTGGTGCTTGTCATTTGAAAGAGACTCCCCACCTGTACGTATATGGTACTAATTCTCTTATATTCTGCAAACTGAAACAGTTTGATTTTAAATTCAAATTTTATTTTTTTAAACAAAACTTTTTAATACGGTTTATAATATGTTTATATGCACAGTTCTTGTGTGTTTTATGGTTACAAGAGTTTCTTCTCAAGTCCTTTGTGTGTCAGAACTGCTCAACTTTGCTTCGCAGTTCTTTAACCCAAAGAACTCAAGAATGTACTCTTATAACTGTATTAGGCGTAGTAACTGTACATATAAACATATAGCCTTGACTGGTATGAGGCTGACACCTATAGGGTTGCCGTTGGTGTTTGGGAGAGAGGCTCTATATACTCAAGAGCAATGTGATAATATCATTGCTTAGAAAATGGGCTTTTTATTTCCTGGCATCTGATTGGCTAGTACCCTTGCCAAGGGGGTACATTAACTTTCAATAGATGCCCAGGAAACAAAAAGTACCAGTCTACAGTGCCCCTTCACCCAGTAGTATTGTGCCCACCCTGCTACATAATTGGCTGCAACAACTAATTTAAAATGTAAAACACCGCCATTTTTTTCCCTTCACTTAGCGAGAGAGCTCAACCACCATCACTTCTCCCGATACACTCCTTCCTGACAGAAACAACTTCCTGCTACCCACAGTAATCAATTTAACATTTCGTTCTCGAAATAAACCCTGATACTGTGTCTACTTACATTCCCACAACTGGCAGCACTCTCGCTCATTCCTACAGCTCTCTACATTGTGGCTCCTCCTGCTCCGCTTGCCCACTCGCTGACTCGTAAAACACACGCGCACCCTCACAATCCCGCCAGTTGAAACAGACGTTCCCGCTCCACAAACCACCGAGGACCAAGAATGTTTTAAAAAAATATAAAACAACCGGCTCCCGAGTACACCAGCTTACTATCCCACGCCGCGCTTTCGTGTCAGCATAGTAACCTCTGACCTACCACACGCAACCTCTGACCTCTCTAAAAAAAAAAAAAAAACTCTCACAACAGAAAACAGCTTCAGGCAACTGGGGGGTGGCACGAATGAAGAAATAAAAACGAAGCCGTGAACCCGATCGGCTTCAGGCAACTGGGTGGGGGTCGGGCACGAATCAAGAAACAAAAATGAAGCCATCAGCCTGATTGGCTTCACGCAACTATCGCTGAATTGACTGTGCTCTCCATGACTGCCACACTCCCGATCTCAACAGCAACAGCTACTTCCCGAAGTTAATAGTTAAAGAAACAAATACCGGGACAGACACACACACTATCTTTATTTTATTTTTTTGTGATTTATTTCCATGGCAGTACAACAAGGACGTGTCTACTCTAATGTACAGTGCAGTGTGCAGATGTACCATGTCAAATGAAGGCGTAGGAACTATTTTATTATAAAAGTTATTTTAAACTAATTTTTAGTTAATTTTTTAAATTAAACTTACATTCTTTTACACCATCCATTTCTAAGCAATAATACCCTCGGGGTGGGCGGTATGGGCAATACGGACCTTCCAGGGTTATAAGGCCCTCCACCATGCGCCGGGCCTCATTACTCCCTTGGGCGGTCCAGTATTGCCCACTACCGCCCACCCTCTCGGGTATTATTGCTTAAATAGAGGGCTTTTCTGCCGAGATCATGCTGCGAGGGGTTAGGGAGCCAAATCAGCAGCCTCACTGAAGTTTTTTATAACTGGGATCAGTTTGAGAACCTTTACTTTAACTGGATAATAATGGAGGCAAATGTGTGTGGAATTTCTAGGATAGGATATATATAAATCCCCCATGTATCTGATATGTAACATCTACAATTCATGTCTGTATAAAATGTACAATGTTTCCTTTTTGCCTCAATAAAAATTCACATTTAAAAAAAAGACATATGAGCCAACCCTGTGGTGCAAGAGGCACTGGATGCCTTACCTCGCATCACGCCGGTGACCTGGGTTCGGGAATGGACTCGGGTCATTGGGGAGCTGGCACAGGGGGGAAGGTGAGAGCAGGTTTGAGCAGCCGTAGGGCAGCTCTCCTCTCTCAGGGTGGTCGTCACCCCCCCCGTAGTTCCGCTGCCACCGGGTGGAGGTACGGTGGTTAGTGTAGGAGGGAGGGGATGGCAAGTTGCGGGAGGGTGTCTCGAGCCATGGCGTGCACATGCCTCCACATGTGCGCACCTGGCCGAGAATGGGGAGCGGGTGAAAAATGGAGAAAAACACAAAAAATTTATATATATAAAAAAAAAAAACATATATCCAACTCCTCCTTGGTGCTGCTTGTATGTAGAAAGACAACATCAGCCCTTTTCCAGTACTCTGAAATCATACCTGTTTCTAGTGGGTTGTTGAACAAGGCTGTCAGTGGAGCAGCTAGAACCTCCCTAAGTTATTTTGCTACCCTGGGGTGAATCTAATGCGGTCCCATTGTCTTGTCTACTTTCAGGGCTGCAAGTCCTTTCAGCACTTTTTCCTCAGAAAATAGACCTGTGTCCACCCCTCCCCACGCTCTCCCTGTTTCTCCCTCATGGTCCATCCTCTCCATCTTACACTGTGAAAACTGAGCAGAAATACTGGTTTAAACCCTTTGGGAGAGTGCCTCAGAAAAGTACTAGCAAACAGGCATGAAGGAGGGGTGGAAGAACAATAGGAAAAAATCAAAATTGCCATCACAGAGGCAGCAAGCCTTTGTGTAAAGCAAATCAACAAAACAAAATGAAGGAAAAAGCCACTATGGTTCTCAAAAGAGGTGGCAGGGAAGGTTAAGGAGAAAAAGACAGCATTCGGGAAATATAAGAAAACACAGAAGGAGCAGGGCAGATAACTATATCAGTTAAAGCAGAAGGAGGCAAGGAAGGCAGTCAGAATAGCACAGGCCCAAACTGAGGAAAAGATAGCCAACTCTTAAGAAGGGGGATAAAACCTTTTATATGTACATTAGGGAGCGAAGAAAAACCAAGGGAGGGATACTGAGGCTTAATAAAGGGAAGGGAATGTGGGCAGAGGGTGACGGTAAAAAAGCAGGGATACTGAATGAATAATTATGCTCAGTATTCACAAAAGAAGAGGAGGGGGAGGTACCTAAACCAAACAATAGAAACACTCTGGATAGGGGGTTGATACCATTTCATTCACAGAAGAAAGGGTTCTGAAAGAACTCTTAAAACTGAAGGTGGACAAAGCAATGGGGCCTGAAGGGATTCACCCCAGAATTCTAAAAGAAGTAAGGGGAGAACTAGTGACACCACTGACTACCCTCTTTAACAAATCATGGGAGGATGGTGTGGTACCTGAGGACTGGAGGAGGATGTGATTCTACTTCACAAAAGTGGGAGCAAGGCAGAGGCGGAAAACTACAGACCTGTTAGTTTGACCTCAGTGGTAGGTAAAATGATGGAATCATTTCTGAAGAAAAGAATTGTTGAGTACCTAGAGGCCAGCGGGGCACAGGACCCAAGGCAGCATGGATTCACAGTGGGAAGGTTGTGTCAGACGAATCTAATAGATTTCTTTGACTGGGTGACCAAAGCAATAGACCAGGAAGGGGCTGTGGACATGGCCTACCTAGACTTTATCAAGGCATTTGACACAGTCCCACACAAAAGATTAATAAACAAGTAAGCCAGCCTTGGAGTGGGTCCCAAGGTGGTAGCCTGGGTAAAAAATTGGCTGGACAACAGGATGCAGAGGGTAATAGTAAACGGAGTCCACTCTGAAGAAAGGTGGGTTACTAGCGGGGTACTGCAGGGTTCAGTACTGGGACCGGTCCTCTTTAATGTCTTTATAAGTGACATTGCGGAGGGACTGGAAGAAAAGTATGTCTCTTTGCAGACGACACAAAGATCTGCAACACGGCTGATACACAAGGTGGGGTGGAAAGGATGAGAAGAGACTTGGCAAGGTTGGAGGAATGGTCAAATGTCAAACTTAGATTCAATGCAAAGAAGTGCAAAGTAATGCACCTGGGAAACAAAAACCCAGGGAAAGAGTACACAGTGGGGGGTGGGATACTAACAACAACAAAAATGAAAAGGGACCTGGGGTAGTCATATCAGACAACCTAAAGGTGGGCAAGCAATGTGAGAAGGCAGTAAAGAGGGACGGGAGGATACTGGGATGCATAGGGAGAGTCATCACCAGTAGAAAACAGGAAGTTGTTATCCCTTTGTACAGGCAGTTGGTGAGACCCCATTTGGAGTACTGTGTGCAGTTTTGAAGAACCCATCTCTTCAAGGACATAGACAGGATGGAAGCTGTCCAGAAGAGGGCAACTGAAATGGTGCAGGGTCTGCACCAGAAGCCATACGAAGAGAGACTAATGGAGCTTAATATGTATACCCTCGAGGAAAGGAGGGAAAGGAGGGACATGATAGAAACTTTCAAGTACTTCAAGGGAATCAATAAAGTCCAAGAGGATAGCATCTTTCAGAAAAGAGATGTGCAAGAACAAGGGCACAATTTGAAGATGGAGGGACGGCTCAGAGGCAATGTGAGGAAGTATTTTTAATGGAGAGGGTTGTGGATGCGTGCATCGGCCTTTCTGAGGAGGTTGTGGAGTCAAAAACAGTGGGGGAATTCAAGAATGCATGGGACAGACATAAGGCAATTCTATTGGGGGGGTAGAAGGAAGTAGGCTGTTGGTTAACTAGGATCTGCAGCTTATCCATTAGATAGGGAAATGAGCAGACCAGGTGGGCCAAGCGGTCCTTATCTGCCATCAAATTCTATGTATCTGTGTTTCTTGGTCTCCTTCTGTATAGTCTCCCACTTCCACCTTCTAATTCTTACTATCCCTATCCTCATTTTCCTCTTCTTACTTATGTACCTGAAGAAAGTTTTATCCCTTGTAGTGACGCCTTTGGCATTCCTTTCCTCTGTGTGCACCTTTGCTTTCCTCACTACCTTGCCTGCGTGATTCTGCCTTTCTAGTTATACCTCCGTGTCCTCCTCCCTCAGCGTTTCCTTATACCTCTTGAATGCCACCCTTTTCCGATTGCCACCCTTGCCACTTCCCTGGCATACCATAATGGTTTCCTTTTACTTCTGCTTTTGTTTATTTCCTTCACACATAGGTTGGTTGCTTTAGTTATGCCCTTCCTTATTCTCCCCACTGTCTCTGTGCTTTTCCCTAGCACTCCTCCATCCCTCTTCAGCAGTTCCTGATGCAGTCACTCATTTCTTTACAATCTGCCCACTTCAAGTCCAGAACCTCACACTTGTGTGGTTCGCCTGTGCTCCTGTCTTTATGTTGCATCACACTGTACTGTGATCACTGATACCAGTGGGACTGCCCACTGTGACGTCTTCAGTACTGTTCCTGTTTGTAAGTACTGGAGTCAGCACTGCCCCATCCCTAGTGGATTCTTTGACTAACTGCCAGAGAAAAGCCCATTACAGGGAGTCAAGGATGACCCTGCTTCTTGCAAAGCCACAGTTGGAAGGCTTCACTCCCCATCTGACAGACTGAAGTCACCAACCACCCCTCCCCCACAGTATTAGTTCCAAGTCTACCTTCATAAGACAACCCAGAGTCAGTGGTGCTTAGATAGTGTACAGCAAGTTCGGATACTGGTGGATACCACCGTTTTGCTGAATGTCGAATGCTATTGGATATTGATGGCAGGATCTGACCTCCTTGGATACCAAGAATGGATACAGTCGGAAGCCATAGGACCTGACTGGATCTGAGATATCTGATGGTTTGCTAAGTGATCTTGCTGTTGGATTACAACTACCCAAGGGTTGGATCCAAAGATCCGGTCACCAGATTCAGATATTCAACCTCTGATCCTCAAAGTCAGACTGGGGATCCAAAACACAGGCTTGGTCATATGGGGGTTGGATTCAAATGATGGATAGCGGGGCTATCCATCTGAGGGTGCTAATATCCCTCAGAGCACTATCCAAGCACCACCACCCAGCGTGTAAGGGGCTTAATGCTCAGCCTAACAAGACAAGAATAGTACCATATATGACTTTAGTTCCAATTAAGTTATTAGACGTGTCCATAGCATTTGAAAGTTCCAAATCTCCTCAGCATCAGAAGATCATTCTAGAGATGAATGAATGCATCTCGTTCGAGGAATCACTCCTGCAGATGGCGGAGACAACAAACAGAGAGGTTTCACTTGGCGTGGATTTTCATGATCTATGAATTCTGTTCCTTGTGATGGTCCTTGGGGATTTCTGCATAGTTATGGGTCCCCCTCTGCCTATCCTCTGCTTCCTTTTAACTTTCATTTTTCTCCATTGTGCCTTGGGAGTATAATGTGAGGCTGCCTGTGGAGGAGGTCTAGTTGAAGATCCTCTTGTGGATCATAAGTTCTTGTTTGTTATGTTCATGCTGGTTTTCTCTCCTCTGCCCCCAGCCCTCTGCAGTCACTTGCACTCTGACGGTGGCCAGCTGTGAGATATAAAGTCAATGGCTTCATTAGAAGTATAAAAGGAGCGGACACCATTCCTATCTATTTGCAGGATGGCATGGTATTTCATGCTGTATCTCCTGCCTAACTCCCAGAGTTTAGACTTCAGGGGGCCAAAGGCATTACATTTCATAGCTTGACTAGCAGAGTAGTCCTGAAAGATTGATGTCTTGTGTTCATGGCATACCAATGGTCCCTTGTCTAAGTTTTCCTTCTCCAATCTGAGGATAGTCTTTAATGGAGTAGGATAGAAACAGTGCAAAAATAAGTCAAGGTTTGTCACTGACCCTGGGCTTCAGGTCTAAAGATCTGTGGGTATGTTCTATTTCTAAGGGAGCGCCCCCCCTAATTATGTTGCAGTAATTGTAGAATGGCACTGTGCAAAAAGGAGATGGGGTCTCAGTTTTCAACATCTTCTGAGAAACCAGAGAACAGAAGTTGTTATGGTGACCCCAGTTTTCCAGATCTACTTTGTCTCAAATCATTTCACTCTTTTTGCTGCAACTCCAGCAGCATCTCTGTAATCAGAGTCCCAGTCAAATCTGGCCGTTAAGCTTTCTCCATCTTGTACCCAGGGTGCAATATTCTCACCCCAAATCTGCACATACATTTTCTGTATCTCAGTCCCCGTGCCAGACTATCCATTCAACTCCGTTCCAGCTTGTCTCAAGGAACCCAATGCCATTACTGCAAGGAAGATAAATACAACTCTTGAGCTGATTAACAACCACTGATATCAAGACCAAAGCACACTAGGAGAATACCATATTATTCATTCGGATAATGATGTTGTCACTAAGCCAAATCCAGGCGGACAGCAGCACTACAGTTGCACGAGCAGATAGAAGAACATAGCAAGCCAAACAAGTTTCAGGACCAGCTGAAGTAAATGTTTAACTTTTCCTAAAATGGAGCAAACCCTGAATAAATAAATAAATGTACACTTACCTTATTCTGATAACGTACCCAATGTCACCAAGAGCTGCACTGAGGCACACAAGTGACCAGGGGGAAAAAAAACTGTTTGAAATTAAACTCCAAGCAGACCCGAATTAACTTTTTCTTGAAACTGGAGCACACTCTGAAGACCCCATGCCACATATCAGGATAATGCAACATGGTGAAATAATGAATCCTGCGATGCACGATTGTACCAAGAGATGCACAAATGGACCACACGGCCATATTCATCAGCAGCAAAACTGAAAGTCGCTGTCTTTTAAAGATTTGAAAACTTGCCAAATCTGTTTTACATCCAGTATAGGAGGCATCCTTTCATCAGGAATTACTGTGTCATCGCATCCCTGCTTGACTTTTCGGGGGGACTCCAGTTGCTTCTCTTTATGGCTGTTTATTGCAAAAGTGTTCTGCTGAGAATCAGTCGGCTTCTTGTGCTTTTTCTCCCCAACACTAAAGATATGCTTTTCAGCATCTCTGTGTGAAGCACTTGTAGTAGCCCTGCTGTCTGCTCAGTTACCACTGTGACCCCTGGGCGGCGCCACCCCCCAGTGTTACACCCCTGCCTACTACCCTGGACATAGGCTAAGGGGTTTGGGTTCACTAGCTAATAACATTTTTTAAAACCTTTTTGCAGTGCCTCCACTCAGGGTGCTTTACGTGGGAGAGATGGTACTGGCTGTAGCCCCCTGAGCTGCTACACCACCAACGGTGACCAGTTACCCTCCCCAGACATGCCCCAAGACACAGCTCCCCACATTTCAACATTTTGAATTAAAGGATCTCTCTAATAATATGCTCACACAGGATTTCAAACAACAAGATATTTATTTTGGGGGGGAAATAAAGGAGCTAGGAAAGGGAAACAGGAGGAGTAGAGGTTTTACCGTATTTACACATGTACAGAGATCTTTTTGGATTTTGCTGGTGAACCCTCCAGCTGGTTGGCTACATATTAACAGGCAGACATAAATCACATCTTACCATTCAACTTAAGACATCCAGAGCCCTGGCTATCTAGCTGCTGATAAATCAGATGTTAGATATAATTATTAATAATACCCACACTGGTATCAGTCCCAGATACAGCAGAAACCCTGCAATCTCATGCCATACTGGTTAAACAGATACCACAGTCCAAGATGTTGCAGGCCTGATGGAGTTGCAGCTGGTCGAGGTGGCCCGGCTATTAATTTGAGGGTGGGGGCAATTTGGAAACAGATTTTTGTAAAGCAGAAAATTACTATTTACAACCACAGCAGGGATTGCCTTGCACTTTAGCAGACAAAGCAGGAATTGCCCTGCACTTGCAGACAAATCAGGGATTGCCCTGCACTCGCAGACTTCTGAATATTCCAGAACAAACTATGTGGATCTTACATCCAGAACATTCAGCACAATATTTGAAAGTCCCATCCAATGCAATGAGAGTGATGCTTCTGTCAAGCAACCTAAACGCAGTTTAAACATGGTCACATCCCAGTACTTTATATACCAAAAGGCATCCATCCAGAGTAAGTTGGCAACAACACTTTTATCAAGCATCCCATACTTTAGTCACAGGCAGTCACATCCAGTACATTCTATATACCAAGAACATTATCCACAAGCGGAGTCCTATCCAGCACGTCTAGACATTTAACACTTATACCAAGCGCTCTTAGACGAAATTCTGTGCAGACACAGGTACATTCTCTTTAAGGTATCTTAGACATTAATATGCTCTAGGGCCTCCTATCTCATGAAGTGGCAAGCGTGTCTCGGCAGACAGCTCCACGATGGCAGGACTCTATCCCATAGCTACACATTTATATGATTCACTAAGCCCAGCATCTTGCCGCACCTGCAGCTTAGCCATTTGGGCCACAGACAAGATGCATCCGTTACTTGAACAAGGCAGTTTCTTATGGGGTTAGTAGCCCAGACTGATGACTTCAATACTTCACACTTAACAGCACACATTTCTTAATGGGGCATGGAGCTCCCAAGATTACTTGCTTAGCTTCTCCCTCACACCGGGGGATGCGAGGCTACTCACTCAGGTCCTCCACGGTCTCATCCACAATCGAGGCATCCTGAAGACTTCTTCAGCTCTCTCACCACTGAGGTACTTGGTCAACACTCTCACCACTGCATGATGTCATCTGGTCTGGCCAGCGCTCTCACCGCTGCTGGACATCTGATCTTCAGTTCACATCTTTCCCCAACGTGGGAGGAAAGGCTAGCTTCTGGAGGACAGTACTGGCAACCTCCAGACTGGCTGTTGCAGAAAGCACAATTACTGTAACTAGTTAACTGTTAACTGAAGAAAATAACAAATGCCCCCTGAAGACTGAAAGGGCTTGAATTAAGTGGCCCAGGCCTGATGAAATGGCTGGAGCCTGAGCCCCTCCCCCATGGGGGGCTCCCAGCAGGTTGGAACCTGTTCTGGCTGCTCTCTCTCCAAATCTCTCTCTGAATCTCCAGACAAACTGGCAACACTGTCTCTTTATAGAGCTCCTAGCTTGACTCCTGATTGGTAGCAGGGATGGGGTGACATGTCTCCAAGTTGCTGAAGGACCTGTCAATCAAAACACTCAAGGCACAATTGGGTTGTGGAATTTGCGCCTAAAATAATGTCGCTGTAAGCCTCCATAAGCACTTGGGTGCTTACCCATAAGATGCAGCGAATGTCCCACAAGTCCTGGCTTTCTATTGCTGCAATTCCAATTGGTTGTACTGCTGGCAATGGCTGCTTAACCCACTGTCCCTTATAGCAGATTAGATACAGTCCTGAATAATGTCCTGGTACAGCCAGAAAGAAGTAATTATTTGCCTCACATGCCCCACAGTTCTGCAGCTTAAAGGCTGTACTTGCAGTTGCTGCACAGATGAAAAACATGGCTCTTTTACTTTTCCTGTCACTACTGCACTTATGCAAGCTCCCCTTGCAGCAGCTGACAGGCTGATATACAGAGTCCCAGATACTGGAATTGCCAGGGAAACAATACTCATTTTAACTTTAAGCACTTTTCCCCACATGCACAGTATATTTCCAACAAGCAGCAACAGTTTCATTATGTAAAACATTTTAATTCTTTACTTTTTGGCTGGAGCTGAACATAGCTACCCTGGGGGTAGCCAGACACACTGTTATGCATTATTCAGATGACCGGGGCCTTGCACAGGCATACTCAAATGAGCAGGCTGTCTGTGGTCACCGGGTCCCAAATAGGCGGAAGGGATCCCGGGACCCACGTCACAGTCCCCGAGGTGACCGCAAAACAAGCGGCTCCACATCAAAGGCTTTTTGCGCACCAATGCTGATCCCATTGCCCAGGAGGCAGCACTTTTGCAGCGGGAGCCCGCGGTCAGCAGTTTAAGCCCTGAGGGGCTGGATTTTCATTTGACTGCAAGCTGGGGCACACACGAGGGCAAACAGGACCTGGGAAGCCAGAAAAATTAGAGGCCAAGCCAGGGGAAGCCCAAGAGACAGCGGGAGAAGGACAGAACAAAACGGGCTAAGGTAAACCCAGACTGACATTTCTAGGAACCCCCATTTGCAAGGGGGTTACACCACTGTGATCTGATCTCTCTGCAGTTTAGCCAATTTACTGACATTAGCAGTTCCTCTACTTCTTGAGGGTCCTCATGGAGTTTTGGCGATTTGACATTGAATTGCCCCACATTCTGAGGGGGTCTCTGTGTTTGGCAGTCTTACTACAACCAGGGGTTGCCTCACTTTCCAAGGGGTTTCAGGCCAGCTTGCCTTTAGAAAGCTCCCTTTTATTTCCTTTATCCATTGTTTCCCAGTGCGCAGCCTTATTGAATTAAGGCTAATAGGGGAACTTTCCAAAGAAACAGAGTTTAACGCAGGAGTAGACAAAGATTTCCTCTTTTCAATGAAAATGCTACAGTTATTACAGTCTTCCAACTGATTGGAGCCTATGCACTTAAAGGATCTAGGAAATGATTTTCATATACTTAACTGCCCTGCTATCTTGCTTTCCATGCCAGTTATGTATTCTGATATGCTTTAACCATTTTTTGACAAATAAATAATCTAGCTTTGGGGTTCCCTCAGATCTACATAGAGTTCCAATCTCCTCACCATCTACTGCTCTTTCTTTTCATGTTTCTAAGACATTCAGTGCCATCAATAACACTGTTCCATGCTAGTCATTTGAATGGCCTGGAATGGAGTTATTGCTGTTGTAGAATGTTCAGGCAGAATGAAAAGACAGAGCAGCAACTGCTGAGGAGAGAGGGATTCAGGGTAGTTTCAAAGGCAACACAATTAGATTATTAATGTAACAAAAAATGTCCAAAACATATCAGACAATTTGATAGGCACCAAGAGGACAACTGGAGTGGAGGGCGTCTAGAGGTGTACAAAATTGTTTCCTACCACCTTCAAAACAAAGTGAATGTCTGCCTGATTCTGGTAACAAATTTGTGCAGGGCCTCACACTTTCTAAAACTACTGCAAGCTCTGCCCTCTGTTGGCTTTAGAAGGCTTAAGGAGGTGTTCATAATATGTAATAAACATGTTTACGTATAGAAAAAATAAATGTAAAGTAAAACTGAATTAAGACTAAGTTAAACAATGTTCATTGCTGTCCCACTTTGCAAACAGAACACAAAAAATGTGCTATTACCACTATTTTATTAAAAATTTCACCAGGAAAGGCATGCTGAGCTAAAATTAGCTCATTTCCAGATTGGGAGGAGAAAGTAAACAGTAGAACTATTTACATATATTTACATGTCAATAAAATATATACAGAGAATAAAAATAAAACTGAAATACAGTGCCTTTGTATGCTAGTACAGCTTTGTACATAAAGAAGTGTGTGCACTAGCGCAATAGCTAAAATTATAGCAAATTCACACCATAATGCATGAGCACAAGATGCAAGGCAACACAAGGAACAGAAGAAAGCAGGAGGGGGGAATTGGGAGTAGGGAGGAAAGAGGACACAAGTGGAGGGGAGGATAGGAAGGGGGAGTAGGGAGAGTGGTAGAGAAAGAGGGAGAGGCAGACCTACAACACTCGGGAGTGAAAACCCCACAAATATCAGACATGGTTGGATGCACACCCAACCCGAGTCTTAGATGCAAGGCCTGTGAAGGTTAGGAGAAGAGTAAGAGTAGGAAAGGACAGGGAGCAGGGGAAAAACAGGCTGCAGGGAGTATGGTAGAGGGGGTGACAGAGGCAGGTTTCAGCTATTCTCAGCTCCAATAATGATCAGAACTGAGAATATTAAAAAATAAAAATAAAACAGTAACTAACTGATCAAGTATATGTAGAAACACCGTAAATGATACAGTTTCTTCAACTGGTGTTGAGGGAAATTCTGAGGTGACCAATTTCTCCAGCGGAAAAATGTATGTGTTGGTTGGACAGCAGAGGGCGTGCGATCACCACACAGAGCGCTTGACTGGATTCTAAATGCGATTCAGTTTCGGGACAACTGCACTATGTGGGATTACTGCATTTTACGAGGATGTGCATGTTTCATTCCTGTTAGAAAACTGCTGTCTGATTGGTTTGTATGCCATCGTGTGGATAGTAACCTTCAAGATATCCATTGTGACAGCAGTAAGAGCAACATATTTTGGTATCTTGCTGTTACTGTTGTCATCAGCAAAGAGATCACTTTGATCTTGTCATTTTTATACCAGTTCTGTTGTATAAATCAACTGAATAACTGGGGGAAGATCAAAAATGTTTTCAGGTGGGTAGCAGTTTTGCCAAGAGGGTTGCACTTTAACTGAAAAATATAAAATGTTCCTTTTTAAAGCTCAGACCAAGCTGCAACAGTTCGCTGGCCTAAGGGAGGTGGCAGGTGTTACTTCACTACATTGCAGGATCCCCTAGTGCAGAAGATACAATACAAAACAGAGTTTCAAAAGTGCATATTCAGACACTTTAAATGTGGATTATTTGAATATATAGATATTATTTCTGGCAACAGGAACATTTAAAACTGCTGACAATGAGTGTACATTTCCTGCCCTCCCACTTCTGGTAAATGATGAATTTAATGTTAGCTCAGCTGAAAGGTTAGAGCTGCTACCTTTAAGGCTCTGGGATTATGGTTCAATTCCCTGCCAGATCTTTTCGTGAGCCTTACACATAAGTATCTTAAGGTTAGGTTGGATGGCTGTTGCATGCTCAGAGCAGCAAAGGGATCCACCAATCAAACCCCTCACCTGTGCTACCTTTAAAAACTACCTTGTCTGCCCCCTGATGGAATGTCAGCAGCTGTTTTCCAGCCAGTCATGACAGTTGCTTTTGGTGACAACCTGCACCAAACGTGTGATAGCCCCGCACTGTTATGCAGCCCACAAAGTACATAGGAATCCTAAGTATGTCTAAGGGAAACAAACACCTGCCTATGATCTGTTCCTTCTCTGTAGCTTGTAGTAATTGTGCCACACACACGCACTCACACAGAGCCGCAGCGCTATGCTAAAAGGAAACTTCAAAGGGAAGACTTGGAGGAAGCTTGATCGTGGTTTGTGGAAATTAAACCACTGAGTGAAACCTGGCTAGGAAGCTCACAAGCTGCAGGCAGGCTGGTGGATGGAGGAATGGTAGCATAGGCTCACTGGCACATTGTTTTCTTCCCCCCAAACAATGAGTCTTTGTTGTGTGGTCTGTCTTCAGGTTTTAACTAAGCATCTGTTCTTGGTCTCTGTAATCCCCTTCCCTCTTATTTAGTAACACCTGGCCTCTCTCCAGCTCCCTCTATTTATAATCCCCTGATCAGGGGTTGAAATCCACAATAAACTGGTCACTTGAGACCGCTGACAGCACACTGCTTGAGTTGAAAGGTTCCCTTCTGGCAGGAGCAGGGTTTCAGTTAATTCAATGTTGGATGTATTTGACTTTCAAAAAATAGGGTCAGACCTGAATAAACGGGGAAGAAGTCTTTGACTCCCAAAAAGGAAAAAAGGAAATTAGATGCAATTTGGATTTACAGAGATCAGAACTGTGTTTCTTTCTGAAAGAAGAAAGGTATTTTGCCAATAATAGTCCTATTAACTTTTAAAATATTTGGTATCCTGACCATTTTGATTATCTAAAATTTGGGACCTAGAAGTATTTTGTCTTCCAAAATTCTAGAATGACTTCAAAATTTGGACTTACGAAATGTTTTGTCATACACCAAAAATAATCAATGGGGAACATTCACTGTAAAAAGCCCCTCTCATTTGTGTGTGGCTCTGCGTGACTGGCACTTTTTTTCATAAGGTTTTTTCCTTCCTCGGCATATGCGGGTGGGCTATCAGCTCTGTCCCTGCTCTTCCCTGACTGGCCTCCACCACCTCTGGTACTTACCAGAGCAGGGTCTTCAACAGATTGCCCCTCCCCCGAATGGAGTATATCTTGGTATGGCCATGTCCCAGGCATGGTTTTCAGTGCACCATGACTTGGTAATGGCCACAATATCCAGGCCGGCCTCTGCCGTGATGGCCTCTAGGTCCAGAATCTTATTTCCTAGACTTCTAGCATTCACACACATGGCCTTCCAGATTTTGTTTTCACTCTACTTTGTATCCCCATTCATTTCTTTTTCCCTCTCTCTTTTTAATGCTTCTGTTCCCATCCCCCTTCATTTCTACTGCCCTGCTTCCTTTATTAATTTCCACCCTGGGGGATTCCATTCACCTCGGGTTCTCCCTACTTTCTACTTCAGCCTGTGAGAATGCAGTTTCTGTTTCTTCTGCCACCCCCTCAGCTAGTTTAAATGGTCATCAAAGTAACATCTAGGGCATCCACTGAGGACTGCAGTTCCCCTCCCGGATGGATGCAGGTCATCACCCCTGTAAAGGCCCTTATCCCTCCAGGTGGATCCCTTGTCCCAAGTGTAGCCAAACCCCTCCTCTCTGCACCATTCCTTCAGTTACAAGTTAGAAGTCTTGGTGTGGAGCTCCCTCTCCTCCCCCCATCGTAGGGCTCTACGATGCTGGTTTGACAACACTTTTTTCGACTGGCATCACAGCGACGGGATTTATGTCAACCACAAGTTGCAGTCAACTTAAATCCCGATTGTCTCCCAGTCCTTTTTTTTTTTATTGGGGGGCTTTGTCCCTGAACTCCCCATGAGGGGGGCTCTGCCCCCCGCACCTCCATACTTTAGATTATCAATTCTGAGTCATAATTGATTTGGGAAGGGGGTACCCCCTCCCCGAATCAACAGTGTGCCCCTGTTTCAGGTGAACCAACACAACGACCTGTCGGTGAACTGTTGATTTTGTTGACAATGATGTAGGTTGCTGTGTTGGTGTCACTGTTGGGGGAGTATATCCCGTCATAGACAGACAGCATCACAGCAAAAGCCACTTGCACTGTGGTGAGCTACCTGACTGCCAGTCCTTATTTGTAGATATAATTCTGTTATATATATATTTTTTGATGTTATTCTGTGTATATTTACATGCCACAAGAAGGCCAGTGTTAGTTTAAGGGGAAACAGAGAGACTGGATTTTTAAAAATGTGAACCCTTCCTTTGACCTGAAGGCCAGCTTGCTTGCCAGGAAAGTGACAAGTTATCGTCAAAGGCTTGAGGATAGTTGATCAAAGGGTATTCCCCTATGTTAAGTAACCAAGGGAAACAGAGATAATAAAATCAGCTTGTATAGTCATAAACCTTACAGGATCTTTCTTGTAACTAATTGAAGGAAGCCAGTTCAAAAGCTCAAGATGTTTTAGCCAGAATTTGAGCAGCAAGTGATCATTCTGACAGGAAATTGTGAATTTTATCTTACGGGTGCCAACTGTCTACAGGAGACTTCAAAAGGCTTAAACTCTGGCTGGCCTGGTGGCACTGAGGGTTGAGGTGCTGGATGTCACACCTCGCTCCATGCCAGCAACCCAGGTTCAGGAACGAGCCCGGGTCATCGGGGGGCGGCAGGGGAGGACTAGGATTGAGTGTCCAATGACAGCAGGGGTTGAAATCCACAATAAACTGGTCACTTGAGACCGCTGACAGCACACTGCTTGAGTTGAAAGGTTCCCTTCTGGCAGGAGCAGGGTTTCAGTTAATTCAATGTTGGATGTATCTGACTTTCAAAAAATAGGGTCAGACCTGAATAAACGGGGAAGAAGTCTTTGACTCCCAAAAAGGAAAAAAGGAAATTAGATGCAATTTGGATTTACAGAGATCAGAACTGTGTTTCTCTTTCTGAAAGAAGAAAGGTATTTTGCCAATAATAGTCCTATTAACTTTTAAAATATTTGGTATCCTGACCATTTTGATTATCTAAAATTTGGGACCTAGAAGTATTTTGTCTTCCAAAATTCTAGAATGACTTCAAAATTTGGGACTTACGAAATGTTTTGTCATACACAAAAAATAATCAATGGGGAACATTCACTGTAAAAAGCCCCTCTCATTTGTGTGTGGCTCTGCGTGACTGGCACTTTGTTTCATAAGTTTTTTTCTTCCTCGGCATATGCGGGTGGGCTATCAGCTCTGTCCCTGCTCTTCCCTGACTGGCCTCCACCACCTCTGGTACTTACCAGTGCAGGGTCTTCAACAGATTGCCCCCCCCGAATGGAGTATATCTTGGTATGGCCATGTCCCAGGCATGGTTTTCAGTGCACCATGACTTGGTAATGGCCACAATATCCAGGCCGGCCTCTGCCGTGATGGCCTCTAGGTCCAGAATCTTATTTCCTAGACTTCTAGCATTCACACACATGGCCTTCCAGATTTTGTTTTCACTCTACTTTGTATCCCCATTCATTTCTTTTTCCCTCTCTCTTTTTAATGCTTCTGTTCCCATCCCCCTTCATTTCTACTGCCCTGCTTCCTTTATTAATTTCCACCCTGGGGGATTCCATTCACCTCGGGTTCTCCCTACTTTCTACTTCAGCCTGTGAGAATGCAGTTTCTGTTTCTTCTGCCACCCCCTCAGCTAGTTTAAATGGTCATCAAAGTAACATCTAGGGCATCCACTGAGGACTGCAGATCCCCTCCCGGATGGATGCAGTCATCACCCCTGTAAAGGCCCTTATCCCTCCAGGTGGATCCCTTGTCCCAAGTGTAGCCAAACCCCTCCTCTCTGCACCATTCCTTCAGTTACAAGTTAGAAGTCTTGGTGTGGAGCTCCCTCTCCTCCCCCCATCGTAGGGCTCTACGATGCTGGTTTGACAACACTTTTTTCGACTGGCATCATAGCGATGGGATTTATGTCAACCACAAGTTGCAGTCAACTTAAATCCCGATTGTCTCCCAGTCCTTTTTTTTTTATTGGGGGGCTTTGTCCCTGAACTCCCCATGAGGGGGGCTCTGCCCCCCGCACCTCCATACTTTAGATTATCAACTCCGAGTCATAGTTGATTTGGGGAGGGGGTGCAGGACCCCGGTCCTGCACCCCCTCCCCGTATCAACAGTGTGCCCCTGTTTCAGGTGAACCAACACAACGACCTGTCGGTGAACTGTTGATTTTGTTGACAATGATGTAGGTTGTTGTGTTGGTGTCACTGTTGGGGGAGTATATCCCATCATAGACAGACAGCATCACAGCAAAAGCCACTTGCACTGTGGCGAGCTACCTGACTGCCAGTCCTTATTTGTAGATATAATTCTGTTATATATATATTTTTGATGTTATTTGTGTATATTTACATGCCACAAGAAGGCCAGTGTTAGTTTAAGGGGAAATAGAGAGACTGGATTTTTAAAAATGTGAACCCTTCCTTTGACCTGAAGGCCAGCTTGCTTGCCAGGAAAGTGACAAGTTATTGTCAAAGGTTTGAGGATAGTTGATCAAAGGGTATTCCCCTATGTTAAGTAACCAAGGGAAACAGAGATAATAAAATCAGCTTGTATAGTCATAAACCTTACAGGATCTTTCTTGTAACTAATTGAAGGAAGCCAGTTCAAAAGCTCAAGATGTTTTAGCCAGGATTTGAGCAGCAAGTGATCATTCTGACAGGAAATTGTGAATTTTATCTTACGGGTGCCAACTGTCTACAGGAGACTTCAAAAGGCTTAAACTCTGGCTGGCCTGGTGGCACTGAGGGTTGAGGTGCTGGATGTCACACCTCGCTCCATGCCAGCAACCCAGGTTCAGGAACGAGCCCGGGTCATCGGGGGTCGGCAGGGGAGGACTAGGATTGAGTGTCCAATGACAGTTCTCCTAGTCCTGGGGAGTGGGTGGGGATCCACACCATGCTCTGGTGGTCCCTGGGGATGCCTGGAGGTACTGCAGATGTGCGGTGTCTAATGGAAGGGCATGGCAGATGTCCACACACTTTTGCATGGATGTCATTGCATGTCCGTGCTCCCATTGGGGTGAAAAAGGAAAAAGGGCTGGAGTGACCATGCCTTGGTGGGAGGACCATCATGGAATCATGCTGGGGAAGGGGGTTTGGTGCCGGTCCAGCTGGCAGGGACAGGAGAGCCCTCCAGTGGATTGGCCACAGCTGTGCTGGACCCCCTCATCATGCAAGTGAGCCTGCTGCTCTCCCCGTGGGCAGGGCCGGTGGCTGGATGCCCCTGCCGGTAGGCGCTGCAGTGGGCACAGAAATAAAGATGTAAAAAAAAAAAGGCTTAAACTCTGAATGTCATATCCATGTTAATTATATGTCTCAGGATTTTGATATTCTTGGGATTTTGGAAACAGTGGAACAGTAACATCTCCTGGCCAAATGGAGTAGTTGCTCTGGGGAAGTAGACCAGTTCTTTAGAACTGAGATCATTGATGACACTGCAAGTGACAGAAAGTATTTAAAGCCTCAGCTCATGGCATTTTGACACACTTTTCATTTGGATTCCACCTGACACACAAGGAACAAAACTGCTGCCAAGACCGACAAAACTGAACTTTCAGTTATTGTTCTGGACTTCAGGTTTCTAAGAATTTCAGGTAAACTTCCGCTATCATTCATAGTGTGTTTTCATGTACATTTTCCCATTTTCTTTTATTCTGTGACCAAATTAATGTTTTTTTTAGTTGTAACTATAGGATTATTATTTAAGTATTTTAGTAAAAGCATTTGTTTTTCTAAAGAAAATCTGTCAGAGTGAGATTTCTATAATTGTGTGTGAATTGCGGGACAGCTTTAATAATCTGTGACAAACTGTTATTGCTAAGGGGTTGTCGCCATCAGCAACCAAATCGAGAAAGGGGTCTGTAAGGGATCTGGAAGGATAGGGAGAATATCAGAGTCTACAGGGTTTTGAACCAGGCTGTTGCATGACCTGTAGGGAAAAGGCCAAATCAGGTTTTACACTGCTGTCCCCGAAGAGAGTGTGACGAGTGGGTCTTCCCCCTTTGTGTAATAACCAAGGAGGGGTTCATATTTGGCTGCAAGACTTGAGACTGGTATTGTGCCCTTATCCAGAGCTTAGAGGGATGCCCTGGGTCCTTGTGGCAAAGGTGTAGTCATGACCTCAGCGAGCAGTCTAAAAAGACACGAGATGGGTATCCCTGTTCCCCCCATCACTGATTGCACTTAGTGGTGGGCACTGTGAGCTCAGTGGATCTGACCCCCAGGAGTGGGTTCATGACATGCACTACCTGTCTAAGATCCCTTTCCAGCTCCTTAAACTCCCCTTACACTCTCCCAACCCCATCCCTAGCTATGTCATTAGTCCCCAGGTGGACACATACATAGTTCTCACTGTTCCAGTGCAAATTGTTAATCCTTGGAACCTATATCAAAAATGTACAGAAACATATCATCTCATCTAATTCCTTGGGGACCAGAGTCCCTAAATTTTAGCTATTTTCCCTTGCCCTGCAGGAGGCCAGGTAGGTAGTCTCTGATCTTGAGTTTTGGACATCCCAGGCATCATCCTGCTGAACTAAAGAGTTCCTTGCTTTTCTCCACCTTCCCCGAGACATTGTCTGTGAATGTATGACATACCACACAATGGGTCTACATGTTGCAAAGCCAGAACATCTACCCTTCCTTTGTCACCCCCTCTGCTTGGCTCCACTGTGGGTGCCCAGGTGATGCCCTTTCTGAAAAGGTTGGTATGCTTCCCTCCCCGAAGAGGCAAGCATCCCTTGGGATGCCAAAAACTCCTGCCCTGCTAGAGTTCCAGCAACCCAGACTCGTCCCCAAATGCGGGTCGCTGGTGTTGTGAGTGGTAGCTGTAGTACTACACAGATAGACCAGCTTTGAGTAAATTTAGCATTGTAACAATAGGCATTTTGTAAACAGAATGAAGTTAGCAGATTGACAGAAGGCATTTCATTTACAGAATGAAGTTATGAGTTTAACAAAATACAGTTTGTCCACAGAATAAATTAAGGAGCCCACAGAATGAAGTGAATAGTGTGGCAAATAAATTTTGTCCACAGAATACTGGAGTTTGAAAGACTGCTTTGTGTCCCGAGCATCTGCCCCACAACCAGCCCATAACTCAATATCTGCCCCATAACTATGCCATACTCCAGTAGCTATGGCCACAGCCACCACACACCCCATGTCTGCCCCACAAGTGTACCCACTCCAGTATTCTACACAATATTTTGTCCGATGATGACCCCACACTGAGTATCTGCCCAGCCTCTACCCATCCAGTTATGGCTGCCCAATTAACTATCCCATACCCCTTTGTCCGCCCCAAACTACCTGACACACTAGAATCTATCCCAAACAACCCACCACACCAGAATCTACCCTAAAGTATCCCACAGTCACCACATTCCAGCATCTGCCCCACAACTATATCATACTACAAGTTCAGCCTCACGACCACCCACACCACAGAACCTTCCCCACAACTGTACCATAAATCCAAGTGTCTGTTTCCACAGCTACCCACATCCCAGTATCTGCCCCACAACCACCAATACTCCAGTATCTGTCCTACAACTACCCCAATATATATCCTTCAACCACCCCTTACTGCTGCATCTGCAACATACCCACTCCACACCTCAGTATATGCCCCCAAACTGCCTCATGCAACATATTGTGCCCCACAAGTATCACTTCTCTTTGGTATCACTCCTACAACCACTCACACCTCAGTATTTTTCCCATAGCTTTATGACTGCTCCATAACCCAGTATATTCCCTCAACCACCAAATATCCTGGTTTCTACCCCATAACCTCTCACACTAGTATCTGACCACAATTACCCCATACCCCACTTTCTGCCCCACAAATTTCACTCACTTTAGTATCAGCTACTCCACATCCTAGTATCTGCCCCACAACCAAGGGGAAGATAGGGGAGTAAAGGAGTATGTTACTACCGTTTTTGCAAGATTTACTCCCACTTTCTGATTTTAGGAATTTGTTTCTCACTAGGGTTGTCAGAACTTGTTCGAGAAAGATTTGAACCCTCCTCGAACCCTGGTGTTCAAGTTTTAATTTAGAACTCGAACACTAGAGGGTTCGCAAAAGGGTTCGACTTTTTTTTAATTACTTAAATGGCTCCGCAGTGCCACTGCCTGCTGTTTACTGGTATGGTGATGTCGACTTTGGACACTGGGAGGAACGACTCAGGGGTATAATTATAGGGGGGATGGGGAGGCAAAAGTCCCTTCCAACAATTAAGGTGAGCGCATTTGTCATGCCCAACACTCAGCCTCTTTTGCTGCTGCTGCCTTCTGGTGTGCTAGGAGAGCTTGCTGTTCCGGAATCCGGGGGGGGGGTGTTGGGTTTCACTAGTGGGTCCTGGGACAGAGAGCCGCAGAGAATGTGACGAGCTGCGGACAGTTAGACATAGTGGGGGCGCCATCGCTATACAAGCTGGCCTGGCTGGAACTGAGAGGAGCAAGAGTGAACTGTAGTGAGGAGGGAGAAAGTGACGGACCACACTGAACCCAGAAGTAGCGGAAGCACCTACCACCGCCAATAGCGAGGTGTCAGGACGAGCGGGCGGAAACTGACTGCTGGCATGGAGATAATCGCAGTGCTCGGTGGTGTTTGGTGCTTCACTTCCCACTCCTCCTCCCCGCGTAATGTCCTACCTTTTAAAATTGAATGCTGCTGCTGCTGTGTCCACCCACCAATGCTTTGCTTGCCAGTGCTGGGAGTCAGTCGCGAGTCTTTATGGCCTGGGATAGAGCTGTATAGAACTGAGGGCACCCATGAGTGACTGCAAAGGTTTATTCAGTCGGGGCATCGGTCAGGCTGCGACAGCAGCCTGTGAAAGTTAACTGGAGGCTGTCAGCTGGAAGTTTGGAAGTTTGGAAGGGAGAGAACAGAGAAATACAGACTGCTGGTGGCTCAAGGTGGAGGCTGCTGCTGCTGTAAGCAACAACTAACTGGGAGGTAGGACTGACTGGTGGTGCTGCAGTTCGGTGGGTGGGGTGAGCAGTAATTGGGGGATAGTCAGCAACATCATCATGCTGCGGGGGACTATATGCTTGCTATGCTGTATGAACAAAAACAAGACAGAGTAATTAAGCAGAGGAGGTGGTGGGAGGCGAGGGATTACAGTTTGCACAATGCATTTCTAAGCTGGCAGGTGCTACACACTATCATCCATTCTGTCTTCCTGTTGTGTCAGGAGTGGGTCAGTGGCTCTACCAATGACAGTGACCAGCACAGCAATCAGCAAAGCAGCACAAAACTGCTCAACCTGAGCTAACATAGCTCTAGTCTGCGGGAAGGCAAGGGTAGGTGGTGTTTAATTATGTTTATTGGCAGTCTGCTGTGCTCTGCTGTGTTGATCGTGTCTACTGTACTGTCTACGGTCAGTGTCTGATTTAAAATGCTGTGCTGTCTAGTGTCTCTCCTGTGTGCCACCTGAGCCTGACTATGTCTGCTTTGGTAGGGGCTGCTGGCCGGGCGGGGGGGGTATTTGGTTAGCCTAGTATGCAACTCCAGTGTTTTCTTCTGTGTTAGTAAAATTAAAGTAGTTAAAAAAAAAAAGAAAAAGAATCACCCTTACCCTGGAGGTGGGTAGAATGGCACAAGGGAGTCACTGTGGAAAGGAAGGGAAGAGGGAGAGAGAACTGTAGATCAAGTAGGGTCTACGGAGACAATGTAGGTAGGGAAAAATGGGCAGACTGGGTGAGTCAGGCAGTCCTCAACAGCTGTGCAAAATCAAAAATAACAGATAATTTACTTTTTTGGTGGGTAGCACAGCACTTGTGATACGAGGCTGGTTGAGAGTAGGGTTATCACCCCTCCCAACCTTTACACCAACATTATTCCTCTCGATGGACTGACAGCTGGGAGGGAGGGACTAATTAAATTATTGTGTTAATTATACTGTTAGTGTACATGCACGCAAGTGGTGCAAATTGTACTGTTGAGTCATGTGACTCAAACTTTCAGTTGTGCAGCAGGAAATCATCGGGGCAGACTTAGCTGGGTGAGTAACAGAGCAGACGTGTTGTGCTGTGCTCCATTTGTTGGGGCCTTTTTTGGGGGAAAAAATTACACTTTGAGCAGTGGCAGGCACTGGTAGTGGTGTGGAAGTGAGGCATTTTCTTCTGTGTGGCAGAAATTACAGGGGGATCAATGGACTGGAGCAGCCAGCCAGTGGCAGAAGTGACAGTTGGCAAGGTGGTTTGTTGGGAAGGGAGTACAGGAGTAGGCAGGTAGGGGGACTGTACAGGACAGGTCATCATGCTGCCATGTGCACTTTGCTATACTGTACCTGTGACTCCTTCTACTTGGCGTGTGGGCCTGGCCAGCCTATCATCCTGCTGTGTGCCCTTTAAATGCAGTGTATCCTACCCAGTGTGTGACTGTGTGCACTGTGTAGTTCAGCAGCCAGTTGTGTGGTATCCTTAAATACTTGCCAGAAATATTTCCCTGTTGAGAGGAGAGACAGAAAATCCCTTTCACCATGTTGTGTGACTGTCTTCTATGTGGCGGACTGGCCATCCAGTCATCCTGCAGTGTGCCTTTTGATTGCACTGTACCCTGCCCACCAGTGTGTGTGACCGTGTGCAACCCAATTGTGTGGTATCTTTAAATACATGCCAGAGAAATATTTCCATGTTGGGAGGAGAGACAGGAAAACTCTTACTCAATTTAAAGAAAAAATTCTATATCTGTGTGTCACTGTGCTGTGTGACTCGTCCTCCACGTGGCATACTGGCCAGCTCGTTATCTTGCTGTGTGCCTTTGACTGCACTGTACCCTACCCAGTGTATGACTGTGAGCAGCCCAGCACCCATTTCTGTGGTATTTGGTAATACATGCCAGAGATATTTTTCCGGGGGACTTTGAGGGGGAGAGAGAAATCGCTTAATAAAAATAAATCTGTGTGTTGCGTCTTGCATGACTCTGTCCCCTATGTGGCGTACTGGCCATCATCCTGCTGTGTGCCCTTTGACTGCTGCACTGTACACAGTGTGTGTGTGTGTGTGTGTGTGTGTGTGTGTGTGTGACTCCTATGTGGTGTACTGGCTATCACCCTGCTGTGTGCTGTTTGACTGCTGCACTGTACCCAGTATATCAGTCACACAAGATCATTTCTCTCTCCCCTTATACTGACAAATTTTATTTCTCTTTATCCTCAATTTCACATGTATTTTACTATCATCTTCATTATTGGCAACATGTCCTCAATTTCACGTATATTTCACTATTATCTTCATTATTGGCAGCACAATTAAAAAAATAGGGTTCGAGTTCTAAAAAGTTCTAAAAAAGATTAGAACCCTAGAACTTTTTCAAAAGTTCTAGACTAGAACTAGAACCCAGAACTTCAGAGGGTTCTGACAACCCTATTTCTCACCCTGTACATTTATAGCATGTTAGTACACATGCAGAAAATTGGCAGTACCACACGATGCTAGCAGCCATGGCACCACATACTAAGAGTGAAAGTATTAGGGGCAGGAACAAAAAAAGAGTATGAGTATCATTTGTGTGTAGTGCAGGAGACAGTTTCAGGAATTGCGCACTGGCCAGGAAGTATGGCTTTTGCAACCTAGCAGCATGTTAAAACATTGAACAGTTACTGTCATAGAGGAGATGGCAGTATCAGGCAAAGAGTCAGTGGCTTCGGTTGCCCAGTGTGTTTGGTAGTTGGCTTAGATGTGGAGGGTTTGTGGCAGGTCTATAAATGACATCACTATCATTTAGATGAAAATACTACCAGGTTGAAGAAGACAGCAGTAAATACTTCCCAGTCTTACAAATGATGTTGATGCCTGCTCACAGTAGCCCCATACTCCCATTATGTGTACCAGAATTAAATCACCTACCTCTAAGAGTAGTTTTGAAGCAGATACTGGAGTGAAGGATAGTTGGGCAGATACTGGGGTATGGGTTGATTGCGGTCAGGTACTGTACTGTGCAGCAGCTGTGGGCAGAAACTGTGATAGGGAGTACTTGTGGGACAGACAGTGAGGTAGGCTCATGGTTGGGGTAGATACTGGGCTATGATGGTAGCTCTGGGGCAGATACTGGAGTGTGGAGTAGTTGATTGGCAGAAACTGGAGTGATGGAACAATCATTTGCCTATCTACCCCCTAGCTACCTAGCATCCAGGTGGGGGCTGCTCAGAGTCCACCAAATGGAATCAGATTTGTCAGATTCTAATCCGTTTTTCAGATTTAGGATTTTTGGAATTGCAGTCTGAAAATCCTAATTCCCAAACTGATTCCCAAAACTTATATTTACATAGGAATTTAGGATTTGGGATTTCAAATCCAGATCTGATTCCGAAGTTGAGGTCCTTTTAGGATTTAAATCAGAACTGGATTAGGATTCAGAAATTAATAAATTCCTAAATCCCAAAATTGGATCAGAATTTGCCATTTCCAAGCATCCCTTATCCAGATATCTGCCACACAATGCCGCACATCTAAGTTTCAGGCAGGAGCTATAGTATGTCAAGCCCCAGTACACTGCCCACAGCAAAACAATACCCAGTATCCACCCCATACCTACACTATATACTGACTGTAGTTTGGGGAAGATATTTGAGTATGGTGGTGTTTAGGGGCTAGATACTGGCATCTGAGTTAGTAATGGGGAAGATAATAGGGTATAGGATAGTTGTAGTGCAGATACTGAGGTGTGGGGTAATTGTAGGCAGATACCTGAGTGAGGGGTTGTTGTGGGGACAGAAACTGTGGTATTAGATGGCTGAGGAAGATACTGGGGTAAGGTGCAGTAGCGGTGTTGTTGTGGGACATGCACTGAGGTACAGGGTAGTTGTAGGACCGATACTGGGATGTAGTGATACTTGTGGGACAGATACAGTTGCATGGGGTTGTTATTGGGCAGATACTGGGTTGTGGGTGCACTGAAAGGTAGATACTGGAGTGTGTACAGCTGTGTTGCAGATGTAGGGTTGCGGGGTAGGTGGGGAAGATATTGGGGGTGTGGTAGGTATAGGGCAGATGCTAGGGGGTAGGTGATTTATTTATTTATTTATTTTGTGTATTCTTTTTTTCCCCTCCGTCACGCACTGGGATCTGCTTCTCCTTCAAGCCACCTAATACCTCCAGCGACCCCTTCCCTCAATTCCCCCAGAGCTGCCTACCTCATATTTGCAGCCGTCCATCAGGTTAGCCTGGCATATCCCTTTGCCGGGAAGGTTCCCCTCCTTCGAGAGGGAAGGCACCGGCCTGGGGATTCCAGCACACTATTTTTTTTCTTGCCTGTGAGCTGCTGAGGTGGACGTTACTCTGCCGGGATTGCTCGAAGGCATCGTCAGGGATGGCCGCCGTCATCCGGCCGATCCCAGTGCAGTTTCCGCTTTTCTGTGGTATTCCCCTTAGTGCGATCCCTCTGCTGTGCTCCTGGTCTCCACTGGGGGCCGCTGCAGAGCGACCATGCATCCCCAACCCACCCCAGGGAGGAGAGCAGTCCCACGGACGCTCAATCCTACCCCTTCTCCTGCCGACCTTCGGCGCCCGAGTCCGTTCCCAAACCCGGGTCGCCGGCGTGGTTCGAGGTGTGGCATCCAGTGCCTCAGCCCTCTGCACCACTGGGCCGGCCCCTTATTTATTTTTTATTTTGTTTTTGATGACCGGGTAAGTGCACTAGACACAAAAGTGACTATTTTCAGGCATGATCCAGGAGGTTACAACATCAACAGGAAAAAACAGTGATGGTACAGTACAATATAGGAGTACAACATATTGGGGATACAATTAAAATGGATAACAATTTGAGCAATTTGAGGTGACTGGAGAAACATCCTGATGTACTTCATATCAGAAGTGAAAGTAAGTGCATATTATACTATAGCATTTAAGGATATAGTAAAAATGGATAACGGTTTGAGCAATTGGTGTAACCAGGAAACAGTACAGACATTTCACATATCAAAGCACAACAAAGGTAAGTGCACATATAACAGTTGATTATCAATCTAGGCATCAACTGTATTCTACAAAATTGGCTATAGCATAAAGAATATGACACCAAAGAGGGAGCAAGTAGGTAAGAAGGATTGAGGTAGTAAGACCTTGTGGGGAGAAAGTGGGGGGAGAGAGATGTGTAAGAGGTGGGGTAGGAAAGGGGTGGTAAGACAAGAACAAACTATGAGGTATAAGTACTGGAGGAGGACACCAAGACATTAAGATGCTAGGGCATAGGTGATTGTGGGGAAAGATACTGGAGTATGGGTGGTTGTGGGTGCAGATACTAAGATATGATATACTTGGGCAGATATTGGGGTGGGTGTTTGTGGGACAGGTACTGGGGTATGAAGTAGTTGGACAGATACTGGGTGTGGTTATTGGGCAATAAATAATATGTAGAATAGATGTGGGTAGATAGTGGAGTTTGGGTTAGTTGTGCAGCAGATAGCGGGGTGAGGGTAGATGTAGGGTAGATACTAGTTGGGCAGTTTAGGGGCACATTCAGTGGTGGGGTAGTTGCAGAGCAGATACATGGGTGTGGGGTAGTTGTGGAGTAGAATACTGGGTAGCTGTGGAACTGTTACTAAAGTAGGGACGTTATGGGGCACATACTAGTATGTGAGCATGAGTGGCTGTGAGTGTGGACAGTTGTGGGAGTGGATACTGATCTAGTTAAGGGGCAGAGACTGGCATGTGGGGTGGTTGAGGGACAGATATTCTGGCAAAATGCATTCGGTCAAACTCATGTATTCTGCAGACAAAATGCATTTTGTCAACTCTATCATTCATTTTTGAGCAAATGCATTTTGTCAGACTTCTTACTTTCTGTAGACAAAAATGCCCTTTGTCAAACTGCTACTGTAACTTCGTTCTGTGGACAAAAAGCATTCTGTCAAACTGCTAACTTTGTGGACAAGATGCATTTTGTCACAGTGCTAACTTCATTCTGAAGGACAAAAGCTCCCAAATGCAAATACTTAGCGTTTTGCTAACAGGACTAAAGTGCTGTGCTAAGTGGATGTACAGTGGTGCTGCCAACCACCTGTTAGCATCGCTGCTGCTATACTCAGAGAGACATGCAATGTAGCACTAAATGGCTAGCAAGATCATGTTAAATACACCATTCTACCCATGCAAATGAGGGAAATGTCTTGCATACTGCATTAGTGGTACATTGAACTGGTTTGGAAGCACTGAAAGGCTGCTTTGGCAGTGCTTAACATTTGTAAAAATCCTACTCTAAACAATGTGCACAGTGGTGTGAGAACTCCCACACCCAGAACTGGAGCATGTGTAAAATGGAAAATAATTCCCTCTCCCTCCCCCAAACCCCATACAAACCATTATGAAAGGAAAGGATGATCCCTTGTAATCTAGTGGCCCTCCTCCCTCACCTGATTCTTGTTTGTGTTCCCTGGTAGTCCAGTGACACGCCTTCCCTCACCTGATCCCCATTTGTATCCCCTGGTAGTCTAGTGGCAGCCCTTACCTCACCCAGTCCCCAATTGTATTTCCCAGTAGTCTAGTGGTAACCCAGCTCACCCAATCCATTTGTATTCCCTAGCAGTCCAGTGGTACTTCCGTCCTTCACATGATCCCCGTGTGTATGTTACAGTGATTACGTGGTGTCCAGTGGTCTCCCCCCCCCAGTAACATCCGACCCCCCATGCCAGCCCTCCCATGGAGGTCAGCACTTACTCTCTGCTCACCTCTCTGGCTGTCCACCATCTGCTCCACACAAGTCCTGTATCAATATACAAAGCTGTACTTTGATACATGACTTGTGCTCTGAAAATAAACTAAGTCTGTGAAAGCACTACTACCTGTGCACACGGACTTTATTTTTATCACATTTTTATTTTAACCTCTAATTGTCCAAAATAAAAACTTTTCTCACCAGACTTTGGTAAAAGCATTTGGATCCTCCCACAACCACTTTACTGATGGTTTTTACTCCCACCCAAAAAATGGGTGTTCGGCACCTTGCTTACAGGAGACAGTGCTCAAGATGTTTGGCTTTTTCTAAAGTGCTGGACCGCACTGCACTTATTTGGACTTTATCTGACTTCTTTTTTTTTTTGTTTTTGAGCTGCACACTGCCCCTCCCTTTTCCACCCAAACTCCTGACCCCTGCCTCGCTCCTCCGGACTCACTATCCCTTAGTCGATACCTCATGGCTTACTCCCCAGGGCGGGGCCACAACACTGGGTGAACCCCTCAATGACATGAGAAAGTGTTGGCAGGGAGCTCCCACCAACATTGCCTCCCTGGCTTTCCCCCCAGGGTGGGCTTCGAGGCCGGCTGCAGACGTCAGAATTGGTTGGCAGGGGAGAGCTGGAGGAAGTGACGGGAGCCAGAAGCGGGCATCATTTATTGCTGTAATTTTTTTTGAATGTTGTTTTTCCTCTGGGGCGGGGATGTGCAATGATGTCCTGCATCCACCCCACCCTCCCACAAGTCATGGCACCAGCACAAACGTACCCCCAGCCTCCGCCTGAGGTCCGCATTGTGCCAGACACTCTACCCCCTTCCCGGAGAAGAAGAGCAGTCCCTAGGATACTCAGTCCTTCTTCCCTGGCCAACCCTCTGATGTCCTGAGTCCATTCCTGAACCCGGGTCATCGGTGTCGCAGACGGGTGCCCAGTGCCGGCAGGCCAGCTGGACTTTATCTGACTTCTAATAAATGAATAACAACTCCTGGCACTAATACTGTGTAAGCTATCTTTTTGTAGCTTTGCAATCCAGCCTGGGTAAGAGTGTGTTGACCCTGGTGGGCTTGGCATTTGATATTTTCGGCTGCACCTTGTATCACCAGTGACACCCTCTGTCCTGTGTTTTCAGATGTTGGCATTCTATCTGAGGAGGGGTGTTTTAACGCTGTCTCCTGTAGCTTTTTCTAAATTGCTGGTCCATATTGCACTTATGTTTTTTACCTGGCTGCTAGTAAGTGAAGAAATCCTCCTGGCATTAATACTGTTTGCTCGCAGACTTGTGGTCAGGTTTGGGTAAGGGTGCGCTGACCTTGGTGTTGTGCTTTGTATTTGAGATTTCCAGCAGCACCTCTTGTCACTTGTGGCAGCCTCCATCTTGTACTTTCTGACTGTGCTTTGTATTGAAGCCCCATCTCTCGTGAGCCCTGTAGTCTTACCGGAGATTTTACAGATCCTGACTGGCCCCACCCATGGTAGGGGCCTCAATAGTACCCGATGACTGGGGGTTGGGTACATGTAGAATTGTACGCATCACAGTAGGGCTGAATTGGTAATTCTATAAAAAGTCTGCATTTTTTCAGCCCATACTGTATCTCGGCTGCCTTGAAGGGTAGGAACTTGTAATGCAGTGCACAACACATTCTGGTCAGCGTCTACAAACCTTGCAATTTTTGTAAGAATCATCATTTGGGGGCATGTGGCCTAGTAGCTAGAACACTGCCTTGGCAACCAGAAGATCACAAGTTCAAATTCAACAGTGTTGGGCCGCCCCCCCATGGCACAGCTGATCTGCTACTTCCCAGGAAAGGTCCTCTGTTTCAGGGATCAGTGGCTGCTCTAGCCTCTCCCCTCTTAATTAAAGTTGACAGGAGACGGGGCAGGTAGCTCATCTATGGCAGGCGTCAGTCTTTGATGTGCAGTGGGAACTGCCATCATGAATGATGCTGGAACTCCAAATATATCCTCCACTGTTTTATTCTCTCTTGGTCCCCATGACAAAGTCCCTCAGGGGGCCAGAGAGCACCCTTGCCAGCCCAGTGATAGGGCAAAATGAGAAAGCCCAGGTAAGCCCCTACACTTTGGGAGGGCCTGCACTAGCTTGCCAGGGTTTAGTGCCAGTCTGATGGGCAGGGAAAGTGCCACAATCTTTTGGAACTCCATTCCACCGTATATCCGAGTTACCATCTTGTAGCCACTTCAAGGTGGAGGTAAAGAAGTGGCTCATCAGTGTATGCCTACCCTGGCCCCATCACATAATCAATAATATAGCTGACAACAGCATTTTAGTGTTTTTTTCCTTTTTTCTGTATCCGGTTATTGTTAGTTATTTTCTTTTATCTGTTTATTGGCTTTTTGTTATTCTATTGCATTTATTTTGTTATTATGTACAGTGCTTTGAGGTTTGAAAGGCGCTTTACAAAAAACAAATCAAATCTAAGTGTCAAATACTAACTGTGTGACCTTGAGCGCCTCACTTAATGTCTTAGTGCTCCAGTCCACTCAGTTGTGGAAATGGGTAGAGGTTGGACCCCACTAAAAATGGGATGTTGCCTCTCAGCTGGGTATCCTGGGTAAAAAGGTTGCAGAAAAAAATCAGCTGTGCAAGTTTTTTGTTTTGCTCTTGTGGGCCCCTTTATATCTTCCTATCACCCACTAACCCCTGACTCAGTCTGCTGGCTTCTGGCGTCCACCACCACACATCCCAGACCCAGGGCCTCCACCACCAGAGGTCAGCTTTGATGAGGGCTCACACTGTTTCCAATAGGGGAGGAAGTACCTTGCAACTCTGCTGCTTCCTGGGGTGGGGGTGGGGTGGACCCAGAGTGTTAAGGGTCGTCTGAGGTGGTGGGATGTAGAGATGCAGATGCTTGCAGTGAGTGGGGTGGGAGGTGACAGGCAGCACATGCTCACCCACATCACCAATAATGCTACCTCCACACTGTCCATAGATGCCACTCCTAGAGCAGTGGGATACATTCCCTCAGTGCCCCTCCCACTGCCCTGAGGAGGGTATGGTTGCAGATGCTCATTACCCGCCCACCTGCCAGCCTCTACTCCTGCTGTCCTATGCTCAGTGAATGACCCTAGGTCACCAACTTGCCAAGCAGTCCCATGCAGCTGGTGCCACTGAGCTAGCAAATGGCAATTATAAAGTTCGAAAGAGATAAATAAATGAAAATGCTCATGTTTAAGATTTTTTTCTGCCTCACTGGTACTTCTGAATATTTTACAACAATTAAAATAAATCTGATGAGCCATTCCAGTGGTGAAGAGTGATGAGGCACCATAGGAGCCTTACCTTTTCCCACACAGGTGACCTGTGTTCAGGAACGGATGTGGGCCACTCAGGGGTCAGCCGAGGTAGGTAGGGAGGATCGAGAGGCCATCGAACTGCTCTCCTCCCTTGGGGAGGGGGGACTTCGTGGCTCGGCAATTGTCTGCCACCGAGAGAATCCTGGTGGAGGAGCATGTGAGTCACCACTGTGGGGACTCCACGACAGAGCACTGGGAGCGTAGCTCCGCGGAGGTGGAGTCCACACAATGTGCTCATTGCACGTCATGTGAGGAACCAGGGGAGAAAATGTAAGGAGGAAAACCTGGGGACGGACTCCATGAAGCCCTGTCCGTCAAGCCGTTGGCCTACTTGCTCTCTCTGGGGATATAGGACCTTCTGGATTTGTGTTTTGGCTGGGGGGAGGATGACCCTTCTCTCCTGGCCCTGTCGCGGGGGGGGGGGATCCGTAGAGGATACTGGTCTCTGATCTACTAGAGGAGAGAGTTGGGACAGTAACGGCTGATGGGCCAGCCACCCATCCTGGAGAAGAAACACCATTATAGCATAAAAAAAAATCTGATGTAAGGGTTTTAAAATTCTGTATACGCATGCATGGCAGTGTATTGTCGTAGAGGTCGGCCAAGGAAGGGATGAATACAGTAACTAGATTGCACAAGACCATTGGGATATTTTATACAACATGATGAGGAGTGAACAGATGTCTGACAGGTTTGGTATTGGGTATTAGGTCAGTGAACAAATACCTCCCCTCCCCTCTCCTATCCAGTTGCCCCAAGCCTCTAACCCACTTTGCTCCCTTTGCCAAGCCACTAAAACTGTGTACCGGTTTTGTTTTCAAATTTAACTTTTTATTGAAGCACAAAACACACACAGCCTAACAGTAGATATCTTTGGCTGTACCCTAACAGAGATATTGTTAACCTTTATACATATCCAACGTAGCAGTTAACATCTGCGTATACTAGGTATGTTATGCTTCCTTTTAATTTCAAACTTATATCTACTGTATGTGCTAGAACCATACCTAAAATTTAGGGTGGAGTAGGAAAGAATAGTAAAAATGTCTTCTGTGAAGTCGAGTTAGAGTCCTTTAAAGCAGTTTGATGCCATTTTTACAGCATTTCCTCCTGTCTTCTTTAGCTTCTTCCTCCCTCAAAAAACAGCATTTACCTCAAATGAAATAGGAAGGTGTTAGTCTAAGGCTGGTGCAGGAATTCACCCATCGATAGGTGTCCTTATCATCGGCCCTTCTGGTCCATCCTGGCATGTCCTGATGGGAATCCTGAATGTCTGAAACCCCCCCCTCTCCCCGATCACCAATGCAGTCTCTGCCGCTGCTCATCCTACCAGGAACTGCAACCCTTCTCCCTTGCCGCTCATAAGAAAAGCACCGCATCTCATCTGTGCCCCTGCAGCTTCTTACTCTGGCAGGGACTGAATGTAGTATCATAAGAGGCCTGCAAAAGAACAGTCACATCTTTTCTTTTATTGCCCAACACTGGTAACAGCAAATGGAGGACCAGTTCATCTGTGTTTGATTATGGATTCTCTGATTGCCTGCCACTTCTTTAGTCTGGGCCATTTTGAACCGACTTCCTCCCAGCAACCCTTTTGACTCAAGGAGAGTCAGTCGCAGAAGCTTCAAACTAAAGCTGTGCCAGGCAAATGGAGGACCCTTGTTAAGCACCAATTAATGGATCTTGCATGTGCTAGTCAGTAAATATAGCGCCTGTCGTACGCCATCTCATTTGCCTGCTTTTTCCTGCAATGAAGTCATAACTCTGTGACATCACAACCTGTTGCTTGGAAATGACTGATCTCACAATCAGAGGATTATGCCTTCAGGGGAGGAAAAAGCAGGAGGATGAGATGAATTCTGAGACCCAAGGATCCTGTTTTAATGTAAATATCCTCAGTATTAAAGAACGAGGGGACATAGATTAATGAACTATAAGCTGCTTTGTGTCAGAACTAGAGATACTCGGAAATTGCTAATTCTGACTTTTTAGGAGTTAAGGAATGTCCAGTTCTGAATCTGCATACTTTCTGATTCTGAAAAGGACCTCGGAATCAGAACTGGAGTTGGAATCCTAATTCCTAATTCCTAAATTCCTACGTAAGAACATGTTTTAGCCTTAAATTGTAGAATTAGGATGTTTGGGCTGCGGCTCCAAAAATCCTAATTCTAAAAATCAGGTACAGTTCCCCACACATTTTACAGGGCATTCCAACCCCTGGTGGTGATGGTTGGGATTGCCTCACTTCTTTCACCCACCGGATATGGAAACCGGGCCAGTTAAACTGGTGGACTGTTCAGGGCAGTGGGGACATTTTGTGGCACACCATACTAAATTCAAGATGGTGGATGAGATTTGCAAAGCCAAAATCTCCATAAGTTATAAATGTGATGGTATTTGGTTTCGTAATTGGGGGGCTCTGTCCTCCTTGCTTCTAAATGATTTTATAATTGAATCATTTTTATAATATTAATTAACTAATCATTGTGAAGTGTTGCATACCTAATCTCATAATCTAATATTGACTGCCATATTGGTGTGTCACAGAGTGCACTCTAGCCAGTTCAGACCCCAACACTGGAAGGAGGAGAGCATTACAGGAGGGTTGGGGATGGCTGCCCTGTGTGGCAGCACAGCTTAACTAGGCTGGGAGAGGACTCTGGACAAGGTTTGGCCATGAAAGGCACACAGAACTATAAACAGGTAATTTTCAGGTAACCTGGGAGGAGGGGTGCGTGGAAGATAATTAGAATTACAAATAACAGTAAGTACCAACAAATAATCCACAGTAAAACAATGGTCGATACATTTTTTATTTATTTAAATGTTTGGTAACCAGGAAAGGCAAACTGAGCCAAAGCTTGTTTCCAGGTGCGACCCAGGTGATGGGTAAAATGGAACAAAACAGCAGCGATTACAATGAAATGAAACAATATCAGCAGTTATAAAGTGCAAAGTACATTATAAGCATACAAAAATAAACAGAGAAATAAATACCCAGAGGTATAAAGGACCATTACTATAAATAACATCAAATAAATATTTCCAAGGGGTGTTCAGGGGCGGTGAGATCAGGAGGGTTAATGTAGTGAGGCAAGGCCCTCAGATGGGGGAGTGTAAAGAAGCAAGGAGGTATAAGGGAGGGACTGCAGGGGGAGAGAGGAGGGGTAGAGCAGCGGGGGAGAGAGAAGGGAGAGGAGGGTAGGGCAGCAGGGGGAGAGAGAAGGGAGAGGAGTGGTAGGACAGCGGGGGGAGAGAGAGAAGGTGGAGAGGAGGATAGGGCAGGGTAGCGGGGAGAGAAGGGAGAGGAGGGAAGGCAGCGGAAGAGAGAGAAGGGAGAGGAGTGGTAAGGGCAGCGTGAGAGAGAGGGGAGAGGAGTGGTGGGTCAGCGGGGGAGAGAGAGAAGGGGAGAGGAGGGGTAGGTCAGCGGGGAGAGAGAGAAGGGAGAGGAGGGGTAGGGCAGCGGGGGAGAGAGAAGGGAGGGAGGGTAGGAGGGGGAGAGAGAAGGGGAGAGGAGTAGGACAGCGGGGAGAGAGAGAAGGGGGAGAGGAGTAGTAGGACAGTAGGGAGGAGGGAGAAATGAGGAGCAGGGTCATTGATGGGTTAGGGGTGACATAGCATAACATACCATAGGTTAGGGGATACATAGCAATCCACAGATTAGATGTCCAAAAAAACGGTATGCAGTAAATAATACCAGCAATAAAATAACAAGTTCAGTTCAGATGGCAGTGAGTTTAAGAGGAAATCAAGGACAAGGTGAAAGGGTTTCCATATAATGGTGAAGAGGGGTAGATGAGCCAGATCATGTTGGGGGGGGGGGTTGGTGAGTCACTGGGCAGTCAGTTTAGGGGGGAGCAGAAGCAGGAAGATGAGGCAGATCCTGGGCTTGCCTCATGGCCTTGGTACAGTACATGACTGGCGACTTTTCCCATAGGCAACCAGTGACCTTACAGCCTTGTATGATTATTCTAACATCTGGATGCTATTGTGCCATTGTTGTGATGTGAGATCGGTTATGCAGCAGCATCCATTGAGGCCACCAGAAACATTTGAAATTACCAATGGCCATTGTCACTGACTGCAAATACCGCAGAGTGAAAAAGTTTTGGAAATAAAAGCCCGGCACTATGAAAAAAGAAATGTGAAATGTGAATGCAACAAGGCCACTTTCCCATCTTGGGATCCCTTATGACATCACAGGGCACGCAATCTTCTCTGTTACGGTGTATGTGATGTCACAATGGGAACACAGCTTTGTTGTAAATCTTTCCCACCTATTATTCTATTTGATGTAGAAATAAAGGTATCCCTCCCAAGTACATTTGCCCTGAAACTACTGGGTCTGTTCACTTGCTTACTCATAGCTTTAGATACATTTCGGAGGGCTGGGGCCTGAGCCCCAGTCTGGACTTGTATGTATTGCTCAGTATACAGCAGTTACCACAAAATCTCACCAATATAGACCAGCCAAATTGTAGAGGCCTTGTATATAGACAAAGAATTTTACTGTCTGACTTATCTCATTCTCATTTTGGACTTCCTTCTGCAAACACCTTCCAGTTTTAGGATTCAGTAAACACGCTTTCTAGCAGCGCCATGCCCGCTGTACAGATGAACTGCAATCCCCAGTGCTACATTCATTCTCCTGTCCCTTCCTGGCTGTTAACTTCAGATCTAGTTTATTATTTTTTTCTGTATCACTTAAGTGCCGTTGCTGAATACATGTCAGTTGTTTGTTTTAAGGTCTCCGGGGGGAGGGCGTGTGTGCTTGCCAGTTTTTTGTGTGTATATTTTTCTATCGCAAAGCACTTTGGGCCATTCCATGAAAAGGCGCAATGTAAAATAAACCTAACTGATGGATTGCATCCTTCTACCTCTTTTTATGGATCCTGGACCATGTGCCTCCCGTTGGTGTCTGACTCAGGGTGGGTCTGCTGCTGCAGTGGCTGTCTGCAGTTTGATCTCTGTTCATACAGTATGCAATGGATTGTTTCAGTACTGACAGGAATTGTGTCTGTCCTGTCTGCTTGCGCAGATGGCCCTCCAGCACTGGGTGGGAATCAAACTTGAAATCAGAAGGCAACAGTTCCAGCCTTTCAGCTAAAGGTAGATGCTCTTTAGCTGGGGATTGGATGGAGTCTTTGACTTCATATTTTTCAGCCTTACAAAACCACCAGGGGGCCCTCTGCACTTACTGTTTCCCAGCACTGTGGGAGTTTGAAATTTGCTGTTTCTTGCATCTAGACCACATTGCTCATCACAGACCATTTTTCTCATGTACGGTACTACTTCCCCTTTTTAAGGCAGAAGCCTCCTTCCTTATGTTTGTCCCCTCCTATTCATTTGCTTATGTATTTGCTGGGGAGAAGAGCTTTTATTTAGGTGGAACACCTTTTCAACAAGGTCCTGGGGTGACATTTACAGCAGCAGAGTACATACAAAACAGATACAACTAATAAAATCAAATATTAAATGTAAACAATACAGACACAATATTATAAGTAAGTGCAAACACACAACAGAGTGTGTGGTTGTGCTCTGGTACATGCATGCCTTGAGTGTGTTGTGAGGCATGAGGCAAAGCCGGGTGCCTTCAACCACCCAAGGAGTGAGTATATCAGGCAGCGATCAAACTCTCTAAATTTCAGGGAGGTGGGGAGAGGCCTCAAGCAGGTGGCACCTATGGTGGATTTTGCCAAGGTGTTACCTGTGTACTGCTAGGTGAGGAAAGGGCACTTTGCACATGGGGATTTAACAACTGGTTGAAGACATGGGGCATGGAAGAGAACTTCACTGCATTAGGGACTGGGGGCCAACCTGGGAGGATATGGGCCTCAATAGGGAAGATGGTCTGCATCCTTCCAGGAAGGGGGGGTCGCAATCCTTAGTGGGAGGTTTAAATCCTACTTGGATGAGCATTTAAACTGGGGAAGGGGGCTATAAAACCAAAGGAGGCAAAAATTACCCCCCCCAGATGATAGAGTATTGGGGAGGGAGGGCCCGAGGGGAGCAAACTCCCCTAGTGCAGGGGCAGAGGCGCAGGAGGACAGGGGTGAGGACAAAATGGAGGAACAGCTGGTTGTGACAGGGTTGAATAAGGCCCTGTCCCATTTGTTATGCAGAAAAGTTATGTAAATGTAAATGTAAGGATCTGTTCTATCCTTTCCTTTTTGGTCTCTTGCCTATCTGGTTGTGCAACCAAATGTTCTCATGAGATCTAGGAACTGATCACTCTGAGAGTCTTGTGATTCTCCACCTCTCGCTATCTAAGGGAAAGGGGAAATTGTTTAACCAGGAAAGGCACTCTAAGCAGGATCTTGTTTCCAGGTGCAACCTGGGAGCACAAGGAAGTTAAGTGACTTGCTCAGGATCACACAGTATGCAAGTGGAGGCTGTGGGATTCAAACCCAGGTCTCCAAGTTTGCAGCTCTGTCTGTCTGCCTTCGCTTGCTGTTTCTGTCTTGTCTTCCCCCTTGCATATCTGCGGTTATAAAAATGTGTGAAACTTTGTGTGAAACTGTGATACTGGGATACCTTGCCAGTTTTACAACTGCTCCTGGTCTTCCTGTGCTTCCTGACCTGTGCCTCAACAACACTGGTATAAAACAAGTAAGCAAAAATAAAGGAGTAAAGAGGACAGGGAATGGAGAAGGTTACATACGAACATACGAAACTTCCGGCAGAAAAAGACCCACAAATCTATCAAGTCTGCCCAATTGTGCAGCTCTTAGTATCATATCACTACAGCTGCCCCAGCCCCACCCAAACCCCTCCCTTCCTGCTCTTTCCCAGTCCTTCTCCCTTTGTGTTCTTGTCTGTTTTGATCCCAACTCTGCTTAAAGCTGTCCACTGTCTTTGAGCGACCAACTTCTCCAGCAGTGCATTCCAACCACCACCACTCTCTCTGTGAAGTAGTGCCTCCTCATCTCTCTCCTAAACCTTCCCCTTCCAACTTCAAACTGTGCCCCCTAGTGACCCTTCCCCCTTTAAGCAGAACACTCCTCCCTCCCTGACTTTGTTTATGTCTTTCAAGTACTTAAAGATCTCTATCATGTCCTCTCTTTTCCTTCTTTCTTCCAGCGAGTACATGTTGCGTTCCTTCAACCTTTCCTCGTGCAGTAACTCCCCTAGTCCCATGATCATTTTTGTAGCCCTACGCTGCACCCTCTCCAGTAATCTCCCATCCTTTTTGAGGTATGGGCACCAGTACTGTACACAGTACTCTAAGTGTGCCTTCACTAGTGATCTGTACAATGACAGGATGACCTCCCCCTTTCTAGAGGTTAAAAGGGAAGAGAGGGGTCAAGGGAAGCTCCATGGAACAGCACAGGTAGGAAGGGGAGGGAAAGCAGGGAAGCAGGCAGGGAGGTAGTAAGGTATGGAGAGCCATGTGTGCCAATGCAGGGAGTCTGGGAAATTAAATTCCAGACCTGAAGGCCACCACGGTGGACATTGACCTGGATTTGGTGGCCATAATGGTCTCTTGGTGCACTGACCGCTATGACTGGGATATGGCCTACTCTGTGTTCATGAGAGGCACTGCAGGGAGGAGAGGCTGAAAGAATCAAGGCCACGGAGGTACAGGGCACCAGCAGGAAAAGGAATGGCTGGAGGTGCTGTGGGTCATCCTGGAGACAGGCACTGGAATCACTATACATATGGGATGGTTTATAGACTTTCAGCACAGGAAGAGGAGTTGGATACGGTATGGCACTTGAGGAAGTCATCATCAGAATGGCAAATAAGGGAGAGGTGCTGCTTGTTGGTGACGTCAATCTGCAGGTCATGGAGTGGTGCCTTCCAACTGCAGGTTTGGCAAGTAGCAGGGCCAGCCTTGACACCTTACAAAGGGCTTTTCTGAGGCATCTAGTCAAAGAACCCACTAGCGTCGGAGCAATGTTGGACCTGGTGCTTACAAACAGGGATGGCATTGCAGACATCACTGTGGGCAGTTCCCTAGGAAACAGTGATCGTTGTACAATATGGTTTACCATAAAGACAGGAGCAAAGGCAAACCACATGAAGATGAGGGTACTGGACTTTAGAAGGGGGGATTTTAGTGAAATGGGAGACTGCCTAAGACACTGCCTCAAAGGGGGAATGCTGGTGGGGGGGGTTAGAGGCACAGGGGGAAAATTAGGGAGGGTATAATTAAGGTATCCAGCCTCTGCATTTTGTGACAGAGGTGAGTAAACACAGAAGAAAAAAGAGACTGTTGTGATTCTCTAGGGAAGTGGCCAAGGTAGTGAAGGACAATGGGTGGCATTCAGAAGGTATAAGGGGATGCAGAGGGAGGAGGAGGACAAATAGGTGTACCAGGTAAAATAGAGGGAAGCTAGAAAAGTGGTGAGGGGAGCAAAGCCACAGACAGAGGAAAGGCTATCTAAAGGGGTAGCTGAAGGTGATAAGACTTTTTTCAGATACTGTACATAAGTGAGAAGAGGAAAGCAAGAGGATGCACTGTGAGGATTAGGAGGGCAGCAGGGGGACACTGCAGAAGAGAACCAAGAAAAAGTTGCAGTCTTGAACAGGTTCCTCTGCTCAGCCTTCACGATGGAGGGAAGGGGGATGGACAACCAGGGAGTAGCAAGAACGGGGGACAAGCCCACTTTCAGAGGAAAGTGTACTGAAGGGAACTGCAGCTCTGAAAGTAGATAAGGCTATTGGAACCAGTCGGAAAACACCCAAGGGTACTCAAGGAACTCAGGTAGGTACTAGTTACCCCACTGATTACCTTATTCAATAGTTCACAGGAAACAGGCATGGTTCCAGAGGACTGGAGAAGAGTGGATGTGGTCCCTCTATGTAAGTGTGTCAACAGGGAGGAGGCTAGCATAGAAACATAGACAATGATGGCAGAAGAAGACCAAAGGTCCATCTTGGCTGCCTGCAGTTCCCGATATGCCTAGGACCTATTGTTCATACAGGATTTTATCCCTCCTGGGTCCCTCTGCTCCCCTCCCTACTGCTGCCAACCTGAACAACCATTGAACCCCTCACTCTGTCCCATCCATGCTTGAAACTATTTACGACCTTAACAACCATTGGCTGGTTAGTCTCACTTTGGTAGTAAGGAAATTAATGGAAACTCTGTTAAAAGAAAGGCTGGTAAATTATCTTGAATCTAATGGGCTGCAAGACCACAGGCATCATAGATTCATATGGGTGGGGGGTGGAGGGGGAGGAGGTGATGGCAGACAAATCTGATTGATTTCTTCGACTGGGTGACCAGGGAACTAGATCAGGGCAGGGTAGTAGAAGTGATCTATTTGAAATTTAACAAGGCCTTTGACACTTTGCTGTACAGGAAACTGATAAAAAAAATTGAGCAGCCTAGGGGTGGGATCCAAAGTGGTGAATTGGGTTAGAAACTGGTTAACGGATAGGCAACAGGGGATTGTGGTTAATGGCACTCACTCAAATGATGGGACTGTGACCAGCAGTGTGCTGCAGGGCTCGGTACTGGAACTGGTCCTCTTCAATGTCTTTATAAGTGACACTGCAGATGAACTGGAAGGGAAGGTATGCCTTTTTTCAGATGACACCAAAATCTTTAATAGTGTGGACACGGGAAACTCGAGGAGTGTTCAAGAGCATGGTAGTTTAGGTTCTGTGATAAAAAGTACAAAATCATGCGCCTAGGGCATAGGGACCTAGATGCTGAGTATAGGATGAGGAGAAGGTACTGACAGTCAATAAGCAAGAAAGAGACCTTGGGGTTATAACTGATGACCTCAAATTGTCAGGGCAGTAAGACAAAGCAGTAGGTAGGGCTAATGGGATATATAGGGAGGGGTACTCCAGCAGGAGGAGGTAGCTGGTACTACCACTGTAGCACTTACTGGTGAGACCACACCTGGAGTAGTGTGTCCAGTTTTAGAGGCCGCATCTCACTAAGAATATAGACAGAGTGAAGGCAGTCCAGAAGAGGGCAACTGAAATGGAACAGGGTTTACATGAGAAGCCCTATGAGGAGAGACTGAGGAATCTCAACATGTATACTCTGGAAGAGAGGAGAGTGAGAGTGGACATGATAAAGACCTAGAAGTACCTCACAAGGGTGAACAGGGTGCAGGATGGGAATCTCTTTCAAATGAGAAAGAGCACCAGGACCGGGCACGTGTGATGAAGTTGTAGGGGGAAGTTTAAGAGGGACGTGAGGAAGTACTACTTCGCTGAATGGGTGATAGATGTCTGGAACAGACTGCCAGTGGACAGGGTAGAGGTGAAGACAGTGGGGAGCTTCACGCATGCATGGGATAAACATCTGGGAATATAAGTAAACAGGCAGAAAGGGAGAAGGGAGGTTTGAGGGACCAGTTATGGTCTGCGGAGATGGATTAGGCAGGGAACATCTGGGCAGACAGGGTGGGCCAAGCAATCCTTTGCTGCAAATAAATTCAGTTTTTATGTTTTTAAGTGTGTTACCACACCAGGTACAAATTTAATATACATGAGAAAACATGGAAAAAGATGCAGGCATGTGGTAGCTGAGGAATAATGTGATGAGTTTGCGTGAATGGTGAAAGATTTTCCTTACTCATTTTCAAAACATATTAACAAGCTGGGCATCATAGTTTGCCTGACTGTCATAAGGCAGAGGGTGATTAGGAACAGAGTATGATTTGTGAAAGTAATGGGAAAATATGAGTACATTAGAATTTAGCAGATCTGGAATATTGGGGGGGGTAGAGCATGTTTAGCAGTCACACAGGCTGACAAGATGACAATGCGAGGCTCCTTTGAAGGCTGGTAGGCTGCTGGTTTCCTTAGCAGTGTCTGGGAGGAAGTTCCAGGTGACTGGGATAGCAGTGGCAAATGATGTCTGGGTAGATACACCTTCAGCACTTGCTGGGGATCAAATCTGGGACCCTGAGTTCTACAGGCAGCAGCATTAATCATTCAGATAAAGGGAAGTTCACATTCGCTGAAAAGTTAAACTGAGTCTGACTTCATACATTGCAATTGCAACAACCATCTCCAGAGGTCACTCTGTTATTACTGCTTATGTGGGACTGGTGGACTCCGTCATTTGCAGCGTCTCAGATCTAGATGGTGCCACCTTTCACAGGCTGCATTTTTGGATATATAATAGAAATGTTGTGGTTTGAGATCCTTCCAACATAGGGAGTACAATGATGGCTGGTATTCATACATGAGAGGACCTTAACACAGAACTATATGAAAGTTATGGCAGAACAAGACCAAAATCAATCTAGTTTGCTCATTTGCTACCTAATGGCAAACCACTTGTTAGAGCTCCTGTGCAATGTGGTTTCACTAGTTCTTTATTTATGTCCCATGCTGTCTTGAAGCCTGACATTGTTTGTCTACAGCTTATGCAACTAGACAAGATGGAGGAGGGAGGATCACAATGTGAGTCATTCTTTCACTCCTTTCCAGTCAGATGGTTAGCTCACGTGGCTGTAAAATGGGAGATCCTGGGTCTGAATGCCACTACACATTGAAACCAAAATATTGCATCTTGGCTGGATTATTCCAGGCAAAGAAATAGTAAAATTAGAAAAAAAAATACACTGACTTTAATTCCAGAGTCGTCATGCTGCATGTAAATAAAAATGATTTACAAAATGGTTAACATAAACCAGGAAATGGAATTCGTTAAATGTGATCAAATGATCATGTGCTATTCCAGTACTACAGCACAGGTTATTTGACTGTTGGAAATAATAAAATAATCTCCTTTGTGTGAACTCTCTCTATAATTTACAATTTACAAACCAACATGGCTCCCAGGTGAAAAAACAAAACATGTAGGGCAGTAAGAAGGCATTGCCGTGTTCTGCTGTGGCTTCTGCACTGGTGGTGCGCTTGCTTATGTACTTCTGTCTCTCTGTTTCAGGTGCCGCTTCCGTGTCATTGACTCCTTTGGCACTGAGCCTGCCTACAACCACAGGGAGTATGCCACCCACCATGGCTTCCAGACCATTTGGGGCAGCTGGAACCTGCGACCACAGCAGTACATGACCATGTTCCGTAAGTGTCCACTGAGGAACTCCCTATGGGAGTTCTTTTTTTATATTTATTTCATGCATGTATTCATTTATTCAAGCAGACACAATCAAATGAAATCACAGCCCACCTCTTAATTCTTTGTCACTGAAACATGGGACACTGCCACTCAAATTTGGGGAAAAAAATGTGGGAATCTGGCCCTCAAAATGTAGGATGCGTTAACAAATCATGGGAATACAGAAGCTCAGAACATTGTGGAAACTAGTGCCTTTATTTGGGCGCATTTACTGTAGTTCTGATTTAGCATCATAGGTTATTATGAATTTCTGCTTTAAAGCCTAAAAATATATTGTGGGATACTTTCCTCTTCTCTTCATGGGACAGCACCTTTTCCATGTGGGATGGAGTATTGTGAAAGGTAAAATATGGGCTGTCCTTCAAAATGTGGAACAGTTAAGTGGTATGGACAGAGGTTTCTAAGTGGTAAACTAAGGGCCATCCCTCTTAATAAGGGGCAGTGGAGAGGTATAGGCAGACACTTTTAAGTGGTATAGAAACATAGAAACATAGACTTTGACAGCAGATAAGGACCGCTTGGCCCACCTAGTCTGCCCATTTCCCTACCTACAGGATAGGCCACAGATCCTAGTTAACCAACAGCCTATTTCTTCCTACCCCCCCCACAAGAATTGCCTTATGTATGTCCCATGCATTCTTGAATTCTCCCACAGTTTTAGACCCCACAACCTCCTCAGAAAGGCTGTTCCATGCATCCACTACTCTCTGTGAAAAATACTTCTTCACATTGCCCCTGAACTGCCTCCCTCTATCTTTAAATTGTGTCCCTTGTTCTTAGCGTCTCTTTTTCTGAAAGATGCTATCCTCTTGGACTTTGTTGATTCCACTGAGGTACTTAAAAGTTTCTATCATGTCCCCTCCTTTTCCTCAAGGGTATACATATTAAGCCCTTTAGTCTCTCCTTGTACGGCTTCTCTTGCAGACCCTGCACCATTTTAGTTGCCCTTCTCGACTGCCTCTATCCTGTCTATGTCCTTGCGGAGATGGGGTCTCCAGAACTGGACGCAGTACTCCAGATGGGGTCTCACCAACTGTCTGTACAGGGGATAACAACTTCCTGTTTTCTGCTGCTGATGCCTCCCTATGCATCCCAGTATACCCCAGCCCTCCCTACTGCCTTCTCACATTGCTTGCTAACCTTAAGGTCATCTGATATGAGTTACCCCAAGGTCCCTTTCCTTTTATGTTGCTTGCGCATGTGCAGAAACATAATGCCATCATCCGGTTTTCGGATGCGGCACCCTCTTCCAATTCAGTCAGTGTGTTTGCAGGCGCGGCCGCAGTTCTCCAATCAATGCTGAAGCTGTCTATGACAGCAGTTGAAAATGCAATGCCATACAGTTGAAAGGGAGAGCTAGGCTTCAGTGAGCAGCGATAAGATCGCATGCTCATGTGCGCTCCCCCCCCACATACACACGCACGCATACTGCGACAGAGAGGGAGAGACAGACAGACAATTGACGTGAGGCACTTCAGTTGTAATCTAAATTGTTAGAACTCTATATTATACCCAATTGCATGACTATTGCTCTGCTCTGTGACAATTTGTCTGTTTCCTTGTGTTTTATGCACTTCATTTTTAATTAAAACACTGTTCTACATTTTGCTCAACACATTAAACACTGATAAAATGCAGTCACATAAAAGTCTGGCAATTATTTACCGCAATCCTCTAAAATTACTTCATTTTAACAATTCATCGGATTCTGAAGGGCTTGTTTCTCTTTTGTATAATGCTGTTATTTCTGTTAAATAGCAGTTGTTCATAAAATTTGCAAGGTTTAAATAACACACTTAAGTGACAGTTTTTAATGATGAACTCTGTATGGTTTGCGCCGATTTCCAAGTGCCTGGTCCAGATTCATGCATCACTTTGATCATGCCAGTGTGTGTGTCCTTTGTCCCTTTTAAATCTGCTGCAAATTTGACCACAACCAATACACATGGGAATCGCCTGAGCTTTCTACAAGCTTCTATGCAAACAGCTCAAAATTTTACTAGCATCACATTCTTAACACTTTGTATATGGATTTAATCTGAACATGTAATTGCAAATGTGTTTCTTTCGTTTTCATAATTTGATGAGTTAACATATTTTCATTAAGAGCTAGCTGGGCACTGCACTTTGAACACCCATATTTGAAGTATCAAAACCTTCACGCAGAATGAAAAAAAGTATCATTAATGGAATTACTTTCCCAAACGAAATCTTAATTTGTTATTATTGTAGCAGCGTTTCTATATTTACATCTGCTATATTTATTTCACTCACCTTTTTTGGGGGTGAAATAAACAGACATTTCTTAAACTTGTCCACATGCCACCTATGTATGCATTAATGTAAAATGAGGAATATGTTCCACTAAAATGTTTATGGGAGGCGTGTTGCTATTTTCACAGTAACAAATTACTGTATGTAGTATTGAAAGTGGTCTCTTATAGTCTCATGCAACTCTAAAATTAATGCATTCCCATCACACATAATGTCCCTATTCTTACAGCTCTGGGGGCCCTAATTTACATAGTTTGATGAATTAGAACTACGGACAGATGTACCTCTCTTACAGTATTATTAAATAGTGTGCAAGCTATGAAGATGGTCTTGACTGTGAGGAAATCTAAAGGTTTTATAAAGTAGAAAGGTTTCGGGATTAATCTACATAACCACAAACTTTGAATTACAATTTGTGAACTTTTCAATTGTGTTATGTTAATTACAAAATATGACTCTTATATGTTTTCAGTTGTTTACAGTAAATTTCTGCTGAGATCTATTTAAACTCATTACAAAAGTCCATAGTCATTTAAACATGTGAAGGATGGCAGATTAAAAAAGGCACTGCAAATATAAATCCCTCTGTCTAGCTGTAAGACTATTAACATGTGCAGAGATAGTTCCAACTGTCTTAAATCCAAGAGCCGCACATATCCATCTGAGCCCTGGTATCAGCTGGCTTCAAACATATTTAACATCTAAAAAAATTCTACAATTTTTTCTCCTACACTAAGTTCAGGTGCAACAAGATGCGACCATATGTATACAAACTTGAAGAGTTATTAACACACACACACACGCACACATAGCTGGCTCTTTCCCACCGGGAATGGTTCTAAGAAAATGTAAATGTTTAATAATTGTTTCTTTTTATTACTAAATAGCAAATATGTTTTAGTCCACTTTATAGACAAACACACTACTAAGGACAACAGTATACTGTAACTTCAACCCAACAATCATGGTTCTTTTTTGTTTGTTTGTTAATTTATGTTCCAGCTTATAGTGAGAGAAAACACAGAAACTTCTAGTAGACACACATTAGTAGCTATTGGAGCACAATTACTCACCTAAACACACACTTTAATTCACTCTATTAGCTTTAAATAACGATAAATAGATTTAAGCGTGCTCAGAACCCACCAACAACTATTTTATTGGGAGGAAATGTATGTTAATTCATGCGAACCGCCTCTAACCTTTGGGAAAGTGCACTGCTTGTCACCATAGAGCCAGCTACGTGCAAATGAATACAATTTGGCAGTTAGTTATTAACAGAGAAACGTCTTCTAAGGAGATCTGTTGGGAGCAGGCTTCCAAAGGTGAGCCATATAACACTTGTGGAAGACATCCCGAAGGAGTTAACTTGATACAAAGCCGTCCATAAGTGTCTGGTGTACAGTTACCTTGGCCATAGTTTTTGGCTATAATAAGTCAAACTGTATATGAATAAAACACACACACACACACACACACACACACACACACACTATAACAAAAGCTGTACATATAAGGATTCCATATTGGTATCTGTACATATCACAAAGCTAAACATAGTTTAAGTTTTTATTCTGTATAGTATCAGCATGTTTAAGGCGAAGTTGTTTCGATTTTGTTGCACTTCTTGAATATGCAAGCGCATTGGCATAATGTTGCGTTACTTCTGATTAGACCTGGATGGATGTTAATACTTTTTAATAATTAGATGGGCTCGAGGAAGAAAACACTACAGGAAATTGCTGTCAAGCATAGCCAGTTTACATGTCAGAAGACCTCGAACTCCATCCATATTTTGTTTACAATACTGTTAGCATATGTTAGGTTGTGATGTCGTCTTTCATTCTTTCTGGTCTGTGCATAACACCATCGACACTGTAGATTTACGCTAATTATAACAACGGTGGCAATCTTTAATGACAACAAATATTAATGTTAAAAAAACACATCCATATCGACTAGTGACTAAGACTGTTTATTATGGTTGTAAAGTATATTAAAAAATCATGCACATCTAGTAAAATGGTTATCTAGTCATTACAATGAGAGTATTTTCTTGGTGACATTATACCAAGAGACATGTTGTAAGCTCAAGAAACCCCTTTACCCTGGTGATGAATTATAAGTTTAATAAGAGTAAAATCCGTAGCAATGTGTTGGTCCTCTAATTAATTGATATAATATAAAGAACAAACAAGTTTTTAAAAAACAGAAATGTAGATACTCATAATTTCTATTGTTTTAATTCATCACATTATGTTATTTGTATATTAAAAACCACGGCTTTCTGAACTATACATTAAAAAATCTTTAGGAATAATTACATGAACAAATACAATTATCTGAACTGTTTCATTCTAGCATGCCACATATTGCTTCTTCTACAATTAATGCTGCAAGTACCTAACTTGAACCATACTGTATGTCTCTAGCAGCAGAGTGAGCGGAATGTGTCAATTTGCTAAGGTGGGACTGTTCAACTTCACCTCTTCTTAAGTTTAGCGGCGGTGTTTATGGTTTCCTACACAGCATCACTTCCCAGTGTGAAAACTGCCTCAGGAATACATCAGTTTCGAACCTGCTGGCTGGATTACTACATAGTAAGGAAGAGAGCCTTTATTTCAAACTTGAGCTGATTTGGGATGTTTTTCTAGGCAGTGCCACCCAGTGGTTCTTCTTTCACATAACAAAGAGAAAAAAGCTCACAACCACAAAATAATTCTCTCTCCGGACGATCGTGGTGGTAAATTCATCTCTGGATCCACTGACCGGATGGTATAACTCTTTACAAATGTAAGGAAATGTACTGTAAAGAGTGTCTTTTTGTTGTTGTTTTTTTTCTCCTTCTCAGCTGTAGACTGTACTGACATCTGTCACATTTCTTTAATCAAAAGGGCTACATATTAGAATGACGGTCGCTTTAAGATGTTTAGCTTGGTCCTGCAAACTCTGAAGTTCATAAACTGTATTATATGCATGCATCGGTATCCAACAGCTTTGCAAGGAATTACTTGCATCTCTTCTAAAGTCTTTTGAAGAATATATCATCCTTTACATATAATTCCATACTACTCAGCAAGTAAGTGTTTCTTAAATGCAAATTCTCAACACAAGTGGTGTGCCAGATTTATATACCATTAGCCAACAGATTATATAGTAAATTACGTGTGTACGACTGGTTATCATTCATGCATTTTATTCAGCTATGACTGGTTATTATTCATCCATTTTATTCGAGAGCATTCACATCAGGGTTCAAATATATCTGTTTCGGGGGGCAGCAACATGTGATCAAAGTTGTCTGTATATGTTCTATACATATAACATTATGTTAGCACCCACTGACCTTCAATAAAATATAATTTGTCGCCTATTCACATATCACTCACATGCTTCTATAATGGGTAATTTTTCCTAATTGCCAGACAATCCCAAAACATCAAAATTACAATTTGAGGTTTGACATAATCGCATGTTGCCTATTTTACACTTGTAATGTGTTTATTACCTGTACATTGAATGCACTTTAACTGTACTGTAGGTTGTTGAATGTGTGTTGTGTTATTGTATCTTCTGTACCCTTCCCCAGGTCACACGGTATGAGGCTCGGCTTAGTGTGCATCTACCGGTTACCGATGTTCAAATACATAACTAACTAACTACATATGTCTTCAACCTACTGCAATTGTCTGATGATCTACTGCCCATCACATGCAAAGTACAGCAAGCCACGTTTTCAATGTTTAGTGCTTACACGTTTCAATTTCAGTGTTGATGCAGCCGCTGCAACTTGAACCTGATGTGTGTGTGTGTGTGTGTGTGTGTGTTTATGTGTGTGTGTGTGTGACAAATGTTGGTCAACGCCATGATGTAGAAGAACACACACACACACACACACACACACACAAACACCATATCTCTCAACTGTTCCAGATTTTCAGGGACCTCCCTGATTTTGCCTCAAAATGTTCCTGTGTCCCTGGTAAAAGTTGTGCTATTTTGACTAAAAAGTGGGGATTGTAAGCACAAAATAATGTCAAACATTAAAGTTACAGACTTGCTCATCTTCAGAAAATGCTTCGCATACTAATCCCCCTACTTTATCAGCTTTCTGAGTGAATATTACCAATTTATTAAGATGCCTCCCTGATTTGGGTCTTTGTCCCTTATTTATGAGGTAAGAGGTAAGACACACACACACACACACACACAGTAAGTGATACCCCTTTATAGGACTAAAATTGTTTTTTTATTGTTTTTTTTTAAACTAGCTTTTGAGATTTATGCTCTCTTCTTCAGGTCAGTGAGAGAAGAGACTTCCTGTCTGTTTTTATGTTGCTTGCATGCATGTGCAAGAAACATAGTGCCACCATGCAAGTTTTCAGAGGTATGGCAGCCCTCTTCCAATTCAGTCAGTGTGTTTGCAGGCACGGCCGCAGTTCTCCAATCAACGCTGTAGCTGTCTATGACAGCAGTTGAAAATGCAGTGCCGTACAGTTGAAAGGGAGAGCTATGCTTCAGTGAGCAGTGATAAGATCGCATGCTCATGCATACTCCCCCCCCACACATACACACACGCACGCATACTGCATGCTCGTGCTTCCCCCCACGCACACACTGTATAGCTGACGGGGGTGCCCAATTCCCTGTTGGCTGTGCTGTGCTCTCCCCCCAAACAGAGCTCCAGATGCCATGTTGGGAGCCCACCCCAGCGTGGCAACAGATCGTATGGCCGACAGGGTTTCCCAATCTCCCATTGGCTCCACTGCCCCCCAAGAGACTACAGAGTGCCACGCTGGGAGCCCACCCCAGCGTGGCAACAGTTCCTAAGGTTGATGGAGGTGCCCAATCCCCCATCAGCTCCACACCCCCAACAGCCTTCCAGCTGCCACACTGGGAGCCCATCCCAGCGTGGCAAACATCCTGCATAGTTCAAGTAATAAAAAAAAAAAAACCTGAAAGAAAATACCTTCCCTCGCTGCTGTCTTGACCCCCCCACCTGCTGCACACCCTGCCTCCCCACACCCCTACCTCACCCCATACTTACCTCCAGAGCTCGGCGTGATGATCTTCGATGGACCGGGAACACATCTGCACTCTTCAAAGCCGATCGCAAACTGAGGAAATGCCGGTAAGCTGTATAATGTAATAAATAGGGTTTTTTCAACTTTAGTGGATATCTTGGGCATTTTGGAGAATTTTTTCACCAAATTTTCAACATGGGGTTTTTGGGACCCCACCTCATGAATTCTGTCACTGTCATGGTGTTAATTGGCCCCAATAGGTGATTTCGTGGTCACTGCGTGGAACCACCTTTTGGTACTGATTTATGAACTGACAGTGTCACAGTTCATGAGGTAGGCCCCAAACCCCATCTGTTGAAAATTTGATGAAAAAATTCCCAAAAATGACTGTTTTACGAGCATGCGTTGCGCTGTTCCTATGCGCTCTCATAAGTTCGCAAATTTTCAATAGGTTCACTCCAGATTTTCAACATTGCCATTTTACCATACCTCCTTATGAGCAGTATAGCTGTCATTTCTCACATCTGACCCAAAATGTGTTTCCGTGCATGTAGCGCACAATGGCGTAGTTGGTGTGCAAAATCAATGTTCAGGACAGATTAAGAAAATCACAGTGACACTGTTCATGAGCAGAGGTCTTAAAATGGCTATGTTGAAAATTTGGTGAATAAATTCCTAAAAATGACTGTTTTACGAGCATGCATTTCACAGTTCCTACGCACCCTTGTAATTTCGCAAATTTTTAGTATTTGCACTCCAGATTTTCAAGTGCATGTCTTGAGAGAAAGACATGGAACTGTCACTTCCAAATACCTAAACAGCACATACAAGCAAGCAACATTCGGCATTGACAAATGCTTGTTTGTTGTTGTTACTATCTACCCCCCCCATTGTGTAATCTTCCCCTGGGTTCTTGTTTCCCCAGGTGCATTATTTTGCACTTCTTTGCATTGAATCCTAGCTGCCATACTTCTGACCATTCCTCCAACCTTGCCAAGTCCCTTCTCATCCTTTCCATGCCTCCTTGTGTATCAACCCTGTTGCAGATCTTTGTGTCATCTGCAAAGAGGCATACTTTTCCTTCCAGTCCCTCTGCAATGTCACTTATAAAGACATTAAAAAGGACTGAACCCAGTACTGAACCCTGTGGTACCCCACTAGTAACCCCTCTTTCTTCAGAGTGGACTCCATTTACAATTACCTTCTGTATCCTGTTGTTCAGCCAATGTTTTTCCCAGGCTACCACCCTGGGACCCACTCCCAGGCTGGTTAATTTGACTATTAATCTTTTGTGTGGGACTATGTCAAATGCCTTGCTAAAGTCTACATAGGCCATGTCCACAGCCCCTCCCTGGTCTACTACTTTGGTCACCCAGTCAAAGAAATCTATTAGATTCGTCTGACATGACCTTCCTGCTCTGAACCCATGCTGCCTTGGGTCCTGTGCCCCACTGGCCTCTAGGTACTCAACAATTCTTTCCTTCAGAAGTGACTCCATTACCTTCCCTACCACAGAGGTCAAACTGACAGGTCTGTAGTTTCCTGCCTCTGTCTTGGTCCCACTTTTGTGAAGGGGAATCATATCCGCCTTCCTCCAGTCCTCGGGCACCACACCATCCTCCCATGATTTATTAAAAAGTGTAGTCAGTGGTTTCACTAGTTCTCCCCTTAATTGTTTTAGAATTCTGAGGTGAATTCCATCAGGCCCCATTGCTTTGTCCACCTTCAGTTTTAGGAGTTCATGCAGAACCCTTTCTTCTGTGAAAGGACTGGGATCGACCTCCTATCAAGAGTGCTTCTGTTAATTGGATTAGCCACTTCCCCCTCCTCTTTTGTGAATACTGAGTAGAAATATTCATTCAGTATCCCTGCTTTACTGTCCCCCTCTGCCCACCCACCGTTCATTCTATTCAGCCTCACTATGCCTCCCTTTGTCTTTCTGCACTCTCTGATGTACCTATAAAAGGTTTTATCCCCCTTCTTAAGTGATTTGGCTATCTTTTCCTCAGTTTGGGCCTTTGCTATTCTGACTTCCCTCCCTGCTTCCTTCTGCCTTAACTGGTACAGCTGTCTGTCCTCTTTTGAGAACCATAGTGGCTTTTTCTTTCATTTTGATTTGTTTATTTGCTTCACACAAAGGCTTGTTGCCTCTGTGATGGCAGTTTTGATGATTCCCCAATGTTGCTCCACCACCTCCTTCTAGCCTGTTTGCTAGTGCTTTTCTGAAGCGCTCTCCCATCTTGCCAAAGTCAGCCCTCCTGAAGTCCAGTACCCTCACTTTTGTATGGCTTGACTCTGTAGATGAGTTTAACATGAACCACACTGTTTGATGGTCACTTGTTCCCAGATGGCAACCCACTTCTAGATCTGAGATCCTCTCACTGCCCCCATTTGAGAGTATGAGGTCTAAGATTGCTCCCTAATGAGTGGGTTCCAAAACTAGCTGCCTGAGGCCTGCCACCTGTAGGGCATCGAGAATGGCCTTGCTCTTGGATGTGGCTGCAGCAAATGTGCTCCAGTTAACATCTGGCATATTCACGTCTCCCATCAACAGTATCTCCCCTTTCTCTGCCATCCTAAGAATGCCTTCTATCATATCCTTGTCCATTCCCTCCCCTTGACATGGGGGTCTGCACATAACCCCTGTGTGGATTGTGGTGCCCTTTCCAGTCTCCAAGGTGACCCACAGTGCCTCCTCTCCTTTCTGATTACTCTTTTGTTCAGCTGCTTTTATCCCTTCCTTTACATAGAGAACTACTCCTCCCCTTCTTCTCCCCCTGCCTGTCTCTCCTGTAGGTTATGTAACCTGGTACGTTAACATCCCAGTCATGGTTCTCTGTGTACCATGTTTCTGTGACTGCTACAATATCCAGGCATCCCTCTTCCATCAAGGCCACCAGCTCAGGGAGCTTGTTGCCCAGACTATGGGCATTGGTACACTAGTGAGGCTCCACCTGGAGTACAGTGTACAGTTCTGGAGACCATACCTACGTAAGGACATAGACAGGGTAGAGAAGGTTCAGAGGAGGGCAACAAAGATGGTGCATGGATTGCATCACAAGTCCTATGAAGACAGGTTGAAGGAACTGAACATGTACTCCCTGGAGGAGAGGCGGGGAGAGGGATATGATAGAGACATAAGTATCTTACAGGAGAAACAGAGTGCAGGAAAACACTATTTTTAAGCGAAAAAGATGTTCCAGGACTAGAGGGCATGGGATGAAGTTGGAGGAGGACGATTCAGAGGAAACATGAGAAAAGATTTCTTAGCAGAGCGGGTGGTGGACAAGTGGAACACCCTGCCAGAGGAAGTGGTGGGGGCTGAAACAATCACGGGATTTAAGAATGCATGGGATAGACATAAAGGAATTCTAGAGGTCATGGGTAAGGGGAAACAGACTTCTAGGAAAACAAACTGAACTTACAAGCTCAAATGGGCAGACTGGGTGGGCCATAGGCCCTTATCTGCTGACACTGTCTATGTATCTATGTATCTATGGTACTCATTACCCTCCATTTCCTGATGGCCTTACTCATTTTTGCCCCATCTCTGTCCTTCTTGCCTTTGTCACTTTCCCCATTTACCCCTGCCCTTCTCCCTATCAACACCTCTATGTTGGTGTTTGCTGCACTTACTACCATGATTTTTTTTGGAGGGCTAGGATTTCCCTGCTCCTTTCCAGTGCCTCCCCCCTTGGCTAGTTTGAATGCTTGCCAATGAAGCATTTAAACCTATCACCTAGGATCCTGGTTTCCCTCCTGGACAGATGCAGCCCATCATGCCAGTATAGGCTTGCATCACTCCAGGTGGATCCCCAGTCCCCATTGAAACCAAATCCCTGAGCTCTGCACCAGTTTTTCAACCACTGATTGAATCCCCTAGTGCTGAACACCTTAGCCTCTCCTACATCATAGATGGGCAGCACCTCTGAGAAGGTTACCGTGCGTGCTACTTGTCTAAGACCCCTTCCCAATTCCACAAATTCTTCCTGCACTGCTCTAATCCCTTTCTTAGCCAGGTCATTTGTTCCTAGGTGGACAATGACATCCAGCTCCCTCCCCTGTGCAGCTGCTCCGGCAATCCTGAGGATTCGCTCCCTGTCCCTCCAAGCCATGGCGACAGGCAGGCACCTTACCTCCCTCTCCCCTTCCTCCCCCAGTTCTACCTTCCTAACAATGGAGTCCCCCACCAGGAGTTGTTTCTTTCCCTGTGGGTTCCCATGCCACCCTCCTGTGGGTCTCCTTTGTGGAGGTTCCCAGCATCCTCCTTGGTCTCCACTGTAGGTGCCTCCATAGAGGAACCACACTTTGCCAGAATGGCATAGGAATTGTGGAAAGGTACAACTGGAGGGATGCGCCTGTTCCACCACTCACCCCTCCCTGAGCCCACTGTGGTCCAACCGCTTCTCTTTTTTGGCAACCTCTGAGGCAACGGCAGTGGCACTGGTGGTCCCTGGATGGAAGAGGAAGTCCCAAAAATCCTGGCCAACTCAGCCTGGAGATGAGCAACCTCCTCCCTCAGCCCAGAGAGGTGCCTGCAGATGGGACAACACCGCATCCTCCAGAATGTCTCCCGGAAGACTGCTGCTCCACAGCCACTGCACTGCCCCACTCCCATCATGTCTTATTTCTGGCCCCTTAACTGTTGTTTGGAATCCTTATTCTTTCTTCTGTTTTTTTTTTCTCTTCTTTCTCTACTTACTTTCTGCCTCTGTGCCCTTTAAGCTCCTGATTGTCCTGTTTTGAGACAAGAATATCCTATATTTCTCAGTTGACCCCTTACTTGCTCAGAGGCAGACCTCCAGTAGCTAGAGGGGGCTGGAGAGCTACTCTTGCCCTTCTAGAATGGTGGGTCTTTGGTGGCTCTGTGATCACTCACTTCCTGCTCCCAAACAGGAAGCTCCTGTTGTCAGTCAAATTCCGTGCCTATAAAAGTAGAACTAGCTTTGGGTGAGAGGGTGGAGGAGAGGGAAGGAGGGCAATATAGTCCCAGTAGAGAAGTCCAGTCACACAGCATTCCTTCCTCCTGGTGTCTTCTGCCAAGCTTCTAGCAGAATCTTTCTAAGGCAGTCTTTAAATTTAGCTTCCTTCTAGCTAAGCCACTCCCCCTACTTACTAGATCTTTCTACAAGTAATTTAAACTGCACAGCTATCAAGCCCTTTCAGTCACCTGAGATTTACAGCTAGATAACAGTTCAGATAACCATTCAGTTCAGTTAACTCAGACAAACACACTCATTTTTTTTTTGTTTTGTTTGTTAGTTTTTTTTTACCCTAAATTAAAGGTCCAAGTACAAGAGTTCTACTTCTTTAGTCCCAGTAGAGAAGTCCAGTCACACAGCACTCCTTCCTCCTGGTGTCTTCTGCCAAGCTTATGTAAGCCAAGGTATAGCGAGGGCTGCCCACCGCCCCCAATGTGGGAGAGTTGTGAGTTATGGACATATAGTTATAAGTAGTAAACTGAGGAATGTCACCCCTAATTTGGAATAGGAAAGTATGGATAGATAGTTCTAAGTGGTAAACTGAGGGATGTCTCCCTAATCTGGGAGAGCTGGGAGGTATGGACAGAGGATTCCTCTTGGTGGTAAACTGAGGGATGTCCCTCCTAATAAGGGACAGTTGAGAGATATCAATAGTTGGTTCTATGAGGTAAACTACTGCAGGAGATGTTCTTCCTAATGTGGGAGAGTTTAAAGGCTTGGACAAAGGGTTCTAAGTAGCAAACTTCGGGATGTCCTCCAATGTGGAAGAGCTGGGAGGTATGGACAGATAATTCTTTTTTTGAGGGGGGTTCAGAAATAAGCATCTCTCATGGATTGGGATTGGTATGAAAGCAGAGAGATACCCTGTGTAAGCCAGCCGTCAACAAGGAAGGAGTTGCACAAACAGAGAAAGCTCTGCATTTCTACGGGAACCAGGTGCACGTTCGGGTGACCAACCCAGTAACTTAAATGCAAACAAAAGAAATTATATAAACTCACCCCAGAGGAGACCCACTGTCATCAGGCACTGTGGTATGGAGAACAGTCAGACTGTTAAGTTTTTCTAGTAAATAGAAGCCCACATTAGATGGGCGTGTAGGTGCCTTTATTGCCACAATCAAAGATATTCCACGTTTTAAAATAAGTGTCCAAGTACAAATAAAGCAGCATGGTCTCTGTGCTGCTGTATGAAACTCGATCACAGACATAATTGATTTTCTAGTGTATAATGACTTTTTCCAACTGGGATCTATCCAACATTAGGTTAAACCGTTTTAAGAAAGGAGGTGGAAGGGTGAAAGGAAGTCATTCCAGTGTTGGAAAATTACTTTCTTTGTATTTGCTAGGCATGTGTTCACTAGAGCACACATTTTTGTGGTGAATAATGGACCAGTAACTAGCATGGTACACAACAGTGGGGTATCATGGTCGAATGGAAGGTCCAACACAATCTTACATTTAATGGCTGAGGTTATATTTACCCAAAATTCTGTCAACTGGGGACAAGTTGCAAATATCTGGTCTAGGTCCCTATGGTCACTAAACAAAGATACTCTATTGAGCAACCTGTATGCAGCAGATTGTTTCCCCATTCTCTCTGCCACTGACATAGATGTCACCCTCATTCCTCTTCCACTCAATCGTTACCTCTGTCTGGGACAAACATGAACCCATGAAGAAATTGAGGGTTATGTCCTCCCACCAGCTTTGAATCACCTCCACTCTCACCGATTTGTGCATGACCCATGATTAGGCCTGGCCCAGTTCAAATTCTGCCACTCTCTATCGGATCTCTTCTCCTACAGAGTGCATCAAAATTTATCAATCAACAATCAATCAATCAACACTTTATTTATAAAAGGCGCCTTTCTAGAACCAAGGCGCCTGTATATCACATAATAAAACAATATTACTAAAAACAATAAAATTATCCAAACTTAATAACATTTAAAAATCATTATACGCATTTTTAAAAAGATATGTTTTAAGTGCTCCCTTAAAAGTTTGGATGGTCGGGCAGTCTCGTACCTGACGAGGTAGAGAATTCCACAGGGTCGGGGCCATAAAACTAAAAGATCTGGCCCCAGAGGTCTTCAAACGAACCTTGGGAATCTCTAGCAATCCCTCGTCAGTGGATCGGGAGAGAGCGGGGGACAGTAGGGACGAAGGAGATCTTTCAGGTAGCCAGGTCCCTGATCATGTAGGGCCTTATAGGTCAGCAAACCGACCTTGAAGGTGATACGCCAGCATATTGGCAGCCAATGCAGTCCGCGGAGCACAGGCGTTATATGACTGGACCTAGAGGAACCAGTCAATAGTCTGGCAGCCACATTCTGCACTAGCTGCAAGCAGCGAATATCAACCCCCGGTAGCCCAAGATAAAGGGAATTGCAGTAGTGAAGATGGGAGGTAACAAAGGCGTGGACCAGAGTAGGAAGATCATCAAGAGGAACCAGATGCTTCACCTGGGCAATGTTCCTCAGATGGTAAAAAGAGGCTTTGACAACTGCCAACACCTGTGATTTAAGCGTTAAACAGCTATCAAAAATAACGCCCAGATTTCGCACCTGGTCTGAGGTAGTTAGCTGGACACCCCCGAGCCATAAGCCCGAGGGAGATCCCGCCAACAAACCCACCTCCCGGCGACCTGGGTCCATGACCAACACCTCAGTTTTTTCTGGGTTCAGCCGCAGCCAACTCACATTCATCCAGTCCTGGATTTTGGCAAGACAGTTGTTAAAAACCGAAAAGGTGGCATCTTGGCCAGGTACAAAGGACATGTACAGTTGAGTATCATCTGCATAGCAGTGAAAACTCAAACCGTATCACCTAATGATCGATCCCAATGGCAGCATGTACACCACAAACAACATGGGTGCCAAGATGGAGCCCTGCGGCACCCCACAGGATAGAGGGAATGATGTCGAGGAAAACAATCCCAGACACCACCCTCTGAGTCCTACCCTTGAGGAAGGATCGAAACCAACTGAGGACTGTACCAGACAGCCCACAGATAAACCGCAGGCACTCCAACAGCACATCATGGTCCACGGTGTCAAATGCCCCAGAGAGATCAAGAAGGACCAAGATAGAACAGGTCCTTCGATCTCTCGCTATCAGGAGATCATTTAGTACCCGGACCAGAGCTGTCTCGGTACTATGTCTCTTCCTAAATCTGGACCGGAGAGAATCATAGACATCGTGGCTGGTTAAATGATCATCCAATTGTGACGTGACCACCCTCTCAATAACCTTTCCCACAAAGGGTAGGTTAGAGATGGGTCTGTAGTTAGCCAGACAGTCCAGGTCCAAGGAGGGTTTCTTAAGAAGGGGCTGAACCATATCCTCCTTCAGAGGATTTGGAAAAATCTCCCTCTCCAAAGACCTCCAGACTATCTCAGCCAGGACCGGGCCAATCTTAGCTACACAGCCCACTAAGAGACGTGTAGGGCCTGGGTCCAAATCACAGTTGGTCGAACGCAATAATCGGATGACCATCACAATGTCATTGATTGTGGGAAGGCTGAAGTCGGACCACACAAAACCAGTGTCCAACATCTCCTGTCGACCATCACAATTCCCACTAGAGAGAGTCAAGTGGACTTCGGACCTGATTTTGGCAACCTTATCTGAAAAGAATTGAGCAAGCTCCTCACACCATTCTTGAGAAAAAGGTCTTCTGGGCTGAAGACAGATTGGATTGCACAATCTGTCCACGGTCCAGATAAGCTGAGCTGGTCTATTCTGTGCAGCAGCAATCTCTCTGGACAGGAATTCTGCCTTCTTACGAGAGATTGCTGATTGATAGACCACGTAATGGTCCATCAAACTAAGTTTGTCACAATCCAAGCCCGACCTCCGCCAACATCTCTCCAGTCTTCGTCCAACTCTCCTCAACTCCCTTAGAGTCTCATCGAACCAAGGAGACCTAGGGCGAAGAGTGAGGGGACGAACACGAACAGGAGCAATGGAATCCAGGACCCCTGTTACCGCCTTATTATAGGTAAGTACCAAGTCCCCTGGGTCCATGCAATCACTCGGAAAACCCGATAGGTCCAGCACCGCCATCAGGCCATCTGGGGAAACACCTCTCAAAGGGCAGTACCGGACCATCTCCATAGGGGCTGGCCTACTAGGGGTGGCCCCAAAACTGAACCCAATGGAATGATGATCAGACCATCCAACTGGTTCCACCACCAAATCGGATATCTCCATCCCCAGTAGGAACACCAAGTCCAATGAATGACCTCCAATATGCGTTGGGGAGGAAATAACCTGTGTGAAGCCCAGTGAAATCATTAATTGGCGGAAGTCTTGACCAAACTGTGAGAGTTCATCATCGATCCAGGCATTGAAATCCCCCAGAACCAACCATCTGGGGGATCCCAATGTCAGGTTGACAATGAAGTCTGCGACTTCCTGCAGGAAAATATTCCCATCACCTGGTGGATGGTAGACGAGAAGAATCCTGTGCCCCATGCCCATAATACATTCAAAGGAGTTGGTAGTTCCCACTGGTACTTCCACTAGGCCCAGTTCTGATCTAAAACAAATGGCAATACCCCTTCCCCTATGATCCATTCTAGGGCAGTGTATCACTGAGTACCCAGCTGGAATTGCTGAAGCCAGAACTGGGCCAGCATTTTCATCCAGCCAAGTCTCAGTGATGCACGCCAGGTCTGACGCTCCAACAAGATCCGCTATAATAGCGGTCTTGTTTTTAATAGACCTGGTGTTGCATAACACCACCTGAGTAGGATGGGTATCCGAGGATGACCGTGCTACCTGCTGACCACCAGAAGAACCCTTGGGTATGGGAACCAGCCAGGGAGAACCCCTTTCCTGGACCCATTTCACCCCAGGGCGTTTCCTTGTCCCCACTATCCCTATCCGCCCACTCCTTTCCAATCCCTCTCCAGGCCCAGCCCTCATCCTCCCCTTTTTCCTAGTAATCCCCAGAGCCCTACACTGACTATACATCTTTGGTGACAGGGGAGGATAAAAGAATGGACAAAGGTCTCTGAGCCTGGATGGGGAGTAATACCCGACCGTCCTAAAACCCCTCCCAGCACATATTTACTGCGCTAGTTTACTCCCAATAAATAAACAATCCCAAGCTTCAAAATTTAACCTAAATCTAAACCCAGATAAATAATAATCAGTTATTACAAAAAAGTCTATAAAATTATAAATATAAATAATCAAATACAAACAAAATTTTAACTGTAACTTAAGTCCAAAATTATAAAATTTATGATGAAAGATATAAAAACAAAACAATTCTTCAGCCGCCGAAGTCCCTCTCACAACCTAGGAGGCCAGTAGAGCACAGGTACTCTCACTTCCTGAGCTCAAAGAACTTTTTGCTTTTAAATTGTCATTCAACTCCCGAGCACTCTGACTACCAGGGGGACCAGAGAGGCACTCTCACTGCCATTCAGATGTAAAAAAAAAAATTAAAGTTATTTCTTTCATCTTGAAGTTTAAGTGGGACTGTTTAAAAGGACTGGTATCAGTGCAAGTTAATCAGAGGAAGCAGAGAATTCCTAAAGATGGACCAGGAATATACACTGGCAGACCAGCAGTGAATAAGGACTCCCCCCCACCGCACCCCAGAAACCGCCTAATTAGACTACACCACACAGGACCCGCAGCCACAGATACCCAGAGGCCAGACTAAAAAGGCCAACCTCTGAATACCCTCGGAGTACCCCAAAAACCTCTGGCTCCCCAGAGGCAAAATGAGGCAACTCCTGCTCGGTCCCGGGCAGTGCAGTCCACGATCACCAGGCACAAATGGGGGGGGGAGGTAGAAGCCTCCATCAGCCAATACACCATACAAAGCCTGCTTCCCTTAATTTAATGCTGAACACTTCAAAAAAAAAAAAAAGTATATAGTCAGAAATAAATCCCAAAATGGAGGGCAGTCGATCAATAAATTGGGTCCCCCCACTCACAGTACTTCAGAGCAGTATCAATGATTCAAACCGTCAGCCTCCTGGTCCTTCAGTCCCAGACAACCCTGTCAGACCGTCCAGTCGATTCCTTCCATTGAAAGACCAGCAGACGTTTATCCAAGTAACGAAAGTCACAACCGAATCATGATATCAGTCCGAAAAATGAAGCACTAAACTCCACAGTCAATAAACGACAGAGGTCCGCGGTAGATATTAACTCCAGTCGACTGAGCTCACAAACGGCAGCAAGTAAGAATCAGTAGCTCCAAAACACACCACACAAAAGCCAGGAAATCCCAATTGCAGCGCTTACAGATTCGGCAGACTCTCCCACCACGCCGCTGGAAGGCAGATGGATGCACTACACCAATCGCAGTATCCCTGCAGTATAGCGTGCAGAGTCAGCGTACTCCTCCATTGTATCCATTCCACATCACTCCGACAACAGTTTTAGAGCCCGAAACCACGAAAAGCCAATTTATTTAGACGGTGGAGTTTTTTAAGAAAGCGCAGAAAACTAAGCATAAAATTGAACAAAAAAATGCAGTAAAGAAGCACAAACATAATACTAAGCTAAACTAAACAGCCGACAGCACGTCTAGCCTGGCGGCCATCTTGAATCATGTACAAAGGCCACTAATACTGAAAAATCCCTTCACTTTAAGGCAAACTTCCAGAACAATCTTAATTGCCCACCAAGTTTTGAAAGATTACCCACTCGATCTTTGAGCCTCCAACCCAGTTGGCTCCCCCAGTCCTGAAGGTAGATGGCACACCAGTGCCTGACCCTTCCTCTGTTGCTGCTCCCTTCAAAGAGTTTTTCACCACTTGTGCTCTCACCCCTTCACTCTCTATTAGCATATCTCCCCTCACTCAGTCTACTCCCTCCTCTCCATCTACCTACTCCCTAGGTTTTCATTTTCCTTCTGTCTCTGCTTAGGAAACCCTGCTTGCCTTCTCTTCACTCAACTAGTCCATATCTAGCCCTGATGGCCTGGGTTCTAAACTCCTCCAAATCTCAGCTTCAGCCATTGTCTCCCCTCTCACTCACCTTCTCAACTGCTCCTTCACCCCATGAACTGTCCTTCAGGCATGGAAGTTGTCCAGAGTCCTCCCCTTTCACAAAGGGGGTGATCTCTCTTCACCTGGCAACTTCCATCCTTTCTCTCTCCTTCCCAGTCTTGCAATGTTGCAAGAGAAATTGGTCTACTGCTAGCTGTCTGACTTCCTTAACTCCTCCAACTTCTTCTCCCCTTTCCAATCTGGTTTTCAGCAGCACCACTCCAAAGTCTCCTGCTCGCTACGTGTTACTGATTCTGTCCTCTTTAGGATGGATCAGACGCACATCATGGTGGCTATTTTCATCGACATGGCCAAAGCCTTTGATTTGGTGGTCCACCCGCTCCTTCTGGATAAGCTGAGTTCTGCTGGCCTCTCAACTTCTGCTGTTGAATGGTTCCGGTCTTACCTCTCAGGCTGTCAGCAGTCAGTACACTTCCTGTCCCCTCGCCCCTCAGGGCTCCATCCTGGGTCCTATCCTTTTCTCCACTTTTCTCAACAACCTCCTGTCTGCCTGTGTCAACTTACATATTCACTTGTATGCAGACGGCACAGTTCTCTACACCTCAGGCCAATCAGCTGAGACTGGAAATCTCAGTCCAGCAGGATTTCCACAATGTCCTGCAATGATTTCAGGCTAACAAGCTCTGGGTCAACACCAAGAAAACAGTGTCCGTTACCTTTGGTTCCAGCCAGAAACTAGCCAGGATTTCTTCCCTCCCTCCCTCCCTTCTTTCTCCACTTTGGATGGTTCTGTACTTAAAGTGGTTCATTCCTTCAAGTACCTCGATGTGTCACTTAACAGCAGGCTTGATTTCTCTGCTCACATTGATGCCATCCTCACCAAGCTCTGCCCCAAGCTTGTTACCCTGTACTGTAATAAAGACTGCCTGTCTCTTCCTGTCTGCCGGGAGCTGGTTACCAATTGGTGCTGCCAATCTTTGATTATGCAGATGCGGTTTATGGCTCCACTTCCTCTACTTCCCTTGTCAGACTCAACGCCCTCTGCAATGCCTTCTGTCATTCTGCCACTAACTCACCCCTTCACACTCATCATTGCACACTCTTCTCCTCGCTCTCCCTTCCCGTCACCTGCACTACTGTGTATCTTTTATCTCTAAATACAGGTTTGAGGCGTTGCCCTCATACCTATCCACACTCATCTTTCTCATTCCATCTGACTCTTACTCCATTAATGCCAGGTATCCTTGCACCTTCTTCCTCCCCCACCTTCATTTCTTCGCTGGGCAGTCAGCGTTCTCCTATCAGCTCACCTCCCTCTGGAGCCACCCCCATCTTACGTCTGTCTCTCACATTCCCAGCTTCCCTTAAGCATCCGCTTAAATTTCTGCCATCTCCCCTGCTCCTGTCTGCTCCGTAGCTGATCTGCCCTGTATTCTCCTCCCATCCCTAGTTCATCCCCCTTTCAGTGGTTGGTTTTACTTCTCCTAATTTCATTGAACTGATATGTTCAATCAGTTGTTTGATTGTGTGTCAGGATGTACAGTGTATTTTACTTCAGTCACTAACTTTTGTCGCTTTGCACTTTTACCATGTTGCTCTACATTTGTTTGCACCCTATTTGTATGTTATATATTAATTCGTATTCTACCTGATTGGTTGTTTCCCCTCCCCAACCCCCAGGTCGCACCTGAAAACGAGCCTTGGCTCGGTGCACCTTTCCTGGTTACCAGTTTTTAACTAAATAAATAGTAAATATGCAATAATGTACCTTTAAATTTTGGGATATAAGGCTTTGATCAGAAATACTATTGTTAAATGTAGGCAATTTTGATGAGTATAAAACACCTGTGCAGTATATTAATTTGTATTTGTCATATAGGTACAGCCAAAGACATGGTCAGATATTTCCTCAAGTTTCTGTAGTCTCTCTAGAGCAATTTCTTCCTGCCTGCAGTACCACTAAAGGGCCACCAGAGAGAATCTCTTGAGAAATTTCAGGAAATATCTGGATAAGTCTTAGGCTGAAACTATAATCTGGTGGATTTTGAGATTTCAAAAGGAGAAGACAATATGGATGACCAGAGATTCTCATAAAGTTGATTCCTTCTGTCATGCTTCATAAAAATTAATACGGTTACTGTGTGTCTTTTTTTTTTACTTCATATTTCTTCCCCTCCGATCCCCAAGCACCGCACCTTCGGGAACGCCTGTGGTGTCTGCCCCTGCTTCCTTCACCTTACCTGGAATCCTGCTGAACCCCCATGTAGCCATGAATCTGCCCTCCAGGCATGGACGAGGTGGGGCCTGTACATCCTAAACTTCTATGTCTGCATTGGGTCAGCTGTGGGACAGGCAGGCAGGAGCTTCGGGGTCTGCTCTGGGCGTTCCATCTACCCGGTGCCTGGAGACCTAATTTTTCTTTTTTCTGGCATGGCATGTACCCTGATGTCAAGGCATCACCTCCAACATCCACCACACTCGTTCCCTAGCAACTTGGCTGGAGGCTTGCCATTCCCCAGGCCTCTGCCTGGTATCAGTGAAGCACCGAGCTGCAATCTCCTTCCCCCCTCCCTCCCTGGAGAAGGTGAGTGGTCCCAGCGATGCTCAGCCTCCTCCCCTGGCTTGTTCCTGAACCCGGGTCATTGGCATCGCAAGCAGTAGCACTACTGTTGCACCGGCGGGCTGGCTGGTTACCATGTTTAAAGTTTCTAATTAATGCTTACATTTTTCCAAACATTTTAAGATAAGAGATAATTAGTCATAGACCGATAGAACTTTGGCTAGAACTTTATGTATGTACTGTAGCTCCTTCCCAGAACTCAAATTGCTTCACAGACTGAACAGATAAATATACATCATATCCCAAATTCTATCTATCTCCCTCTTATTAACTAGCGCATGACCTCCTCAAGAGAAGGGATAGCTCAGAAATGCAATGGTAAAGGGAAAGAGCTGTTCAAACATCTCTCGGAAAGAAATTTCTGTGTCCTGAATGGAAGATTACCTGGGGATAGACCCGGTAAGCAGACATACATAGGCCCAACTGGCTTCTCTACTATAGATTTGGTCTGGACTAACCTGGAGGCTACTCGATTGGTCTTTGACCTTTATATAGCTGAACGTTCAGAATCAGCTCATTTACCAGTAATTCTCACCCTCTTTCGAGAGTGCTCCAACTATGCAAACTTGTCTACACACATTGACAAAGGTTTTGAGATAGTTAATGAATGGAGAATTAAATAGGACTCTAGTTCCTTTGCGCAGTTTAATGAGATATTAAACTCTGAGGAAATACATAAATTATATCTTCAAATATTAGGTAATATTGACCAGTTAGTTATTAAAAAACTGGCATTATACAATGGGGAATGAAAATCCTGTAACCTCATTGGTCAAAACACATCACATGATTGTGATAAATCCTCCAGTATACCCACTGTAAAAGTTTTATATCACTATAAAAACAAAAAAAAAAGTTGAACATTGTATAATAGCAATATACCATGACAGAGAGTTGGTATATGGGTGGATTTACCACTTCTGGTGTGGTTAAGTCACTTGGCTGTGCCTCGTGATTGAACCACACCAGGCGTGGTAAGTCCACCAATATACCCACTCTCTGTCATGGTATATTGCTTAATTATATCTGCACCCTCCTGAGACCACACTGCTCAATTAACCGAGTAAAGCCAAACTTTAACAGAAAAGGGAAAACTTGGTTTAATAGCAAATGTAGAAAGGCCAAACAAATCTTAAATAAGGCTCTTAGATTTTATAGAAAGGAAATTCAATACAACAGCAACAAACAAATAAAACAACAACATGTAATATTAAAAAAGGAAAGGGAGAAATACAAAAAAGATCTTGGAGAATGAGCACAAGATACGCTCTGAAATATTATGAGAAAGACCGAGGAAATCTGTTATAAACAGAGATGGGAAACAATTCTGGAACATTGTTGCTTAAGGCTATAATAAGTGTCTAACTAGGGTGGAGTCATCTATTGCCCCAAATGTATGGGTGTCTTGTTTCTCAGGACTCTATTACTCTAATAAGGAAGAGGATTTAGAGCTGAATCTTGGTAATAAAAGCTTAGTAGGTTTTCCTTTACTGATATTTATTTCAGAGGACGAAATTCAATCTGCTTTGGGGGTGTTAACATCTCATAAAGCACCAGGTCCTGATAAAATAATTGGAGATATATTAAACTCCTTTCCGGAATGGTGGTCCCCCATATTGCCCAGAGTCTTTAACGCATTTATTAAAAATCAAGACTTTCCTTCAAGTAGGCAGGGCAGTGTTATATTACCAGTTTATAAAAAGGAGAAAAACCTAATGATCCTATGATGTATAGGCCAATAAGCCTAATTGATGTTAGCCAGAAAATGTTTTCAAAAATAATGTGCTAGGCAGACTTCAAGACTGGCTAGATGAACATTCCCTTATAAGTGAATGTCAGAATGGCTTTAGGAAACATAGATCAACTGTACAACATTGTTATGTTTTGCAACACCTACCGTTGAGGACGGGACTGGGGGAACAAAGGTGTGAGTGAGGGGAGCAAGGCTACATTAAAATGAGAGAGCTTGCTATTTAGCTATTTTTTTTTTGTAAATAAATGTATTTATTTTGTTAGACAGACTGTGGTCTTTTTTCATCTGTGTTAGCCCTCTGGTGTTGCATCTGCCTCACTTGCTTTCATAGAGGCAAACACCATTTGTGAATGGGATTGATTTTGGGGCCAAGATGCCTGAAAGACACCAGAATTAGCTGGGACCGGGAACCAGGATATCGGTACATTTTATGTACTTGCTGGCCTGAACAGCATTACAGCCGTCCGTGAAACAGCACCGTAGCCACTGCTGTCAATGTGTGCTGCGTGCTCAGGGACTGCTGGATTGTTTGAGTTTCTTTCTTGAAGGACTGTGGGCATAAAAGCAAGAAAGGGCAGGGGGACTTTAAAAGCAAGAAATTGTCTGTATTGCTTTGCATTTTGGAAACCAAAGCTGGGAAAGAAAATTAAAAAAATACCTGCAGCCTCCAGTATTGAACTCTGCATCTCAAAACCACAAGCTGTCACTTTAACCACTACTCCACAGTGCCATTGCCAAAGAAAAAGCATAAAACGCCTCCTTTTACAGTATTTTACCTAGCCATGAGAATCTTACTATTAGTGTATCAGCTGCATTGATGCATGAAAATATATCCATAAAAAAGCCAAAGTTTGCATCACTAATTACTGAATGATAGTAGTGAGCTGCACAAGGTATACTTAAATACAAAAACACTTTCCGTATCGAATGCACAATGATTTACATCAGAAGCCTTCACACACCGCAGTAACCAAGCACCTTACCATACACTGCAGCCACAAATAAAACAAATAATGACCCCCTGCTTTGTGGCAGATGTTGAAAGGAGCAGTGATTGTCAGCTACATATCTATGACCACATGAAACATGCTAAAAAATATTTCATTGGGTGTTCTGCACAGCACGCTGTATGCTCAGATCTCACAGTATTTTCAATGCAGTGCAGTAGGGCGCCATCTGTAGGTGTTTGGGGTGGGGGGGAAATGTTAGACTAAGCAATGCAGGACAGCACTAGTGGGTCATGGTGGCCACCAAGTGGCTGAACGCTGAAGCACTTCTAGCCAAAGTGCTGTAAAACAACAGGTGTCATACCGAAGTGAATACCGATGTAAATTTCTACTGCTTGCTGACCAGGCTTGAAAGACACTGTGGTGAAGTGGCACCGCTCGGCAGGTGTAGGCACCAACAGGCATATCTCGTTAACGGACAACTTATCTGTAGCAAGTACTGTAATTTGGAAATACACCAAAGTTAAGAAAGGGAAGTTGTTTTGCTGCTTTGTCGACTTCACAGTCACTTTCAACAGCATTAGTTGGAAAATTATTTCGTATACATTAGAGAATCTTGGCCTTGATAATATTCTCCTTGACATTTTGATCAGACTCCAAGGTAAAACATGGGCTAAAATCCAATATGACCAATATGGACACACCACATCATCTTTTCAAACCAATTTGGGCATTAGGCAAGGTTGCCTTTTGGCACCCACCTTAACATTTACATTAATAGCATTCTGATGACTATCTCCAATCCAGACTTCCATGCCCCAAAAATCTTTGAGCAAAGAATTGACTGTCTCTCTTATGCAGATGACATTATACTTATTTTGACTTCTGCCCTGGGGCTTAAAAGGAAGCTAAAACATTTAACAAAATTATGTAAAGAAAAACTGTTAAGGATAAACCTAAACAAGACCAAGACAGTAATATTTGGGGGTAAATCCAAAACTACCCCATAATTCTGGATAGACGAAGATAAAGTATGATTACTTAGGCATTAAATTTGCCCAAAACATGACATGGAGTAAGCATATTAAATATATACAAACAAAAAGGAACACCACCTTTAATGCCCTAAAAATATCAATGGTAAAATGGGTAAAACCACAGTTAGGGGCATATTGAGAGTAATGAATGCCAAAATACAGGTGAGTATATTATATGCTACTGAGATTTGGGGTTCATCTGACTTATCTGCTATTGAGATTATTCTCAACAAACTATATAGATATATCCTTATGGTCCCTCGGGGAACCCCATCTAATATTTTCAAATTAGAACTGGGACAACATTCCATGTTTTTGCTGGTCAGTGAGAGGCAGATTATGTTTCTTTTAAAGACCTTTCTCCTGTTGGATACACCTCTCCCCAGAATCTGTTTAGAAGAAGAAATAAAGCTTTTTGCACTGGGCTACACTCATATATCCATTCAGCTAATTAAAAACACTATCCTGTCTTTAGGTTTAGGACACCTCCTATATAATGTATTTATGCAATAGGAGTGGACAAAAGATGCATAACTTAAATCCTGATATTTGAGCTACTGTGTACATAGCTTTAATTTATGTACACAGTAGCTACATCATCCGTAGTTTATGTATACAGTAAGTACGTCACCTGCAATTTATGTGCACAGTGTTTACGCCATCTGCACCCCCCCCACCGAGATCACATTCTAGATGGCACTACTTTCATGTAATGACTGAAAGGTTCACAAGCAATCCACATAATGTAAATCTCATTGCATATGCCCCACAAAAAAAGCCAATATTTAAAAATGAGCAGTAAAGGTGATAAAAAATGAATGTAGGCCTGCAGAATGTATCAAGCGCGGTACCTGAATGAAGCTCACAAGTTTGGCAGTGCTGCACTCCTTGTTACAAAGCATATTCATTTTTCAAAAATTAAAAAGCACATTACAGCCAACGATACCTAAATGCAACCGAACTAGCACACATGTAACATACTTGCAGTCAAAGCGCATAAAACTGGCACCGGTTGTTAAGCCGTTAACTACCCCCCTTTAGATGTTAATCAATCACTGTACCCCAACTAATGTCTTTCCCAATCATGATCCAGTACCAGACACTGAGCATCCCATACACTGCGACAGCACCAAACACCAAATCAGCTTAAAAAATACCTAAACGTGTGGTCTCCCCCCTCCAGCAAACCATGTCAGCTCAAAAATCTGTGAATCGAAAGAACCACCTCACATCCCTTGAGACATGGCAGCGCAGTCTCTACATCCCCCTTGCCACAGTGTCACCACCAATTTGAATCAGAGAGCTTCCGTTGTGGCTGTACAGAACTTCATTCATTATTATTAACAGAGATCTTAGAAAAATAGTAAAAAAAAAAAAAATAACTAGATCATCTAAAAAAAAGGTTTACTAAAGCAAACAAATGGCATCAGCACAGATATCATCACAGGTGGACAGCCATGATCAATCCTTCACTCTGGAACTAGAGCATATACTAACTCAAATTGAAAAGGACCCTGAACCACTTGAAGACCCTCACCTAGAATCAAGGCAAGAGCGTCTCCTTTCTTCCTCCATAGAAAACAATCAGCCAGCAGACTGACAAGTAGAACAACAGGTACATGAAGTAATAGAGACAGACATCAGCAGAAACCCAAACCTAGCCTCGAACCCAGACAGTGAGCATCTTCAAACAGAACCAATAGCAACAGAGCAGTCATCAACCAGCAGTGCAGCGATAATAGACATGGAAACCATAGACTGTTTCATTGAAAGAAGTCAGAACAACAACACCACAGCAAAAATAAAAACTGATGTACAAGTTTTCACAAGATATTTAAAAGACACATTCCACATAACAACAGAAGTACACAAACTACAACCCAATGAACTTAACAAGCTTCTGAGTCACTATATAATGAACACCTGCAAGAAAGATGGGATCCCATATAAGCCACTCACCATAAGGTCTACCTTCCAGAGCCTGGAGGATCATCTAAAGCTAAAGATGTACCCCTACTCATGGACCACCTCTCCAGAGTTCCAAAGAAGCAGACAAGTGATGCAGTCCAAACAAAAGCAGCTAAAAAGTGAAGGCGGAGGGAACAAACCCAATGCAGCAGATGAGCTAACAGACTCACTTTTTTGACAAACTATATGCTGCTAAACAACTGGGGCCACATAGCCCCGAGTCACTACTAAACACTATGCAGCTTATTGTTACCATGTTTTTTGGAATCCGAGACAATACCAAAACAAGAAACATACAGTGGGGTGACATAGAATTGAAGGCAGACAAGAACAGCCAGCAATATATACAATTCAATCAGGAACATCAGACTAAAACAAGGTCAGGAGCAAACCCGAAGGGCACTAGAACATTAAAACCGAAGGCCTGTGCCACCTCCAATGACACTGAGCATTGTCCTGTAGCAAATGATCTAAGTTACCAGTCCCACAGACCTGCAAAGTGCCATGCCAGAGAATCACCATTTTTTCTTGCCATAAACTCAAGTCACAAGCCTGACTATCCAGTATCCTGGTTTGAAAATCAGCCCATGGGGATTAACAAGATCGCCACTTTAATGAAAGTAATGGTTAAAAAGGAAGAAATAAGGACTGACAAAAAAATAACTAACCATTCAGTAAGGAAACATCTGATTCAGAAATTGTCAGACAGTGGAGTGGCCCCCACTGAGATAATTCAGATCTGGGTCACAAACAATTGCAGATTCTAAATGATTATTCTAGGCTGAACGAAGAATGACAACTCCAAATTTCAAATCTCCTAAGCAACCATGCCCAATCGACAGCTGAAAAGCAAATTACTAAGAGGAAAAGTCTTAGTACAATACCCACAAATTGGAAGGATATAATTGGTTCATGTTTCCACAAACCCACCGTAAATACAAAGAACATAACATTCAAAATCATACAAGGTAAGGTATACTATACAAAAAGAGAAATCAAATTGTTTTTTTCCCTTATTCCAAGCAGCCTGCTATAGTAGTGAATAACACATGTTGTTCTGTGTGGCATAACAATACATTAGAAAGTTGCTAAACTCAGAATAAATGTCTTCTCCACATGAATAGTTCACATGACACTCACAACAGGGAATAGCCTAATTATTCAAGTGAAGTGTCAGTTTAAGATCTCATGGGACTATGAATCCTGTCTTACTAAACTAACCAATCCTAAAATGCACAGAATTTTCACTTGATTCAGAATAGAGGTATACAATGCTCACTATATCCTCTTTAGACAGAAAAGGCTAAATGTTTTGGATCCCTATTGTAAATGTAGAGCCAAGGCATATGATGACCTTAAACATGTGGTCTTGATGTGTTCGCTTTATGAAAAGAATAGGAAGTGATGGCTAGGGGAAATAGTGGTTGGTCTCGGGCTCCCTCCCGTCAATATAATATATTACTTATTCACCTCACAAGATCTTAATGTTCAAGGGAGACTAGCCAGATTTTTGATGACTACTCATATGTAACCAATTAATTGCTGGATAAGTTCAGGTTTATCCTGAACTATTTTCACAAGATGCTGCTATATATTAACCACTATTGTCGTGGACATCAGTACTGTACTGTATTGTTTGTACTTGTTAACATGCTGATTTTACAAGGATTTGTACAACATTTTATTTTATTGTGTTTTTAGTATATTGTAATGGCTATTGCCGATCAATAAATATTTGTACTTGTACATCATATCCCAAATTCTACTCTACGTACAAGGCGCAGAACTCGGATCACAGTTCATAATTATGCAGTCTACAAATCCCCTGAAAGGCCTATCAAAACAACAAGGCTTTCAGTTCAGATTTACATCTTTCAACCAAACAGGCAGAATGGCTAGATATCAGAATAGTCCTACAGAGTCTCAGAGCAGCAACAGAAAATGTTTGGTCCCCAGGATATTTTAGTCTTGCTAATAGGATTATCAAAAATCCCTGGGTTTCTGAGCAAAGAACTCTATTGCCCCAGACTCTTCCTGGTGGGTAGGCAATAGCTAATAAATGTGGAGGGGGTGCAGTCCATGTATGGCCTTATACACCAGCAAAAGGGTTTTAAACTCAGAATGCCATTTTGTTGGCAGCCAGTGTAACTCACGCAAGGCAGGAGTAATGTGATCAAATGTAGATGTTCTGGTTATCAACCTGGCTGCCAGTCATAATTCTTTGGGTGGGGGGGGATGTATTATGCTATATTAAGCAAGCTTTTCCTAACGAAATTGCAAACCTTTAGATATGCAAGAAAATGACCGTGTGGGACATTAAATGAATTTTTTAATGTTCCAGTAATTCTACCTATTTCTATGGAAAGTAATAGGAGACAAGCAGCAAAGGATGAATGTTTGGCTAAGGAACTGGGCACATGAGAATGATCATTCCTTTATTAGATATTAGGACACCTTCATGAACAGGCATGATTGACGCAGTGTGGATGGGCTGCACTTGAATACCAACGGTAGCAGGTTATTGAGGAAAAGGGTAGTGGGCATTGCAGACACCTTTTCAACTGAAAAATAAGGGGGCTCAAGAGAACATAAACATGGATGATGGGTCAAATAAGCAGATAGGAGGCGCTGCAAAAATTAAGATAGTAAATGGGATGAAATGATCATTACAAATGCCCACATTCTAAGTGCCTCAAAAAATCAGAATCTGAAGTTATAATGTTCACAGAACAAACTAACATTGTTGCAGTTACTGAAACCATGTGGAATAATGGTTGTGAATATAACCTGATAAATAGTGACAGGAGTGGAAAAAGTAGGTGGGGTTGCTCTCTACATGAAAACAGATATTGAATATATTGAGGCCACAGCATTAAGCTGGTGGATAGAAAAGTGGAAAGCATATGCGTTACTATTAATAATACTCAGTGCAATATGTTTACATAAGGTATATGCTACAAGCTACAAAATAATAATAAATAATAATAATAAACTTTATTTGTTGCAAGCGCAATTCAATAACTACCAAAGTGCATTTACAGAAAACCTAAAAACAGTAAATATTTAAAACCATTAAAATGATAGAATTCCATGAATTAATTATCAGGATAAGTAAGAGAGACTAGAAATATTTTAAGAGCAGATTTAAAGCTGTGTTCAGTCAGGCACCCCCTTATCCGATGAGGTAGAGAATTCCACAGGGTAGGGGACGCAAAAGCAAATGTGTGGGCTCCAGAGGTCTTCAAATGGATCCTGGAAATCTCCAGTAATCCCTCATCGGCAGAGTGGAGTGGTTGGAGGGGGTGGTAGGGACAAAGGAGCTCTTGCAGATAACTCAGTCCCTGTCCATGAAAGGCCTTGTAGGTCAGCAAGCCGACCTTGAAGGTTATCTGCCGCTGAACCAGCAGCCAGTGCAGTCCGCGCAGCACAGGTGTGACATGGCTTGATCAAGAAAGCCCAGTCAACAACCTGGCTGCAGCATTCTGCACCAGCAGCAAGCATCAGATATTAACCCCTGGAAGCCCTAGGTACAGGGCATTGCAATAATCAAGGCTGGAGGTCACCAAGGTGTGGACCAATGTCGGAAGATCACCGGGCAGAACCAGATGCTTAATCTGGGCAGTATTCCTCAGGTGGTAAAATGAGGTCTTGACGATGGAGGACACCTGAGACTTCAGGGTCAACCCCTTGTCAAAAATAATGCCCAGACTCTGCACCTGTTCAGAGGTCATCAGCTGGTGACTGCTGAACAAAAGCCCAGAGGCCTGTCCTGCCGAAGACCCCTCTACCCGGTGACCTGGGTCCACCACCAAAACCTCAGTTTTGTCAGGATTCATCCTCAACCAGTTGGCACTCATCCAGTATTGGATCTCAGCGAGGCAGCTGTTAAACACCGAGACTGTGTCATCCTGGTCGGGCACAAAGGACATGTATAGCTGAGAATCTTCTGCATAGCAGTGAAAACTCAAGCCATACCACCTTACAATGTCTCCCAACGGCAGCATATACACCACAAATAACATGGGCAAATGCACAGAGCCTTGGGGTACCCCACATGGTAGAGAGAATGCATCAGATGAATAAATTCCCAATGCAACTCTCTGGAATCTACCAGTGAAGAACAAGTGGAACCATCTGAGAACTGACCCTAACAGTCCATGGATAACCTGCAGGCACTCCAGCAATAGGCCATAATCTATGGTGTTGAATGCTGCATAGAGATCAAGGGGGACTAAGATGGGATGAGTCCTCTGATCTCTCGCTATCAGGAGATCATTGAGCACCCAGACCAGGGCAGTCTCGGTGCTATGCCTCTTCTTAAATCCCAACTGGAGAGGACTGCAGATGTCATGGATAGTAAGGTGGTCATCCAGCTGCAGGGCAACCACCTTCTCAATAACCTTGCTCATGATAATCATGTAACAAGTCAGTACCTATTGGAAGAAGTGGAGAATACCCTGGATAGAGGAGAGATTGTTATTTTAGGATATTTCAATGTCCCTGTGGTTGAATGGATTAGTCTACAGACCAGTAGTAACTTTGGAAGGGATTTATTAGGTCTGGTTATGAGCCACAGTCTCAAGCAAATAGTTCCTGACCCAGCCAGAGATAAGAGTATTGTGTATCTGATATCAACTTCAGTGTCAAATTAAATTAGCAATGTCAGGGGTCAGGAACAACTTGGAAGAAGTAATCACAAGATGATCTACTTGGACATGACTAAAAACTACAGTGCATCCAAGGGGGCCACCAAGATCAAAAATTATAATACAGCAAACTTTAAGGCCATAATCAGGGAATTCACTAACTGGGACTGGAAGAAAGAATTGTCAGGTCTGGGTGTAGAAGGCTGTTGGCAAATATTTTATTTATTTATCTATTTGAAAACTGGTAACTGGGAGAGAAACTCTAAGCCAAGGCATGTTTCCAGATGTGACCAAGGGGGACAGGGAACAGGAAAGACAAACACAAGTATATACAATATTAATGATTGGCACAAAATAAAGTAAAAATAGAGTGCAATTTAACATAGTAAAACAATTAAAAGGTTCAGATGAACAATTTATCATAGTAAAACCGGGTAGGATCTGGGAGAGGAATGATGAGCAGGAGAGAGTGGGAAGAGGTTTTAAGATTTAAAGACAAATTGCTTATAATAGGGTAAATATGTTCCTACCAAGATACTGTATAAGAAAAAGGGGAAAAAAATAAAACAATCTGGTATACACCAAGGATCAGAAAGGCAATTGTTTTAAAATTAGATATTTCATTAGACTCAAAAAACTTGAAACAGGAGAAAATATTACAAGTTACAGAAGAGCTCTTAGCTATTACAAAAAGATCGTAAGTAATAAAAGGAAAAAAGTAGAACTCAGGCTAGCCCACTGTAACGACAGTTTAAAACTTAGTATGAAATGGGTAGAAAGAATGCTGGCTCCTGATCGGCCAAGAGAAGCTTTCAGCTGGGCCATTATCCCAGCACAACGACCCAGCTAAAAGTAAAATGTTTAAAAAAGGCATAAAATTTACTAAAATGACCCATTTCATAATCAATAAGGCATTCCAGTGAATGTATATGGTGACATCTGCCTTCTCAGGGTGGAAGCACTGCCACACTGTGCTTCAACTCCACCTGAGGTGGGCCGTTATCCCATTATAACACACCCCCTGTCATGCCTTATTGCTTAAGTATGTCTATGTTAACTGTCAGAAAATTGAAAGGATGGTGGGTGCCATTGTGAATGAAGGGAGAGACTATGCCAGATCAAAGGAGATGACAACCACCTTCAGTCTTCTGCTTAGTGTTTGACGGAACTGAAAGAATTAATGATATAAGCTTCCCACTGTATGCACTAGAAAGAATTGGGGCTAGTGGCTTACACTGTAAAGAACACCAGATCAGGGACAGGTTAAGAGCAATGGATATTAATATATAGTATATAGTTACCCTTTGTTTTGTATAAAAATCAGCCTGCTCAAAATCCCTAAGCACATTCTAACCCGTTATGCATATTCTAAAGTGTTGTTATGCGCATCCCAAACAGTTGTTATGCACAGTTCAAAGGTCATACAATTTAAAATTTCTCATATATGTTACACCTAGCTACGTACTAACCACCCAGTGCCCAAAGTCATACCTTTTACCTTTCAAAAGTCTGTAAATTTGATTTTAATATGGGAGTAGAACAAAGAAATGGCAAGATTTTTTGTTTTCACTTCAGTGAGGGTCTGTCACTCTAGCGTAAAAAAACATATACTATAAAAAATAAATATAGTTAACACACAATACTTGCTTTCTGTATCTATCTTGGGTTGAGATGACAGCATGAACCCCGAGCTTCACTCGAGGTTCTTATGCTGTCATCTCAACCCCTTGATGGAAACACAGCCTTGTTGTGTATGGTTGCCCATACATTATTCTCTATATCTGTCAGAACAGATAATTTACATCCTAGGATACTTAAGGAAACATCTGACACCATCTCAGGGCCACTATCATTCATATTTAATCAGTCTATTCAGAGTTGTGCCCAGTAATTGGAGGAATGCAAAACTGTCATATCAGCATAGGTCAGGAAACATAGGCAGTCCAGGAGAAATTGTAAAATTTGCAAGTAGTGTTTTATTATTATCGACAATAATAAAATAGAAAAAATAAAATTGTACTGGATAGCTCTTCATAAAGGCAGTACAAAAAAAGGTCATTCATCTGAATCTCCCCTGGAAAAACATTGCCCTGATTATATAAGATGACATTTTTTAAACATTGGTTCACTCTGTTTTTGTTTCACCCCAAGCTGCTTAAAATAACCTTAGAGAGAAACATTGTTAGTTTGCTCAGAAAGAAAATCCTAGTCAGTTATCAGTTTAGTTTCAGCATTTTCACATACAGTATGTGCATCAGTCTTTTGTTGCCACTGTTTTTTCAGGCATTTTCTTTCTTTCCTGGACTTCTGGATCTTGGAGCTGGGCTCAAACAAGTCAGAATTAAAGTCACCAAAATGAAAAGAGTCCCCAACATCTGAGATTTTCTTTGCCTGTGCTCTTGTTATCACAGCTGGTGAAGCAGCAGGGTTTACTCCCTCTGTGATTAACTTTGCAAATCCTGGAAAGTCATTTCCAATAATCACAGGTACAGGTAACATTGGTACTACCCCCACTTTTATTTGGTGTGACACTCCATTAATGTTCAGAGTCACTTTGGTGGTGGGATAGTATTGGGTGTCCCTGTGGATGCAGATGACCCCAATGCCTGATCCTTTTGCAGAATCTTTTCCCAGAACTTCAACATGCACCAGTGTCTGTCTGTTTCCTAAATCTGTAAGTCATTTCACAGTCTTAACTCTCACCTTGGCATCTGTTAAATACTTGCCACAATTTACTGAGGCCAAATTTGCTCCAGTGTTATCCTTCTTATTTTTATGGCAGTTTCTTGCAATATGGCCTGCCTGGTTTTCTACAGTTATATCTCATCATTCCTCCTCCTCTCCCCCTTCCTATCCTCCTTGGTCTCCTCCCCCTCTTGCTTACCTGTGTCCATCAGACTCCTCAAGGGTGTATACCTATTCCTCAGGCTACCCTCACCTCCATTGAAGTATGTGCAACCCATAATCTCCCTACTTTTCCCTTTACTATTTTTCTTCTGCTTATTCACCTTGCCTTTTTCCTCCCACATAATCCCTTCCTTTTTCCCTCTGTTGTCCCTGTCCCTGTCCACCATCTACCATCCCTTATCCTCCAAACAACCTGGACCTTTTCCTGCCCTGGAAGTGGTCCCCTTGTATCTCCCATTAACTGAATCCTCCCCCTGCCACCTGTTGTTGTCCCTCATGTTGTTTCCTGTGCTCATACTTCCCATGCACCTACCCTCCATCTCCCTCATTAGCTTCCAAACTACTGCATTTAGATGTGTCAATCTGCTACATATTGGGCAAAACCCTATTTTCCACAGCATATCCTTAAAAACTGCAGTACTGCATCCATTACACCCCACTAAGCTAATTGCTCCAGCTCTCCCCCCTTAGACCCCTGCTCATTTCTTATACTCCTCCATCCTCCCCAGCCTCCATTCTCCCCAGCCTCCATTCTACCATCCTGGCCCCCACTCCCTTCCCCTCTGGTCATATGAGCCTACATTGAATTTTGCAAATGCAGGCTTGTGACTTTGGTAATTTTCAATATTTTGAACCCAAATTTACAACATAGCTATATCTTTACAGCACTTCATGAATGTGACAGCAATAATTTTTCAAATCGTGGTCAAAATGTTTCTTTTTTACATCCTGAAATGAGATTTCGCAGTCCCTGCATGAAATCACCTTTCGGACAGTAGTTGAAAATTTTCTCTGACCTTATTCATCAGGCGAGATCATTAGAAGGCTATGTTTTACATTTGGTGCAAATATGTTTAAAAAAACAACAAAGTTATAAGGCCATGTTGAATTTTGCAAATGCAGGCTCATAACTTTGGTAATATTCAATATTTTTACTCTAGATTTTCAACATAGCCATTTCTTTACAGCACCTCATGAATGTGACAGCTGTCATTTTTCAGCTCCTGCCCAAAATGTGTTTCTGCATCCTGAAAGTTGATTTCACAGTCTCTGCGCAAAATCACCTTTAGGCCAGCAGATGAACATTTTCTCTGCCCTTCTTCATGAGGCAGGGTCATAACAAGACTATGTTGAAAAATTTGGTATAAAAATATTAAAAAAAACACATTTTCAATATTTTTACCCCAAATTCCTCAGCTGCAGCCCTGTCGACTCTTGCCAGAACTTTTTTTTTTTGGCCTTCACTGCTTCCCTAACTCTTTCAGAGAACCATAATGGTTTCCTGTACTTATTATGTTTGGTTACTGTTCTCATGCATATCTTAGATGTTTCAATATTGGCCTCCTTTATTGCCCCCATCTCTCTTCCACACCACCTATGCTAACTACTCCAGCTAACTTGTCCCAGACCAACTCTCTCATTCCATTGAAGTCCACCCTTGTAAAATCAAGGACCTCAGCTCTTGACTCGGGCTTTCCAGTCATTAGGGCCAGTTTAAACCCAATAGAACCATGGTTGCTGTTCCCTTTTGGCTTCCCTACTCTCACAGCTCCTACCACCTCGGTGTTGGTGAGCACCATATTGAGAATGACAGCCAGCCTAGTGGGTTCCTTAACTAGCTACATCAGTACACGGTCCTGGAATTTATCCAGTAAGGCTTGACATTTGGTGCTCCTGGCCACTGGCACTATCCAGCAGGTTCAGATCACCCACTACCACAGCTTCCCCTTTTGTCACTGCCCTTTCTAGTTCTTCCCCAAGCTCCCTGTCCATCTCTTCCCCTTGCCCTTGTGGTCTATAGATCACCCCCAACCATAGTTTCTTGCCTAAGGCAACCATTGTCTGCATCCACAGTGACTGTCTCCTCTTACTATATATCATGCACCCATCTTTCACAACCTCAATATCATCCCTAACATAAAGGGATACTCCTCTCCCTCTGCCTTTTCTTCTGTCTCTCCTGAACATTTTGTGTACTAGGAACTGTCCGGTCCCAGTTATTTTCTGAGGCCCAGGTTTCTGTGATGGTAACAAGATCCATCTCCATGTCTGCCACTGCCATCATTGCTTGAAGCTCACTGATTTTATTCACCAGGCTCCTGTCACTAAGGCAGACCCTCCTCCATCTAACTTCTGAACCCTTTTTGCTAGTTTATCTGTCTCTTTCCCCTTATACTTCCCTGGTCTTCTTAGTTTCTTGTTTTTGCAGTGATTGGCAATTGTACACTTTGTGTTCCCCCTCTATTATCCCTTCCTGTAGATCAGTTTGGACCTCAACCCTATTCTTACTCCTGTGCTGCTACAGGCCCCCTGATATGGGGGAGTACTTGTTAGTTAAGTTCCCCTTCCTTTTTCCTATCACCGTGGTTCCCATTTTTTCAGACTCCCCCACAGTCAGTTAAACTATCCGATATACACATCAAACTTCTGCACCAGTGCACTGGCCCCTTCTCTTGTCAGGTGGAGTCCATCACTCTTAAAGATCCTCTTATCCAAGATGTTTCCCCAGTCCCCTACAAAGTGATATCCCTTCTCCTGACACTGATGCCTAGTCTCTAAGGCTCCATAGAGAACACTCTGTACAGCCCACTTGGGGATTTCAGTGCTGACTGGTATCCTCTTGACATCCAATTTCCTAGAACAATGCCACTACTTGACTTTCAAGGAGTCCAACTAAATTTTCCAAGCACTTTCTAGGGGTGGGGTATCAAACTGTTCATGCTTGCACTGGTGTTCACGGGGGTGTCAGGCTGGTAAACAGGAGATCCCAGTGTTGCTTCAGAAATGTAACTGGATCACTAGGAATGTTGCATTTACTGTACGAACCCTGCCTTTTGGGTTCAAACAAGGTTTTCTGGCCTGGGTCATTAAACTCCTGATAGGGGGTTCATATCCATAAAAGATTAAATTGTGCTGTGCCTCCACCCAGAGAAAAGTTGTAAGTGGGCCTGGTATCAGCATGGCACAATCATCTGGAATGCAGTACCCACCCCACCTCCCCACAGGACCACCCCATCAGTGAAACCACACAGTGCAATAACAGTCTGGATAAAAATACAATTATTAACACTCTGCTAATAAGATGCTCACAACTAATAATATGTGCATGAGTCAATATTTTGAACCAGTAGCAAAAAGGAATTATTGGGGGTCAAGAACAAGATAAAGAAATGGTTAGAGAGGTTTACCCTGGCTGGTCATAGGTGCCGTATGTAGGCTTGGCTCAACAGAAATTGCTCTTAGGTGTCCTACCATGTATAGCCAAACAAAAAGGTTTCTTGGGCTATAAGTAAAAATGCCCTCCTAGGCACAGCCCTTAAATCAGTGCCCACCCCCACAACAGAGTGCACAGTACAGTATTGACCACCATTCTCTCCTGCCCATCTGTACTGTGGGCACCACCCTCTCCCCATTGATACCGGTGTTATTTACACTTAACTACTGCTAGGGAGCTCCCAGTGCTTCACTGAGTACCCAGCTGTGAAACAGTGTAGGTCCCTTGGTGTTACAGCTGGTATTCTGTCGGTGGTGCACTTAAACTGATAAGGTAATACTTTAAATAAAACTCCAAATCCAAAGGCCATGCAATTGCAAAAATGGCAACCCTACATGAGGTATATGTAACTCCAGGTCCAATGGCCACATGTAATTAACTGTTGCCCAGCTATTTTGCACAGTCCCAGTTGCTGGGGAAGCCCTGAAAGTACTCATGGTTCCAGTACTGGTGAGGTTGAAGGGGATTTTCCATCTTGCTATGAGCACTGGTTGCAGTCTCCCTCATCAGTGGTGGAAGGGTCCTTTGATGTATGGCTAGAAAACTGTGCTCCCGACACAAACTAGAGGTGCTGAAACAACAGCCCCTTGACTGCAACAATACTCCACTGCTCTTCTGCACAAGGAAATCAATCCGCAGGGGTTGGAGAGTGCAGACAGATGCAGCAGTTTGGTTCTGGCTCCAGGAGATGCTTAGGTAAGTCCTTACACTCTTGATGTGGATTACAGATAAACAGACAGACAGAAATAAAAAGAGAGAGATGTCAGTTATTGAATCTGATTTTCACGTAAAAACATACTGTATACTATTGTTTATCATTACCAGCTATGGCATGGCATCAGAAAACTACAGACATCCTAACTTAAACCTCACACCACATGGTCACCTGGAGACATGCCACATCCGCACATGATTTTGGATCTCAAACCTGAGGCCCACACTGTGTGCTAATCTCCCTGCTATGTGCAGTATATAGGCTGTCTTCTGAATATAGGAAATCAAGTCTGAGTTGACCTTTCAACCATAAGGCCTTATTCAGGAATGATCTGCAAAGAAAATGAAGTATAATTAGTCTAACAGGGACTAACTATGCTTACGTAACCATGTCTAACTATGCTTACGTAACCATGTCTAACTATGGTTTCTTAACCATGGCTAACTATGCACCCTTAACCATGATCAACTATATTTATATAGCCATAACTAAGAAGATCTTACTCAACCATGTCCTACTATGCTTACTTAACCATGACTAAATGGGCTTACTTAAACATGACTATTCTTACTTAACCATGTCTAACTCTGCTTTCTTAACTGTGACTAACTATTCTTATTTAATCATGGCTAACTATGCACACTTAGCTAGGATAAACTATGTTTACTTAACCATGACTTAACTATTCTTACATAACCATGTCTAACTGTGCCTACAGAACCATGACTAACCACGACATACTTACGTAATCAGGACTAACCATGCTTAATTAATCACGACTAACTATGCATACTTAACAATCAGTTAAAATGAGGAAGGACAATCTTAAGGCTAGAGCACCTGCTTGGGAACTTGGAGAACTAGGTTCAATTACCACGATAGTCAATCGCCCTCTGACCATGATAGTCACTTATCTTCCCAGTCTTTCAGTCCACCTATCTGTAACAAGCACTGGTTAATGATTAAATGTTGGCTTGTAACTTGTATCAGTCAAATTGTTATGCTTAGTTAGTGATGGAGGGTAAATTAATTAAAATATACACTCACCTGCTGATGAAACATGTGCTAGCTTAGTTGATGGCAATGCTTGACCTAAAAGGTATAGTAAAGTTGGGAGGGATAAGATAAAGTAAAGTTGGAGGTGGGGTGGGGTGGGCTAGGATAAGAAGAAGAATACAGCCTCGGAGGAGGCAAAATACACCTTTGTTGGGCTTCTCGATTTGATTTTTTTAAATTTATTAAAGTTGTTTACAGGGAAAGGCTACTGAGCCACAGCTCATCTCCAGGTGCATCCTGAGATCACAAGGAGGTTACCTGAGTTGCGCAGGGTCACACAATATGCAAGTCGAGGTTGTGGGAATCAAACCCAGATCTGCTGGATGTACCAAGCTTGTTCCAAGCTTATTGCTCTAATTTCTAATCTATACTGCCGGCCCATGCCAGTGACCTGGGTTCTGTAGTGGACTCAGGAGCTGGACTGGGTGGCCAAAGGGCTGGGGCAGTGTTGCAGCATGGCAGTGTTACCCTCAGCCAGGGATGGAATGCACCACAGCAGCAGGTACCCCTGTGGTGGGCCCAGGAGCTTGTCTGCTCTACAGGATGGTGCCTGTGTGTTTGCAAGGCCTGTCAGGGCTGCACACCAAGCAGGTGCTGGGTGGATTGCAGGGCTGGGGAGGAAACACAGGAAAAATCCATGTCCTTCCAACCTCTAGCATGACAGTCCGTGGCATTCTTAGGACCCCCCCCCATGCATTGACCTCCACTGGCTCAGATAGTGAGGTGAGTGGCTGATAGGACTCATAAGTCTGTGGTCTACAACCTGAGGTAAGGAAATGGTGGTGGTTCAGGAGGATAAAGCTACTGTATATGAAAAAATTAAAAATGCGGCTCTGTCACTTCAGTCCCTGCGGCTGGGTATGGTGACCATGACATCAACCAAGAATGTCAGTGAGATGCAATTACTCTGTAAAGACACTAAAAAATATGATCATTCATAACAAGTGAGCCCAAAAGATTTATGTCTGATAAAAAAAACTTGGGGATTTAATTGAACAAGTTTTACTAGTGAAATTTATATGCACAGTAAATGACATAGGAAAAACTTAATGTAAGGACTTGCATGCTCCAGTGGAGTTGGGGAACCCTGTGGAAATGGAGAATGTCATGGGGATCTAAAAGGTAAGAAGAATTTAAGGAGACAGAAAGGGTCAGAGGTTGTAGAGGAAGGAAGAAGCATGTTGAAAATAGATAACAAGGATACTTATCAGTATATAAACTCAGGTCAAGCATGACTGGGTGATTTCAGTGACTATAAAGTACTAGTACTGTACATTCTGTTTGTCATCAGACTAAGCAGCCAAGAAGAAGTCAGTTATTTCCTGCGATTATATAAGAACATGGGGTCAGGTTACAGAAGCACCTGGCTACATGCAGACACTGTCTAGTTTGCCCCATCATTAACCCTCACAATGAGGAATGAACAGACAAAGAGGAGTGTGTTCAGTTGACAGAAGTGCTGCCGCACCACTACAGTTTACACACATCGAAAAAAGTAGAGGGGTCTCTTTTCTAGATCCTTGGGAAGCCTGGGTAGGGGTCTTGAAGGGACACCATCTGTTAGAACTGAAAGACAAAATATAGGGAAGGGGACACAGAGGATCTGGAGTTCTCTAGGGAGAAGATATGATAGATAAGAAAGGTTAAACATATATGAGTTTCTCATGTGATAGTCAGAGGTTGGCATCCTGTCAGACCTGTAGAAATAAATTGGAAAAATTGATTAATATGCAGGAAATTTAATAAGCATAGTGGAGACAGAGGGACAAAGAGGTACTAAGGGTACAGTACAAGGATGCAAGTTAAGTAAAAGCTGGTTTGGAGGTGATGATAAAGTTTAAAGTACAACTGAGGGGCACACCTTGGTGCCGGCAGGTCGCCGTAGACGTTAAAGATGGCTGACACCATACAGTTTGTCGGGAAGGTAGTGGGCTACATGCACATGATGGCCCTCATCCTAGCATGCAGCTTTCAATAAGTCCTTGGCTAATGTTTTCCCAAACTGTAATGCTTTTCTATTACAATGTTTATTACATTACTGCACTGTGCCATTTCATTTGAGGTTGTATATGTTTGATGTGTAAAGTACTCACTCCACTACCTCGTGGCAGAGTTATGATGGGCTTGTTGTACCAAGTGTTTCTCTCTTTAAACTGTTAAACTTTACACTATCCTCAGTGGTTGCAGTAGATATACTGTACTTAATAACAGAAGGTTATGATTTGGTGTGTTTTAATTAGTGATGTGTCAGTTTGCTCCACTAAATATGTTGCTGTGCTTGAAAGACTTTAAACTTTTTATAGGTTCCACATAGGCTTAAAATGCCACCGATGGTGATGTCAGGTGGTATTTTACACTAGAATGAACTTTAAGACATTATGTAGGAGTGATTGCATGACTCTGCTGTGTAAGACTCTTCTTGCTGACAGTGGTGAAAAGTTATACTTTTGGACTGTCCTCTAAGTGGTTAACAGTGGATGAAGAGTGACCTGTCCTAATGTGTAATTGCTTTACTTTGGACACTATTCTCTTAACCATGTGTACTTTTTTAGTTGTATTTTGTACATTTTGAAAATGAATAAATTATAATGTTAAGGTAACATTGAGAGTATAAATAAAACAAGTGAAACGATATCTGAGAACAAGAGAAGAAGATGAAGCTAAAATAAAAAGCATTAAATAGAGGAGTAACGTGCAGGTTGGGGTGGATCTAGGATACCTTTCTCCACGTACTGCTGGAGGACACTAAAATAAACATCTCCAAATGATCAATCTTGTCAATACCCTTGAGTACGAACCAGACTGAGATCATGTCCCCTCTCTGTTGCTTCTTCTCCATGGTAAGGGCCAGCTGCCTCTGGATGTTATTTATTACATATCCATCAGGCCTGTGATAGACTTTTCACATAATTCCTGTGAAGTGATATCTGAAACAATAATTTATAATTGCATGTTAAATATAAAAAAGGAAAATCAAGATACATCGACAAGTCCAGATGATTTTGAAGGAGCCTGTTACCCCTCCTACAAGAAAAATCAAACTGCATATGACATACAGATTGGGAAATAAGTGGAGAGGCAGTATAGCGCAGTGGTTAAAGGCTCTGAGCTGCAAACCTGGAGACCTGGGTTTGAATCTCACAGCCCCCACTTGCATACTGTGTGACCCTGAGCAAGTCACTTAACTTCCCTGTGTTCCCAAGTCACACCTGTAAACAAGCTTTCAGCTTAGTGTGCCACTCTTGGTTAAACAATTGAAAAAAAAAATCCCAGTGGCAGCTGACTGTTTACCTGACTGAATCAGTCAGCAGTTGATACAATTTTCAAAAGTAAGAGATGCTATATGTTTTCCTCACTTAGCTAGTGAGAGCCCCAGCTCAGTTCAGTAAATCTTGTTTACCGAGCTAGTGATTAAGCCACCCCTCCCCACAACTCCAGCTTCAATATCCCTGTCATTGTATGTCTTTTCTAAAAATACCTCACTTGCTTTTTCTGACCCAACTCCAGTGCTACCGTCCGAACATGCTCAGCTGCCCCGTAATCATAAATGGATGCCGCGTCATTCCAATTATGCCACCAAGCCACTCACTGCCCTATCCTGAGTGACTGCTCTTCTATATTGCAGTCCAACCACAAATTTCAGCAAATCTCTAAAAAAATTGTAACTTTCTGGTATTCAAACTGAACTTGTACTCGGGTTGGGAATTGGACTACTAGGGGTGTTGAGAAGGGGAGGTGGTAGACTGCACCACTTGCAAGCTGCAAAGAGTAACATACAGAACAGGGCCATCTACTGCCAGTTCCAGCAGTGGAGAAACTACTTTACAGAAAATACTTTTAAGCCATAAGGTATGTACAGGGGTTAGATTAACAGTCTGTTAATCATCCCCTTGGGATGAAATGTGTCATGAGGCAAAGCCGAGTGCCACATTGCCCCAAGGGGTGACTGACTGTTAATCTAACCCCAGTACATACCTTATTGCTATTATTATAATTAGGACTTTTAAAAAAATGATTGTGTTACCATCTGTTTTGAAATAATGAAAAACTAGTATTTTTTGTTAAAATAGTCCTTTCGCAATTGTTCTGCAGATGCTGGAATACTGCAGAGCTATCACCAATGAAGGCTGTTGAGTTGTATTTCTGGCAACCCTCTCTCTTCCCTGCCAACCACCATCATGCTGATTTTATAAGGCAGTAGCTACTTAATAAGGGTTCTTAAGCTACACGATCATCTGTTCAGCTGTATGGAATTTGATTTACAAAACAAGCTGTCTAAATGCAATTTTTAAATGTTTTTAAACTTGGGACATTGACTAAGGACTTTCGCAGTAGCACTGTCTGATCTGAATGCAAAGTTGGCTTTTGTGCAGACGTCTGATTGTAACATTTAACAAGCATTTGTCAATGCCAAATGTTCGTCCTGTGCACTGGTGTCATGGGGAGTTTGAAAATTGCTTCAGTGAAGTTGTTTGTGAGGCGGTCCCAAAACCATATGCTGAAAAATTTGGCAAAAATATTTAAAATTGCCAAGTTATGCCACTAAGTTGAAAACCCTATTGAAATACATTGACATTGAAAACCTCATTGAAATACATTGAAGTGCTTACCTCAGTTTGCGGTTGGGCTTTGAAGAGACTTAGACATGCCTGCAGTCCAAGGTAGAGTACGGCGATGGCCCTCGGGTGGGTAAGTATGGGGTATGGGGGTGTGGGGTGGTGGGTCCTGAGTGGGAGGGTAGGGGGTTGGGTAACGGCGGAATGGACAACAATGGACGTTTTCCTTTTTTACAGGAATAAAAAACAACGAGGGACAGTTTTCTTTTTTCAGGGAGTTTGCTGAACAGATGAGGACACTGGGGGATTGGGCACCCCCAGTGCCTGTGTACTGTTTGGGGGGGGTTACACCGCGCACAACAATGGACAGACAGATGAGGACACTGGGGATTAGGAACTCCCAGTGTCTGTATACTGTTTAGGGAAGGGGGGGTTACACAGCAGACAATGATGGATGGTTTTCTTTTTTTTAGGATAAAAAACAAGCATTTGTCAATGCCAAACATTTGATGTATTGAAATATGTCCACCTCTGCACCTTGTTTATGCCCTTGAGGTACTTGATCATATCTATCATGTTCCCCACTCCCTTCCTTCCTCCAATAAGTACATGTTGAGGTTCTTTTAATCTCTCCTGATATGTTCTGTGTTGCAAGTCATGTACCATCCTGGTTGCCCTTCTGTGGACTGCCTCTACCCTGTCAATGTCCTTGTGCACTTGCGGCCTCCAGAATTGCACACAGTACTGTAGGTGAGGCCTCACTAGTGCATTATGCAATGGCATCACCACCTCTTGCCTTCTGCTAGTGATAACTCTGCCTACGCATCCCAGCATGCCACTGGCTGTCCTTGCAACATGTGTGCTCTACTTTGACACCTTTTGGTCATCAGAACTGATAACTCCTAGGTCCCTTTCTTCCTTCCTTGGTGATCATCAGCACCTCCACCCCATCCTGTAACTCTCCACAGGCTTCCCTTTTCTCAGGTGCATTATTTGGGCTTCTTTGCATTGAACCTCAGTTGCCACTCCTCAGACCATTTTTTAAGCCTCTCCATGTCCCTGCTCATTTTCTCCACCCCTTCTGGAGTATTCACTCTGTTACAGATGTTGGTGTCATCTGCAGACAGGCAGACAGACCTTTCCTTCTAACCCTTCTGCAATGTCTATAATGAAGACATTGAACAAGACTGGTCCCAGGACTTGTCCCTGAAGTACCCCTCTGGTCACCCCCTCTCCCCGGATTGGATCCCATTACCACCACCCTCTGCCTCCTGTCCATCAGTCAGTTTCTAACCCAGTTTATCAGCTTGTGCCCCATTACCAGACTACTCATCTTGTTAATCAGCCTTCTATGTTGGACATTGTCGAAGGCTTTGCTGAAATCAAGTTAGGTGGCATCCTTCCCTGATTTATTTTCTTATTGAAGCATTAGGGTTTCCAACCCTAATGCCCCACAACCACCCTGCAGAGACTGACAGGCATTGGTGGTGTCCCTTTGGGTCATTGGCCATAACACTCATGCAATTCCACCCCACCCTGCAGACACTGACAGGCGTTGCAGTGTGCCTTGAGGTCCTCGGCCCTAACGCTCACTCCATTCCATAATGAAATAAGCTGAGATGGGTGCAGTATAGGAGAATGAGGTGAACCTTTGGGCCAAAGACTCCAAGGCACACCCCAATATCTGTCACTGGCTACAGGGTGGGGGTGGAATGGTGTGAGCATTACAGCCAATGACCCCAAGGCTCACGCCCGACACCTGTCAGTTCTCTACAGGGTAGGGGTGGGCGTTCAGTTAACACCTCTTACCCAGATGTTTGTTATTTTCACTCCAAATTTTCAACATGGGCTTTTTGGGCCACCACCTCATGAATAGTGGCACTATCATTTTGTTACTCAATCCCAAAAGGTGATTTTTCGCAGTGACTGCGCCATTCGGTGCCACAGGTGCTAAAACACATTTTGGGCAGCATGTGAAAAATTACAGTTGCACTTTTCATAAGGAGGTGTGAAAAAATAGCAATGTTGAAAATCTGGAGTGAAAATATAAGAAATTGGCACAGTTACGAGCATGCATAGAAACTGTGCAATGCAAGCCCATAATGCGGTCATTTTTTAGAATTTGTTCACCAAATGTTCAACATGGGCTTTTTGGGACCTCCCTTCATGAACAGCGGCACTGTGATTTTGTTACTCCATCCCAAAAGTTGATTTCGCACAGTGACTGTGCCATTCTGCACAGCTGATGTGAAAACACATTTCAGGCAGGATGTGAAAAATGACAGCTGTACTGTTCATAAGGAGATGTGAAAAAATGGCAATGTTGAAAATCTGAAGTGAAAATACTAAAAATTGGCGATGTTACGAGTGTGCATAATGCAGTCATTTTTTGGAATTTTTTCACCAAATTTGCAACATGCGCTTTCTGGGACCTCACCTCATCAGCAGTGGCACTGTTGTTTCGTTAATCCTAAAAGGTGATTCGGTGCTGCGACCATGAAATCACCTTTTGGGACTGAGGAGTGAAATGACATTAAAATGTTCACAAGGTGGGGTCCCAAGAACCCCATGTTGAAAATTTGGGGCCAAAATTCATAAAAATGGCCGATATATCAACCTAAGATGAAACCCCCCATTGAGTCCCATTATACAGGCTTACCCGATTCCCCAATTCCTAGTTTGGCTTTGAAGAGTGCAGACATATCCCAGTCCAGTGAAGATTCCGGCTCCTGACCTCCAGAGGGTAAGTATGGGTGGGGGGTGTGGGGAGGTGGGTGTGCAGAGGGAGGATTTGGGTGAGGAGACTGGATAGATGACGCTGGAAGGTTTTCTTTTTTCAGGTAAAATTAAAAAAAAAAAGACTTTGGGTGGATAGTTTTTCTATTTTACAGGAATTTTTTTTAAATGTTTAGGCGCACTGGGGTGGGATCCTAGTGTGCCACAATAGTATGTGTGTGTGTGGAGGGGGGGAGCATGCCATTGCTGACATGGGGAGTGGACACCCCATTGTCGGCTAACAATATATACAGGTGTGTGGGAGGGTAGGTGCATCTGACATCAAGAGTAGGCATCCCAGTGTCAGAAAGGGGAAATAGTTTAAACAGGAAAGAAACAGTAAGTGGTGGAATGCCAATATGGGGCTTGGGCACCCCAATGTTGGCAAGCTGTACAGATGGGTTGGGAGCCACATCCAACACCGAGAGTGGGTATTCCGGTGTCGGAAAAGGGAAATTGTTTAACCAGGAAAGACACACTGAGCTGCAGCAGGGAATGGGGGAAATTGTTCAACAAGAAAAGACACAATAAGCAGCAGCAGGGTACGGGGAAACTGTTTAATGAGGAAAGACACACTGAGCCACAGCAGAGAATGGGGAAATTGTTCAACAAGGAAAGACACACTAAGTGGCAGCAGGAAGCAGGGAAATTGTTTAATGAGGAAAGACACACAAAGTCGCAACTGAAGGGCTCGCATTTCAAAGGACACAGCCATGCGCAGCAGTTTGTTTTTTTTTTTTTATTTAGTTGTTTAACCAGGTATAGCACACTAAGCTGAAAGCTTTTTTACAGGAGCAACCTGGGAGCACAAGGAGGTCAAGTGACTTGCTCAGGGTCACACAGTATGCAAGTAGAAGCTGTGGGATTCAAACCCAGGCCTGGTCTGCTGGATGTCACTAAATTTGCAGCTCAGAACCTTAGACCAACTGCGCTATACTGCGTTGGCTCTGTCCTTTGAAATGTTTGCTGAGACCAGCCCCCTCAGCAAATCAATGTCATCCGAACACTGCCTGCTGATTTGCTGGCCACAGACCGGCCCCTGCAGAACTGCTGGCCATTGGGCTGGCATCCCTCACACCTCTCTCTAGCAACTCTCATATCAACAAGTTCATCTGCACTTGCGCGCATGACAAACTTAAAAATGACACTTAGGCTGCTCATTTTGTAAATTAAATTACATGCAGCTGTACAGAAGAGCATGTTGTTTCAGAAGTGATAATAAATACATACTGTCATAACATCGAAGCTTGTCAGTTAAGTTTTCACAGCTGATAACTGATGCTTGTTCACTGTTATACGTAGATTGTCAGTTACTCACACACACAAAACACTTTATTTCCCAGCCTCTAATTTCTACTAATTTACACTCTTTCAGATAGGATGCCAACTTACGATAATGATAATAGCAATGGGGGGTAACAAATCAAAGCTACAAAGCTTCTTTTCTTTATTTTTGCCTTTAACATGCTTATAATTCAGCGTCAGCAGCAGTTTTAATGGCAGCTGTCATACATTAACAGTTTAAATTATTTATGCTGGCTGGTCCCAGCGAGGTGTCACCTTTACTGGTGAGCTGCATTAAGGATCTGATCCCTTAAAGGGACAGCCATTTAAAAAAAAATAAACATTGAAAGTTTCAGTAAATTAGCTGGGACTTCATTCATAGCTGTCATTAAAAACCTATGCGGTGAGCTGGCTGTACATTGTAGGGTAATGTGGGTTAACGTAACCTTACTAGAACACTGCCATCCAGTCGGTTTGCTTTATACAGTACACTGCTGCATTATAATAATTTTTGTTTTATATCTATTTTCCACATTTGTTTTTATATTTTTAAACATTTTCTTAAAAAAATCCAATTTCTAAGTGCAATAATACCCTCCAGGGTGGGTGGTATGGGCTATACTGTATTTTATTTATTTATTTGAAAACTGGTGACAGGGAAAAGTTCCCAGGTGCGACCCGGGGGAAGAGAAGTGGGGGGGGGGATACATAGTATGGACATAGTATACAGTTAGCTGCAGCTACATAGCATTGGCACAGTTCACAGTTACAGTAAAGTGGAATAGAGTACATGATTACAACAGGATTAAGTACAATAAGAGCAAGCAGCAAAAATCAGGCAATTCAGCCACACCTTAGTAGGAGGCAAATGTAAGAGGGCAGTCAGGTAGGGTAAAACAGGAGCAGGAGAGGTAGGGAGTTTAAGCTGGTACCTAAGGGAAATGGGGGAGGTAGTGAAATGGAGGGAGGATGGGAGTAGGCTCCAGAGTGAAGGGAGTCAATAGGAAAAAGCTGATTACCCACTACAGAAATATGGAATTATTAACAAATGCATGCAGGAGCCATCGCATGTAATTATTGTGTTTGCATGCAGTTTGCATACAATAAGTGATCCTAAGCAAACCAGGTCAAAAAAGAAAATCAGGTTCACATGCTTCAGGCTTGACATGTGCACAGCACGTAAGCTGGTGTGAACATCTTCTAAAAATTACATCAGGTTCGCGTGTTGTACGCTTGACATGAGTGCAGCAGTTAAGCTGGTGTGAACATCATTTAAACATCACATCAGGTTCACATGTTGCACACTTGCTATGTGTGCAGCAGCTAAGCTGGTGCAAATCTCATCTAAAAATACATCAGTTTCTATTTCTTGTACTACTGCTAGCAATAGTCCTTAAAATACATTTTTATTTGAATTGCCATAAAAATTAGGTAAACTCATTAATTCTGATCCTTTTGCAAGTTGTTTAATGGCTTTTAATTTTTTTCATTAAATCGCTATTAATTTGTAAAGTATTGTTTGCTTACTGCATTAAATGCCTAGGATATAGCAAGTCAAAATCCTCCATTCCAGATGTACGATGAGGGGCCTCTGTGTTGTGAAGTCTATCCTTTTTCGTTTTGGATCATGCAAATCCCTTGTGCATATTTAGTGCTACAAATGTGTTTCTTCATGATTGTTTCATCTCATTTACTTTCCCTTTGTAATTCCGTACTGAGCATAAACACTATGGCCATGCTCAGCATTCTTTGTGCTGAGTAGGGTCTTGGAAGCATGCACCATGCCTCACATTTTGTCAATGAAATGAGTGACATGGATATTTAAAATGAGGGACAATGAGGGACATTAACCCACATGATGAACAGGGCACATCATGAAACATGAAGATACAGAACCTCAGAACACAATGGAAACCATTGCATTAGCACCCGATAATGAATTTCTACCATTAAGCAGGGGTGCCATATAGGTCGAGCAGAGGGGGGCAGTCCCCCCCCCGGTATTTGTGCCTTGGTTGTTCTTATGGTGTTGCAATAATGGTTTTAAACTTTGATTGAACCTTTTGCACAATAAGTGCCCATCTGGCCCGTGTGTGCTTATGCTGCAGGTACTCTTCAGACTTGACTGTGTCTGTATTGTGTTGTCCACTCTCTCCACCTATTAGCGATGGCACAATCACATGTGATGTGGATGAGCTCCAGCCATGAAAAAGCGATGAGCCTTGCAGGTGCGACACTTTCTTTCCCGCCACACAGCAGACAGACTGCACACTACAGCTTGGAGGAGTCAGTGAGCACTGAACTCTTAATAGCAGTGTTGTGGAACCATATTTTTATTGTTCTTCACTTAGTGAATCTTCATCTCCCCTGGTGGCTGAAGGGGCAGAGGGTGAGCTAGAAGCTAACTCAAGACTAGGCTACCTACTTATTCTACTAGGCTTGCCTTGCAAAAAAAAAAAAAAACAGCAGAGAACCCCATGGCAGCAAGCTACATTTAGCAGCAGTAGTGACAGCAGTGAGGGTGGTCTTTCATATGCCTTGATCAATGCAATGCGGCATCAGACACAGCAGCAACCAAGCAAGAAGTAAGCAACCCAGGTTGGGTGGGTTCAGATGGCGAGGTGACTTGGTTGTGGACCATGCTGGGGACCTGTGATGGTCAGTTATAGAATCCAGCTTCTGGTGGAATGAAAGGGGGGAGCGGACTGAAAACTGGGCTGGTGGCACACTATGCTAGGGTGCAGGGTCTGGCCATATGGCTGGGTAAGTAAAAGTAAATAATTGTTTTTACATGAGGAATGGGGAAGGAGGAAGGACTGAAATACTGATGTGTTTTTCATGTTTCTTCAACTTGGGGCTGCTTCCTGACCCATAGGGGATGGGTATTGAATAGAAAAATTGGGACAAAGTTCTCTTTTTTTGGGGGGGGGGCAGAACTTCAGCCAGGAAAAAAATTGGTCAGTAAATGGGTGGGTTTAAGCCCAAATCTGATGCACTGCACCAGTGTATTTACAGATGAATTTGACACATTTGAATTTTTCCTGATTTGCATATCACTTTTTTAGTCAAACCAAATATCTTGTACCTTTTATAGATGTTACAGACATTCTAGGGCTGTCCCTTGTATTCACGGACAGTTGAGTGGTATGGTATGCACAGCCTATTGGAGCCCCACTATAGTCAGGCTTATGCCCCCCCCAGTGAAGCTGACCTCCACATCACCACACTCAGGCACATTGTGACAAAGGGCAAAGGAGACTGCAGGGGTCTGCACCATTGAAAGGAATTGGGGGGGTATTCTTTTCTTACTATTTTATACATTATTGCTGAAGAACTGGAGATTAATGAAGGCCACCACTCAACTAACAAGGGCCCTGTTAGTAGAAGAGTGACCTTCATTATTCTCCAACTCACCATTATAATGTATAACATAGTAATAGAAAATAACTCCATTCATTTCAAGGGGTTACGCCACAGCACACTGATCCATGGACATCATCTCTTAAAGGCTCCTGCCTCTGGCTCCATAGTACGTAAGAGACTTTTTACTTATATCTATACTTGGTGGGTTGTCTGTAGCAGCATGGCCAAACCCGCTATAGTGTGTGCGCATGGCGGGAGGGGGGACTGGCCATGTGGGTATGTGTGATGAGTTATTGCTACTTTTGTGTTTGCACCTCAAAGTCTGTTTGGCATGGATGCATTCAAAACTATGGAGAGAAAATAGTAGGAGTACAGACTAGACATAATTAATTAAGTGGTTTTGTGGGTAAGTTTGTGTATTGGGGGTGGGAAAAAAACATGTGTTTCCATTGGCATGTGTGCTACAGTTCAACTGTGAACATGAGAGGAGGGAGAGAAGAAAACTGAAAAGCATAACAGTGGCTACAAGCATGCCACATGCATGCAGATGTATTCAGATACAGTATGTATTGAAGTACAAGTGAGTCATATGTGTGCAGACAGTATGACTCAGTGGTTAAAGGCACTGAACTGCAAGTCAGGAGACTTGGAGACATGAAGACCTGGGTTTGAATCTCATCAACCCCCACTTGTGTATGGTGAGCAAGTCAATTAATTTTTACATGTGCAGTTATCAGTGACCACTTAGTTTATTGCACACATGCCACATGCATGCAATCTTTCTTAATTTAACATAAAAATCATGGTTTCCACACTTGCTTGCTGCACACATGCCATATGCATGCAATCGGTTCCAATTTAACATTTAAACCATATTTGCAGCATGCATATCACTTGGGTAGTTTTATGTGTGCAGCATGAAAACATTTCATATAATTATTTCTGTAAGGGGAGGAGTGGGGATGAGGAACGTTAAAAGTGCAAGAATCTCTGGAGGGAGCAGGTGGCAGAGGGACTGGAGGAGAGGAGTGAGGAAAGGTAAGAGGGAAGGGACTCATACCAGTATTTGGATATGAATGAGGCAAGGTGGTTCTGGTGATGTGAAGGTACAGGAAAAATGGATAAGGAGGAGTACAGTAAGCAGTGGTGGGTGCAAGAGGGGGAGTTGGTAGCATAATGGTAGAAGGCATTGCAGAGGGTGTTCAGTCTGTCAAGAGAGGTGGAGGGAGCAGTGCCATAGACCACATCCACTTAGCCAAAGACAAGGAGCAACATTTTGGTGACAAGTTCATGGCATACCTGCAGAGTCACAGTCTTTATTGTTGTACAAGGCACCAAGTTTAGGGCAGAACTTGGTGTGGGTGGCATTAATATGGGCAGAGAAGTCAAGTTTGTGGTCTAGCTGCACAAGAAGGTATTTGAATTAATGAACCTCTTCAAGAGGGTTGCCATCCAAGGTGGAGAAGATAGGCAGCATAGAGAGTCTGGCCAATTTTTGGCTGGTGCCAAAGGTCATGGATATTTTTTTTTTTATGTGTGTTGACCCAGAGTTGGTTAGATTGAAACCAGTGCAGGACATTGTGGAAGTCTTGCTGGAGCAGACCTTCCACAGTTTAGTGGAGGGACCAGAGGTGTAAATGACTGTGCCATATGCATTTATGTGGATATGCAAGTTGGCAGAAGCTATGGGGACATCATTAAGGAAGATGGAGAATAGGATGGGCCCCAGGTTACAGCCGTGTGGGATCCCAGCCTGGATTGAAAGTGAAGGTGTTAGGGCACTACCAACCTGTACTGACTGCAGGTGGCCAGAGAAGTAAGAATGGAACCAGTCTACAGCAGATGCTGAGAGTACAGCAGCACTCAACTTATCCAGGAGGAGAGGGTGGGACACTGAGTCAAAGGCCTTGGTCAGATTGATGAAAATGGCAGCTGTGATGTGCCCCTGATCCCTCCCTAAGAAGATAAAATCAGTTACATGCAGCAGGGAGGAGATGGTGAAGTGATGCTTCTGGAAGCGAGACTGGAATGGGAAAAGGAAAGCAGTGGAGAATAGAAAACCAGAGATTCTAGTGTAGACAAGCATCTCTTGCAATGTAGCATGGGAATGGGGGAGAGATTTGGGCCAGATTTTACCTGGGGAGGAATGCCCCCCCCCCTTTGTGAAATGGAAGAACTTTAGCCAACTTTCAGGACTGAGGAACAGCATTGAGGTAGGAGAGGTTGAGTAGGTGAGTCAGTGGATGTACTATGGCAGGTGCAGAGATTTGGAGTAGTTTAGAATCCAGCCCATCAGGACTGGATTTGTGCAGGTTAAGGAATTAAAGGGTAGTAAGTGTTTTTTGGGTAGTAACAGGGGGAAAAAGGAAACCAGTGGTAGATGAGAGGTATTATAAAATAGGTATAAAAAATCCAGAAACCTGATGGTCCGATGAGCTCGGACCCAAGTGCAGAATCCTAGCACAACAGCACTGGATAAAGATCCAGCAGCCTCTTCACAATAAAATCAGTACTACCACACATCCTTGACTGCCATCACAAACATAGCTGTCACCTTTACTCACTAAAAACCTTCAACTAGGCCCTAAACATAGAATTGCCTTAAATTTTAAAACATAATTAAATCACACACACACACACCTTAAAAATAAAGTACTACAGTAGTTACATTTTTAATATCTGGTGTTTCTTTGCTGACCATGAAAATTCCCCCTCCTGTCTTCACCCACTTACTAGGGAATTCTGTGCTGTTTAACCAGCTACAGATAAAACAAAAGCCCTGATTCTGTCTGAGGCCTTCTGTTATGTGACAGTGGGAGTAAACATGACAGTAGAACTGAGCAGAGGTTTGAATTCTTGTGTTCCATCCATAGTAAACATTCCATCTCTTGAATGCAGGCAAGACAGAGAATAAACAACATAGGGAAAAGGAAGTGAATAATATCAAGAAGAAGAAAGAATGGTGAGGAAATGTGTAAATGAGGGTGGGTTGGGGAAAATAGAGGGTTTAAGAGCTAATTAAAAATACATGTAATTCGCTGTGCATAATTTTAAACCTGAGATGGCCTTCCCCCTCATCCTATAGGCTTCTCTCCCTTGGTTCGCTTGTGGATAACATCATTAGAATCAATGTCCCAGTATCTCTTACCTCCCTCCTTCTTCCCCAGACATCCTCTTATGGCCTACAGTCCATCGATCAATCCCTACTTCATATCCCTAGATGTAAAACCTCCAAGGGAACCTGTGTTTTCTTCTGTGCTGTCTCCAAATTCTGGAACTCCCTTCCCCTAGTGGTTCGGTCTGCAACCAAAGCCATTCCCTTTTTAAGAAAGTGTATCGGTTTCACCTATGTAAACCTACCCCTTGCACAAGTTTTAATCCCCCCAAGTTTTCTCTTGACTGCCATTGCTTGGTTATGAGCTCCTCACCTTCCTTATGGTCTCACGTCACTCTTGCTCTTTTTCTGCTCCTAACCTTGCCTCGCTCTGCTCCTCCCTAGATCTTCCCTCACTGTTTCCCTCTGATGTTCCTGCTGTGACCTAACCTCATACCTCCGACAACCACTACTTGGCATTGTCAAATTATAATGTGGATTTTGTTGATTGCTATTAGCTCTTATGTCTTTTTGTTTTGCTGTTGGCACTTAAACCTGGACCTGTACTATTTTTTTGTATGCCAGGCGTCTATTGTTGTTTACCTTAGCCACTACTTGTACCATGTTTTCACTGAAAAACTGTATCCTTGCTGTTGTAATCCAATTGTCTCACTGTCAAAAGCTACTGTATATCTTGCTATTGTAATCCATTAGTTGTACCGTACTGTTATTGTCAAAAGCTGTATTCTTGCTATTGTAATCCCACCCTGTGCTTTGCTGCTGTACTGTCTGGCTTGTAACCTGCCGGGTCGTGTCTGAAAAATAGTCATTTCTATGGCTAGCACACCCACCCAGTAAACAAAAACTAAATAAATAAATAAATAAAATGTCCCTGCAGGTAGACCCCTGATCAGTCTTCTGACGCCTCCTCCTGGAACAGCCGCGGTTTGAGAACCCAGTTGCCCACGCCACCTCTGCAGCACACCTCGGACTTCCAGCAAGCTGGGTCGGCCCCAATTGGGTTTCCGATGCCTTCTCCTGGAGCAGCTGTGGCTTGAGAAGCCAGCCACCCATGCCACCTCTGCAGCCTGCCTCAGACTTCCAGCAAGCTGGGTCGGCCCCTGATCAGGCTTCCGACACCTCCTCCTGGAGTGGTCGCGGCTCGAGAAGCTAGCTGCCCATGCCACCTCTGCAGCCTGCCTCGGACTTCCAGCAAGCCGGGTTGGTTCCTGATCGGGCTTCTGACACCTCCTCCCCGAGCAGCAGTGGCTCAAGAAGCCAGCCACCCGGCCACCTCTGCAGCCCGCCTTGGACTTCCAGCAAGCCGGGTAAGCCTTTGGACCAGCCAGGAAAGCACTTTGGAGCTCTCATTGGCTGCCATTCACAACTGGTCTCTCACCATTGGTCAGTTCAACTCGGCATTGGTTCTGATTGGCCCCTGCTCTTCCTCACTGTAATCAAGGCTCTCGAGCCCCTGTACTCTTTTACTGAACTGTAATTTTTGTGCAAAAGTATTACTGACTGCGATTTTGAACTGTCTGCTACCAGCTAAAATATTCTAGAGTGTAACAGTATTGTGCAAATATCCCTTTGTTGCTAACCATTCCTCTTCTGAGTGCTCACGCTCTTTTGAACCTCTTTTTTTCCCCACTGTGTCATATTTTTTTCTCTCTGCCTCTCCGTTCTCTCTAAGCCCCTGCCCACCTCGTATCCTGACCTTCCTCTACTACACCTATCCATCCCTATTCTTTCCTGAGGCACCAGGGTAGTTTGATTGCCATTTAGTGGTCTGGCTGCCTATCCCTCTCTCTCGCTGCACTGCTAAAAGCCTTTGTCTTCATTTCTTCCTCTCCCAACCCCCTGATTTATCTCCCTGACCACACTTTTGTTTCCCTTGCTATAACTCCTAATACTCTGCTCGGATTCCCTCCCTGCAGCTTGGCCCCTAATCAGGCTTCCGACGCCTCCTCCTGGAGCTACTGTCTGGCTTGTAACCTGCCGGGTCGTGTCTGAAAAATAGTCATTTCTATGGCTAGCACACCCACCCAGTAAACAAAAACTAACTAAATAAATAAAATGTCCCTGCAGGTAGACCCCTGATCGGTCTTCTGACGCCTCCTCCTGGAACAGCCACGGTTTGAGAACCCAGTTGCCCACGTCACCTCTGCAGCCCACCTCAGACTTCCAGCAAGCTGGGTCGGCCCCAATTGGGTTTCCAATGCCTTCTCCTGGAGCAGCTGTGGCTTGAGAAGCCAGCCACCCACGCCACCTCTGCAGTCCACCTCGGACTTTCAGCAAGCCGGGTAAGCCTTTTGACTGGCCGGGAAAGCATTTCGGAGCTTCCATTGGTTGCTGTTCGCAACTGCTCTCTCACCATTGGTCAGTTCGACTTGACCTTGGTTCTGATTGGCCCCTGCTCTTCCTATCTGTAATCAGGGCTCTCGAGCCCCTGTACTCTTTTACTGAACTGTAATTTTTTGGCCCGCCCCTCTCCCCCACCCCGACCTTATACACCCCAGCTCCTCCCACTCACTCAGACCCCTACCTGCCTGATTGCTGTTGGGTAAACTCACAAGGACTTCCTCTTACCTTAAAGCCACCCTAACTTGTTCTCCCCTGTACTGTACTTGCTTCTATCTCTTGCTCTTTCCTCAGCCCCTCACTTCTGCTACCCAGCTCTTAATTCCTCACTACTCCAAGTAGCTACTAATCCCTGTCAATCACTTGAAATCAACCTTCAGTCACAGTTCCTCAGTCCCAATGGTACTTGTCTAAATGCAATGAAGCTGACTTACCTGCCTCTTCACCTAATTGTCCTCTCATCACTGATATCACTAACCTGCCTACTGGGAGCCTGTTACCCCTCCCAACCCCCCCCAGCTACTTGCTTGACAAAATCTACCTTTCCTCAGGCACCCTATCCTCCGAGCCACCCACAACTCATATACGTCCCACGTTTAATAACTGGTCTCACTCCTGTTGCCGGGAAAGGGTATCACGCACCTATACTCTTCTTCTGCCACCCTTGTCCTTCATGACCTCTCTCTGGGACCGTTATCAACAATTCAGCCAAAATTCCAGTCAAAAGTGGACGGACAGACTTACCTTCAGGCAACTAAGATTGTACATGCTCGAACTCCTACTCTTGCTGTTACTGTTATCTGATAATATTCACCCTAACCCTGGCCCCAACCTCCCAAGTACAACTGCCCCTTTGAAGTGGCTGAGAGTGCTCTCCTTAGCATCTCTTAACATCTGCAGCCTCCTCCCTAAACTGGATACACTATAAGTCTTTGCTAACCAACATAATCCTGATGTCCTGATGGTTGCTGAAACCTGGCTTACACCAAAAATCCCTGACCTGACTATTGCCCTGCCGGGTTACACCATTTTCAGACTAGACAGGACAACTAAGAGAGGTGAGGGATGTGCAATTTATCTCAAGGAGACACTCATGGGTCACCCCCTGTCTGCCCCCCCTTGGGATCATCTGCACAGATACTAGCCATTAAAATCCTGTTGGGGTGCATAATAAAGCCCTTACAGTTGCATATGTGTACATCCCTCCAAAAGAACAAGGGAAGGGTCTCAGTTCTGTCCTGGACTTTATCCAAAACCAACCTCCTGGCTCAGAGTCAATCCTGATAGGAGATTTTAACATCAATTGGCTTGCACCTAAAAATGGAGGCCATAAGGTTGCCATCTTGGCTGCAAACCTTTCCCAGCTGGTTGACTCACCGACTAGACACAACTACAAAATGGGGACAAGTACTCTATTAGACTGGGTTCTAACCAGCCACCCTGATCACATTTCTAACATTTCCATCCTTCCAGACATGCTTAGTGACCATTCCCCTGTCATCTGTGAGTGGACTAACAAAGTCTGCAAACCTCCTCCTGAAATAATCACCAGCAGTGTCCTAGCCTGGAGCATTTTGAACCCCTCAAATCCCTCTTCAGAGTGCAAGATTGGATGCCTGTCGACAGTGCGAAGGATGTCAACTCGGCTCTGGGCTATTTCATCTACACCTTTAATGCTGCCTGTGACTCCCATTCACCTCTCAAAAAGTGCAAAATTAAAGGCCATTGCAACTCTTGGCTCTCTACAGACCTGTTAGCACAACTGAAAACAAGGGACCACCTGTGGCTGAGGGCCCGAGCCACTGGCACGCAATCTAACATTCAGAACTACAAAAGAGCACGGAATGACTGCACAAGGTCCATCCGCCTAAAGAAAGGTAACTACTTTAAGGGAGCTATTACTAACACCTGAGGCAATGGTAATGCTTTCTGAAATAATATCAAAGAGGTCACTGGGAAACATCCGAAACCTTCTCCCACTTTGCTGACATTGATGGGGTTACAACACTGGACCCTGCAACTATTGTCAATACCTTCAATACCGCATTCATGGACCTCAGCAGTGTTCTCCAGCCTGACTTTTTTGATGAGGATGACATCCCAACCACACCAGCTAGTTCTCCCCCTTCAACCAATCACCTGCCTTTCTACTTTAAAGTAGTCACAATGCAAGAAGCCCATAAATATATCCATAATGCAATTGATAAATCCAGACACAGGGGGGACTCCCTTGACCTCAAACTGTTGTCCCTCAACCTTGAGGAAGTGTTAGCACCTTTAACTAGGATCTTTAACCTCTCTCTCTCTCTCTCTCTCAGCCTCGGCCAGTTCCCAGACAGATGGAAATCAGCTATGGTTACCCTGGTCCACAAAAGTGGTGACAGGGCTCTCCATGTGAACTACTGGCCCATATCCATATTACCGCCCCTCTTAAGGCCATTGAACACATTGTAGCTGACCAACTTACTGAATATCTTGACAAACATAAGATCCTATGTGCACAGCAACACGGGTTCAGACAAGGGCACAGCACCACCTCTGCCCTCCTGGAATTCACCGGTACCATCCATAGTTCTCTGGACCATGGTCAATTAGTCGGGTCTGTCTTTGTTGACTTGACAAAAGCATTTGACACTGTCCACCACCCTCTACTACTAGAACAGCTACTTAATGCTGAGCTCTCCCCTGACTCCTCTGCCTGGTTTAAAAGCTATCTGGAAAACAGCTCTCAGAGAGTCAAAATTGCGGATGTCCTCTCTGACTCAAGACCTGTTTGCTCAGGAGTCCCCCAAGGTTCCATACTGGGCCCCCTATTTTTAAGTCTCTTTCTAAACAGTCTTCCACATTCCTGCCCTGAACAAATGCTGCTCTATGCTGACAATGACGTTATTTTCACTACCCACAAGGACCCCTTACCCCTTCAAAGTCAGCTTCAACTCGGATTTGCCGCAGTAGAGAAATGGTTTAGTAAACACAAGTTGGTACTAAACTATAAAAAAACTAAACATGCTTTTCAGCAGCTATCACAATAAGCACAGGCAACATCCTCTGACTATTACTAAATGTCTTGAAACTGCCCTCGAACAGGTACAATTCTTTAAATATCTTGGAATCATGATTGACAGCAACTTATCTTATGGTGTGCACATAGACAACGTCACCAAAGCTGCAAATACTCATATTGGTCTATTCTACAGACACAGGCAATATCTTACTCCAGAAGCCTTAAGGGTAGCTGTACAGAGCTCTATTATTATCTCCCTAATAGGCTATGGCTTGATCATCTATGGCTCCACCACTGTTACTGCCCTCCAGCGCATCTCCACTGCTCGTAACAAAGCAGGTTGTCTCATCATGGGAGCCCACCATCTCACTCACACATGTGACCTCTATGCTCAAACTGGTTGGTTACAACTCATAAACCACATCAGTTATCAAATGTGCCTGATGGCCAAGAAAATAGCCTTAGGCCTCTTACCTCCTGGAGTTCAAGATCTTCTATGCCCCCCTCGTAATCCTCGCCGCACCTGAGGCTCAGAGTCTCAACTCCTTCAGGTCCCTCACTGCCGTACCTCTCAGGGACAAAGATCATTCACCCACAGGGCCCCACTTTGGTTGAATGCTCTCAGTAGTGACCTTACCTCTGAATCCAAGCCTGGCCTGTTTAAATCCAAGCTCTGACTGCTACTGTCAGCCTCAAGCTCTTGTGACTGTCTCCCTTAATCCTCTCTCCAAACCAGGACCTAATCACTCGTCCTTAATCCTAGCAATTTAGCACTTCTGCTATTAACTCTTCCCCTGTCTTCCACTATTCCACCTTTCCTCCCTTGTCCCCCTCACTCTTCTATACACTTCCTCTTGTCCACCCTCCCACCCTCCCCTCCCCTCCCTACCTCTCCAGTCCTCCTCCTCCCATAACCCTCTCTTCTCCCGTGCTCTTCTCCTCCACCCCTTCCTCCCTCTATACCCTGTGTGTCCTGACAATGCTGTCTGGCTGATATTGATTTGAATGCATGTATTATCATGATCTTGTAACTGACTGATTACCTTGTGTGTCTTGGTTTATGTGCTTTATTGTCCTGTTTATATTGTTCATCTTATGACATGGAACCTTTGTAAAAGAGCTCCTAGCTCAGAGATATTTGTAATCCTAGACCTAAATAAATAAATTAAAAAAAGGCAATGCTGGGATGTGATGGGATTATTTTGCTGAGGTGGATGAACTTTTTTAAATAAATGTCATAAAAATGTTTCTTTTTTGATTTGGGTGCATCCCCCCCCCAAAAAAAAACAACAATCTTGGACCCATTTTATATTCACAATAAGACACTCCAGGGTTTGTGTTGTGGTGGGGTTAACGACACTTCTCGGATGGTTGAAGGCACTTGGCAATGCCTTGTGCCTCACAACATACCTGAGGCATGCCTTTTTCCCACCACAACGCATACCCTGTCATGTCTTATTGCTTAAATGTGAGGAGGGGGAGGAGTGGAGGAGGCTGGAGGGTGAGTGGAAGGGAGAGCACAAGAGGTAAAACAAATCATTGAAATGAGCAGCAAAAGAGGAGGGGTTGGACACTGGTGAACTACCTACTAGAAGTGCCCAAAGGACTGGATGGGAGGGTTAAAAAGGGAGAGAATTACCTTCCAGAACTTTGAAGGGACATTAAGGTTGTTCTGAAGGTTGGCCTTGAAATACTGTATTTTCGCAGTCCAGACACTCTTAATACAGGAATACCTGATAGTCATGTATAAGAGGAGGTCAGAAAGGGAGTGAGATACTATAGTTTGAAACGTACCCAGGCATTGTCATGGGATTTGCCCTGATCTATGATTTCAGGTGTAATCCAGGGGTGATGGTGATTTTTGACCCCAGATTTTCTGAGGAGGGGGTGGGCTTGTGTCATACTGTATAGAGGAGAATTTGGAAGGAAACACATGCGAAACTGGGCCTCATTACACCTTTGGACGGTCTGATATGGCCCAATACCTCCCATTCTGTTGAGTATTTTTGCTAGCTTAAAGAACTAGTGGAACCAAAACAGACAGACAGGAAAATTATACAAATTTTAAGAAGTAGTCAGGTGTAACTTTTTAGTTCTGAAGTATTTTTCCTTTCACTTTAGAACATTTTCTATGTGTTTATATTGTGTTGGATGTGTGGAGCAGCTCTCAGCCTGGCAGCTGACATAGCTATCTTTATTCCCCCGCTACATCATCAGCATTGTGATCTCACTGACAGTAACATCACAGGCAACTGAGCTGGCAGCTACTGAGTGGCTGTTACTAAGCAGCAGAGACATCACAGTCAGTGAGGTCACAATGCTGTATATGTAATGGGGGGAACAGAGCTAGATATGTCAGCTGCCAGGCAGAATGCTGTTCCACACATCACACCTACTAACATTATGTAAGCAATCTTCTAATTAACTAAGAAGAAAAGAAAAAGTACTTCAGATATAGAAGGTAATAGTTGAGAGCTCTTAAAAATGAATATTAGTTTTAGGCAGTACGCTAGCTCTTTAACTAATGTATGATGAAGTATGCATAGTTAACCATTATTATGGATGCTTACTTACCCATAACTAAATGTTCATGGTTGACCATGACTAACTACAGTATGCATTGCATCTCAGGTTGGTCATGCTGGGTGCAGAGAGCTGTTAACATAATGCCTAACCATGCATTTAGCCATGACTAGTTATGATTACTTAATGATGAAGAACTTGACCTACTGCACATATTTGACCATGCTTACCTATGCATAGACTAGCTATGCTTACTTAACTGTGAAAAAATATGATTACATAACCATAACTAACTACTGTATATATTAACCATGATTAACTATGCATATTTGACTATGACTAACTATGCTTTCTTACCCATGGCTAACTATGATTATTCAACCATGACTAACTAGGCAAAATTAACCATGATTATGAAGACTTTCCATGATGACTAACTACTGTATGCTTACCTAAGCATGACTAATTATCCTTACTTAACCAGAAATAAGTGTGAAGTCTTGACTATTCATAACTAATAACTATGCTTACCTATTTTATTACGGATCACTCCTGAAGAAGATGTTATAATCATAACACTGATTCTAGCATTATTTTTCTGTCATCAGTGGGCGCTTATATAATCTGTCCACTCTCTGGCAGGATGCCCCGTTTCCGCTTATTTTTCCCTCCCATCCTCTACACTGAAGAATGGGGTTGCTACAACTCCACCCTTCCTCCAGTGCAGTTCCGTGGCTGGTCAGGAAGGAGTGCTTCAATGCCAGGTGGCCTGTGCCATCACATCTCAGCTGCTGAGCATCACATCTCCATGACGTACTGTACCTGGCTCGCATGCAAACTTCAGTTTTGGAGGTGGTAGCAGAATGTGCTCCCACTGCACCACTGGGTTACCCCTGCCCCCACACACACATTTTTATGTTCTTGTATGTATTTATTTAACATCATTTGGATATAACCTTTGAGCAAAGTGCTCATTTCCAAAGGTTCCATGTCAGTGTAAGACATTACATTGGTAGCAAAACACATATATTAAGACTCAAGAAACCTAATCAAACAGCAGCCAACACATTATAGAAAGGAGTTAGACATTGAATCGGAAAACAGCAGCCAACCATATTGGCATTTGTCATAAGTTCAGTTACCATTGACCAAAGTGAGCAGAGTGTGACAAAGGATAGAAGGATGGTATAGAGTGGAGCCTGGTGGAGGGAGGTGTGTGGGTGACCATGTCGTAGGGGAGGCAGGTTATTGGAGTGAAGTCAGCAGGGGTTAGATTAGGTTAGTGAGGTAGAGTGTAGGTTAGGCCTTAAGGGCTCAGAGGAATTAGGGGTGAGGCAGCAGTTGGGGGGGGAGATACTAGTGGGTGAGTGTGCATAGGCAGAAGGGTGAATAAAAATGAATAGTAATAGAGGTTTCCCAGTCAACAACAGAGTTTTTTTAGGGAGTATGGGAGGGACACTAGCTGTAATTGGGTGGTCAAATTCAAAACATGCAGGTGTAAGTGCTGGATTTACCTAGGTATTGTTTCTATTCCAGCTTGAAGGCTGAAAGGATTGCTATATTAGTTATTTTGGCTGGGATCTCGTTTAGCCAGTGAGGGACCCTATGCATGAAAGAGCATTGACCAAGACATGTTCTTCTGAGTGGAACACTGACTGTATTCTGAGCTTTGCCCCTCGTGATGTAAAGGGAGTGAGCCACTTGGAGGAGATTTTGGATACAGGATGGTGCTTGTCCTAGCAGTGCTTCCACCCCCCCCCCAAGAAGGCATATCTGGTACTTTATTCTGTTGTTCAGACTGAGCCATTTAGTTTGCTCATATAGGGCACATGTGTGGGTGTGATTATCCACCCCTAAAGTAAGTCTGCAAGCCTTATTTAGTGCTTTGGCCACCCGTTTGAGCACAGTGTCTGAGACTGCACTGTATACCACCAGCCCGTAGTCTATTATTAACAGAACTGAGCTGGAGATAGGCATTAAGAATTGTTTGTGCCTGTGCAGGACAGCTAGCCAAGAGTTTACAGTTTTTACTGTCTGCTCTATGTGCAGAGAGAAAGAGAGGGTGTCATCAGTCGTGACCCCAAAGTACTTAAAAGAGTGGACTTTCTCAAGAGGAACTGCCTTGTAGTTTGAAATGGTGAGAACTGGGTTAGTTTTCTTGAGTTGGTGGCTGGAGAGAAGAATAGTTTTAGTTTTCTTATAGTTGAATAGTAGTTTCTGAGCACTGAACCAGTCCTCAATTTGGTAGAAGGTAGCTTGTATTTCATTTTGTAGTTTGTCAATGTTGTGGTTACTACTTAGTATGACTGCATCATCAGTGTAGAAAATAATTTTGCCCCTGCAGGCCTCTAGTATGGCGTTCAAGAACAAACTAAAGAGAAGTGGTCCAAAGATGGACCCTTGAGGGACATCCAAGGTGACTTCTCTTGCACTAGAGACTGCCGCATCAATTCTGATTCTCTGTGATCTGTGTGCTAAGTAGTCCTGGAACCAGCAGACTGAGTTGGTGGCCACCCCTAATGCCAGTAAGTGCTGCAGTAGAAGGGAGTGATTGACCATGTCGAAAGCTTTTGTGAGATCAATAAAGATTGATCCCACTAGCTTGCCTCCATCCAGGGCCTTATGTACATAATCAGTGAACTCGATCAGTACAGTTGAGCTACTATGGCTCTTGCAGAAGCCATGCTGTTGAGGGCTTTGTAGATTGTATTTCTGGAGGTACTCTTTGATCTGGTCAGCCACAAACCTCTCCAGTGCTTTAGAGAGGGGAGAGAGTATTGAGATAGGCCTGCAGTTGGCAATGCAGGTTTTGTCATCACTGTTGTGAACAGGAATAACAAGGGCCAGTTTCCAGACTGTGGGAAATTTTGCCAAGTCAAGAGATTTATTGAATATTTTGCGATGGGGACTATGACCTTATCAAGGGTAAGGGCAACTATTTTCATGTTGATTTTCATGTTGATTTTATCACTGCCAAGCCTGCTTTTGCCAAGGACCTTTGACAGTGATATATTTGAAGTAGAAATGTGGATGTTTATTGTCTGTTCTGAGGGAGTTCTGAGAGGGTGCTGCAGTCTTGAGATACTCAGGAGGAACTATGGAGCTCAGATCCGTAAAGGCTGCATTAAAAGAGTCCACAATGGTGAGTGCGTCTTGTGTAGGGGTATCTACAGCACAAGACCATATTTCTCATGTAGTTATACAATTGCTGTGTCCATCTCAGGCTATGGGCAGACTCACTGGTAAACAGTGTTGTAGAACATGGTAAAGAAATATCCTTCATGGGGAAAACAAAGCAGTACTCGGCAGCAGGCAGTCAGAGGTGCCAAAATAAATGTGTGGCCTCTGATATATGTACAACATATTATACTGGAAATGGTCCCTCTTAGCCAACCAGAATACAGAGTTGCTGTCCCATAATTCTGCGATAACTGAACAGTAGACTGAATAATGGGACAGTGGCTCTGCATGCTGATTGGTTAAGTGCAACACACAGCCGCCAATCAGAGACCACAAACTCAGTCACAACAAATCATCTTACAGACTCAGCTGACTCCACCTGACTCTGCTCCTCTTTTTCCACTCCTGTTTTAAAGGAAAACTGTAAAAATTCCCAGTCTCCCATCCCAGCAAGGCTTACCCTCCAGTTTAGCTTTGTAAAATACAAGCGGCGTTTTTCTCGTGCCACAAGGTATTTTATTTTAACTCTGAAAAGTCTGCAACCTAGAAGAATGGTGGATGCAAGGGGGGTCCATTAACTGTAAAGTGCAGCACTGCTCACTTCAATACAAAGCGTGTTAGGCGGCGATGCTGCACCTTTTACGGTTCATAACCTACTTCTTCGTTGCGGACTTCAGAGTTAAATAAAATACCTTGCAGATGGAGAAAAATACTGCTTGTACTTTGCAAAGTGAAACTGGAGGGTAGCCTTTCTGGGTTGGGAGACTGGGATTTGTACTGTTTTCCTTTGGACAGAAACTGCAATTGCAGCACACGGTTGTTCTGAACTGCAAACCAATTAGAAAAATAAATAATGGCTGGCCTGGTGACGTAGAGGGTTGAGGTGCTGCTGCCTTACCTCCAACCACGCCAGCGACCCGGGTTCGGGAACGGACCCGGGATGCCGTGGGTCGGCAGGGGGAGGATAGGATTGAGCATCCAGAGGGACTGCTGTCCTATCCTGGGGTGGGTTTGGGGAATGCATCGCTCGGCAGTGGCCCCCAGTGGAGACTGGAGGCACTACATGAGCGACACAGTGAAGGGGACCCAGAAAAGCAGAAATGCCACCTGGTGGCCACTGGATGACGTCTCTGCATCCCTCGATGCCTCCGGTGCCTTTGGCGAGCCTCCTTCCTCAGCAGCATCCCCTGGGCCCTATTGAGTAGTGCGCTGGAACCCTTCCCAGTGCCTTCTCCCTCGGAGGAGGGGGATCCACCCGGCGAAGGGTTACGTCTGGGATATCCCAGGGGATGGCTGCGATTTGACGATTGGAGAGCTTGGGTAGGGCTAGCGGGGGATTGAGAAGGACTTGTCAGAGTCTGAAGGAGTGGGGGTCACCAGGAGAGAGGAGGGGCATAAACAGATATAGAAAAAAAAAAGAAAAATAAATAACACATAATTACAAGATTAGTGACTTTTCCAGTATAATAGCGATAACACCAATAATGGTCTGGGTTTCCTCAGTAATGACTGGATTGAGGGAAGGGGGTTAATAAAAACCTCAGCCTTCAGCCTTGATGTTTATTACTCCAGTCCAGTTATTGATTGATTGATTGATAAAAATGTTATTTTTATACAGGCAAGTTTGTTGGGGAAAACCCCCATTTACAACAAATTCCTGTTTTTTTTTCTTCAAAAAGGTTGCAAGTTATATAACAGCAAAACAGTACAAATTCGAGACATAAATCAGAATAAAAAAGGAGATAAGAATAAACTGAATACATAATTGTTACATACATCAAACATAAAAACAAAATCTAACAAACTAAACAAAATTATTTAAAACATTGAAAACAGACCTTCAAGAAATTATGCAACTTGAGTTTAAATTTGTGCAAATTAGCAATCTCAGTTAGTTCAAGAGGTAATTTGTTCCGATTTTTAGCCAAGCTATTCTGAAACGTTATATACCCCATCCTATTCATAATTCTATTCATAGGTACCTTCACAGATGATTTTCTTAATTTAGATGTATATAATGGATCTATTTCCAGTTGTACTAAATATGTAAATGGATGTAATTTATTATTTGGATGTATTAGTCCATGACGAACCACAGACCACAAATAATCCCTCCGTGCTGCAGGTTGCAGCCAATCAAGTTCCTGAAAGACTAAACAGTAATGTACCCAATATCCTCTTCTTAATATATAGTTCCCCATTCTGTAATACAATTGGTCCATTCTGACTAAAAACTTATGATTTGAATACATGTAAAGTGAAGATCCATATTCCAATATGGGTAATAACAGTTGCTTTACCAATCTAGTTCTAATATCTCTAGACAAACACCCAGCTATCCTTCAGAGGGTTCCCAACCTTTGACTAACTTTCTTAGTTTGTGTCAAGATATGTTCTGAAAAGATCAACCGAGAGTCAACAAGGGCTCCTAAATATTTATAAGAAGTCACATTCTGGACCATTGTCCCATCAGAAAATCTTATCTGTAAGTCTGAGGTGTTCTTATTAACTTGTGTGCCTACAGAGAATGTCATACACTGTGTCTTTTTTATACTTATTAATAGGCTGGAGTCCCTCATCCATGTCCCCATTCGGGAGAAATCTGACTGGAGTCACTGTCTCAGGTCCTCGGGATTATTTGCTGATGCTACAAGGACTGTGTCATCTGCGTAAAGCCTAATCGCAGTGCTTGTCATCTGGGTTACAAGGCTATTTACTTAAATGTTAAATAATACAGGGCTCAGAACTGAGCCCTGTGGAATACCTCTTTCTGTATCCACCAGACCTGAGACAGCGGCTCCACAATGTTCATGCTGCTTACGTTCTGATAAATAAGATTCAAACCAATCGGGGTTTCTTGCTGTACCCCTATATCAAACAGCTTCTGTAGCAAGATCTCTTGCTGCACCAAATCAAAGGCCTTGTGAGGTCCACGAACACCGCCCCAGTGCTTCTACCCTGGTTTAATGATGTTGCCACCAGACTGTTGAAGTCAATTAGGGCGGTGTTTATGGACCTCCCCTCCCTAAACCCATATTGGAATTTTGCTATAATCCCCCTCTTGTTCAAGGTACTGGCCAAACTGGTAATTAACCAGCTTCTCCAGCACCTTCGAAAGAATGGGAAGCAAAGTTATTGGTCTATAATTGGAGGAGGAGGAGTGTGGTCTCTCCACCCTTATGTATAGGAATAATTTCCCCCATTTTCTAAATTTCAGGTACCACAGAAAATTTTATACTCCAGTTATAAAAATATGTAATTATTGGGGCAATTATGTCAGCACCAGTCTTTAAAAACCTAGCATCAATGCCATCCATTCCACCACTTTTTGAAACTTTCAAGCTTTTTAATTCCTTAACTGTTTCTTTCACTTCAGCTTTCCTAAGTTTAAATCCTCTGGTGTTGGTCATGGAGGCAGCTGAATTCTGTTGTTTAAAACAAGTTGCTTTATGGTTCAATTTAGGAATTTTCAAAACAGGTAGTTCCTTAAAATAATAATTTAATAAATTAGCAACCTCTAGCGGATCATCGATCAATTTATCCCCATTTATTAGATTAATTGAATTTTTAGGTTTTACCGGATTCCTCAAATCAGAAATATTCTTCCAAAACTTATTTGTGTCCTGCATTTTATTAAAAGTATTTTGATAATACCTTTTTTCAGCGAAGACTGCCTCCCTCATGTATTTGTTTTGCCAATATTTAAACAAATTCCAGTCCTCCACTGATTTAGTTCTTTTAGTTTCTTATTACATCATAAGCCAGCCCACTATGGTGTTATCGCTATGATATATACTGGAGTGTAATATCATTTGCAGCTGCTGTTCTGTGATGCCAATCAGCACTGACAGGGGCCAGAAAGTAACTATCACTGGTAGTGTATGTTTCATTTTGGGATTCAAACTTCTTACCCTTGTAGACTGTGCTGGAAGAGTATACTATAAAAGTGTGAAAGGTCCAGAATTGCCTAGACCAGGAAGCAAATGTATGCAGTGCCTCAGCAGAGCTTTGTAACTCCTCAATCCAGGTCACTGTGAAAACAATTGCCTTCCTGAGTGTACTTCAGACAATCCACATGGCTTTTTATAATTCTGAATAATCCACAAATATTGTAAAAATATTGGTTATCCACAGGAATTTATTCATGAGTATCAAAGCTGAATGGGGTCCAGATGTAAAAATGTCAAACAACTACATAGTGCAAACCTCTAACTAGAAAAACAAAAATATAATAATTTTTTTAAAATATACCTTCAGTTGCCTGGATTTTCTCTGCACATTGAATACAAAAAGTTTAAGCCTGTCTGTTCTCAGAATTTTAACAGGTTAAAATGTTGGGGGTCAAAATGCACCGTCTAACCCACTAGGTAAAAAAGTCTACTGACCCCCGACTTGCCACCTATTCATGTAGATACTTAGGGCAGCATGCAGAAGCGTGCTCAACCAGCTTTCAGTCTCAGAATCATTTCCATTTAAATGCAAGGTTGGGGCCTCATGCCTGTTCCATTTCTTAGGGAAGAGTCAGCCGTGACAGGGAAGGAGGGAGGGTGAAAGGGAAGGAAGATGTGCTGCCTTTATTGGCCTTTTGAAATCTGCTTTGGGATTGAAAGCCCTTTGAGAAATGCACTGTGATTCACTTTTTTTTGGTAAACTGTATGCTTTTCAATTATACATTAATTTAAGAGAGAGAGAGTTCTATTTCTGTTGACATGCCAGTAACAGCACACTCCACTTAGCAGACCAGGCAAAGTTTTTTTTTTTCATAGTAACTAGCTGATTTCTGCACTTAAAATAAATATTTTGGAAAGTGAAACACAGGCTAATGTCAGCCTTGTGGGGTAGGAGAGAACATCTTAGTGCATATTAAAAAAAACAGAAACTTCACATAGAAAGTGCAGATGGTACTGGACATGTTGCAGTACCCTGGATGTTTGGGTTCATGGGAATCTGTGCTTAAACTGAGGTGGTAGTAGATGGGAAGGGGAGAATAGAGGGGGAAACAGCATTTTTTTGCTACTGCACTCTTCTCCCTCCTTTTCAGAGAGGCTGCATTTGACAGTGCCTAGTATAATTATAGCAGCCTTTAGTTGTAATTGAAAAGGAAGTGGCCTAACTTCACAGAGCCGTTTTCCAGGGTTTTAAGAGTTTTATTTTACCCCACTATTCATGAAGCAGTCTCTCACTTTTATTTTTTATTTTATTTGCAGTCTTGTGGTTTTACTCCACTCCTGATTCAGCAATGCCCTTTAGGAGTGGAGTAAAGCAACAGGAGTCAAATAAAACTAAACATAACGATGGCAGCTCTGTAAAAGTGATTCATGATAGGAAAGTAAGCTAAAGGTAAATTCTAAGTGCTTCCTGAATACCAAAAGTTTATGAATATAGGACAGCTTCTTTTAGAATTCACCCCCCTTGAAAAAAAAATGTTATGTGATCAGGTGAGAAAAATAAACAGGTTTCAGTTGGGGCAGGAAGGGAGCAGCATCTCATTTTCAGTGTGTGTGTGTGTGTGTGTGTGTGTGTGTGTGTGGTGTGTGGTCCTGCTTCTAGCTAAAGTTATATCAGGGAGTCAGGACTGAAACACAGGGAGGTCAAGACATTTGTTCAGTCACCCAGCCTGCCAGTGAATGTTGTAGGATTGGAACCTAGCATCTCTTGGTTCTCAGTTCACTGCTCTGACTGACCACAGCACCACTCTGCCTTCTGTCTAATTTACACATGTTTATTTTTCTTCTTGTTTTTGTCTTCCACTGCTGGGGTAGCACTGATACCCTGCTACTGGCTCTGCACCCAACATCAGTGCAGTGTTGCGGTGAGCTGGGGGAGAGCTGTTTGTGTTCCTGGTAGTCACCTCTCCTCTCATCCCCAGTGAAGGAGTGCTTCTCCTCTGCATTGCATTCAGTCCCTGGTGGCCAAAGCTTGGATGTTATTTTCCAAATGAATATATTGAGCCTTTTCAATGAAATGTGTGAGCAGGCACACACATCTTTTTTTTATTTTCATTTCATTTTAATTTTTTATACTTGTAAATCTGATTAGCAAATTGCCCATTTTCAAAGATGACAAGTTACAGAAGTACAAAACACATTGACTTAACAAATTAAGACAATCATACAAATACCAACCAACAACATAACATTTAGAATATAACATTAAAAATAATGATCAAGTACATTCAAAGTTAACCATTGTTTAAGATGAGTTTTAAAACAGCGGATGGTCTTACAGTCAACAGAATCAAATGGGACACTATTATAAAAGAGTGGTGCTCGTCGGAGAAATGACCTGGTACCAACTGCTTTCCTAAAGAATGGAATTTTAAAGGAAAATCTACTCTGGGACCTGGTTCTACAAGAATGGGAAAAATGGGGGAAAAGATTAATGATTGATGAAGGCAATAACCCATTTAAGATTTTGAATAGAAAAATTCCCATTTTATGAAAAATTCTATCAGCTGAAGATATTTGAGAAATACTTGTCAAAAAGTTGTCCTCTTAGGGGGTTACCCTATAACCCAGTTGTACTGTCCAGTGTCTGTTTGCTACTATTGGTGTATTGCTGTCACCTGTACCAGGGACTTGCAAGGGAAGATATGCTTGGCAAACTGCCCCAAACAGATCGCCTGCAGAAAATCTACAAGTGAATGGGTGCTGAAGCTGGGTGGCATGAGACTGTGGAGCTAGTGATACCAGATGATGTCATAAAGGTGACTAGGACAATCATTGCCAGGTAAAATTCAATATCTGAACTGACAACATATCTAGCTCAGACGTCAATAGCGATAAATACAGCTCAAAAACTTATACTATGTGCATGACTGTCTTATCAGGTACTATGCACATTAAATATGTTTCCCTTGTCCTTTTCCCCACAGGCCTTCCCCACCTACAGCATGGCTCAGATTATCCTGTATAAGCACTTGTCAGGCCTCCCATGACCTGCTCCAGATCACCACAGAATCTCTTGAGGAATAAGGTGACTGCCAGGTCTCCCAATGAATCGCCCTGTAAACTGCAACTCAGACTGTTCCTTTAACCTTCCCAGACATCTGCCTGACTTTCCCAAACTGGTACAGATCACTCAATGTAGCTAAAAGGAGGAAAATCTCTGCCAGGCCTCCCCGACCTACTTCAGCCCACCCTATACTGCATTCCAGATGCCTCACCTGAGTATTCCCCCAAGTATTCACCTGAGAACTGCACTGAATCTGCAAGCCATTTTCTCAGTAGAAGCTGTCTTTTAAATACTGGTTCAAATTCTATTATTTCTCTAGCTATCCAGGCCTTTTGGTTATCCCAATGGATGTTTCTTATTTACATACTGCTCGTAAGAACAATTTTAGAGCAGTATGGTGTAGTTTATGTCTCTGTTCTTTGCTTCTACTGTTGGCACAATGCATTTATGTTCTGCTATAGAACTCTGAGGTTGTTTGGGACATAATCTACATCTTACCATTCCAGAATGGTACTTACCACCAGACTGTAAAGCAGAAATACCCACTGAGGTTACTAAAATGTCTGTATAGATGGAATGATAACAGAGTTTTAACCAGTGCTTAAAAACAGCTTCTACTGGGAAAATGACTTACAAGTTCAACGCAGTTCTCTTTAAACCCTATTTCTTAGCTTTCACTCTAGTCACATTACTAAGCTGTATAAACTTATCACAATATATTCATATCATTCAGCCCCGTACAATAGCAACTCATTCTAGGAGTCACTAGTAAATATATCGTGTCCTGCGATACACTGTAATGGTCATGTTGTGGATGTGCCCAGTTAATCATTTTATTTGAGTGCAAGATGATTTAAGGTGAACCATCCACCTCACTACAGTGCATCAATATTCTGCAATGCACATGAAAACAACATTTTGTACTGCACAACAGATGATTTAAGGGCCAACCATCAACTTTACTACTCATTACCAGAGATTTTTTTTATTATTAAAAACAAATCCTGACCTGAACAAAGCAAGCTTCAGCTGTTTGCAGTATTTTTAATTCTGATATAGTGCTGATACACAAGGGCCAATTTATTATCTATCAGTTGCATAACATCATGTCTGGACCACAGGTAGAAGACACAAGGAAAAATGCCCAAACCCAAATTACAGTCCAACAAGAATTTTTGTTTTATTAAACAAAATTATGTACTCTAAGGAAAATATGTCAAATGTACTGTGAACTAAAAAAGCACATTTACAGTTTCATCATCAGACAGTGTCATACTCAACCAGTTGTACTTTCACAGTTACTATGATAAATGTTATGAATAAATAAAATAATTTTATTTGAACAGTTAAGAAAACTACATGATCCTTTTTTATGTTTGCTTGCATGCATGTGCAAGAAACATAGTGCCACCATACGAGTTTTCATAGGTGTGGCACCCCCGCTTCCAATGCCGTGATCATTTTTGCAGGTGTGGCAGCAGGGCACCAATGAATGTATGAGCTGTCTATGACAGCAGTTCAGATGCAGTGGCATACAGTTGAAAGAGAAAGACCGCTATAATCAGCGGTGGTAATGTGTAGGCAATTTGCATACTGCCATGCCATCAACAGTATCAAATTGCCTGTCGTACCACCTTAGCAGTCGTTCTCTTTCGGCTATGCTGCTCTGCGTCTCCCAGCATGATGCCCCACCCCATTTGTTGTGTGCTGAGGAGATGCCCAGTCCCCTTCAGCACATGCACATACCCCCCAAGCACACTGTATGTCCAATGGGGTGCCCAATCCCCACTGGCTCCAGTGCCCCCCCCAAAAAGCAAACTTCAAGGTGCCACACTGGGAGCCCACCCCAGCATGACAAAAGTCCCGTGTCATCATGTGCTCCCCCACACACTGTATGGCCAATGGGGTGCCCAATCCCCCGTTGGCTCCACTGCCCCCCCAAACAAACTTCCAGGTGCCACGCTGGGAGCCCAACCCAGTGTGACAAAAGTCCCACGTTGTCTTTTTTTTGATAAACCCTGTAACAAAAGAAAATGGTCCCTCACTGACTCTCTTGCCCCCTACCCATGCCCACCCTCTGTACACCCCATCTCCCCATACACCCCCATCCCATACTCACCACCGGAGCCTGGCTCAATGATCTTTGGTGGACTGGGAACATGTCTGCACTCTTCAAAGCCAACTGTGAACTGAAGAAATGCTGGTAAGCAGTATAATGGCATAAATAGTTTTTTTTTCAACTTTGGTTCATATCTTGGTAATTGTTTTGAATTTCTGCACCAAATTTTCAATATGTGGTTCTTGGGACCTGATCTCATGAATTCAGTCACTGTCATCTGGTTATTCAGTCCTCAAAGGTGATTTCGTGGTCACTACATGGAACCACCTTTCAGGACCGATTAACAAAAAGACAGTGTCACAGTTCATGAGGTAGGCTCCCAAAAACCCAATGTTGAACATTTGGTGAAAAAATTCCGCAAAATGACTGTTTTACGAGCGTGTGTTGTGCAGTTCTTATGCACGTTTGTAACTTAAAGAATTTTTAATATTTTCACTCCAGATTTTCAACATTGCCATTTTGCCACACCTCCTTATGAACAGTACAGCTGTCATTGTTCACATCTTGCCCAAAATATGTTTTCGCACATGTAGCGCACAATGGCATGGTCAGTGTGCAAAATCAATGTTCGGGACAGATTAAGAAAATCACAGTGACACTGTTCATGAGCAGAGGTGTTAAAATGGCTATGTTGAAAATTTGGTGACAAAATTCCATAAAATGACTGTGTTACGAGCGTGCATTGCGCAGTCTCTAAGTACCCTCTTAAGTTCATGAATTTGTAATATTTTCAGTCCAGATTTTCAACATTGGCATTTTTCCACACCTCCTTATGAACAGTACAGCTGTCATTTTTCACACCTTGGCTGAAATGTGTTTTCGTACTTCTGGTGCAGAATTGCGCAGTCGCTGTGGGAAATCAGTGCTCGGGACACATTAAGAAAATCACAGTGACACTGTTCATGAGTGGAGATTCCAAACTGCCTGTGTTGAAAATCTGCTGTAAAAAAATCCTCAAACTAATTACATTACGGGTGTGCGTTGTGCAGTTTCTATGCACGCTCATGCCGTCACCAGTTTTTTTATATTTTCACTCCAGATTTTCAAGATTGCCATTTTTAACACCTCCTCATGAACAGTACAGCTGTCATTTTTCACATCCTGTTTGAAATGTGTTTTCACACCTGTGGTGCCAAATGGCGCAGTTGCTGTGCAAAATCACCTTTTGGCTAATGAACTAGTAGTGTCACTGTTCATGCGGTGAGGTCACAAAAAGCCCATGTTGAAAACTTGGAGTAAAAATACTAAGAAACGCCCAGGGCGTTAGGGTTTTTGACCGTAAGGCCCTCCCCTGTAGGGACTGACAGGCATCAGGGGTGTGACTTGGGATTGCCAACAGTAATGCTGATGCCATTCCAGCCCCACCCCACCCTGCAGCCAGTGACAGGCATCGAGGTGCACCTTGGATGCTTTGGCTCCAGAGTTCACCCCATTCTCCTATACTGTACCCATTTCAGCATGTTTCATTATGGAATGAAGTGAACGTAAACCCCAAATACCCCAAGGCACACCACGACACTTGTCAGTGTCTGCAGGGTAGGGTGAGGTGAAATGTCTTGACCATCATTAGCAACGACTCAAAGCCACACTCCAATGCCCGTCCATCTCTGCAGGGTGGGGGGTGGAGTTGGCATCAGTTCAGTACTTCACTGCCATTCCTATACTGCATCTGTCTAACTCCTGCACTTCCACTGCTAATGCCAGCAAGCAAACATTCGGCATTGACAAATGCTTGTTCAGATAAGCAATAATTTAAACACAGACCTTAGAGTTCTTTGCTGCCATATTGATATGACCCCCCAAGCATGCATCATCATACCCATTCAGAGCCCAGATTTATTTATTATTTATTTATTTAGTAGTTCGGATAAGACCTTTGAGCACAAGCTGTTTTACAAAGGTTCCACGTCAGAGTAGACAAAGTAGTACAACATACAGTACAAGAATGGTTACAGTTGCATGAAAAAACAGTAGGTGTATGAGAATCACACAGTGAAGGAGCAATTACAATTTGAGTACTATACAATGGCTTACTGATAGCCGTCAGTGATAACCCTAAATAAATAACACAAGACAAGCACAAGAAGTGCCATAAAATTTGCAGTGATTTGAATACTGTGACATTGGGGGGAGAGAGAGAGTGGGGGGGAGTGAGGTAGAAGGAGAGAGAGGGGAAGCAGCCTCAAGGAGCCTTGTCAAGAGAGGGTTATGTAGTGGTTAGAGTGGACTGAAGTCGAGCAGGGCAGTTCTGAAGAGTGGAAACAAGAAATTGAGCAGTGTATGTGTGTCCAGGCATGGTCAGGAAGGGTTTTACCTGGAGTGCAGAATAGGAGTTGCTGGGTATGTGGAGACCCAATCATGGTGTTGAGGGAGGTGGGGGGATGTTCAACATTGCCTGTCGGATGCTAAGATTAGGGCAGGCCAGCAGGAGGAGGGGCGGCAGCTTTAGGGACAGTTACATTTTGAGGTTGTTTTTAGGTGCTGTTTGAGACCAGTTTTGAATTGAGTCAGATTGTTGGAAGCCAGAAGATGCCCCGGTAGTTCATTCATCCATCCATAGTGGTGCCCGATAGAAAAAGGCACGTTGCCCTAGTGAAGTGCGGCAGAAAGGGATTGATGTTACTCCTCTCTTCCGTCCCATGGTGATATGCGATGAGTGGGGGGCCCTAAACAGATTCCCTATACAAGAGGATTTTTTCCTAGTAGAGCCTTCTTCCCCTGAATGCAGGTTTGGAACTTGATCCTATTCCTTGGAGCCAATTTGTGCATTCATACAGTGAACAGGTATGAGTGCAGTGATCAGCGTCCAGTGAAAGTCGGCATGCCTTGTTGAGTGCAGTATGGACCCTCTTGGGTGCTGTGTCAGAGGCAGCCTCGCACACAACCAGCCCATAGTCTATAGCAGATAGGATGGAGCTAGAGACCGATAGGCGTAGTGCCTCTGGGGTGAGGGATTTCTTATGCCTGTAGAGAATCCCTATCTTGGTGTTTACTGCCCTGACGAGAGAGTCGGTATGGTGTGAGAATGTAAGGGAGTCATCGATGATGATACCCAGGTACCTGAACGTGCGAACTTGCTCAAGTGTCTCACTGTGCGAGTTGGAGATTGTGTGGGGTGGAGCCTTTGTTTGAGGTGGGGGCTGGATATAACCATGGCCTTGGTCTTGTAATTTAGAAGCAATTTGTGCCTACTGAACCAGGCCTTGAGTTTGGTGAAGGAGTTCTGAAGTTTGGATTGGAGGACACCCAGCGAGGTGTTGCTGCTTAGAAGCACAGCATCATTTGTATAGAGGATGAGGGGAGGTCATTTAGGAATAGGCTGAAAAGCAGGGATCCAAGAATTGATCATTGAGGGACCCCTAGGGATATCTCTCTGGCGCAGGATAATGTCTGACCCACTTTGACCCTTTGGCTCCTCTGTGACAGGTAGCTTTGGAACCAGTGAAGGGTGTTGGGTGCCACACCCAGGCTATGCAGTTGAGATACCAGGAGAGGGTGGTTGATGGTATCAAAGGCTTTGATGGGATCTATGAAGACTGATCCCACCAAACTGCCTTCATCCAGTGTCTTATGTGTAAAGTTGGTAAAATCCAGCAGTGCTGTGGTGGTACTGTGGTTTTGCCTGAAACTATGCTGGCTTGGGCATAGCAGATCATATTTATTGAGGTATTCAATGAGTTGTTCTGCAACAATCTTTACTAGAGCTTTGGATAGAGGTGAGAGGATTGAGACGGGCCAGTAGTTTACCAGTGCCTTATCTCCGTTTTTGTGCACCAGTGTGACAAGGGCTTGTTTCCAGACCTCCAGGAATTGAGCCAGGGACAGGGACTTGTTAAATAACATTGTAATGGGCAGAAAAAGGGCATCCAGGGTGAGAGATAGTATTTTCATGTCTACCCCGTCACTGCCAAGTCTAGTCTTACCTAATATTTTCTTAACCAAAGTTAGGACCTCATTTACTGTCACTCTCTTAAAGTAGAGGGGGGAGTGAGTTTTGGGTGAGTGGGTGCTGGCAACATTCTCTACAGTCTGAAGATAGTCTGGGGGCAGCACTGAGAACAGGTCAGTGAAGGCTTTATTAAAGGCATCAGCAATTGCAAGGGGATCAGTGGAAGGGGAGTTATTAATAATGAGCAACTTGGGGTGTTGCTTGTCTTTCCTGCCAAGAATGTATTTTTGTTGGTCCAGAATCTTTTCCCGACACCCCAGGCATTGTTAAGCTGGGTCTTTTGGAAGTTTGCTTTTGCAAGCCGGATTAGTTAATTTGGTACAGCAGTTTCTTGCCATTCTGTAGCTTTGGTAGTCGCATTTACTACCTGAGTTCCTGGCCTTCTCCCAGAGGCAGTCCCTGTCCTTCAGAAGGGAGAGGAGTTCCCTGTTGATCCAGCCATTTTCTTGCCCCCTAATTTTCCTTTTTGTGTGAGGGGCATATGCATCACTGATGCTATTGAAGCAACCAACAATGTAGCTGAGGGCCTAGTCTAGGGATGGCGCCAGGTTGATCGAGGACCAGTCATTAAGGGAGAGTGCTGATTTGAGGGCTTCTAAGCTTGCCCTTCCTTACGACCCTACTTTCGATAAGGACAGGCAGACATTTGGTTAGTTTAGTGGTCCACGCGAAAGATACAGGGGAATGATCACTTAGGGTGTCTGGGAGAACCTTGAGCGCAGAGATCTGTGCCGGTGAGCTAGCTAATACCCAGTCTAAGAGAGTGCTGTTTCCAGTCTTATGAGGTTATTGGTAGCTATCAGGTCTCTGAACGGGGCTGCCTCTTTGCAAACCCAGTTTATATTAAAGTCTCCGGTGACGACGAGCTCCGTGCCCTTAGAGAGCGTGCTGATTGATTCCAGCAGAGCAGTAAGGGCTTCCTTGGCCAGAGTCCAGCTTATAACAGGTAGGAATTACTGAGGTTATCTCAGGTTTGTTAGCTTAGAACACTGGTTTTGTTTCATGCTTCCAGTTCTTATGAATAGGTCACTTCACTGATGGACAAAGAAAATGTGTTTTAAAGCTCCCTGCAAAATCTGTGCTGTCCTTGAAGCATTGGTCAGTCTTATAGTCCCCTCTACCATCTCCTTTAGCTGGTAGGAATGCACAGTGCTCAGAGCTGTGGCTTTTTGCTACCATGGGTTGTACTTTCTGTCAGGCATAGCTGTCTTCTGTTTGGCTTCTTGCACCTTCACGTCAAGAAACAGTGAAAACATACAGTTCTTTACTTGTTTAAATTAACTGGTTATATGAATATGGTTCAGTTGACTGGTTAGTCTGTTTGCAGAGACATGGTTGGTTCTGAACTGGTGCTGATAAATTGAATCTCTTACAACAGGCTTAATGGATGGACTGCTTCTGCTTTCTGGAATGGCCTTGTGTGGCAGCATCGCAAGCTCTCGGATACAGTTTACAACATCCATTTTTAGCTCTGTTGGCCATCTGTGCTGTCAATCTTTTTACCTCCATCTCAAATGTACAGCTTCTGATCTGGAGACTGCACCTTTCTGAATATAGCTCCATTCTCCAGCTTATTTCAATCCGTTTTGCCAATTTACTTTTACATTTAGAGTCTCAGAGCCAGGCTCACTCTAACTCCTTTTCTCACCCACTCCTTCTATAGTCTAACTTGAAATGTTTTCTTGGAACAAAAATGATCTGGTTTGCTACAGCAGACCCACCCCAAAGCCTTTGGAAAACAAGCTCTGTATCTAAACAGATTCTGGCTGTCTGCTGGTATCTTCAGAGACTGCAGATTCTGGTAAACAGACAAAATACATATGAATTTACGACCTAGCATATTGCTATGGTATCCGTGCTAAAAAAAAAAAAAAAATCAAAGTGTCTTTTTCATATTTCACACTTACTGAGTTTTAAAAGAAATCTTGCAGTAATTTATTTTTCTCTCATGTTGGAAGTCTATCCCTTACAGCATTACCAGGTGTCCAACCGAAGTGGCAGCCGACGGCATTCTTGTGGATCAGTGGTTCAATTCAGTTGCCGATCCTGAGCCATGAAAATGGACAGCTTCTTCTTCTTCTTTGGGTTGGAATTAAACTGCAACTGCAGTCAGGCAAAGGGCTAACCTTTCCCTACTGCTCACAGGCTGCCCTGCTTTCCCTACTCTGGGATTCAGGTAATTCCCTATCACCTAACCCAAGGCCCAAACCTGGTCTTCAGGCTGTTCTAGATCTGGTCTGGGCTGTCCAACAGCCCTCTTCATCTCCCTGTGCACTGCCTAGGAAGCCCTTTGAAATCCCCCAAAACAACATATTTAAAGCGACCTTCCAGTTTTCTGCAAAACAAAGACAATTGGCATCAGCTTGACTCAAATCTCGTAACATTAAAAAAAATTTGCATTTAAGGACATTTCATTCTTTATTACTAAAAGCATTTGAATGAAAACTATTTTTTCCCACTTAGACTGCATCTGTCCCTTCTGCTTTTGCTATCATGAAGGTATAATCCATCACCAGCTAAAAAGACAAATCACTTAAGCACAAAAGCACTGAGGTAAGGGTTACCCAAAAATGGCATTGGCAAGAATGCCAGGTTTCAAAGAAATACAATATCACACATACTCCCATTATACAAAGCATCATGGGATGTATATGCAAATCACCATTATCATTTTATTTATTTATTTAATAGAATCGGAATTGCAAACGTTTGAGTCAGGGACTCATTTACAAAGGCTCTTCATCAGGAAAACAAAGACAGTTTGCACATATACAGTATAGTTACATAGTAAAGATCAACACAGAGATTCATTATTCATGTTTGTATAAATGTATACATGGATTAAGTCATTGAGAGTGCAACTATATAAAGGGTCCTATACAGTGAAGTAGTTAATCATTGGAAGGTGAAACTCTATACAGGTCCTATACAGTGTGGTAGCTAAACACCTGGTGTATAAAAATAGAAGTGTAGTCTCAGATAACATTATTTAGGTAGTACCATTAGGTTCGAGTGGAGATACCTAGGCAGCTGTATGCAATAGCTAAGTGCAGTTACAGCTGCGGGCTGCGATGAGGCGTTACGTAAGGGCTGTTTGGAAAGGCCCTATTCTTTGTTGAGAGGAGATATCGGGGGGGGGGAGGGTGTTACTCCAGATCGGGGCCCGGTATCAGAAGGACCTTTGGGCCAGGGAAGTCTTGACTCTGGGCACTTGAAGTGCCCATTTGTGTGCACTCCAGGTGGAGATAGTAGGGGCAGAGGGGGTGATGATGGAAGTTAGCCCTGGAGGTGCTATGCCAGCAACTATTTTCTTGGTGAGGAGGCAGGTTTGGTAGCGCAGCCTCTCCTCAAGGAGGAGAATATCAGCAAGGTCATATAAGGTACAAGTGTGGGTGAGTCTGCTAGAGCCAGTAAGTAGGCGGCAGGCCTTGTTTAGTGACAGTTTGATATTATTGAGTGCAGTTTTGTCTGCTGCACCATACTCTAGAATGCCATAGTCCACTAGTGATAACACTGAGGATGTGATGGCCACTCTCAGGGCTGCAGGTGGTAAGCAGCTCCTGTGGCGGTACAGTAGGCTGACATGTGTGTTTATGGCTGCAGCAAGGATGCATGTGTGGTCATGAAAAGAGAGAGCAGAGTCAAAGGTAATGCCTAGGTACTTGTAGGTTTTTACCTGCTCGAGAGGAAGGAGGGTACTAGACAGGATATTGATAGGGGTGTCCTTGTGTTTGCTTTGTGAGTTCGAGAATGGCATGTGCTTCGTCTTTTTCAGGTTGATTACAAGTTGTCGATCCAGGAACCAGGATTCCACCTAGTTAAAGGAACTTTGTAGGGCACTTTGGAGATGGGTGGGGACCTGGTGGGATGTGAAAAGGACTGCATCATCCAAATAAAGGAGCATTTTTTCTGAGCAGGAGCTGGGGAGCATGTTTAGGTATAGACTGAATAGCATAGGTCCAAGGATCAAACCTTGTGGGACACCCGAGCAGCTCTGCTGGGTGCTGGAGAGGGTACTGTTGATTTTCACACACTGTGAGCGGGAGGTGAGGTAGTTGAAGAACCAGGACAAGGGACCTTGGGAGAAATCAAGTTGTGAGAGGATGTATAAGAGGAGAAGGTGGCAGACGGTATCGAAGGCTTTCAATAGGTCAATGTAGACCATGCTCATGAGGAGCCCTTTATCCAGGGCTGTGTGTAAGCAGTTGGAAAATTCAATGAGGGCAGTAGTGGTACTATGGCCCAGGCAGAAACCATGCTGTTCCACACAGAGGAGATTGTGTTTGTTGAGGTATTCGGTCATTTGGACAGCTACAACTTTTTCTAAGGCTTTCGAAAGGGGGGGCAGGATCAATATTGGTCCATAATTCCCGGGGGAAGTACGGTCCCAACCTTTATGTATTGGGGTGACTACGTCGGGTTTTCAAGCAAGAGGGGAATTGGCCATGGCAGAGGGATTAATTGAGAAGGTTGGCAAGGAGTGCAAGAACTGCGTCCAGAACTAGTCGTAGGAGTTTGGGGTTCAGTGAGTCACTACTATGGCAGGTGCTACTGAGGGCTTTAAGTAAGTAGGATTTGGCCTCAGATGGTGTAAGGGCCCTGAAGCAAAGGGGGGGTAGTGAAGATGAGGGGAGGGAGAGCAGGGGCAGGATCAAAGAAATTGATGAGCAGAACTGCGCTGAGATCTGAGAAGGCATCGTTGAGCCTATCGGCTATAGTCTGCTGGTCTGTGGTGAGTGAGCCATTTACGTCGAGTTGGGCAGGAGGGGGTGTTGCAGATTTACATTAAGCTCCTTAATATTGTCCCAGAACTTCTGGGCAGACCCCCAGGAGGATGCAAGGGTGGATCTATAGTAGTCCAATTTAGCCTTGCGGATGGCCCAGGTGCATTTATTGCAAGCAGCATTGCAGTCTTGCCAATCCGTGGGTTTGCCAGATTCAATTGCTCTGTGCCAGAGGTTGTCTCTACTCCACAGTTGACTGATTAGAGAAGGAGTTATCCATGGGGAGTTGTGCTCCTTAATTACTGATTTGGTAAGGGGAGCGAAGATGTCACATGCTGCATTAAACGACCGGACAAAAAAAAACTGAAGGCAGAGTCAACATCAGGTGCTAATTTAATTGGGGACCAGTCCCAGTTGGCAAGATACTCTCTAAGTTGAGCAAGTTTGTCAGGGTGAAAGCGCTGCTGGAGAACACTTTTTGGTGCTGGCTTTTTCATCTTACAGGACCAGGAGAGGGTGATAGGGGAATGGTCACTAAGGGCGTTGGGTAGAACGGAGGTGCTGGTGATTTTTTGGGGTCTGTTCATGAGGACAATATCCAGAAAAGTGGCAGAGCCTTTGGAAGGGTGGAGCCAGGTGGGAGCAGTAATCAGCTGTGTAAGGTCGAGGGCCACAATAGCATATTTGGCTTGGGAGGCAGAGCTGGAGAGCCAGTTAATATTGTGGTCACCCACCGTGATCTGCTCCAGTTAGACTGGTTCTGCTCTAAAGAGGAATGCATGGCACCAAAGGGCCTCTCACACAATCTGCAAAGGCTGAGAACAGAAGACACAGACAGACACATGTTTCATCCTACTTAGGACTCATCAGTGTGCCTTGTCTGTATCTTAGCCCAGTGGAAAATAAACCAGGGCTGGTTGCTTTCCTCTGGACTGAGATGCAGATGAGGCATACTGGTAAGTCCTGAGTAGGACGAAACGTGTATGTGTCTTCTATTCTCAGTCTTTGCAGATTGTGTGAGAGGCCCTTTGGCACCATGCATTCCAGCTTAAAGCAGAACCAGTCTAAATGTTAATGGTAATTTGCATATACATCCCATGATGCCTTGCATAATGGGGATTTGTGTGATTTTATATAATCCATCACAGCCTATTGCCATGGAAAGGATTCAGATGTCACCAGCAGATGAATCTAACTTCAAAGAAGGAAAAACAGCAGGAATGCATAAAGTCTAAAGGACAAAGTGCATGTTTGCATGCAAAAGTCTTCAGTTATAACAACTGGAATGTTCAGAGGTTTGAATTTTGGGGAATTTTGTGTAACTGAATTTTGCTTATGCCAACTGTGAATTTTTTGCTGAAAAAAAAATGCTTTAAATCTCTGCTGAATGGTCACTTGGCTCTCTGTCCATTCTAGCTTTCCAGTCAAAATCGTCACACTATCCAGAGTTCCACCCTTTGAACTTTCACAGTAGAATCAGCCACTTTGGAATGTTAAGGTTGAATTGAGTCCCAGGTAACTGTCTCTCTGACTCCACCCACTTTTCTGACTCCTGAGGATTAGCTAAACACCTGTTTCATATTCTTAAACTATTAAAACATTTTTGGTTTTTAAGTTTGTTCAACATGTCCGCATGGTTGACTAGCCCTAGCTCTTGGTAGTCTGTGAAATTTTTCTGTACATTTTGGTTTGTGGGAACCCTGTGTCAGTCTCACCCAGAGTTAACCTCTACCTGGTGTAAAAAAAAAGTCCTCCCCGTCCCCTCAGGAATGAGCTGCTGAAATTAGACAAGAACTGCCCCCCAAAATTCTTGTTTTCTCTCTTGTAGTACTTATGGCTTTAAGACCTGTGTTCATGTGTTTTCTCTTAAAATATTTCCACCCAGTGGGCTGGGCCAGGAGTATACTGTCTGTTAGGGGTGTAAGTAAATTTCCATCACAGTCACTGTGCACCTTCCCTGGACAGAGCTGTGGCTGTGCCTCTTGAAGCTCCTCCCATACACTACCACATTTGCGGTCAGCCATGTTGTCTGTTTAACAGGCACTCTTCTGCTGACTTTCCCAGCAATGCCATCTCTGAGCCACTTTAACTTTCCTTTTCTGTACCATATGGTAAGCATTAACAGCCTTTATTAAACATGCGTTGCAATTTTGGTGAATTTCCATACCTTCTGGGGTGTTAATCTCAATCAGGAAAGTTTCTTTGCCTGACCAGGGTCAGGTGCTGCTTGTGTGCTGTACTCTGCACTGTGCTTTCCTGTGCTGGCTCAGGTTTCCTTACTGAGGCTAGGGATGTGGTGCGGCCAATATGGCCTGACTCCCCAGTCTGTCTGCCATGCTGTGAATGTTTATTAAAATAATTTTTTTTTATTTTCATAACACTCCTGCACTTCTCCAAACTAACCCCTCAGGCTCTTTTCAGGACATCCCCAATCCTTTAATTTGAAAACATATTAGAGCTAACTGCCCCCCACCGACCATGAGGCTTGAAGGCTTTTCAATATTTCTCAGTTCATACACAGGTAAGGGCAGGAATAAACTTGGAGTCCATCCAGTCTACCTTCAACCCTACCTGGAGCTATTCTGAGGTTGCTCCCCCACCCCACCTGCCCCTGGTCCTCCCCCCTCCCCTGGTTAATACCTTTGTAACCATCCCAGCTGTGTTTAAGTCCAGAAATGCTTTTTGCATTGACTACTGCACAGGGTAAGCTATTCCAGTAATCTACTACACTCTCTAGGAACATGTACTTCCTAGCATCTTGTTTGAATTCCTCCTTTGCTTCCACTAGCTTTAAATTGTGCTCCATGGTGGCTGAACCCTTATTTAGTTGGAACAGTTCTGCATGGTCCACCTTGTACCCCTGCAGGTGTCTGTAGGTCTCTCTCATGTCCTTTCCTCTCCTGTCCTCCAGGGAGCACATATTGAGGCTCTCTAACCTGCCCTTGTAAGTGTTATCCTGCTGCCCCTGTATCATCTTGGTTGCCCTCTGCTGTATTGTCTGAGACTGTCCCTGTCCTTTATAGGTGTGGAATCCAGAGCTGTACACAGTACTTGGGGTGCAGCCTCACCAGCAACCCGTACAATGTACAATGGCATAATCACCTCCTTTCTGTAATTAGTAAATCCCTGCCTAATACACACCAGCATTCTGTTTTCCTTACCAGATGCCTTGTTGCCTTGGGAAGTGGATGTCACGTGATCACTAATTAGTACCCCTAAAAACCGTTCTTTCCTAGAATGTTCAACTTTTACCGTATCAATGCCGTACCCGGTTTGTGCGTTCTTAATGCCTTTGTGCACGACCTTGCTTTTCTTGGTGCTGAACTCCAGCTACCAGCTGCTAGACCACTTTTCTATACTCTTCACATCCCTTTTCATTGCTATAACTCCCTCCATGTTGTCCACCCTCCCACAGATTTTGGTGTCTTCCACAAAAATACTCACCTTCCCCTGTAGCCCTTCACCTATGTCATTGATGTATATATATTGAAAAGAATTGGACCTAGTACCATTTCCTGTGGAAGACCATTGGTCACTACCCTCCCTCCTCAGAATACTGCACACTATTTAGGACCACCCCCTGGGTCCTACCCTTCAACCGACTCCCTATCCATCTCGTCATTGCTTCATCTAGCCCCAGGTCTCTTTCTTTTTTGGCCAGCCTTCTAAGCAGTGCAGAATCAAAGGGTTACCTGTTATAATCACGGATGCAAAACTGCGACTTCAAAATAGCGATACCTTAACAGCGAATGCAAGTATAGCAACTGCTCAATAATAGCGGTTTAGCATAAATAGCGATGAAGCCTACCAAATGGTGGAAAATAATCGTGACTCTGTAAAATCGCGAACTACAGCAACAGTTTCCTAACATCAAACACTTCTGAGTTCTGAGCATGGGCATGTGCACTGAATACGGCCCATCCCTTAACCCAAGAGGCTTCTCAGTTCTCAGTTCTCTGTGCCCAGGTCTGCATTAACTTTTACAAATAACTCTCTCACCTGGAGCCCGCCCCTGACCTTAATTTTCAAGCAATCCAAACTCATTTTGAGCATGTTAAAATAGCAACTTTTCCTAATAAAAAAAAAGGCAAACAGCTGGATTGAAATTTTGCATGCTCCACGCAGCAAACTTCAGAGTTCTGAGCATATCAAATATCCAAACAGCCAGATTAAAACTGCATATTTTATTTTGAACGCTCCAAACAAATGAAAGTAAAAATGCCAAATACCAAATTAAAGCAATGCCGAAATCAAGAAAGGCCGAATTTTAAAATAAACTTTGCAAAACAGTCAAAGTTTAACATTTAAGATCAATTTCGGCTCAGTGCCTGCTATGATTGCATTAAATGCAATTAAAGTTAATTAGCAAGCAACTAGTTGCCGTTATGTCCACAGTTCATGTCCATGAGCCTCAGACTTGAAATTGAAAATTATAGGCCAGGCCAGTGAAAGAAGCATGCGCAGATGTAGTGAAAAATCAGGGTCATTACAATACTTTTCTTGCACAAGTGGTATTTTTGTGTCTTACGCCACACAGCTTGTGCAAAATGAAAAAAGCAACCTCTGATATCAGTATTTGGGAAAGCTGAGGTAAATCCTTTCCAAGCTGACTTTTCGAAATCCATAATGGAGGTCGTTGGGTTAAGGGATGGGCATAGTGCCTGCAGCTGTGCGAATACTCTGACATAGGATGTTGTTTTTCATGAGCACATCAGCACATAAACTGCTGTGACCACTGTACCTGACCTTAAACCATGCAGAGTGTAAAGTTGGTTGAACAGTACAGGACATGACTTAAAAGTGCTGTCCAGCATCCAATCAGAGCAGTCCTGAAGGAATCTCAAATTAGCATCTGTGGCAAACATCAGAGAGCACTCTTGCTCTTTACCACTATCATAAAGGAGGAACAGCTCACCAGCACTAGTCAAGGTGAACTCTAGTGGTATTACTAGTTCCTCCACTGTGCTAGGAGTGGCTGGACACCCAAGCTCCACCTGCCTAATTCATTGCACAGTTCTTTCTATAAGTTGCACTCCTGGTAAATGACCAGCTACTTAATCTGGGGCAATGGTACGAACATACGAAATTTGCCAGCAGATAAAGGCCTAGAGGTCTATCAAGTCTGCTCGAATGTGCAGCTAGCACCCCTTATTCTGCAGCTGCCCCTCCCTTCCACCCTTCCCCATAATTAACCCTCCCCCTTGTCCTGTCCCATCCCCTTTTGAAGCAGTCCACTGTTCTACTGGATACCACTTCTGCAGGTAACGCATTCCACCCAGCCACCACCCTCTCTGTAAAAAAGTGTCTCCTCATCTCCCTCCCTAACCTTCCTCCCTCCAGTTTCATATCATGGCCCCTGGTGGCCCTCCCCTCCTTTACTTTGAACAGCCCCTCTGTACCCGTCTTGTTTATTCCTTTTATGTATTTAAAGGTTTCAATCATGTCACCCCTGTCCCTCCTCTCCTCCAGTGAGTACATGTTCAACTCCTTCAACCTCCTCTCATATGATAAGTCCCTCAGCCCCTTGATCATCTTTGTCGCCCTGCGCTGCACCCCCTCCAGTAACTTAATGTCCCTCTTCAGATATGGGCGCCAGTACTGCACACAGTACTCCAGGTGTGGTCTGACTAATGACCTATACAGTGGCAGAATCACCTCCTCCCTCCTCGAGGATATACCCCTTACAATACAACCCAGCATTTTGTTGGCCTTTGCAGCTGCCTTCCTACATTGTGCTGAGTTGTTCATTGACCCTGTAATGAGCACACCCAGATCCTAATCTTCCTCTGTCTGGGCTAGCTGCACTCCCCCCAGCTGGTAACTCCTCCTTGGGTTCTTCATCCCAAAATGCAGCACCTTGCACTTTTGGCATTAAACCCCAGTTGCCAGGTGTCTGACAGGTTTCAAGCTTTGCCAGATCATCCTGCAACACCTGCCATCCCCTAGGTCATCCACCACCCGCCTCCTTGGTATCATCAGCAAACAGACTGATCTTGCTCTTGATGTCCCATGATATGTCTGCAATGAATATCCCAAACAACACTGGTCCCAACACCGAGCCCTGTGGAACACCGCCGTCACTGCCCTTGGGTGAGAGCTCCCCACCCACCACCACCCTCTGTTGCCTTCCTGAAGCCAGTTTCCCACCCATCTCACCAGCTTTGCACCCGACCCTGTGCCTACTAACTTCCTTCCCAGCCTTCCATGCGGCACCGAGTCGAATGCCTTACTGAAGTCCAGATACAGGACATCCACTGGATGGCCCCTGTCCAGCTGCCTAGTTACCCAGTCAAGCAGAACTCCACCAGGTTGGCTTGGCAGGATCTGCCACGTATGAAGCCATGCTGTCTGCTGTCCTGTAGTCCTTTGGCCTCTGGAGGGCCACCAGCCTCTCCTTCAGGATAGTCTCCATTAGCTTACCACGCTGGATGTGAGGCTCACTGGCCTGTAGTTTCCAGTTCATCCTTGGGGCCACTCTTGTGGAGGGGCACCACATGAGCCATCCTCCAGTCCTGAAGTACACACCCCGAATGTAGTGAGGCATTAAATAGGTCTGCCAAAGGTCCTGCAAGGACCTCTGCCAGCTCCTTCAGTACCCTGGGGTGGATGCCATCTGGGCCTGGTGCCTTGTCCACCCTCAGTGCCTTCAAACCCTCTCGAACTCTGCCCTCCATGATTTCCCCATCTGTCACCCCTTCTCCCCAGAGTAGGGTAATGGTGATGCACTGCACAACCACCTGTGATGTTGTTTCCACACTGGATCTGGCACGTTCTCTTACGTCTGCCATCACCTTTCGCGCACCAACATCACCTGCATCAGGAACATGTGTGTGCTCTTTAATCTGTGCTGTAACCTTGTTTGCGACGGTGTTGAGTATGGCAAGACAACTATATTTATGTGCCTCAGCACATCGCCAATATACTTTTCCAGCAGTTTCCTTATCTTTACTGTATAAAAAACCTGCATACAGAACTAGGGGCCTACTGTTTTGGCTAGTTACCAATTCCACTTCCATTTTGGCATGCCTGCAGCACAGTGAGTGCATGGTCATCACCCCAGCCCCATTTAAACATTTAGTAAATGGCTACACCTGTGCTTTGTCATGAGCAGGGCTAGGGCATTCTGGGAGCAGGCAGTAACCAAGAAGTAATGGTGCAACAAAGCATGTGCTGAAAAAAGTTCTGCTTGTTTAAAACTTCGGGGACCAACAAAGCAATGGAGAGACGTGCAGTGAAGGTAACAATATAAGGCATGTAATCTGTATATGGGGCATAGCCGCAGATCGCTATTATTACACCGCAGCTAATATGTGCAGCGCTATAAAGTCACGTTGTCTTAATAGTGCTCGCTATTAATTACTCACCAATTTGGTGATCACTATTTTGAAATCACAATTTTAACATGCAATCAAAGGCCTTGCTGAAATCCAGGTAGAGGATGTCTACCTCCTTGCACCCCCCACTTGTCATTGAATGAAAGAAGTGTATTGAATTTGTCTGACATAGCCTACCACTTGTAAATCCATGCAGTCGTTTATCTTGCAACCCCTGTGCTTTGAGGAATTCCACTATCTGTTCTTTGACTATGGTTTCTAGCAAGTTACCTATGATGGAAGTCAGGTTCACTGGCACGCAGTTCTCTGGATTCTCACTATCCTCACCACTATGGAGAGGAACCGCATGCACTACCCTTAAGTCCAATGGAACTTCACCCATTTTAAGGGACTTATTGAGCAGGTCTGCTAGGAGAGCCAGTTGTGTTTTTCTGAGCAACCTTGGGTGTAGCCCATAGAAACAGAATCTTTTGGCAGGAAAGGACCACTTGGCTCATCCAGTCTACACAAGTGTTCCCCTCCTATTTTGCCTCCACAAACCCTAACTAGTATCTAGTGACCCTACCCCCTCCCAGCCTCTGTTCTACAATACCCCTGTGCTTATCTCATGCATGCTTGAAACCCTCCACCATTCTAGCCTCCACCACCTTGGCTGGCAATCTTTCGGATAAGAAGTTAATCCGAGGTTCTGTCTGCCTGTTCTGGTGGTTGTTCAGGTAGACGTTAAAGATCCCATAGCACTTCTCGAAAAGAGTAGGGTAATATTTTAATGAGACAAAAACAAAATATACAGAGATATATTCAATTCATATATAAACAAAAAGGAACACAAATATAGCAGCACAGCAATGACATAGCAAGAAAAAACTACCAAAATACTTGTCACCATCATAAATACAAATAAAAAAACAAAAGGGGAATAAAAAAATCATAACTTTTTTATACACATGTATGATAAACCTAAAAAATCTGTAAGATTGTACAGAGCAGTGCATTAATAAAAATAAAAAATAAAACTTCCCAACTGAAGTATGCAAATAAAGCTTAACCAACCCACTCAGTACCTTTCCACAAATGTTTACAGACTGCCTCCCCCATCATATCAGCTTCCTTCTGATAAATGACATCCAACTCTGCCTGTATTCGAAAAATAACATCTTGCAATGGAACATCAGCATCTCACAAAAACACTTGGTAACGACTCTGCCATATTACCCATTTTATGCAAGCGAGGAGAACATATACAATGCTTCTACTCCATTTCAGCCATACAGCCAAAAGCTGACCCAAGATTAATGTCTCATACGTCATAGTCTTGAAACAGTTAGTGTTCCACATAGTGTCCAACATTTGCCATAGTGGTTGAATAAAGGAAGGCACATTCAAAGAACAAGTGCTGCATAGTTTCTAACTGACACTGGCACTGCAAATAAAGGCACATTCTGTCTTCCACCCCTTGTGCTTATGGTTAGCCCACATATTAAGCTTACCATGCCCACAAAGCCACATTACATCTATCACCTTATGGGCTATATGGTTTTCAAGCATAGCCGCTGAAATGTCCTTAATCTGTACCTGTGGGGTTACTGTGAATACCGGCTCTACATAATAGCATTTCATAAGGATGGTAGTATAAAATTGTTTCCTATTTAAAGACAGGAAATGTAAGTGGCTTTGGCTGTGCTACCCTAGCCATTGTTTTTTTATGCCATCAATAAATTATTTGTGACTCTATATATCCTGGTGTCTGGTGCATATCTGGTCGATGGGTGCTTATCTACTTTCACTAACTTGCTTGGCGTTACTTTGAAAAGCACCATCGTTTATGATCCCGGTGCTTCTGTTTCTGCTCTGCAGCATTAATCCACCAAGATCAATTTTCCAAAACCGGATATACTTTAAAACAACTTGGATACGTGCAGGCAGTGACTTAACACCGGCCATCCACTTTCCTTTTCCCTAGGCCTCAAAAAAGTGTACTCGCCAGTTTTGAAATGTGGTGGACCACATAGAGGTACTACCTTGTAAGAGTGGCCTTATAGTCGTATAGAAAAAAAATACTAAAAAAGAACACTAGAGGGTTGACCATGTTAAGACCGCCCTCCTACCATGGTCGATATGTATGTGCACGTTTCACTGGGTTAAGTCTGCTACCCCAGACTAACTGGAAAAAGAGACTCATAATTTTGTTGTGCAGTTCAAAAGGCAAAGGAAAGATGTGTGCAATATGTAAAAATATAGGGACTATAAAAGTCATAAGCAAAAAAATACGTTTCTTTTTATCCATATTCCAGGCCTTCCATTTATTAACTTTTTTCTGTGCTATCTCAGTTTTCTCACTCCAGTTTGTCTGAGCCGCTGTCTGTGTTCCAAAGTAAACCCCCAGAATCTTCATGACCTCCCGTTGCACAGGTAGTACATAGTGTGTGGGAATCATTGCCTCCCCCAGTACAAATGCCACACTTTTTGTTTTATTTATCCCCATCCCTGTGGTAGGGGACTGTTTATCAAAAAAATTCAGAACCTCAGAGCCAGATTCCAGATCAGCCACCATAACAACACAATCATCCTCGAATGCAGACACCTTCTGAAACCTTTGACCGTCCTGATTATTAATAGTAGTGATTTTGCCATCACTTTCAATGGCCCATAACAAAGGGTCCAAACTAAAAAATATAGCAAGGGACTCGGGGGACAGCTTTGATGCACCCCTTTAGTTAAATACATGGCTGGTCCCAAATGCCCATTTACCAAAGGCTGTATCTGAGCTTCAGCGTATAAGGCTTTTACCAGGCAGATGAACACTTCCGGGATCCTATATACTTTTAAAAGACGTCAAAGATAATCATTCTTAACTGAATCAAAGGCAGCTTCCCGATCAAGGGGAAGAAGATACCCCTCCAGGTGCTTTTCTAAACCTTGGGTCACTATTTCTGTAACGAGCATCAAATTACATGTAATATTGCCTTCCAGAATAGCACATGTCTAAGAATCTAAAATAAGAGTCTTTGCTATTTTTGCCAACTGTCTATTGATAATTTTTGCCAGGATTTTGTAATCCGAGTTAAGGAGACTTAATGGTCTCTAGTTATTGATTTCCATAGGATCCCCCTTTTTCTAAAGAAAAAAACTACTCCCTCTTTCATATTAGTGCTAATTGTACCTTTCCTACTTATTTCAGGAAAAACATCATGCAAGATGGAAACAAGTATATCTATAAAACGTTTATAGAAATCATTAGGGGTGCCGTCTAGGCTAGGCACAGTATTACTAGATGAAGAGGTCATCGCCGGGTAATTTCCTGTATGGAAAAAGGGTTGGTTAAATCTAGAATTCGAAGCAGCTACTTTGGGGGGATATTTGAGAAAGAAATGTATTGGAGAGTGTGTCCCACTACTTCCTGAAATTTGCTTTCTACATGTTTATGTACTACTGCCTGTAAGGAGTTTAAATCCATAACCATAGTGCCATCAGGTTTTTTTATTGCAGCCATAATTCTATGTTTAAGTTTCTCAGCATGACTATCATAGGGGTTGACATGAAACTTAGACCCTGTGTCCCAAACTTTTGTTCCATTTGCAGGGAATGTTCCCTATCATATTGGAAAACATTTGAGTTTTAACCTCCTGAAGCTGCACAGTGAGGTATGCCCCTGTTTCCTTCATTTGTGTAAGGATTTGCAAAAATGTAGCTCTCCATTTTAAATATTGGTAGTAAGGGGACCGGGCTGCAGTCTGAGAGATTTGTACCATACGTTGTTTAAGGTCTTTTTTCATGTCCTCCCACCAATCAAGTAGGTCATCATATAAAGTCTGTACAGATATTCGTGCAATAAAAAATCCCTAATATTGGCCTGAACCTGCGTGTCCTGCAATAAAGATGTATCCATATGCCAGTAACCCCTACCCATCCGAACATGATGTGTCATGGCAAGTGAGATTTTTACCGCAACATGATCCATGGTTTCCAGGGGAATAACTGTAACCTGGGAGATAGGGGTACCTTCAGGGTTAAACCAGAAGTCAATCTGTGAAGATATGGACCCTTTATAAAAGGTGTGGCTAGGAGCTACCCCAAGAATATCATACACATCCTGATATCCTGATCTCTGTAAAATGGTGTTAAGCAAATTCGTATCATAGTACACTTTTTCAGTTTTTCGACCCCAATCCCTTTTGGTTAATTCACAGTTAAAACTCCCCCCACCGGGTCAATTTAGAGCAATGTAAAAAAGGTTCAAGTAAATGAAATAACTTGGTCCTTTCTGCTTCTTCAAGTCGGGGAGCATATACATTAATCAAACGAACAGGCTGTTGATTTATCATGGCATCTACCACCATTGCCCTCCCTGGGCAAACATCAGTAATCTTTTGGACACTGATGTCTTGTCCAATTAACAAAAAACCCAAGCCCGAGCATTGCTCCTCACCGACTGACCCCAAAGATGGGACCCACCTCCATTCCTTTATGGCACGGTGAATCTCAGGAACAGTTTGTAACCTGGTATCTTGAACAAAAGTAACTTAACACCCAAGACCCTGTAAAATAGAAAAGGTAACCTGTCTCCTGGTATCAGCCTTAATACTGTTAACATTGCATGTAAGGAAATGAACCATAGCAGTAAGAAGAGAAGAAAAAGACCACATCGTGCTGGGAAGAAAAATTAGAGCCTATCAATGCCTTTTTGTTTTCTTTCTCTTTATTGATTTGGATTTCCCAGACATTGTACAGTCCATGACCTGTTCTACTTGGGATGAGGCCACTGAGGACATGTCCGATTCATCCTCAGAAGCTGCCCAGTCCTGGTCTTGTAGGGCTGCGTACTGGTTTTGGACCACTACAAGATCCGAAATACCAGAGGGTTTTAGTGGTGTGGAAGAATGCACTGAGGATTTGGATCTTGTAACCATTTTGAAGCCAGTCCCCACAGCACCAGTGGGGGGGGTGGGGGTGCGCATCTCTCTTTCTATAGAAATAGGAGTTGACACCATGTCCTCAGCAGGATTGGTGTCCATGGCAGGCTCTTGAACCTCCTCAATCGCAAAAGAGGTAGCCTGATTGTGAGACCCTACAAACTCTGGGTCTGTACATACAGTTTCTTCTGGAGTGGGGGTCATCACATGATCACTATGCTGGGGGGGGGACTTCAGACTGATGCCCGTGGTATGAAGGAACAGTCCGAGGGGCAGCAGCTTCCTGGCATCGCTGATCACTTTGTACAGGGTCTGTGATCAACTTTAGTCTTTCTTTTGTGCCACAGTGACCTACAGATCCTGCTCTGTGCACAGGCTCTAGTCCAAGCTATTATGGGATGCCCAGGAGCAGGTTCAAAATGTGTGACCGTGCTCCTCACACAGGTTACACCTCATGGAGTTCGGACACTGTACACTATTATGCCCTACAACCCCACATAAGCCGCATGTAAGTTTCTCACATGCATTACTTGAATGCCCTGTGTCTCCACACCAAGAACATGTCCGGGATTGGCCCGGATAAAAAAAACACACGCCGTCCTTCCCCAAAAAGAAACAGACATGTGCTGTGTTTTGTTGTTAATGTGTTTCAATGTCACCTTAAATTTCCAGCCTCCCATCCAAAAATGTTCATCGTCTAATATCAGTTCAGGATAACTTATAACTGTACATTTTTGCTTGAGCCAGAAAGTAATATCTGCAACATTAACCCCCTCATTCCTAAAAAGGACAGTAACATGTTTAAAGGCAGGTTTCGTCAATGGTGTGGCTACAAATGGTTTCCAAAGGTGCGTATTCTTCAATAGCTGGTGCTGCTTCCAGAATCTCTCCAGTCCTGCCGGATGCTTAAAAGTGATATCGAACAAAGAATCCCCAGGCATATGTATCAGAGTGTACACTTCATATGCAAAAAATTTCATGCTGTCCTTGATCACAGACCGCCCCACGTAGTGGCGTTCTGGTAAGTCAGAGGAGCAACCCCTGTACTTTAACTGAATAGCATTGTGTCTTTTTGCAAGTTCAGAAGCAAGTCAGGAGGATGCAGGAAACAACCTTTCCCTAACATTGGAGGCCCAAACATTAGGTGGAGGGACTGCTGTCTGAAGTGCAGGCATAGGGAGTGCATCCCCCCCATCTTTAGTCTCTATATTTTGAAGATTGTCAGTTCTCGCTCTTAGAGTACCTAAATCTGGGTTCTAAAGGAATTTATTCAATAGGGACAATCCCTAATTCCTCAAGTGCTCTTATGTCATGCAGCATATCATCTGGGGCATTAGGAGATGCTGGTGGAATTTGGATACTAGGTTCACAAGTACCAGAACCCAGGGGAACAATAATATTTGACTTGGACACAGGTAAAGCAGAATCTTCAGTGACAATCTGACAGTTAGCTTCCCATCATGTTCCATCAGGTGATTGAGACCACCCAGCCTGTTCAAGGGCCTCACAAACCTAAGGGGGGATGCCTCCAGTGACAAGGAAGCTGTGGCAGTACCCCTTCTAGCGTCCAAAAAATTATCTTTGTGTTGTTGCTGTTTAGCATTTCGATCACCCCCACTCCCTTTCTTTGTTCCCCCCCTTTTTTGGCGGCCTTCTGCCACTCCAGTAGTAAATTTAGCTAGAGCTGGCCCACCAGATACCTCTCCGCTAGCATGCTGAGCTACTTCAATATCAGGGTGTATAGCTTTAGACTCCATGCTCCCCTCAGTTAGAATCTGAACATTGTCAGCAAAGGCAGAGCCAGCATCTGTACTTTGTACCATCTGTACCGTCACAGTCCCCAACACAGTACCTGCCAGGTCAGGAGCTTCCTTCGATCCTGCACCCATCTTGGGTTCCATTCCATTCCTTTCTTGAAGCCCTTTGGTTGTGGCCACCATTGCCATATTGCCCAATAGTGGAGCTGCCAGAAGCGCCGATTCATTCTCCCGACCGCAACGAAAAGCATTTCCAGCTGAAGATGCCTGGCCAAGTACTGGCATTCTTCTTCCTCTAAAACTTGTTTGCAACTCCACTGCTGATGAAACATTGACTGAGGAGTCTTGCACCACAGCAGGCCCCTCGTAATTCTGCATCACAGTGCCAGTTAGTGAAGCAACATCGCCGGTTACAGAGGTAATCTCCATCAAAACAGGGTCATCATTCACATTGGTCTCCATTTGTTCAGAGGCAGGGGAGGAGACCCTCTCCCCTACCTCACCAGTGTCCTCGCAGCTCACATACTCGGAAAGACTGGCTATACACGGAAATGAACAGCAGCTCCCCTACAGTCAGAGTAGGGGAATTTTTTATTAGAAGAGTTGGTCTGCATTACAAGCAAAAAGCAACAATACAACTTAGGCATGAAACAAAAGAAAACAAAAAAAAAAACAAAGAAAATTATACATTAGTTCAGGCAAGACAGTCAAAGCATGTACATATAATAAAATCATAAATGGAAACATAAATTAAGCCCAATGTTTACAATGAATCAATAAATGAGAAACTTTGGTTAGCTGGAAATGAGACATCAAATTTAACTAAGTTTTGTAATGCTTTTCGGACATTTGAAACTAGTTCAACCTGAGATACCCATTTTTGTTGCAATTACCACACATCATGCTTGCCAAATGTGATATTTGATGATGGCAGGGCTAGCATAAATAGTGTCAGGGTGGTATTCCCATTTAATCTAGGGTTAGTCCCATACATAACATCGGAGTAAGAAAGTTGGGAGAACAAAGGCTCCTGCCAATCTGCTGCTAAGAGAGACCAAAACTATTTAACATACACACAAACACTAAATAGATGTTGCTGAGTTTGAAATATTAAAAGACATGATTCTCGAGGGCAATATCGATCTAAAATCTGTGTTTTTTATTTCCATGCACTCTGAGCCTCCCATAGTTCCCTAACCAAAGACAGTCCTAAATATATGGTGGAATTCTAATATTCGTAAGCTGAGACAATACTGATTGTAACTGCACTACAGGGCAAAAGGGAAATTCAACAAAGGATTGCCTTTCGGAAAGTATTATAAACTAATACACTGCCTTCCTATCCATGTTTAATAGACTGTTATTAAAACATAGAAACATAGAATTTGACAACAGATACGGACAGGTTGGCCCACCCAGTCTGCCCATTTCCCTACCTAATGGATAAGCCGCAGATTCTAGTTAACCAACAGCCTACTTCCTCCTACCCCCACCCCCTAGAATTGCCCTATGTCTGTCCCATGCATTCTTGAATTCTCCCACTGTTTTTGACTCCACAACCACCTCAGGAAGACCGTTCCATGCATCCACAACCCTCTCCATGAAAAAAATACCTCCTCACATTACCTCTGAGCTGTCCCCCTTCTATCTTCAAATTGTGCCCTCTTGTTCTTGCACATCTCTTTTTCTAAAAGATGCTACCCTCTTGGACTTTGTTGATTCCCTTGAGGTACTTGAAAGTTTCTATCATGTCCCCCCTCTCCCTCATTTCCTCGAGGGTATACATATTAAGTTCCTTAAGTCTCTTCATATGTCTTCTGGTGCAGACCCTGCACCATTTTAGTCACCCTACTCTGGACTGCCTCCATCCTGTCTATATCCTTGCAGAGATTGGGTCTCCAGAACTGCACACAGTACTCCAGATGGGGTCTCACCAGCTGTCTGTACAGAGGAATAACAACTTCCTGTTTTCTATTGGTGATGAGTCTCCCTATACATTACAGTATCCCCCAGCCCTCCTTACTGCCCTCTCACATTGCTTGCCCACCTTTAGGTCATCTGAAATGACTACCCCCAGGTCCCTTTGCATTTTTGTTGTTGTTAGTATCTCACTCCCCATTGTGTACTCTTCCCCTGGGTTTTCATTTCCCAGGTGCATTACTTTGTACTTCTTAGCATTGAATCTAAGCTGTCATACATTTGACCATTCCTCCAACCTTGCCAAGTCCCTTCTCATCCTTTCCACCCCACCTTGTGTATCAACCCTGTTGCAGATCTATGTGCCATCTGGAAAGAGACATACTTTCCTTCCAGTGCCTCTGCAATGTCACTTATAAAGACATTGAAGAGGACGAGTCCTAGAACTGAACCCTGTGGTACCCCACTAGTAACCCCCTTTCTTCAGAGTGGACTCCATTTACTATTACCCTCTGTGTCCTGTTTTCCAGCCAATATATTACCCAGGCTACCATCTTGGGACCCACTCCAAGGCTGGCTAACTTGTTTATTAATCTTTTGTGTGGGACTGTGTCAAATGCCTTGCTAAAGTCTAGGTTAGCCATGTCCACAGCCCCTCCCTGATCTACTACTTTGGTCAACCAGTCAAAGAAAACTATTAGATTTGTCTGACATAACCTTCCCACTGTGAATCCATGCTGCCATGAGTCCTGTGCCCCAGTGGCCTCTAGGTACTCAACAGTTCTTTCCTTCAGAAGTGATTCTATTATTTTCCCTACCACTAAGGCCCCAGCGCACTGCTGATTTTAAACATTCTAGGCAATAGGGTGGGAGAACAAAGCCTTTTCCTAGGAGCCTAGTTTTATTGTGTTCCCAAATAGGCAGGTTCGGGGACAGCCACAAGTTTACCAAGGGTTTCCATAACTTAGAACCAGGACGAAGGACTGTACTAAAGTTATAACAATAAAAAATACTTTGGGGGAAAAAAAGCAACTGGGTGAATCATTCCCACACCACCCTCCTTAATGGGTCTGTATGTAAGTTCTCTTTTGATGGGATTTAAACGAGATCCCCAAAGAGCTTGGAAAAAAACACTAAACAGACGAGTAACAAGACATTGAGGAGGGGGAAGATATAACTGAAGTACAGGAAGATGGAAATAAGCAAAGATTTGATTAAACTAACTCTCTTTAGTTTCCCAATTTGCTTGTACTTTCAACTAGAAATTAATCTGTCAGCTCGACTAAGCCCTTTCTCCCAGTTCAGGAATGGAGCATTAGGAGGGCCAAAAGCAATACCTAGAATAGTGATTGGGTCAGGGGAGATACTAATCCCTCCTACATTCCCTGACGCAGGAATTGGAGTGAACCCCAAGGGGATCCTACGACTTTTACTAAAGTTAATCCTGGACCCCGAAACAAGGGAATAATCACTTAATACAGTAAGGCTTCTTCCTCAGTGGCCATCCCGAGAGTAAGTACCAGGTCATCTGCGTAGGCTAACATTTTTATCAGGGGGGCCCCAGCGGAGATCATAATGCCTTTAGCAGCTTGTGCCTGAAGAATAGACCTAATCAGGATATCAATTCCAAATACATATAAAGGGGGCTTAGGGGGCAACCCTAGCACACCCCTCTATTAACCAAAATTTGATTCCCACACCAACCATTTATGTTCAGAATTAGGTAGGCCTGTTTGTACAACAGCTGGATCCAAGCTACAAAAGTAGGGGGAATGCCAAATGCCTCTAACACTGTAAATAAAAAATCATGGGATAGCCTATCAAAGGCCTTCCCCTGGTCCACCCCTACTACTCAGCCCTGGGCTTTACCCACCTCCGCTTGAAAGAAAATTTCACAAAGTATGATAAGATTATCATGCTGCTGACGATCTGGCACAGCACAGGATTGCTCAGGGCTGATCAACTAAGAAGCGACTTTAACTAGCCTAGCTAAAAAAAATTTTACTAACAATTTGAGATCAGTATTAAGCATACTGAGTGGTCTCCAATTATTAATGTCAGAACGCTGGCCTTTTTTATGTATTAAAACCAAAATGGCTTCCTGCATGGAGGGTACAAATTTGGAATTAGCTGACATGTAATTAAATAGTACAACTAAAACTGGGGCATCTTTAAACTGTTTATATAGTCCTGCCCCTAGTCCATCAGAGCCAGGGGCAGAGTCACTTTTTAACTGACCAATGGCCAGGAGGACTTCCTCCTTTGTAATGGCCTGGGACGGGGCAAAATATCTTTCTGTAATGCTTGGGTTACGTGTAAGGAATCTAAGTACTCCCCAGCCGGGGAACAGACTGGACGGGTTCCAAAAAGATTATGAATTTGAGATTCCACTACCTGTAAAATACTCTGAGGTGTGGACACTGTCTGGCCAGAAGGAGTAACAAGCTCAGTTATAATTCTAGAATCAGTCCTGCTCTTGCAGTCTTTATAGGGATCAGTGCCCTCTTTAATAAGCTTGGTACCAGATTGGGCTGGGCCCTATCATATTGTAGAGCCATCATCTGTTTTTGATGACAACAATCTGTGTACTGTAATCCATAGAGGTAGTTTCAGATAGGGAAATTAACCGCTGCAGTTGCTGCCTTAAATGTAAATGATCTAAATACTGTTTGTTAGAGTGAAAGAAAGATTTTTTTCTGAAACAGACTTTTCCAAGAATATTTTGTGTCCTCCCACCAATCTGCTAAATCTTCATATAGTTCCACCATGGATAATCTAGCTGACCATTTCTGTTGCCATGATTTCTGAATTTTAGGGTCGGATAAGAGGGCCTCATTCAACCTCCAATTGTTCTTCCTGCATTGAGGAGTATTGCACTAGGAAATTTTGCCCTAAGTGCAACATGGTTTGAAAATGCATCTGCATGGGTATGAATGTCTAAAACATGAAGAATGTTAAACAGAAAAACAAACTCATTCCTGGTCTTGCTGGGGCCCCTGAAGTAAGTAAATCCTTCAGAGGAGTGGAGACACCAATAGGCATCTTTGAGAGCAGCAGTGGTGATAATTTGCTGCAGAGCCACTGAATCACTAAATAATTTTATTGTTTGCAGACCCCTGTCTGCCTGATGTAAGCTGCAGTTGAAATCCCCAACCATATAACCAACCAGGAGGTATGGAGAAATAGCTGACTATCTTTAAATAGGGATGCTCTAAGGGCTTTAGTCTGGGGGGCATAAATTGCAATCAATCTAAAACGCTCAGAGAAAAATGAAACATCCAATAATAGAGCTCTCCCAGGGCAGATATCTACAAGTCTAGCAACTTAAATTAAGGGGTTGGAGACAAAAATTTCCATCCCATCGCAGGTATTCACCTTCACTGACCAAAAGAAAGGCTTGAGTTGCCATGCTCGGGCTGCCTGCTGTAATTCAAAGGATGTTTTGAGCCTGGTGTCAAGCAGACAAATAATATTGCTAGGGGTCTCCTGCAAAGTGAGCATGGTGCCAGTCAATTTCCTAGTGCCTTTAATGCTATTAACGTTAATGGTAGTGAGGGTTAAGTGATCCATGGGAAATAGGGAAAAAAAAAGAGGGAAGAAAAAGCAATCACTGACAAACTACGGAGTCTTAGATTTTCTCCTTTGTCTAGTACGTTTGGCAACAGAATCAGGCTCCCCACCTTCCTCAGTGTCAGTATTAGAAAGGATAGAGGCAGTATCCGTACCTTCTTCATCTGAGTCTTTGTCAGAGGAAAGGGTGACATATCTATTAGCTTTCAGAGAACCTGGAGAGGGGGTTTGGGTAGGCTTGGGCACCCATATTTTTTTGCTGACCACTTTCCCTGACCAGTTTAATTTCTTTTGAGATACTAGTTTAAAGAGGGTTTCTGCTGGGGAGGAGGGGGCATTACAGAAGGAGTAGGCTACTTTCCTCTACAGGAGGGTCAACTGGGAGGTGGGGGGGGACTGGGATCTCCTGCTTAAGTCTGATCAGCTTCAATCGGGGAGACAACTGGGCCTTGAGTGGAATCTGAAGCCAATAGTTCAGATGGGGGATCCTGTTGTAAAGAGGCCAACCCTGCTCACAGAGTTTGTTCAGCCACCTGTTTGGCCTGTTGCTGCTGGGCCATATTAATAATGCCTTCGTGCGAGGGGCACTCTTTACGATTGTGTGAGGCCCAGGGACATCGGCCATAGGTGTGGCCTGTGTGCTCACACAGGTTGCATTTAAATAAGTTTAAATATTTTTCAGAACTATACCCAAACTCCAGACAGTGGCTGCACTTCACAGAGTCACAAGCAGAACTGAGATGGGCTCTACAGCCACATTTAAAACATGACCTTGGTTGGCCTATATAAACAAGCATTTGTCAATGCCAAATGTTTGCTTGCTGGCATTGGCAGTGGTAGTGTAGAAGTTACAGAGCTGCGTAATAGCAATGGCAGTGAAGTATTGAACTGAAGCCAACCCCACCACCACCCTGCAGAGAGTGACAGGCATTGGGGTGTGCCTTTGGGTCGTCAGCCATAACGGCCATGCCATTTCAGTACACCCCACCCTGCAGACACTGGCAAGTGTCATGGTGTTCCTTGGGGTCTTTGGTTCTTATTCGCACCACATTCCATTAGGAAATACAGTGGGATGGGTGCGATATAGGAGAATGGGGTGGACTTTGGGGCCGAAGAGTCCAAGGCATACCTCAATGCTTCTCACTGGCTGCAGGGTGTGGAATGGTATGAGCATTACAGGCAAGAATCCCAAGTCACACCCCTGATGCCTGTCATTCTCTACAGGATTGGGCATTATGGTTGGAAACCCTAATACCTCAGGCATTCGTTGGTATTTTCACTCCAAATGTTCAACATGGTATTTTTGTGACCCCACCTCATGAACAGGGGGAATATCAGTTTCTTAACCGTAAGCATTACTGCTACCGGCATTTAGCATTCCAAGGTGCAAAACATTCGAACAGGATGTAAAAATGACAGCTGTACTGTTCATGGGGAGGTTAAAAAATGGCAATGTTGTAAATCTGTAGTAAAAATATTTAAAAAATGGTAAAGTCATGGGTACATAGAAACTGTACAACGCACACCGTAATATAATTAGGTTGGGGATTTTTACAGCAGATTGTCAACTCAGGCATTTTGGTGCCTCCGATCATGAACAGTGTCACTGTGATTTTCTTTATCTGTCCGAACAATAGTTTCCCACAGCGACCTCGATCTCTGTGCTGAAAGTGTGGAAACACTTGGCCATGTTGTGAAAAATGACAGCTGTACTGTAAATAAGGCAGTGTGGAAAAATGCCACTGGTGAAAATCTGGACTTAAAATATTTCAAAGTCATGAACTTACAGGTGCGTGGAAACTGCGCATAATGCTCGCACGTAACACAGTAATTTTATGGACTTTTGTCACCAAATTTTCAACGTAGCCATTTAAGACCTCTGCTCATGAACAATGTAACTGTGATTTTCTTAATCTGTCCCAAACATTGCTTTCACACACCAACAGCACTATTGTACTTCATGTCGTGAAAACACATTTTGAGGCAGTATATGAAAAATGGCAGCTGTACTGTTCATAAGGATGTGTAATAAAATGGCAATGTTGAAAATCTGGAGTGAAAATATTAAATTTGCAAACTTATGAGCATGCATAGGAACTGCGCAATGCACCACGTAAAACAGTCATTTTTAGGAATGTTTTCACCAAATTTTCAACATAGCCATTTAAGACCTCTGCTCATGAACAGTGTCACTGTGATTTTTCTTAATGTGTCCCTTCATTGATTTAGCATGAGCAAGCGCCACACTGTGGTACATAGTGGGAAACACATTTTGGGCAAGATGTGAAAAATGACAGCTGTACTGCTCATAAGGAGGTGTGGTAAAATGGCAATGTTGAAAATCTGGAGTGTAAATATTGAAAATTCGTGAACTTACGAGCGTGCGTAGGAACTGCACAACGCACGCTCGTAAAACAGTCATTTTTTGGAATTTTTTCACCAAATTTTCAACATAGCCATTTTAAGACCTCTGCTCATGAACAGTGTCACTATGATTTTCTTAATTTGTCCCGTACATTGATTTAGTATACCGACTGCACTATTGTGCACTACATGGGCGGAAACACGTTTTGGGTGAGATGTGAAAAATGACAGCTGTACTACTTATAAGAAAGTGTGGTAAAATGTCAATGTTGAAAATCTGGAGTGAAAATATTGAAAATTTGAGAACTTACGAGCGTGCATAGGAACTGCACAATGCACGCTCGTAAAACAGTCGTTTTTTGAAATTTTTCCACCAAATTTTCAAAATAGGCTTTCTGAGAGCCCACCTTATGAACACTGGCAGTGTCATTTCATTAATCGGTCCCGAAAGGTGATTTCGCGCAGTGATTGCGAAATCACCCTTCGGGCCCGAATAACGCCATGACAGTGACATCATTCATGAGAATGGGTCCCAAAAACCCCATGTTGAAAATTTGGTGCAAAAATTCCAAAAAATGCCTGAGATATGCAACAAAGTTGAAAACCCCTATCTAGCCCATTATACAGCTTACCGGCATTTCCTCAGTTCGCGGTCGGCTTTGAAGAGTGCAGACGTGTTCCCGGTCCACCGGAGATCGTTGCGCCAAGGTCCAGAGGTAAGTATGGGGTGAGAGGGGGTGTGGGGAGGCAGGGTGTGCATAGGGTGAGTGTGGGTTGTGGGAGGGGGGCCAGGGAGACTACGTGGGACCATTTTTTCTTTACAGGTGTTCTTTTTGTTTCCAATGATGACGCAGGACGTTTGCCATGCTGGGGTGGGCTCCCAGCATGGCACAAGGACAGTTGGGGGGCATTCAGGCGATGGGGGATTGGGCACCCCCGTTGCCCAAAGCATCGATTGCCAAGCTGGGGTGGGCTCCCAGCGTGGCACCCAGTACTGGGGGTGAGGACAGTGGAGCCGACGGGGATTGGGCACCCCCAGCTATATCATGAGTTGCCACGCTGGGGTTGGCACCAGCATGGCATTTGAAGAACTTTGGGGGCAGGGCGCAGCACAGCCAGCCAGTTAGGCACCCGTTTGCTATACAGTGTGTGCGTGCATGCGGGCGCACACGCGCCTGCGTGTGCGATGTGTGTGGGGGAGCTGGCATGAGCAAGCGATATCTTATCGCTGCTCACTGAAGCGTAGCTCCCCCTTTGAACTGTATGCCACTGCATTTTGGAGCTTGTCATAGACAGCTCCAGCATGCATTGGCTTACAGGGGCCACGCCTGCCAACACATTGATTGAATTGGAAGAGCGGGTGACATGCCTCCGAAATCTCGGATGATGACACTATGTTTCTTGCACATGCGTGCAAGCAAACATAACAAACATAATAAATGTATCTTAATTTTTGAAGACCGTTTTTTTCTTTTTTGTGCGTGCATATGTGATGTATGAATGAGGGCTCCACTCACTGTAGATCAAGGGAGGATGTGAAACGGTGCAGGTACATGGGGGAGGGTGAACAAAGTGGTAGACAGTAAGCCCTACCAGAGCTTCAGGCTGATGTAGCACAGCTGGACTAAGGCAAGGGAGGATGTGAAATGGTACAGGTACATGGGGGGGTGAACGAAGTGGTAGACAGTAAGCTCTACCTGAGCTTCAGGCTGATGTTGCACAGCTGGACTAAGGCAGAAGCACCCACGGCATGTTCTTATAGTCCCCATGTATATGTCCATTTATGTTCTTACAGCGCTGATTGCTAACTGAGCCAAGATGTAAAACAGACACTAAAATGTCAGGTTTATTTCAGGTGACTATGTTCTTATAGTCACCATTTATATGTCTGTTTATGTTCTTACAGCGTTGATTGCCTAACTGAGCCAAGATGTAAAACAGATACTAAATTGTCAGGTTTATTTCAGGTGACCAGGATCATAGTGGGGAGAAGGGGCAAGCGAAACAATGTCCTGAGAATGTGCTTAAACTTATTAACCGTTGCTGTGCCAAGGGTGATACACGGTCCAGAATCTCTACGTTTAAATTATGTTTGCAGCCTAAAGGTGATTGGTGGATTGGCATTTACATTACTCAGTGGCAAATCTTTTCATACTTTTGTGATCATCGGTTAAGATATAACCATTAACTGATGAGACACTTGGGCATGAAACTGTGCTACCAGCAAAGTTGCATTTGCAAAGCCCTGAATATTTATCTGTTGATAATGAAATGAAAACTGTCAGCTGATAACATTCAGCCACTGTCCATTGCACAGAATAGACATCTCACTGATAGATCTGGAGCAAAGGGACATGCACTTGCCAATAACACCACTACAACTCCAGACACGGAAGAAAGAATTTCATGCATTTTCATCGCTGTTAACTTTTTCAGCATTTTAAAACAGTTACTTAGCATCTGCACTAAGATGTTACATGTCGCTGAACTGAATTGTGACACCAGAATCCCTGCGATCAACATTTGTCAGCAAAAGTGAATTGAAAAAATCAATAGATGTATAAATGGTAAGTGACATGAGTCAATAACAACATATCTGCATGTAATACTTGGCTTAAAATTTGAGCACCACCATATTCCGCACTACAGGCGTCAAACAGGGATGCCATTTATAATTCAGCTAATGTCAAGCAGTTTTCGAGCCATAAAAGTATTACTGTATCAGTATGGTGGCAGCAACAGGATCAGGAAATTATGAAACAAAATGCAACAGCCTACGTCGGCCATATGTTGTGCGGTGGAGAGGTGCATGAGCACCCAGGGTGGGCTGTTAGGCGGCTTCAGATTCACCGGAGAAAAGGGTGGATTCAATTGTGAGCTACAGTTGAATTTGTGTTTTCTTTTTCTATACCTAGTTTTCGCTATTTTGTTAGGGCACATGTCCAACCCTAAGATGTTTAGGGTCACAAGGTGATGTGACTTCATTGAGCACCTGATTTGAGAAAGAGCTGTGTGATTCTATCTAAATGCCAGCTCACGGCAATTCAGAGAAAAAAAAATATTTTGAAGCTGCATTACCAGACTAAGTGTGCAGTTTAGTGAATTACCACACAGGGGTGTGTATATGACAGCACTAAAAGGCGCATTAAAGTGCTTCAGTCATGAAAACCTCCTCCACTGGCTGCTGCTGAAATGCATAGCAGTATGTTCTCCTTTGTGCATTCTGGCTGTTCTTTGCTTCAGCTGCAGGTAGTACAGTACACTCAAGTTCGTTTGCATAGGTTTTAGCAGCGAGGAGTTCACATTGACAGAGTCTAGTAAGAGAAAATGCTTGGAATTACACATACAAAGAAGTCTGAGTTTACATCAAATGCTGAGGTATTTTTTTTGGAGGATTAGAACCCATGGAGTCCATGAAGGTGTGCTTTGGAGAGCTGGCGTGTGTAAGGACTGTTAGGCACCCACACATTTTGGTGGTCCTGCTTTGGCAGGGAGCAGTTTATTAAAGTAATGATGTGTGGCTTGACTCTCTAAGCTAGACAAGACTACACCATTCTATCAGGCAACCGACACAGTTGATCTGTGTGTGTGTGGGGGGGGGGAGGAGCTGCTCACTGAAGCGTAGCTTCCTCTTTCAACTGTATGCCACTGCATTTTCAACTGCTGTCATAGACAGCTTCAGCAGTGATTGGAGAACTGTGACCACGCCTGCAAACACATTGACTGAATTGGAAGATGCTGACACACCTCTGAAAAACTCAGATGATGGCACTATGTTTCTTGTTCATGCGTGCAAGCAAACATAAAAATGGAACCCCTAACTCAGCCTAGGTAAAAGGTACAGGGGAGATGCACAGGCCCAGAGTTGGTGGTATACAATTTTACCCTTACTCTCCACCCCTCATCCCAAATCTGCTCACTATCAAGTGTGGGAGTGGGTCTGTTGAGAATTTCACAACACTGGTGGAGCCAAAAGAGTATATCCTCACACTGACTCCTTCATTCTTGAACATGATGGTGATATTTTTACCTGCTGGCTTGGTAAGGGGGATGGCTTGAAAGGGAGACCAAAGCGGGGTATTTTTTAATGCAGAATATTGAGTCCAAAATCTGTCTAGACTGGATACATTTTTAAAACTCACATCAAAGTTGTCATGCCCTAAATTAATGAGGGCAAAAACTTCAGACGAAAAGAATTTTAAAGAACCTTTGAACAGAGTTTTCGCTATGTAAATTCTATCTGGGGGATCAGTAAGGCCTCCTTTATACAAAATGTGAACATCATTTCGTTGAGAAGCAGGTTCCCTCTTATTTTGAAAGAGATCAGACAGTTTAAAGGCAGCATCCACTCCCACACCCTCCCCAGTTGTGGCATTTTGCAGAAGTTTGGGAAAAGGACCTAACCTAACAGGAACAGTATGGTCTTGAGTGTCCATCTCCCCACTTGCCACAGTATTAGGCATATTCAAGAGATCCACAACATTTGAAACATTAGAAGCAGAAGAAAAAATACAGTTACCCGGGGATACGGTGGAGCTCTCCGAAGAGGTGGTGGCCACAGGAGCTGATGAGTTAGCAAGCATTTTGACATAAGAAGGGTCATGTACTGTATATTTGGAGTCCAAAGTCCCATATCAGATTGTTCCCATCCTGTGTCTTCCAAGGCATGAGCAGGGGACCAGTTTGGGCCCCCAATTTCTGAGTTTCTCGGGGGTAAAGCACTAGGCCCAAGACCTATGCTGGTTGCAGGCTGTTGCTCTGTCATAGTACTTTGAGAAGACTTGCTCCATCCTCTAGACATCTGAGGAGCAAAACTGTGAACCGCTGGATTCATGCACAAGGATTCACTCACAGCCATTTTTCTTGGCTGAAAACTTCACCCAGGTGTTTCTGTTTAATGTCAGAGGCTAAGGGAGCAGGCTTTGGGCACACAAGAGACTCCTTGCTTGAACTGCCAGTAGGTTTCCCACAGGTCATAGACAAGGATGCATTCGGGAGAAGTTTCAGGGGAATTCTGTGCAACTGAGTCCACGTCAGCCGACTGCTGACTCATTGCGGGGATGACTGGCGCTTTCTGCAGTTTGACACCTGGCGCCTTCTCCGCTAAAGCAGCTAAAGTTAGATCTATAACCTGCACCTGTTTGAACAGGCTCACCTTCTTCAGAAGAATCCGTTCCTTTTCTGACAGGTTTTGGGTTTGTTCCTCTGTTTCAGACACTTCAGAGACATCCAGAGGTAAGACAACCTCTTCTGCATCACAAAAGTAAATCACAGCTAAAGCAGCATCTACAGCCTCTTGAGAAGAGATAGCAGGGGAGGGGGCCTTCTCCCCTGCATCTTCCACGTACTTACTCTTCGGTGGTTCCTCTGGACTGGCCATCCTAGCAGACGGCCAAGGGTTCCCCCTTCTGGCTGAGTAGGGGAATTTTTATTATTATAATATCAAAACCAAAGGAATAACAAACAGTGTTATGTCACACAAAATAATATACAAATCATACAGTGAACAAAATCAATAAAGTATTACAGTCATACGTTATCAGATTAGCATAAAAGAAAATATATATATAGAAGAAAACGTCCCCCTCCTCCTTACTGAAACAGTAGGAGAATTGTTTAGTAAAACTTCAACAACAAATACCACCTCATTGCTCGCTTCGGAACCAACTCCCCCCCAAGGAGACATCACTGTGAGGCTCTTAAAGACCTACACTGGCCGACACTAAGGCATAAATTATCCTATGCCGCTGCCTGCCTTACCTATAAATTCTCCTCCCTTGGCCACCCGCCTCACCTTAGTGGCCTGCTCACCCCTAAAGTCTCCATCCGAAACCTTCGGTCTACTACCAGTCGGCTCCTGAACATCCCCCATATTCGGACCAACCAAGGTAAGTGCTCCTTTTAGTACATGGCCCCTCACTTCTGGAACTTGCTCCCCGCAAGCTTGCTTGACAAACCCTCCCTCTCCTCGTTCAAAGCCAGTCTTAAAGCATACCTTATTGAGCTGAGCCTCTGCGGCTATAACCCCTAGATCATGTACTCAACCTAACCCCTCTTAATTGACAACTGACTAATATCTTGCTCCCCTTGGACTAGCTAAAAGCAAACGCTAATGTCACTATAGACCTGTTGCAATGTAACTGTACTCTCCAACTCTGTCTAAATGTACCCTACTGACTGTGTATGTACTCTGAAACTGTCTTACTGTATCCTCACCTAATGTAAAGTGGTTGGTGTACTCAACCCCGGGTCACCCCTGAAAAAGGGATCTCTGGTCTCAGAGGGCTTACCTGGTCACCAAAATCTAAATAAATAAATAAATAAATGATAACAGACTGTGTTAAAGTCACACAGATCTATAAATCATTAAATAATAAAAATCAAATAAGTATTACATACATACTATGTCTAGTTTGCTTCTAACTAGTATTTAAACCCCCCAAATTTTAAATCCTAAACATGAAAAACCCTCCTCCCATCTCCTACTAAAGGAGTAGGGGAATGTTTTATTTATTGTCATCGCAAAATGAAAACAAGCATTTGTCAATGCCAAATGTTGATGGCCTTGGTCCGTTGAGATAGCTCAGTGGCCCTCTGGAACTCGCTTATTCTGTTTCACCCAGTGCTGCAGGCTGCTGTTTTGTACTGAGCTCCTGTCTGCATTGGAACCCTATTCTGTCCACAAAGAAATCCGCAGCTGGCCTGACAGAGCTCCGTTGAGGTGGGTCACTCCCTCTCTCTTACTCGCTCATTCTGTTTCTCCTTGTGCTGCAGGCTGCCCTTTTGTACTGGGCTCCTGCCTCTGTTGGTGGCTTTTTCTGCTCACAAAGAACTCTGCAGCAGTCCCGACACAAGTCTGTTGAGGTTGCTCACTCCCCCTGTCACTCGCTCGTCTGTGTCTGCCAGTGCTGCAGGCTGGCCTTTTGTATAGGCCTCCTGTTTGCGATGTTGCCTTTTTTCTGCCCACAGAGGAATCTGCAGCTGTCACGATAGAGCTCCGTTGTGCTCGCTCACTCCCCCTCTCTCACTCGCTCGTTCTGTTTCTCCCACTGCTGCAGGCTGCCCTTTTGTACTGGGCCCCTGGGTGCATTGCTGCCTTTTTCTGCCGACAAAGAAATCCATAGCAGTCCCAACAGAGCTCTGTTGAGGTCACTCACTCCCCCTCCCTCACTCTCTCGCTGGTTCTGTGTCTCCCACTGGTGCAGGCTGTCCTTTTGTACTGGGCTCCTGCCTGCGTTAGCAGCTTTTTCTGGCCACAAAGAAATCTGCAGCAGTCCCGACACAGCTCCGTTGAGCTTGCTCACTCCCCCCCCCTCTTAGTCACTAGTTCCATTTCTGCCGGCACTGGAGGCTGGCCTTTTGTACTGGGCTTCTGCCTGCATTGCTGCTTTTTTCTGCCCACAAAGAAATTTGTAGCAGTTACGATAGCGCTCCGTTGAGCTCGCTCACTCCCCCTCTCTCACTTGCTCGCTCTGTTTCTTCCAGCGCTGCAGGCTTCTCTTTTGTACTGGGCTCCTGCTGCATTGCCGCCTTCTTCTGCCCAAAAACAAATCAGCAGCAGTCACGATAGAGCTCCGTTAAGCTCGCTCAGTCCCCCTCTCTCAATTGCTTGTTCTGTTTCTCCCACCAATGCAGGTTGCCCTTTTGTACTGGGCCCCTGTGTGCATTGCTGCCTTTTTCTGGCCACAAAGAAATCCGCAGCAGTCCCAACAGAGCACGTTGAGCTCACTCACTCCCCATCCCTCACTCGCTCGTTCTGTGTCTCCCACTGCTGCAGGCTGTCCTTTTGTACTGGGCTTCTGCCTGTGTTGGCATCATTTTTTGCCCACAAAGAAATCTGCAGCTGTCCCAACAGAGCTCCGTTGAGGTCACTCACTCCACCTGTCTAACTTGCTCATTCTGTTTCTCTTGGCGTTGTAGGCTGCCATTTTGTAGTGGGCTTCTGCCTGTGTTGGCACCATTTTTCTGCCCACAAAGAAATCTGCAGCAGTCCCAACAGAACTCCGTTGAGCTTGCTCACTCCCCCTCTCTCACTCGCTCATTCCATTTCTGCTCATGCTGCAGGCTGCCCTTCTGTACTGGGCTCCTGCCTGCATTGCCGCCTTCTTCTGCCCACAAAGAAATATGCAGCAGTCACAATAGAGCTACATTGAGCTGGCTCACTCACTCCCTCTCTCACTCGTTCATTCCATTTCCTGCTCATGCTGCAGGCTGCCCACTTCTGTACTGGGCTCCTGCCTGCATGCCTGTCTTCTGCCCCAAAAAATATGCAGCAGTCACAATAGAGCTACATTAGTGGCTCCTCACTCCCCTTCTCTCACTCGTTCATTCTGTTTTTCCCACCGCTGCAGGCTGTCCTTTTGTACTGGGCCCCTGTGTGCATTGCTACCTTTTTCTGCCCACAAAGAAATCTGCAGCAATCACAACAAAGCTCAGGTAAGCTCACTCACTCCCCTTCCCTCACTCACTCGTTCTGTGTCTCCCGCTGCTGCAGGCTGCCCTTTTGTTTTGGGTTCCTGCCTGTGTTGGCGGCTTTTTCTGCCCACAAAGAGATCTGCAGCAGTCCTGACACAGCTCCGTTGAGGTCGCTCACTCCCCCTCTGTCACTCGCTCGTTCCTTTTCTGCCGACGTTGCAGGCTGGCCTTTTGTACAGGGTTCCTGCATGCATTGCCACCTTTTCCTGCCCACAAAGAAATCCACAGCAGTTATGATAGACCTCCGTTGAGCTCACTCACTCCCACTCTCTCACTCACTCGTTCGTTTCTGTTGGCGCTGCAGGATGGCCTTTTGTACTGGGCTCCTGCCTGCATTGCCACCTTTTTCTGCCCACAAAGAAATCTGCAGCAGTCACTATAGAGCTCTGTTGAGGTCGCTCACTCCCCCTGTGTCACTCGCTCATTCTGTTTCTCCTGGTGCTGCAGGCTGCCCCTTTGTACTGGGCTCCTGCCTCTGTTGGCACTTTTTTCTGCCCACAAAGAAATCTGCAGCAGTCTCGACAGAGCTCCATTGAGCTCGCTCACTCCCCGTCTCTCACTCGCTCATTCTGTTTCTGCTGGCGCTGCAGGTTGCCCTTTTGTACTGAGCTCCTGACTGCGTTGCTGCCTTTTCCTGTCACAAACAAATCTGCAGCAGTCATGATAGAACTCCTATGAGGTTGCTCACTCCTCCTGTCTCACTCGCTCATTCTGTTTCTCCTGGTGCTGCAGGCTGCCCTTTTGTACTGGGCTCCTGCCTCTGTTGTTGCCTTTAGCGCCCACAAAGAAATCTGCAGCAGTCCTGACAGAGCTCCATTGAGCTTTCTCATTCCGCGCTCTCACTCGCTCGTCCTGTTTCTGCCTCTGCTTCAGGCTGCCCTTTTGTACTGGGATCCTGCCTGCATTGCCACCTTCTTTTGCCCACAAAGAAATGTGCAGCAGTCATGATAGAGCTCCATTGAGCTCGCTCACTCCCCCCCTCTCTCACTTGCTCATTCTGTTTCTCCCACTGCTGTAGGCTGCCCTTTTGTACTGGGCCCCTGCATGCATTGCTGCCTTTTTCTGACCACAAAGAAATCTACAGCAGTCCCGACAAAGCTCTGATCAGCTCGCTCACTCCCTCTCTCTCACTTGCTCATTCCGTTTCTTCCGGCTCTGCAGGCTGGCCTTTAGTACTAGGCTCCTGCCTATGTTGCCGGCTTTTGCTGCCCACAAACAAATCCACAGTAGTCACGATATAGCTCCATTGAGCTCACTCACTCCCCCTCTCTCACTCACTCATTGTGTTTCTCCTGGCCCTGCAGGCTGCCCTTTTGTACTGGACTTCTGCCTGCATTGGCACATTTTTCTGTCCACAAAGAAATCAGCAGCTGTCCCGACAGAACTCTGTTGAAGTCACTCACTCCCCCTGTCTTACGCACTCATTCTGTTTCTCCTGGCGCTGCAGGCTGCCCTTTTGTACTGGGCTCCTGCCTCTGTTGGCACCTTTTTCTGCCCAGAAAGAAACCTGCAGCAGTCACGATAGAGCTCCGTTGAGCTCGCTCACTCCCCCCCCTCGTCGCTCGTTCTGTTTCTTCCTTCACTGCAGGCTGCCCTTTTATACTGGGCCCCTGTGTGCATTGCTGCCTTTTCCTGCCCACAAAGAAATCTGCAGCAGTCCCAACAGAGCTCCATTGAGCTCACTCACTCCCCCTCCCTCACTCGCTCATTCTGTGTCTATCAGCGCTGCAGGCTGCCCTTTTGTATTGGGCTCCTGCCTGTGTGGCACCTTTTCCTGCCCACAAAGAAATCTGCAGCAGTCCTGACAGAGCTCAGTTGAGCTCGGTCACTCTCCCCCCTCTCTCACTCGCTTCATCCTAATCTGTTCCAAACACTAATTTCCAACAGCGATTGCGGTATTGTGTGCCGGAAGTGCAAAAACACATTTCAGCCAGGATGTGAAAAATGACAGCTGTACTGTTCATAAGGAGGTGTGGAAAAATGTCAGTGTTGTATATGTGGCGTGAAAATATTACTAATTTGCAAAGTTACAAGGGTGCATGGAAACTGCTCAACGCATGCTCGTAACACAGTCATTTTATGGACTTTCATTGCAAAATTTTCAACATAGGCATTTTAGGACCTCTGCTTATGAACAGTGTCAGTGTGATTTTCTTAATGTGTCTCAAACACTGATTTCCCACAGCAACCGCGCTATTTTGCACCGGAAGAGCAAAACCAAATTTCGGCCAGGATGTGAAAAATGACAGCTGCACTGTTCATAAGAAGGTGTGGAAAAATGGCAATGTTGAAAATCTGGAGTGCAAATATTATAAATTTGTGAACTTACGAGCGTGCATGCAAACTTCATAATGCTGCCTTTCGTAACACAATCATTATGGGTATCGTCAAAATTTTCAACATAGGCATTTTAGGACCTCTGCTCATGAACAATGTCACTGTCATTTTTGTAATCTGTCCCTAACGCTGATTTCCCACAGCGACTGTGCTATTCTGCGCCAGAAGTGCGAAAACACATTTTGGCCAGGGTGTGAAAAATGACAGCTATACTTTTCACAAGCAGGTGTGAAAAAATGCCAATGTTGAAAATCTGGGGTGGAAATATTGCAAATTCACGAAGTTATGAGCATGCGTAGAAACTGTGTAACACACGCTTGTAAAACAGTAATTTTTTGGATTTTTCCCACCAAATTTGCAACACAGACTTTTTGAGAGCCCACCTCATGAACACTGGCACTGTCGTTTCATTACTCGGTCCAGAAAGGTGATTCCGGGCAGTGACCGCGGAATTACCTTTCGGGGCTGATTAACACCATGACAGTGATAGAATTCATGAAGATGGGTCCCAAAAACCCCATGTTGAAAATGTGGTGCCAAAATTCCAAATAATGCCTGAGATATGCATCAAAGTTGAAAAAACCCTATTTATTCCATTATACAGCTTACCGGCATTTCCTCAGTTCGCGGTCGGCTTTGAAGAGTGCAGACATGTTCCCGATCCACTGAAGATCATCGCGCTGGACTCCGGAGAATGCGTATAGGGGTGAGAGGGGAGGCAGAGTGCGCAATGGGTGGGTGCGGTTTGTGGGGGTTAGGGAGACCGCCGAGGAACCGTTTCCTTTTTCACAGGTCAAAAAAAAGCAATGCGGGACCGTTTTTGGTTTTTAGGGGCATGTGGCATGCTGGGGTGGGCTCCCAGTGTGCCACCAGACTCTTTCTTTAGGGGAGGCAGCTGTAGCCAATGGGGATTTGGCACTCCCATTGTTACACAACAAAAAGAGGCACATCATGCCGGCAGGGATTGGGTACCCCCGTCGGCATGCAACAAAAGGGGGGGTGACATTATGCCGACTGGGATTGGGCACCCCGTCAGAAAAAAAACCAAGGGACTGGACACGATGCTGAGGAAGATTGGGCACCCCCTTGGCAAACAATCGGACAATGCAAAAGAGCCCTGCAATGAGGGGTCGCTCCCTCATTGCAGCGGTCATTGCAGTGGATGACTCTGCAATGATGAGGCAGCCCCTGATTGCAGCGGCTATTTTTTTAGAAGTTGGTGGCACGCTGGCTGAACTAGTGTCAGCAGCAGCATGCCACGGCATTGGGGGAAGCCGGCCAAGCCTTTTAAGGCTGTGGGGGCATTGGCCACAACAGTACCGTGCCTCCACAACCTGCTTCTGGAGAAAGCTGCTGCAATATGTTTCTTGCACATGCGCTCAATCAACATAATGAATACAAACGGTGTTAATTCACACTAATACTAAGCAAGTACATGGTAAACAAAAACAAATAAAAAAATGCAAACATACATTATTGGAACAATATGAAAGGAACTGTGTATAAAATGCTCCCTCCTCCCATTAAAGGAGCTAGGGAAGTTACAAATATATTGTCCCAATCATAATCATACTAAAGGAGATCGAAAACAAAGGAAAATATTTCATCATACATTAATTGTAGATATGAGTAATCCATATTTATACATAGCCCCTTTTCCCATCTTTACTAAAGGAGTAGAGGAATAATTAGTTATCAACAAGGAAACATTGAAAAAAGCAGTATTACGCCATGTAGAGTCCTAAACAAAAACCAGTATAAATTATAAAATAAAACTTAAAGGTCAAATATACAGAAGAAGAGAGAAAATATACTAAACTCACAAAATAATTTCAGCATTTGTTATTCTAAGTAAAATACAACACCGAATAAACAAACCCTTCCCATCACCGCTAAAAAAAGGTGAGGGGATTTGAGACGTAACACATATAGAGCCAATCAATAGACTTCCATCTAGTTCCCATAACTTAAACTGGGGTTTCACATCCTTCTGAATATTTTAATCTCCTGATTGAAGCTTCTACTAAAAAAAACAATTCATCTGGCGCATAATGGATCTGTTGAATAGTCAAATGACAACGAACAAACCAGATATGAAATTTAAAACAAACCAGAAACAACCACATTGTAGCCTTATCATGTTTAGTCCACAGAAAAGGCAGAATGCCCAAACACAGAGGGCGGGATATTCAGAGTGGATGCGCCGTGCGCAACAGGGATGCGCCAGTGCAAGTACAGAAATGTGCCATTGTGCGATATTCAGCGGGAGGCAGCTGTGCAATGCAACAAGCAATGTGCCAGAACGCAACAGTAATGAATGCATGTGCAACCATAGGGGGCGGAACCATGAATAACATGCGCAGTGTGATATTCAACAGCATGCGACGTGCGCAATAGCGGAGCAAGCAGAAGTTGCGCGACAGCAGAAATGAGCCAAAATAAAAGGGAGCAAGAGAGGGGAGGAAGAACGCGCCACAGGGAAGCCACAGGTGGGAGCGTGGAGGCAGAGAGCCAGGGAGGAAAAACAGGAAACAGGGCGCAGGACTGGGCAGGATCAGGACAGGGCCCACCAGAACTGTGTCAGAGTGAGGGTAGGAGTGGGTGTGCCTGTGCCAGTGTGCAGAAAAGGGTGTGAGAGTGCCACAGTGGACTGAGGGCAGTGGCAAGAGGCAGGACAGCCACAGGCAAACATCCAGAGGTGAACCCAGTGCAGGGGGAGCACCAGAAACAGACAGCGGGGGGGACACCAGCCAGGGACATGGTCAGCAGCACCTTCCAGATGGAGGTGGTAATGAGGGGTGTGAGAAGGCAGGCAGCAGGGAGGCGCGGCCGTGGAAGGGTCCGTCTGCGGTACACCCACAACAAGCAGTACCGAGCCCACACTAGCTTCGAACAGTACTCTGACACAGAGATTGTGGGCCGGTACCGCCTGAACAAGGCAATACTAAGGCAGCTCTGTGAGCTGTGCAGTGATGAGATGCAGGCACCCACTCAACGGAGACATGCTCTGTCAGTGGAGACAAAGGTGACAGCCGTCATGTGCCTGCTCACCACGGGCACCTTCCAGAGACCAACAGGAGACACGACAGGCATAACCCAGTCGGCCGTGTCATGCCTACTCACACAATCCCTCAGCGCACTGCTGCCACATGCTGCGGAGTACATCCATTTCCCCAGCACACAGGCAGAGCGCACAGCACACATACAGGAGTTCCACAGGGTAGCATGGTTGCCTGGCATACTCGGGGCCATTGACTGCACCCATGTAGGCATCCGCATGCCACATGGCCTAGAGGGTGCGGCATACATTCACCGCAAGGGATGCCCAAGCATAAACTGCCGGGTGATGTGTGATGCCAGGGGGCGCTCAACCAATGTCTGTGCCACGCACCCTGGGGGAGCACACAATGCCTTCATCTGGCACCAGTTTGCACTGTGCCACAGGTTTGAGAGTGGGGACATCCCCACCGGCCATCTAGTAGGTGAGTATGCATATCATGCAGGATGACATGAGCAGACGTGGGGGGGGTGCATAGTCAGAGGTGCCATGGGTACTGGCCATGTTGGCCCATGGCATGGCGATGCAGACCACCATTCTAATGTCCACCATCTACTCACAGGTGACAGTGGTTACCCGCTACGGCCCTGGCTGCTCACACCATACCGGCGCCCCACGACCCCATCGCAGCTATGGTACAATGAGGCATACGCCACAACACGGAATGTCATCGAGCGGGTGTTTGGGCTGCTGAAGGCACGGTTCCAGTGCCTGGACACATCAGGCGGTGCCCTACAGTACAGCCCCTCGAAGGCCTGCAGGCTATTCCTGGCCTGCTGTATCCTGCACAACATGGCCACCGACTGTGGGATAGCCATAGAGGTCAAAGAGGGGGACAGCAGTGGAGACAATGAGGATGCCGGTCCAGCTAGTGAAGGACAGCCACCCCCTGGGCGACGAGACCCCAGGCTGATCTGGATGGCACAGCTGCACTGGGACACCATTACAGAGGAGCACCTCGGACAACACAGGTAGGTCACGGGGCCATGCGCAACCACCAAGGACAAGAGCACTGCCCACAGACAGGCAGGGCAGGACATCAGGGGCAGACGGCGGTAAGGGAATGGGCCTGAGCGGGGCACCGCACATGGCGGCAGGGATGGGCAGGGCCAAACACGACACGTACACACACACACACACCACAACACATGCACAAGGGGAAAACGGCACGCCAACCCCAATAGCCACCCCAACCCCCACACAGGACTACACAGGACCATGCCCAGTGGCTGTCACTGTGTGTGCCTCAGATGCTGGGCACCATTGCACACTGGCAGACAACGCAACGCAGGCATCATCATGCACACACCACAGTGGCCAGCAGCCGGGAGTGGGCGGCTGTGCTGTCTGTTGGGGCCAGTGCTGGGATAGGGTGTGTGCATAGGTGGGTGTGCAGGAAGCTGTCCTGCTGGTGGTGGGGTCCTGGCATGCCTTGTTGCATGCGGGTCCCCTCGGGTACTGATGCAGGGTTGACCTCTCTGCTGTGCCACAAAGGGAGCTGTGCAGGGTGGCATTGCATCTGCAGTTGTTGCGTCAGTGGCTGGTGCTGCCCGCTGTGGGGTGCTCACAGTGGGGCTGTCATGCATGGCTCCATGGTGCACAGGGTTGCATTGTCATGGTGGGGGTGGTGGCATGCATTCAGTGCCATGCACTGTTGAGCGCTGCTCCTGGGCCAGGTATCTGGGGATCGCTGTACAGGGTGTGCTCTGCATTGGTGGGATGGGGTGGCACTGGGTGGCTGGCCCTCCTTGTGTTGTGGTCACTGCTTGTCAGGGGTGTGTGCTGGGGCACCATGCCCCGGCTGTGGATTCAGTGCTGGTGTTCATGGGCTGGTGGTCCATCCAGCTCACTACTGGTTGTGTAGTTCATGGGGTGCAGGGGGGGCACTGTCTGGCCTGCTGCGTGCTCCTCCGCCCATGGCTTCCATGAGTGGTGCACCTCTGCATCCTGTCCCAGTCCCTGCGCATCCCTGGTTGTGCTACTGTGCATCTACCCTGCTCCACTGAGCATCTCTGGTTGTGCTACTGTGCATCAGCCCTGCTCCACTGTGCATCCCTGGTTGCGCCATGGCGCAGTTGGCATGATATTCAGCTGTGTTGCGCAAGTGCACCTTGGCCTGCACTTTGTTTGAATATCGCATATGTTATGCAGGGGCACACAGCACTTGCGCCTGCTCCTGCTATTGCGTTTCTTTTTGGCGCAGTCTGAATATCCCGCCCTGAATCTCTAAAGTCATCGGGTAAAAGGGTGAAGAAGGCCATCTGCATTTTAACATCTGCCAAAACCTATGTATAAATGGACAATCTAAAAATAGGTGCTCAATAGTCTCAATTGTATCAAAACAAGAATCTCTGGGACAATACCTATCCGTCACTTGCCTATGCTTCAAATTCCCCTTAACATTAAGTTTACCATGAAGGGAAAGTCACAAAACATCCCACATAAAAGGTGGGATACGGGGGGACAATAACATATTTCCAAGAGCTACCCTATTCTGTAAAGGCAAGGTGTCAAAAGAGGATTCGGCTTGAAAAAATGTATCCAAGATGTAACTATATAAAGCCTTCCTCGCACAGGATGTAACATGCTCTTTAGCTAAACTCCAAAGCTTAATTTTTGCAAAGCAAACCTTAAAGGGGGCAGAAAGGTGTTGTAAGGATACCTGTCTAGACATACCACTATGAAGAGGCCAAAAATCTAAAATCCGGCCTAAGGAATCAAGCACCAAGGGTGTCCATCTCCGGATTTTCATATCCAAAATGGGACGCACATTAGCATAAAGAAACATAGTGAAGAAAAAAATAATTGGATGTAACATTTTTAAAGCTCTTTGTTTTTTGTCTCTGAATAAGGGGCAGCGCTTAACAGGATTAAGCCTGCTACCCCAAATGCAGGGAAAGAAACAGTCTTTCATCTTGGTCTCAAGCTGAGGGGGAAGGCAAAAAAACATACTTAAATATAGAAAAATTGGTAACAAAAAAGTTTTAATCATAAATACTCTTTTTAATTTGGATAAACGCCATTTGTTCCATGTTGAGACATTATCTTGTGCGAATTGTAATTTGGCTGACCAGTTTTGTAAGGCTAAATCACCAGTACCAAACTGTAAACCTAAAATAGTACAAGTAGAAACTACATTTATCCCAATTATCTGTACATCAGTAACGTCAGCATGTCCTAAAGGCACACAATTACACTTTGAATAATTCAACATGGCCCCAGTATGTCTCAGAAAACTATCCAAAACCCCTTCCAAGACAAGCGCTGAAGCTTTATCATCAACAATAAAACATAAGTCATCTGCATAAGCAATGCACTTAATTTCAGCATTCAGACTAGAAAAGGAGACCCCTCAAATAGATACAGTATCATACACTTTTCGTAATAATGGATCTAAAGAGAATATATATAAAAGAGGGCTCAAGGGACACCCCTGACGGACTCCTCGCATAACATGACAAGTTCGCCCTAACCATCCATTGCAATAAGATTGTGTTATGGCCATACTGTAACAAATCTGCACCCAACCAACAAAGGTTTTATGTATGCTATAACTGCTTAAACAATCCCAAAGATATTGGTGATGTACAGAATCAAAAGCTTTTGCCCGATCCATACTGAAAATTAAGCCTAAAAGTTCTCCAGATGTCCCTCGTTGGAAGATTTCTCGTAATAAAATGAGACTATCTATTATCTGCCTCTCAGGGACAGAACAGGACTGGGCAGGATGGATAAGAGAGTCAGAATAAATCACTCATCAATTATGCAATATTTTTGTCAATAATTTAAAATCTGAATTTGGTAGAGTTATGGGGCGCCAATTTGTCAAGAGCTCCCTAGCCCCTTTTTTGTACATAAGGAGGACTAGGCCTTCTGTCATACTATAAGGTAAGGTTCCAGAGTCCAATATTTCCTGTAGGACTGCTGTAAATTCAGATGACAGTATTCTGAAAATTAATTTATATAAATCATAAGGAAGGCCATCCTTCCCAGGAGCTTTACCATCAGTAGCCTGAGATAAGGCAGCAAAAACCTCCTGAGAAGTGAGTGGGCATATCAAAAGGGTATTTTGATTTTCAGAAAGCTGTGGTAACAAAATCTCAGATAACCAAGACATATGGATATCTGGTAGAGGAGTTGATGGATTAAATAAGGATGAAGTATGTCTATCTACTTCTTGAAAAATATCAGACTGAGATGTGCAAATTTTACCAGAAGGGTCTCTGAGACGTTCTATATATTTTTGTTGATGTTGTTGCGCACAAAAATGAGAGGAATTCATAAATGCTTTGGTCCCTTGCATCCCAAATCTCCGTTCCTGATCTAAGGACTTCAGTCTATCATATTGTACAGTGTTTAGAAGATGTCTCACGGAGTCTAATTCAGGAAGAACAGATTTAACCCCTTGGGCAGCTAGGGGCATAAGATTTTGAAATTTAGTTCTATAAACTTGGTACAGAGTTTTTTATGCAAATCATTTAGCCTGCCAATAGTTTGAAAATATGTTTTTATATCTCTTTTAGTATCTTCCCACCAGATACCATGGGAATCATAAAGCCAAAAACAGATTTCCTTGCTTTCAAAAGGGAAATCAAACCAGTTTCCACAGTGGGAAGGGCAAGGAGGGCCATATTTAGTCTCCAATAACCAGGACCATGATGTAGAATTTCATGACTAGATACTGTCACTTGAATGATAGCATGATCAGATGGAGTGACAGGTACCGTTGATGTTTTAACTACTCCTAAGGAATCTGATAAAGACCAGAAGTCAGTCCTTGTAGCTAAAGTACCACGAAAATAGGTTTTCTGAGGAGCTCCTGACAATGCCATAACATCTATTAGGCCTGTTTGTACTAACAGATCATTTAAGCAGTGTACATCACAGAAAACCTTCCTTATTTTACCCCCTCTATCTGTTATCTACTACAGTTAAAATCTCCCCCAAGAAACACATGTCTTGCTGTAACTAGATATGGCTGAATCACTTTAAACATGTCTATCCTGGCTGATTTCAATTGAAGGGCATAACCATTTATGAAACGACACTGAAGGCCACATAAAACCAGATCTAAATGCAAAACTCTCCTTGGAATCAATTCAAGTAATTGAAGCAGCTTAGCAGAAGGGTTATTTATTCCAATACCCACGCCACTACAAATATCTTCACCAAAAGACCCATACATAATACCCCATTTCCAGTCCTCTGTTGCCATCTCTAATTTAGCTTTAGTGTGAAGGTGAGTATCCTGTAAGGAAACCACATCTTGATCCCCTTTATCAAACAAGGAATAAATCAGGGCTCTTTTCCTAGCAGAAGGAATACTATTAACATTGAGAGAAGCAACAGTAATGGTATAAATCCTGGTCATAAGGAAAAAAGGGGGTAGGATAACCTAAATGGGAAAAAGGCAGACAAGCTCAAAACACAAAAGAGTGTACAGTAAGCTTATTTCTTTTTAGTCCATTTTCGTGAACCTAAGCGGGATTTCTTCTTCTTCCCAGTACCAGGTTGCTCTAGTAAATCCACATCAGAGGGAGCTTCCGGTTGGGAAGACTGTACAGAGGTAGAGTCAGATTCATACCTCTCAACTGTCACACATTATGAGGTACGTCACTCATTTTACCTCTCAGAAACCCTTTGTCCATCATGGGGAAGGTGATATTCCACATTCCCCACTGAGACTTTAAAGCAGAAATTCATAATAATCTGTTATGCTCACTTATACAAAAACGTTATGAACATTAGTGCACTGATAGCTATAGTATTCTGAGCTTCCAGTGCCATGTTAGACGATATGTCACACATTTTGCTCATTTGTCACACATCGTGTCACACATTTTGGTGCAGAAAGGTTGAGAGGTATGGTCAGATTCAGTACCCTCATCATCCTGCAGTACTGTATAGGAGTTTTGTAGAGGAAGCTCCGATTCTGGTTCTGTTGCTACTACTGTCACAGACCTAGATCGTAGGCCGTGACGTCTGTGTGAGACCACTTGAAACACATCATCTGGAGGTCGAGGGGAGGGGGCATGCAGACGGAAGGGGATACCTCCAATGGGGGAAACATTGGAATTGACATAGCATCATCTTGGGGGACTGTCCATATGTTCAAGAGCTGAGTTAATAGGCTCAACAGGGGAGCTTCCTGTGGTAAAGAAATCGGAGACAAATCTCTTGAGGGATGGTTTCTGACGTTGGGCAGCATGTACAGCTGTATTCAAAAAGAAATCTTGAATACAAAAATCCCCATTGGTTTTATTTTGAGCAGCCCAAAGACAGTCTGTATAAGCCTGTAGGTCCTCTCAAAGGGAACATTTGGCAGGATGATGACAGTCCGACATCAAATGCCCAATTCCCCACATTGGACACATTTATCTGTATCACAAATGCAACTCAGTGGCGTCCTGAGCCACATTTATAACAGTGGCGAGGCTGGCCTGGGTAAAAGATGAATCCTTTATCCTGGCCCAGATAAAAACAACTAGGCAGATGCTGTAAAGCTTCATCAGTCTGAGGCAGATTAACTTTATACCGCCACCCCCCATTCCAAAAGCCCTCCATGTCAAGGATAGGCTCAGGATTACCTTGTAGCTTGCATCTGAGTTCTAACCAGTAAGAAATGTCTTCAACATTTACTCCTTCATTTTGAAAGAGAGCCATAACAACTTTAAAAGATTGTTTAGTCAGGGGTATAGCCTGGAAATGGGCCCAGGCCGGATTAGTTTTTAAGATAGCAAACTTCATCCAGAATTTATTAAGTAAATCAGGAGACCGAAAGCTGATATCAAAAGTGTTATCCCAAGGGAGTGAATTAAGGCATAAACCTCACTAGGTGAAAATCCCAACATTTGTTTGATCAGAACCCAGCCAACATAAAACCTATCAGGCATGTTATCAATAGGGCCTAAAAAACACAGCCTTACAGCATTATGACGTTTAGCAAGAAATATTGTTTTTTTAAAGAGACTAGCATAGGTTGGTACTTGTTGCTGCAGACCTGGAACATCCTGTGCAGTATTTAAGTTATTTTCCAAGGCAGGTAAAGAACCTGGAGCCTGGTGGTCAGTTTCCACAGATATATCCAAAGCTACCTCCTGAGGCTCAACAACACAGGGGGAATAAGAAATGTCAGCATCTTGTAAACATGATCATCAGGAGGGATAGGATGTACCATAGGTAAAATAGAAGAAATTGAGTCATCATTTTGTTGCCCCATAATCTTGTGCCTTATGGTAGTCTGTAAGCTCTCAGAAGGGGAAAGGCCTAGATCCGAATGCGAAGAACCTTCTCCTGCTTCAAGTCCACCCTACCCAGATACCCCAGGAATAGAAAACTTTGGATCAGCAATCCACTGACCTGTTTCGAGTTGTAGCCAGCCTGCTCGCTCCAGAGCCACTTTCGAGGACCATTGTGCCTCCGCATCATTTTTTCGTAAAGGGAGAGGGGTCTGGGGTGGGGAAGCACCCGACTGTGGTGCCGGTGAAACAGATGAATGAAAAACCTTAGCATTGTTACCTGAGGTCACAGAGGGTGAATCTGTAACAGGACGTTTACATTTTCAAAGCTCTTCTTCAGCCATATGTTGAACTGTTTGAAAATCTGCCATCGCAGCCTCTAAGACGTGGCGCTTCTTGCTCAGGAGAGCAGAAATATGATCCACATCCTGTGGAGAGGTGTGCGGAATAATGACAGCGGGAAACCCCGTTGTCAGATCATTTCCATCAGGGACTTCTTGTGAGCGGCCCTCCAGGCCTGCTATCGGCAAACAACTATCGGTGTGTACAACACCATTTAGTGCCGAAGTGTGTAGCGAGGGTATAGGCGTGAGGTGCATCCCAGCCGCATCTCCCCCTTCGCTGATGCAGTTTTGCAGCTGGCGTTCATCCAACCAACCTCCTCCACTATCCTCCTCCATCTGGGATTCCCACTAGTCGACTCACAGTGTCCTCTGCCAACTAGAGTAGGGGAATTTCCCCGGTGTTCTGGCCAAATTTCCCCCATTCACTAAAAATACCACCAACAGCTTAATCTGGTTCAATTTCAGTTGGTTACCATCTATATACCCCCCCGGTTGCTCCTGAAAAAGGGACTTCTAGTCTCAGTGGGCCTACCGGGTCAACAAAATTCAATAAATAAAACAAGCATTTGTCAATGCCGAATGTTGATTGCATTGGTCTGTTGAGCTCGTTCAGTGGCCCTCTGTCATTGGCTCAGTCTGTTTGTCCCGGTGCTGCTGGCTACTCTTTTGTACGGGGCTGCTGCCTGCATTGGCACCTTGTTCTGCTGAGGAAGAAATCCGCAGCTGTCCCGACAGAGCTCCATTGAGGTTGCTCACTCCCCCTCTGTCACTCGCTCATTCCGTTTCTCCTGGCGCTGCAGGCTGCCCTTTTGTACTGGGCTCCTGCCTCTGTTGGCGCCTTTTCCTGCCCACAAAGAAATCTGCAGCAGTCCCGACAAAGCTCCGTTGAGCTCACTCACTCCTCTTCTCTCACTCGCTCATTCTGTTCTGCCGGCGCTGCAGGCTGCCCTTTTCTACTGGGCTCCTGCCTGCGTTGCTGCCTTCTTATGCCCACAAAGAAATTTGCAGCAGTTACAATACAGCTCTGTTGAGCTCACTCACTCGCTCATTCTGGTTTTCCTGCCACTGCAGGCTGCCCTTTTGTACTGGGACCCTGCATGCATTGCTGCCTTTTTCTGCCCACAAACAAATCTGCAGCAGTCCCAACAAAGCCCTGTTGAGCTCACTGACTCCCCCTCCCTCACTCGCTCGTTCTGTGTCTCCTGGTGCTGCAGGCTGCCCTTTTGTACTGAGCTCCTGCCTGCATTGGCGGCTTTTTCTGGCCAGAAAGAAATCTGAAGCAGTCCCGACACAGCTCCACTGAGCTCGCTCACTCCCCCTCTGTCACTCTCGCATTCCGTTTCTGCTGGCGCTGCAAGCTGGCCTTTTGTTCGGGGCTCCTGCCTGCGTTGCCGCCTTTTCTGCCCACAAAGAAATCTGCAGCAGTCACACTAGAGCTCCACTGAGCTTGCTCACTACCACTCTGTCACTCGCTCGTTCTGTTTCTCTTGGCACCGCAGACAGCGCTTTTGTATGGGGCTCCTGGCTGCATTGGCACCTTTGTCTGTCCACAAAGAAATCCGCAGCTGTCCCAACAGAGCTCCGTTGAGGTCGCTCAGTCTACCTCTCTCATCGCTCATTCTGTTTGTTCTAGTGCTGCAAGCTGCCCTTTTGTACGGGGCTCCTGCCTGCATTGGTGCCTTTTTCTGCCCACAAAGAAATCCCAGCAGTCCTGATAGAGCTCCGTTGAGCTCACTAAGTCCCTTTGTCTCACTCGCTCATACTGTTTCTCCCACCACTGCAGGCTGGCCTTTTGTACTGGGCCCCTGCCTGTATTGATGCCTTTTTCTGCCCACAAAGAAATCCGCAGCAGTCCTGACAGCACTTTGGTGAGTTCGCTCACTCCCCCTCCTTCACTCGCTCTCTCGTTCTGTTTCTCCCAGTGCTGCAGGCTGCTCCTTTGTACTGGGCTCTTGTATTGGGGCCTTTATCTGCCCACAAACAAATCCGAAGCAGTCCCGACAGAGCTCAGTTGAGCTTGGTCACTCCCCCCTCTCACTCGGTCGATCTTAATGTGTCCCAAACACTGATTTCCCAGAGTGACCGTGCTATTGTCCGGCAGGAGTGCAAAAACATATTTTAGCCAGGATGTGAAAAATGACAGCTGTAGAGTTCATAAAGAGTTGTGAAAAAATGGCACCGTTGAAAATGTGGCGTGACAGTATTACAAATTTGCGAAGTTACAAGGGTGCATGGAAACAGTTTAACACACACTTGTAACAGTCATGTTATGGAGTTTCGTCACCAAATTTTCAACATAGGGATTTTAGGACCTCTGCTCATGAACAGTGCCACTGTCATTTTCTTAATCTGTCCCGAACACTGATTTCCCACAGTGACCATGTTATTCTGCGCCGGACCTGTGAAAACACATTTCGGTCAGGATGTGAAAAATGACAGCTGTACTGCTTATAAGGAGGTGTGAAAAAATGGCACTTTTGAAAATCTGGTGTGACAATATTACAAATCTGCAAAGTTACAAGGGTGCGTGGAAAGTGTGCAACGCACATTTGTAACACAGTCAATTAATCAGCTATCATCACCAAATTTTCAACATAGGCATTTTAGGATCTCTGCTCATGAACAGTATCATTGTCATTTTCTTAATCTGTCCCAAACAGTGATTTCCCACAGTGACTGCTCTATTCTGCGCCGGAAGTGCGAAAACACATTTCAGCCAGGATGGGAAAAATGACAGCTATACTGTTCATAAGTAGGTCTGGGAAAATGGCAATGTTGAAAATCTGGAATGAAAATATTATAAATTCGCGAAATTACGAGCATGCGTGCCAACTGTAACGCATGCCTAGTAACACAGTCATTTTATGGAGAGCTTTATTAAATTTTCAACATGAGCATTTAGACCTCTACCATGAACAGTGTCACTGTCATTTTCTTAATCTGTCCTGAACACTGATTTCCCACAGCGACCGTGCTATTCTGCAGGAGTGCGAGAACACATTTCAGCCAGGATGTGAACAATGACAGCTGTACTGCTCACAAGGAGGTGTGACAAAATACCAATGTTGAAAATCTGGCATGAAAATATTGTAAATTGTGAGATTTACGGCGTACGTAGCAACTACGCGCAACGCACGCTATAAACAGTCATTTTAGATTTTTCCCACCAAATTTGCAACATAGGCTTTGAGCCCACCTCGCGAACACTGGCACTGTTGTTTCATTAATCGGCCCCGAAGGGTGATTCCGCACAGTGACCGCGAAACCACCTATCGGGGCCGATTAATGCTATGACAGTTCAAAAATTCATGAGGAGAGGTCCCAAAAACCCCATGTTGAAAATTTGGGGAAAAAATTCCCAAAAATGCCCGAGATATGCACTAAAGTTGAAAAACCCTATGTATTACATTATACAACTTACCGGCATTTCTCAGTTCAGGGTTGGCTTTGAAGAGTGCAGACGTATTCTGGTCCACAGAAGATCGCATGCCGAGCTCCGGAGGTGTAAGTATGGGGTGAGGGGGTGTGGGGAGGTAGGGTGCGCAGTGGTGGGTGCGGGTTGTGGGAGGGCGCGAGGGAGACTACGAGGACTGTTTCTTTTTCAGGTAAAAAAACAAACATTGCGGGACCATTTTAACTTCACAGGGGCATGTGGCACGCTGGGGTGGGCTCCTAGCATGCCACCAGAGTCTGGCTTTGGGGCAGCTGTAGCCGACAGGGATTGGGCACCCGGCCGGCAAACAAGAAAAAGGGCACAGCATCGCTGGGGTGGGCTCCCCAGCGTGCCACCGAGTCTTGTTTTTTGGGGCAGCTGTAGCCAACGGGGATTGGGCACCCCATCAGCAAACAACAAAAGGGGATTCCTTTCTGCCGGCGGAGTTGGAGCACCCCGTCGGCAGACAATAAAAGGGGGGGGGATACATTATGCTGACGGGAGGCCCCTGTCAGCAAATAAACATGGGTAAATATTGTTTAGAATACGCGGCAAGCCACCGCCATGTTCCCAAACAATATCAGGGATCCTATATCCCGCCCCTGCAATGATGGGTCGCCCTCATTGCAGCGGATGGCTGACGCTGTAATGATGAGGCGCCCCTGATTGCAGCGCCTGATTTTTTAGAAGGTTGTGGCACGCTGGCTAAACTAGTGTCAGCAGCAGCATGCCACGGCATTGGGGGATGGGGACAAGTCTTTGCAGGCTGTGGGGGCATTGGGCACAACAGTGCCATGCCTCCACAACCTGCTTGTGGAGAAAGCTGATGCAACATGTTTCTTGCTTGCGCGCAATCAACATAATAAATAAATACGTCCGCCACCCTTTCAGTGACAAAAGATGTTCTCATATCCCTCCTGAGCTTCCCCCTTCCAGCTTCATCACATGCTCTCTAGTCCCGGAGCTCATCTTCATTTGGAAAAGGCTCAGCTTCTGCACCAGGTTCACCCCTGTGAGGTACTTGTAGGTCTTGATTATAACACCCCTTGCTCTCCTCTAAGGTGTACATGTTGAGATCCCTCCATTTCTCCTCATAGGGCTTCCTTTGTTACTCCTGCGCCATTTTGGTTGCCCTCCTCTGGATTGCCTCTACCTTGTTTATGTCCTTTCTGAGGTGCAGTCTCCAGAACTGAACACAGTACTCCAGGTGGGGACATACCAGAGAGTGATACAGCAGCCGCACCATGTCCCTCCTCCTGCTGGTAATACCCCTACATGTGCACCCCAGCATCCCACTAGCCCTGCCTACAGCCTTGTCACACTGCCTTGCCGCCTTGAGGTCCTCTGATATAATAACTCCAAAGTCCCTTTCGTATCTAGTGACTGCCAATACGCCCCACATCCTGTGCTCAGCACTGGGGTTCCTATGCCCAAGATGCATGATTTTACACTTTTTGGCACTGAACTCCAACTGCTATGTTCTTTACCAATCTTTCAGTTTTCCTAGGTCCAAGATATTGAATAGGACTGGTCCCAGTACCGAACCCTCTGGTACCCTGTTGGTCACTCTGCCATTCTTCAAGTGTGTGCAGTTAACCACTGTTATAACAAGCATTTGTCAATGCTGAATGTTCATCGTGTGCATTGGTGTCATGGGGGGTGGAAGAGATGTTTGAAAATTGCTTCAGTGAAGTTTTTTGTGAGGTGGGGTCCCAAAAAACATATGTTGAAAATTTTGGGCAAAAATATTTAAAAATGGCCAAGTTATGCCACTAAGTTGAAAACCCTATTGAAATACATTGACGCCAAAAATCCCATTGAAATACATGGAAGCGCTTACCTCAGTTAGCGGTTGGGCTTTGAAGAGCGAAGACATGCCTGCAGTCCAAGGTAGATTTCGATGATGGACCTCCGGTGGATAAGTATGGGGCATGGGGTGTGTGGTGTGGTGGGTCCTGTGGGGAGGGTGGGGGGTTGGGTAACGTGAACGGACAACTATGGATGTTTTCCTTTTTTACAGGGAAAAAAAAAAGATGAGGGACAGTTTTCTTTTCTTTCAGGGAGTTTGCTGAACAGATGAGAACTCTGGGGGACTGGGCACCCTCAGTGTCTGTATACTCTTTGGGGGGTTACACAGCGGACAACAATGAACGGACAGATGACACTGGGGGATTGGACACCCCCAGTGTCTGTATACTGTTTAGGGGTGGGGAGTTACACAGTGGACAATGATGGACGGTTTTCTTTTTTTTAAGATAAAAAACCGGCATTTGTCAATGACGAATGTTTGATGTATTGAAAGATGTCCACCTCTGCACCTTGTTTATGTCCTTGAGGTACTTGAACATATCTATCATGTTCCCTCACTCCCTCTTTTCCTCCAATAAGTACATACCGAGGTCCTTTTAATCTCTCCTGATATGTTCTGTGTTGCAAGCCATGTACCATCTTAGTTGCCTTTCTGTGGACTGCCTCCACCCTGTCAATGTTCTTGCGTATCTGCGGCCTCCAGAATTGCACACAGTACTGTAGACAAGGCCTCACTAGTGCATTATACAATGGCATCACCACCTCGTGCCTTCTGCTAGTGATACCTCTGCCTAGGCACCCCAGCATGTCACTGGCCATCCTTGCGACATTTGTGCTCTGCTTTGACACCTTTAGGTCATCAGAACTGATAACTCCTAGGTCCCTTTCTTCCTTGGTGATCATCAGCACCTCCACCCCATCCTGTAACTCTCCACAGGTTTCCCTCTTCTCAGGTGCATTATTTGGGCTTCTTTGCATTGAACCTCAGTTGCCACTCCTCAGACTATTTTTCAAGTCTCTCTATGTCCCTGCTCATTTTCTCTGCCCCTTCTGGAGTATTCACTGTTACAGATGTTGGTGTCATCTGCAAGCAGGCAGACAGACCTTTCCTTCTAGCCCTTCTGCAATGTCTGTAATGAAGAAATTGAACAGGACTGGTCCCAGGACTTATCCCTGAGGTACCCCGCTGGTCACCCCCTCTCCCTGTATTGGATCCCATTACCACCACCCTCTGCTTCCTGTCCTTCAGCCAGTTTCTAACCCAGTTTATCAGCTTGTGCCCTGTTGCCAGACTACTCATCTTGCTAATCAGCCTTCTATGTTGGACATTGTCGAAGGCTTTGGTGAAATCAAGGTAGGTGGCATCAAACGTCCCTCCCTGATTTACTTCCTTAATGAGGCATTAGGGTTTCTGACCCTAAAGCCCCACCCCCAACCTGCTGAGACTGACAGGCATTGAGGGTGTCCCTTTGGGTCATGGGCCATAACGCTCACGCCATTCCCCCCCACCCTGCAGACACTGACAGGCATTGCGGTGTGCCTTGAAGTCTTCGGCCCTAATGCTCACCCCATTCCATAATGAAATAAGTTAAGATGGGTGCAGAATAGAAGAATAGGGTTTACATTTTGGCCAAAGACTCCAAGGCATACCCGATGCCTGTCACTGGCTGCAGGGTGGGGGCAGGGGTGGAATGGTGTGAGCATACGGCCGACGACCGCAAGGCACATGCCCGATGCCTGTCAGTCTCTACAGGGTGAGGCGGTACAGTTATAAACCCTAATGTCCCAGATGTTTGTTGGTATTTTCACTCCAAATTTTCAACATGGGCTTTTTGGGTCACCACCTCATGAACAGTGTGGCACTGTCATTTCATTACTCAATCCCAAAAGGTAATTTCGCACAGCGACTGCGCCATTTGACGCCACAGGTGCTAAAACACATTTTGGGCAGGGTATGAAAAATGGCAGTTGTACTGTTCATTAGGAGGTGTGATAAACTGGTAATGTTGAAAATCTGGAGTGAAAATCTGAGAAATTGGCAAAGTTAAGCGCGTGCATGGAAACTGTGCAACTCACGCCCGTAACAGGTCATTTTTTGGAATTCTTTCAGCATGGGCTTTTTGGGACCTCCCCTCATGAGCAGTGGCACTGTGATTTTGTTACTCCATCCCAAAAGTTGATTTCACACAGCGAGCGCCATTCTGCGCAATTGGTGCGAAAAAACACATTTCAGGCAGAATGTGAAAAATGGCAGCTGCACTATTCATAAGGAGGCGTGAAAAAATGGCAATGGTGAAAATCTGGAGTGAAAATAAAATTGGCAAAGTTAACGAGCATGTATAGAAACTGCGCAACGCATGCTCATAACGCAGTCATTGTTTTGAATTGTTTCACCAAATTTGCAACATGGGCTTTTTGGGACCCCACCTCATGAATAGTGGCACTGTCGTTTTGTTACTCGGTCCCAAAAGGTGATTCCACGCAGCGACCGCGAGATCACCTTTCAGGACCGAGGAACGAAATGACAGTGACATGTTCACAAGGTGGGGTCCCAAGAACCCCGTGTTGAAAATTTGGGGCCAAAATTCCTAAAAATGGCTGAGATATCAACCTAAGTTGAAACCCCCCATTGACTCCCATTATACGACTTACCTTTCATTCTTTCAGTTCGCTGGTCGACTTTGAAGAGGGCAGACGTGTCCCGCTCCACAGAAGATCATGTCCGCTGACCTTGGAGGGTAAGTATGGGGTAAGGGGGGATGCGGGGAGGTGGGTGTGCAGAGGGAGAGTCGGGATGGGGGAGAGGATGGGGAGACGAGGGATCGGGTTGCTTTTACAGGTGAAAAATAAAAGACCACGAGGGAAGGCTTTCTCATTTATAGGTAAAAATATATATATATATAAATTTAGGCACACTGGGGTGGCTCCCAGTGTGCCACAATTTGGTGGTGGGGGATGCCGACACGGGATTGGGCACCCGATGTCGGCTAGGGATACAGACGGATTGGGGCACATCCGACACCAGGAGTGGACATCCCGGTGTCAGAAAGGGAAAGGGGAAATTGTTTAACCAGGAAAGACACTCTAAGCCACAGCTGAAGAGCTCGCATTTCAAAGGACAGAGCCGTGCACAGTATCGGCTCTGTCCTTTGAAATGTTTGCTGAGACAAACCCCCTCAGTAAACCAGTGTCATCAGGACATTGCCTGCTGATTTGCCATCCACAGACTGGCCCCTGCAGCACCACTGACCATTGGGCTGGCACCCCTCACACCTCTCCCTAGCACCTCTCATATCAACATGTTCGTCTGTTCTTGCACGCACGATGAACATAAAAAGAGTCTCAGAAATGTTGCAATCTGATTGGTTGCTAGCATTCCAACAGCCTTTAATTAATCCCTGTTACACTGTCATGTACGGCCTGATCACCATGGTGCTTGAATTCTTCCTGTCAGCATTCCATCCTCTAGCACTGCTGAATGTGTGGAATGATGCATTCTGATTCTGAACCAGCATTTGGAAACTGTTGGTGAAAGAAATATTTTATTAAAAATCTCCCTCTCAGTGAGGAAAACATTCAAACAGTACACTTTTAACACTTTTCTTTTGGAATATTTTTTATAATAGCAATAAGGCACTCCCAGAAGTTAGCTCAACTGTCAGTTAATCACCCCCTAGGGGCAATGTGGTACTCGGCTGCACCTCATGCCACATTACACCCCAGGAGGTGAGTAACAGACTGTTAATCTATCCCCTGATCATGCCTTATTGCTTAATTCTCTGTTGCCTATCTGTTAACCAGTTTTGAACCAAATTTACCAGCTCAGACCCCACTCTTAAGCGGGTCAACTTCCTAATCAACCTTCTGTGTGGCACAGTGCCAAAGGTCTTGCTGAAGTCCAGGTAGGCTGCATTCACTGCCCTACCATGATCTGTTTCCCGGGTCACCCAGACAAAGAAATAAATTAGGTTTGTCTGGCATGGCCTTCCTCCGTTAATCCGTGCTGCTTGTGGTCCTGCAGCCCACTGAACTCAAGACACTGAACCAGCTTCTCTTTCAGTAGGGTTTCCATTAGTTTCCCTACCATTGAAGTGAAGCTGATTGGTCAGTAACTGGTAGTTTCCTACCTGCTGACGCTCTTATGTAGAGGGACCATGTCAGACCTTCTCCAGTCCTTTGGAACTACTACTGTTTCCAGTGAGTGGCTGAATAGGGCTGTCAGCAGGGCCTCTAGCACTTTCGTGAGCTCTTTCAGTACCCTGGAGTGTATCCCATCCAGTCCCATATCCTTATCCACCCTCAGGGTTGCAAGTCCTATCACAAATTTTCACTAAAAGTGGATTTGTGTCCACCTCCTTCCCCCCATTTTTGCTTCACCCTTATGGTCCTGTCCCCTTCTCCCTCCACTGTGAAGACTGAGCAGAAGTACCGTTTTTAAATTTCAGCTTTTTCATGGTCCCCTTCTGCACAGTCTCCCCTTTCCACTCTTCTAATCCTCACAATCCCTCCCCTTGATCTTCCCTTCTCATTTATGTAGCTGCAAAAAGTCTTATCCCCTTTAGACATCCCTCAAGCATTCTTTTCCTGTACTGCCCTATCCACTTCCTCCTGCCCGGCTCAGTACACCTCCCTGTCCTCCTCCCTCTGTGTTTATTTGTACCTCTTGAATGCCACCCTTTTTTCCTTCACCAACCTTGACATTTCATTGGAGAACCATAATAGCCTCCCTTTCCTTCTGCTTTTGCTTACCTCTTTCATGCAGGGGTTTGTTACACTTTTTATACCCTCCTTTATTCTTCTCCACTGTGCCTGTACTCCCTTCTAACAATCTCTCCTTCGAGGTATTTTCTGAGGGAGTCTCCCATTTCTGTAAAATCCGTCCTCCTGAAGTCCAGGACCCTCAGAATCATGTGGCTTACCTCTGCTCCTTTCCATATGCTGCACCACACTGTGCAGTGATCACTGGTACCCAGTGGACTCCCCACCGCAACGTCTGGAATGCTGTCCCTGTTTGTTAGCACTACATCTAACACTGCCCTGTCCCTAGTAGATTCTTTTACTAGCTGCTTGAGAAAATCTCCCTGTAGGGAGTTAAGGGTTGCCCTACTCCTTGCTGAAACTGCAGTCAGACGGTTCCACTCTAAATATAGCAGACTGAAATCTCCAACTAGCAGCACATCTCTGTCTAGGCAATCTCCCAGCACCCCGGATCATGCGGTCTCGCTTGAAGGCTACAATCTTTTCAGACTCGACCGGGCAAGCAAGAAAGGTGTGGGCTGTGCTATCTACATAAAGGACAACCTCTCCTGTCAATGCGGCAGCTTCACCCCCACAAATACGCAGATGCAACTCCTCCCTATCAAACTGCTTCTTGGTGCACAAAACAAAGTTCTCACAGTGGCATGAGTCTATATCCCTCCAAAGACCACCGTGCCAGTATTAAGTCTGTACTTGATTTTGTTAGTCTGCAGCTCTCTGAAAATGAGCTCCTCCTCCTCAGGGATTTCAACATAAACTGGCTCGCCTCTGACACTGGCTCTTACAAAGATGACATCCTAGGAGCAAACCTGACTCAGATGGTAACCTCCCCCACCCGGAAAAATTACAAAACTGGTACAAGCACCCTTATTGACTGGGTTCTCACAAATCACCCTGACCAGATAAAAAACATTAAAGTCCTCCCTGACTCCCTCAGTGACCACTCCCCAGTGTCCTGTACCTGGTCTAATAAATTTCTCAAGCCACCCCCCAAAGTTATAACAAGCAGAGTATTGCCTTATGGGAATCTTATCAAGTTGAAAACCATCTCCTACAACAGGACTGGACGCCAATCCTTGAATCAACTGATATTAATACCGCACTAGAATACTTCATTAAATCTTTCAACTCTGCATGCGACTTATACGCCCAGTAAAAAAACGTAAAATCAAAGCGCTATCAAATCCATGGATTACTGCCAAACTACTTGCTGAGCTCAGGTTCAGGACCACCTCTGGGCAGTTGCCAGAGACATAGGCTCACCTCATGATACCCTAAAATACAAGCAGGCACGAAATAGATGTACCTCACAAATTAGGCAAATGAAGAGCGCCTATTTCAAAAATGCCCTTGAATCCACCTGGGGTGATGGAAGAGCTTTTTGGGACAACATCCGAAACATAATGGGTAAACAATCAAAATCGTCACCTACCATTATGAAAGTTGATGGATCCACCACTCTTGACCCAAAGTCTATTGCAGATGCGCTTAATAAGACATTCACAGACCTTAGTGGGGTCCTCCCCCAAGATTTCTTCTAGGACTTACCTGTACCCTAGCCTAGTATCACAAACACCCTCATGACAAACCACAATTTTACTTCAAGAAAATCAAAGTGCCCGAAGCACACAAGTACATAAGAAAGGCCTGCTCCAAATCCAGAACAAGTAGTGACACGCTAGATCTAAAAATCCTGTCTCTCACCCTGGATGAAGTAATTCACCGCCTTGCAAAAATTCTTAATCTGTCACTTTGCCAAAGTCAATTTCCCAACAAATGGAAATCTGCCATAGTTACGCCAGTGCACAAAGGGGGGGACAAAACCTCAACAGGAAACTATAAACAATATCAATACTCCCTCCCTCTCAAAGCACTTGAACGAATAGTGCAGACCAACTCTCTGATTACCTGGACAAATACAATCTACTCTGTAATCAACAGCAAGGCTTTAGGAAAGGACATAGTACAACAACAGCTTTACTTGATTTCTCTGGAGAAGTCCACTCAGCCCTGGACAAAGGGTGCCAAACAGGTGCAGTCTTTGCTCGATCTTACAAAGCTTTCGACACAGTCCATCATGGCCACTTACCTCCCTACTTTCTAGCCTAGGCCTGGCCGAAGGTCCTTGTGCTAGGTAAAAGTTACCTGTCCAATCGGTCACAGGCTGTAAAATCTCTAATGAACTCTCCGACTTCAAACCAGTTCTCTCCGGTGTACCACAGGGATCAATTCTTGGACCGCTCCTCTTTAGCCTGTTCCTTAACTCCTCCAAGATATCTGCCAGAGAGAAAATAATCTTATCACGCTGATGATGCTGTAATTCTCTCTTCCCACAAGGATCCAAACTCCCTACGAAAAAAGCCTGCAACTTGCTTTCTCTAGTGTTGAAAGGTGGTTCCTGGATAGTAAACTTGTGCTAAACCACAATAAAACAAAAGCCATGCTCTTCTCCAATCACCAAAACAAAAATAGGCATACTCCACTCACCATACAAACCTCTGCAGGAATTACACTGGACCAAGTAAATACTTTCAAATACCTTGGCATCACTTTTGACCAAGGGCTCACCTTGCAACCCACATTGACAACACTGCTAAAACAGTGAACCAACGCTTGGAATGCTATTCTGTAACCGTCTATTTCTAAATCAAGCGGCATTGAGAATAGCTATACAGAGTTCCATAATCTCAATCATTGACTATGGCCTTATTATTTTAGGCCAGCTACCTCCACTGCTCTAAGGTATCTCAATCACTCTAAATAAGGCCTGCCGGCTCCTCACGGGGCTCAAAGACTGACTCACACTGTAGATCTGTACTATGAATCAGGCTGGTTGAACCTATCAAATCATCTTATTTATCTCACCTGCACAATGGCAAAAAATCTATCTTGGGACTGACTCCATTATGTATTCAAAACCTACTCGACTGAATCCTGGCTCACGACCCTCCACCAGATCTGAACGCCAACCTTTCCTGGTTCCGAGATGCCGGACTGCACAGGGACAAAGATCTTTCGCATACAGGGCCCCGACATGGTTCAATGCGCTTAGTCCACCTACTCTATCCTCAACCTCACTTGAAGCTTTCAAATCCATGCTCTATGCTCACCTCACCACCACTAGCAACTGTGACTGCGCTAGATAAAGACTACTCATGTCCATCCTCACATCTGAGGCCTCTTCCTCACTGACTAATGAACCCTCTGGTACCTCTACTACTTCCTGTCTCCCACCCAAACTCACTCCCCCCCTTTTTTCCTGTCCCCTCTCACTTACTCTCCCGCTCACCACCTTTCCTTCCTCTCTAGCCTCCTTTTGGCGCCTAATGATCACCCTCTCCCTGGAAGTTTCCTTAACCTCGAAATTGTCTACTCGCTTGAACCTGTTATAGCTTGTTTTTCTATGAAACTTAAAAACGTTACTGCCTTAAACTGTTAATAGCAAATTTATGATGTAACTTTCCTGTCTGGTTTTACCTGTAATGTGTATCGTGCTTTGTTAAATGTTCTTTGTGACGTGGAACCTTTGCAAAAGAGCCCTGGCTCAAAGGTATTAATTCCTAGACTAATAAACTAAACTAAACTAAACATCCTCCTTTTCTGTCATCCTGATGATTGCCTACCCTAGCGCCTTGTCCATCTCCTTCCACTACCCTGGCATAGATAGCAGCCCTGGAGTCCCTTTCCAGGATGAACCACAGCATTTCCAGACCCTCCTTTCCTTGGTGCACCTACCCATCTGGCCCAGGGGATTTGTTTAGCAGCCCCTTTAACTCCCAATTTACTGACACTACCCAACTTCCAGTCCCAGACTCGGTTCCACTATCAGGTAAGAGGCCTGAGACCTTGGCCATAAACACAGAACTGAAATAGTGGTGCAAAGTATCTACCTTTCTCATTTCAGCCTCTGCAGTAATGTTAACTCCATCCTTACTCATTCTCTTGATCCCTTCTGTTGTCTGCCTGTTTTTCCCCTGATGTACCTGTAACCCCCAGGGGACACTACCCTTAGGGCTACTACCCCTGCCTGCCTCCACTGAGACAGGGGGAGGAGCCCAGATCCGTCGACGGGTGCCTCCACCCAGAGGTCGGGGTTAATACTGTTGAGATTACCTTGGTCACAGCCCTCTGGGTTACTTCAACCCCCCTTTCGTCCCGCTAGTGGCTCACACGGTGTACCCACAATACTTTTCCCCAGTACACTTACCCCCCGGCTAGCATCTCTCAGCTCACTCCGGTGACCCCCTGTAAAGTAAGGTACAGTTTTATCACAGTCACTATGCAGCAGTTCACCAGTAATACATACAGTAACCAGGGTGTAGTTGCAGGACAAACAATCTGGTTTATTCAAGGAGAAGTAACAAGGACAGGGGGAAATCAAGTTGATTGGCTTATCACTATACTTATCTACCTAGGGCTCTGTGCACAGGCCTGAACCTAATATTTACTGTCCCTGGGTACCCAAGCCCTAATGGCTAGTCCACCTTGGCAGCTGGTTGGGGCCCTGACACCGATAGCCTTTGCAATCCTGAGCAGGTCAGAATGGGAAGAAAATTCAGTTAGGCAGTCAGCAGTATAATAAAACAACTTGAGACCACTGTTGCAACTTAGCAGGGAGCTACCCTGATTCAGTACTCATGACTCCAGCAAGCAACGGTTTCTGCACCACTGGCAGGGCTGAGCCTGAGTTTCACCAGCCTCCTCACACATTTATATGGTAACTCCAGAGGGGTACCACACCAGGCCGCAGCTTCCAAGGCTCACACGAACTCTCAGGCGGCTAAGGTGCTGCAACGGCAGTTTCAACTTTCCCGAGGACTGAGCGCGATTCAGCAGATTCTCCAATCCTCCAATAGGTCGAGCCTGGTGGGTAGCTGGGCTGGCACCAGCCTCCTCCGACCGCACGCCGGCGGATTTAGTCTGACTCACTCAACGGCAACAACAGTTGCCTCAGGCCTTCACGCGCTTCCCGCTTGAACACTCCACCAGCACAGAAGCACACAGCTCCTTTCTTCTCCTCAGCCCTTATGCATCTGCCCCCAACTGCGAGGGGCTCTCCCTTCAGAGTGGGCGCTACCCACTTCCATTGGCTAGTGGCACCCGCCAATCAACTGCTCCTGCTCTCAGTGGTGCGAAAAAGCGCCATAGCCCATAATACCTTTCCCAAAATACAAGCAGTTCCTCTATTGGTCAGCCGACTCTGTAGGGTCCCGAGGTACTGATTGGTCCAATTTAGCAGTCCTGGACCAAAATGAAGGGGAGAATCAGAACAGTCTTTGCTGCAAAGGAAAAACAGGTTAGAACAACTACATTTTCATTTATCACCCTAAGTTATTTCCAGCAGACAGTTACATCTCTCGGGGAAGCTCCCTCTGCGCAATTTAGCGATGGCAGGAACGGAGCAATTATCTGGCAGCCCGGACGGGACTCAAGCAGGGTAACACTCAAACCCCTTCCCAGATTAATTATGACTGTGAGTTAGGCAGCCCTTAAAAAGACAGGCACAGAGGCGTTGATAGCGCTCCTGGCGATCACACTTAAACTGCTAAAATGCAGGACACCAGCCTGGCAGGGAGCATGTAAATGAGCTCCAGGGAAGCTTTTAGGAACACCCATTTGCAAGGGGGTTACATACCTAAAGAAGGTTTTATCATTATCTGTCACCCCTTCTGCTGTCCTTAGTTCTATCTTGACCTTGGTTTCTCTAACTACTTTCTTGACAATCCCTAATTTTGCTTTGTATTTTCCCCTTTCACCTCTACATGATCCCCCTTATAGACATCAAATGCCTTCTTATTTTCCAGTTGTTGCCCTCGCCTGTTTGTTGTAGCAGAGAGGGTTCCTCTGCTTCTTCCCTTTTTTAACATTTTGTACACTCCTGTGACACTTCTAGTATTACACCCTTAATTTCTACCCACTTATTCTCAACCCACCTACCTCTAATGTCCATCAGCACATTCTCAAGTTCACAGATCTTGTCTATTGGTGTGCATAGTACTCTTTTTATGTTTGCTTGCAAGCATGTGCAAGAAACATAGTGCCACCATACGAGTTTTCATAGGTGTGGTACCCCTGCTTCCAATGCCTGATAGTTTTTGCAGGCGTGGCAGCAGGGCGCCACTGAATATCTGAGCTGTCTATGACAGCAGTTCAGATGCAGTGGTGTACAGTTGAAAGAGAAAGACCGCTACAATCAGCGATGGTAACGTGTAGTCAATTTGCATACTGCCGTGCCATCAGCAGTATGCAAATTGCCAACACATCATCACCTTAGCAGTTGTTCTCTTTCTGCTGTACACCACTGCATCTCCCGGCATGATGCGCCCCCCTATTTTTTGTGTGCTGAGAGGGTGCCCAATCCCCTCTGCACATGCACCCTCCCAAGCACACTGTGTGTCCGATGGGGTGCCCAATCCCCATCGGCTCCAGTGCTACCCCAAAAGCAAACTTCAAGGTGCCACACTGGGAGCCCACCTCAGCGTGGCCAAAGTGTTGCATGATCATGTGCTCCCCCACACACTGCATGGCCAATGGGGGTGCCCAATCCCCCATTGGCTCCACTGCCCCCCCAAACAAACTTCCAGGTGCCATGTTGGGAGCCCATCCCAGCTTGGCAAAAGTCCCGAGTTGTCTTTTTTTTTAAAACCCTGCAACAAAGGAAAACAGTCCCACATTGACTCTCTTGCCCCCATCCCATGCCCACCCTCTGTGCACCCCATCTCCCCACCCCTCACCCCATACTTGCCTCCGAGCCTGGGCGATGATCTTCAGTGGACTGGGAACACATCTGCACTCTTCAAAGCAAACTGCAAACTGAAGAAATGCCGGTAAGCTATATAATGGCATAAATAGGGTTTTTTCAACTTTGGTTCATATCTCGGTCATTTTTTTGAATTTATGCACCAAATTTTCAACATGGGGTTCTTGGGACCCCATCGCATGAATTCAGTCACTGTCATTTGGTTATTCAGTCCTGAAAGGTGATTTCGCAGTCACTGCGCGGAACCACCTTTCAGAACCAAGTAATGACAAGACAATATTACAGTTCATGAGGTAGGCCCCAAAAACCCTATGTTTAAAATTTGGTGAGAAAATTCCCAAAAATGACTGTTTTACGAACGTGCGTTGCGCAGTTCCTACACACACTCATAACTTCGAGAATGTTTAATATTTTCAATCCAGATTTTCAACATTGCCATTTTACCACACCTCCTTATGAACAGTACAGCTGTCATTGTTCACATCTCACCCAAAATGTATTTTTGCACATGTACCGCACAATGGCACGGTCGGTGTACGAAATCAATGTTCAGGACAGATTAAGAAAATTACAGTGACACTGTTCATGAGCAGAGGTCTTAAAATGGCTATGTTTAAAATTTGGTGACAAAAGTCCATAAAATGACTTTGTTATGAGCGTGCATTGCACAGTTTCCATGCACCCTTGTAAGTTCACGAATTTGTAATATTTTCAGTCCAGATTTTCAACACTGGCATCATTCGACATCTCCTTATGAACAGTACAGCTGTCATTTTTCACACGTACAGCTGTCATTTTTCACACCCTGGCCAAAATGTGTTTTTGTACTTCTGGTGCAGAATAGCGCGGTTGCTGTGGGAAATCAGTGTTCGGGACACATTAAGACAGTCACAGTGACACTGTTCATGAGCTGAGGTCCCAAAATGCCTGTGTTGAAAATCTGTTGTAAAAAATCCCCAAACTAATTACATTATGGGTGTGCGTTGCGCAGTTTCTATGCACGCTCGTGCCTTCACCAATTTTTTCTTATTTTCACTCCAGATTTTCAACATTGCCATTATTTACACCTCCTCATGAACAGTACAGCTGTCATTTTCACATCCTGTTTGAAATGTGTTTTCACACCTGTGGCGTCAAATGGTGCAGTTGCTATGCAAAATCACCTTTTGGCTATCGAACTGATAGTGTCACTGTTCATGCGGTGGGGTCACAAAAAGCCCATGTTGAAAACTTGAAGTAAAAATACCAAGAAACACTCAGGGCATTAGGGTTTTTGACCATAACGCCCTACCCTGTAGGAACTGACAGGCGTCAGGGGTGTGACTTGGGATTGTCGACGGTAATGCTCATGCCATTCCAACCCCACCCCCACCCTGCAGCCAGTGACAGGCATCGAGGTGCGTCTTGGACCCTTTGGCCCCAGAGTTCACCCCATTCTTCTATACTGCACCCATTTCAGCATGTTTCCTTCTGGAATGAGGTGAATGTAAAGCCCAAACACCCCAAGGGACACCTCGACACTTGTCAGTATCTGCAGGGAAGGGTGAGGTGAAATGTCATGACCGTCATGGCCGATGACCCAAAGCCACACTCCAATGCCTGTCCATCTCTACAGGGTTGAGGTGGAGTTGGCATCAGTTCAGTACTTCACTGCCATTCCTATACTGCATCTGTCTAACTCTTGCACTTCCACTGCTAATGCCAGCAAGCAAACATTCGGCATTGACAAATGCTTGTTATGTTGGTGCACTTGCGCAGCCAACATCTTGTGGTAGTGCAGATTTGGAGGTGCGGTCACTGATGGGAGAATGCAGGGCATGCATCAGTAGGTGCACCCCTCATTCCCCAATCAGCCTGCATGCCGGTGCCACACCATGCATACATAATGTGGCGAGCACATCTAAGGAAAGGTCTGCAGCAATCCAAGCAAAGCTTGTCAGATGCAGCGGACCTCCCGACGTACTCAGCCACACTGTAAACATGGCGGCCACTCAACTGCCAACTTCGGGGGTGCCCAATCCCCCTGCCAGCTTACCGTGGCCCCAATGTATGTGCCGATGGGGGATCCCACTTACTGTCGGCATAAAGCACTCCCCCCCATTTATTTATGTGCTGAGGGGGTGCCCAATCCCCTCGACATAAATTAACCCCTTTGTTGTGTGCCCGATAAGGGGCCAATCCCGCCGGCTGCAGCACCCCCAACAGTTAGGTGGCACACCTGGAGCCCACCCCAGCTTGCCAAATCCTCTGAGGAAAAAAAAAAGTCCGAGATGTTTTTTTTTTAACAATGTAACACAAAAATGGTCCCTCGTAGTCTCCCTCCCACAACCCGCACCCACCCTCTGCGCACCCTGCCTCCCCACACCCACCACCCCATACTTACCTGCGGAGTCCGCCGCAACGATCTTTGGTGGACCAGGAACACGTCTACACTCTTCAAAGCTGACCGCGAACTGAGGAAATGCTGGTAAGCTGTATAATGGAATAAATAGGGTTTTTTCAACTTTGATGCATATTCAGGCATTTTGGAATTTTGGCACCAGATTTTCAACATGGGGTTTTGGGACCCCTCCTCATGAATTTTGCACTGTCATGGCGTTATTTGGTCCTGAAAGGTAATTTTGCAGTCACTGCGGAGAATCACCTTTAGGAGTGAGGAACAAAATGACAGTGCCAGTGTTCATGAGGGGCTCTCAAAAAGCCTATGTTACAAATTAGTGGGAAAAATCAAAATGACTATTTCTGATGTGTGTTGCGCGGTTGCTAGCATGTTACGTAACCAATTTGCAATATTTTCACATGACATGTTCAGCATTGGCATTTTTCTACACCTTCTTGTGAACCGTACAGCTGTAATTTTTCACATCCTGCCTGAAATGTGTTTTCGCACTTCCGGCGCAGAATAGCGTGGTCGATGTTGGAAATCAGTGTTCGGGACAAATTATGAAAATGACAGTTACACTGCTCATAAGCAGAAGTCCTAAAATGCTTATGCTGAAAATTTGGTGACGATACTCTATAAAATGACTGTGTTAAGAGCGTGCGTTGTGCAGTTTGCACGCATGCTTGTAAGTTCACAAATTTATAATATTTTCACTCCAGATTTTCAACATTGCCATTGTTCTGCACCTCCTTATGAGCAGTATAGCTGTCATTTTCACATGCTGACCAAAATGTGTTTTCGCAGTTCTGGCGCAGAATAGTGCGGTCACTGTGGAAAGTCCATGTTCGAGACACATTATGAAAATGACAGTGACACTGTTCATTAGCAGAGGTCCTTAAATATCTATTTTGAAAATTTGGTGCTGAAAGTCCATAAAATTAGTGTTTTACGAGCGTGCGTCGCGCAGTTTGCACGCACGCTCCTGACTTTGTGCATTTGTAACATTTTCACTCCAGATGTTCAAAATTGGCATTTTTCCACACCTCCTTATGAACAGTAAGGCTGTCATTTTACATATCCTGGCTGAAATGTGTTTTCTCATGTCCAGCGCAGAATTGCACGGTCGCTGTGCGAAATCAGTTTTCGGGACAGTTTTTGGAAATGACAATGACACTGTTCATGAGTAGAGGTCCTAAAATGCCTATGTTGAAAATATGGTGCCGAACGTCCATAAAATGACTGTGCTGCAAGCGTGTGTTGCACAGTTTCCACGCAGTCTTGTAACTTCGTAAATTTGCAATATTTTCATGACAGATTTTCACCACTGGCATTTGTGTACACCTCCTTATCAACAGTATAGCTGCCATTTTTCACAGCCTGCCCAAAACACATTTCCGCAACTGTGGCACACAATGGCGTGCTCGCTGTGGGAAATCACCTTTTGGGACAGATTAACAAAATCACAGTGCCACTGTTCATGAGGGGAGGTCCCAAAATACCTATGTTGAAAAAAACTCCCACAAATAATTGGGTTGCGGACGTCTGTTGCGCAGTTTGTATACATGTTCATTGCTTCACCAATATTTCATATTGCCACTCCAGATTTTCAACGTTGCCATTTTTTTTTACGCTTCCTCATGAACAATACAGTTGTCATTCTCCACATCCTGCCCAAAACTGTGTTTTCATCCCTCTGTCGCTAAATGGCACAGCCGCTGTGCAAAACCACGTTTCAGCTAACAAAGTGACTGTGCCGCTTTTCATGAGGTGGCCTGACAAGCAGCCCATGTTGAAAATGTGGAGTGAAACTACCACTACACGTCTGTGGTGTTAGGGTTTCCAACTGTAGCACCCCACCTGGTACGGACTGATAGGCGTCAGGGCTGTGACTTGGGATCATCGGATGTAATGCTCACGCCATTCCACCCCCCATGCCACCCTGCAGCCACTGACAGGCAGTATGGTGTGTCTCGCACTGTTCGGCCACAAACTTCACCCCACACTCCTTTACTGCACCCATGTCAGTGTATTTCCTTATGGAATGGGGTAAGTATAATGTCCAAAGACCCAAAAGCACACCACAACACTTGTCAGTGTCTACAGGGTAGGGTGAGGTACAATGACATGAGCATTACAGCTGACGACCCAAAGGCACACCCCAATGCCTGTCACTCTCTACAGGGTGTGGGTGGGGTTGGCGTCACTTCAATATTTCACTGCCATTCCTCTTATGCGTCTCTAGCTCCGCCACTGCCAATGCCATCGCGACAACATTCGGCATTGACAAATGCTTGTTTTTCTTTTGTTTTATGCTAAGTAAAGCAGAGTGAATGTGTTTCTGTGGGCGGGGGGGTAGTGGAAGGGAGTGATCTTAATTTCTGAAAGGTCTGCCATAGGTCTGAGAGAGATTAGGCAGTTCAGCTTTAACACATGGTGATCTAAAAATAGGAACATGTGTAGAAGCAGCTTACTAGGGTCATCTCTCCTTGTATGTTTTTTAAGGGGTGGGGGTGCTTTTTGCAGAATAAGCTAATTTTTTTTTGCTTGCTCACCTTGTGGCTGTTTACAAGAAGAGAGAGATCAGAGCAGGCCGGTCCTGTCAAAACATCTGAAAAATTCCCTGTTTGGTGAAACCTCCCACCCTTGGCAGGGGCTCCGATTTCTGCCATCGCTTCATCCAGCCGCTGCAATCCAATGTTTCTTTTTTCTAACAAGAATTTCTTGGCAGGAATGTCGTCTTCTTTTTTCTTAAACCAGAGAAACCTCTCTAAATAAACACGGCTCTTTCACACCTCTGTGGTTTCTGTTTATTTTTTCATTCAACCAGCCAGGGTGGGTTATGTTATTGTCAAAATTAAATAATTTATAGTAAAAAAAAATGATATTTCAATTTGCCACATTTGTTAAAGGATAGCTTAGGGTTTTTTTCTTAACCCTTTAATTCTCAGTTCTAATGAAGCAGTCTTGTGTTGTACTCCTCAGCCAATGAGTGTGATATAGTGAGCTGATAACCCCCCCCACCCCACACACACACATACACACATAAATGTTCAGAAAGGCACAGAAGAACCTGAGTGAACCCTCCCCCTATCTGACACAGCTGAGACCTGAAAACCTGTCACAATGATCGGCATTCAGAGCACTGGGATTTGAGCTGGTGGCCCAGATGTGGGGGTCCCAATCCGGCAGTACAAATCATTCACCTCTGTCATCATGCCCTTTTGAGATGTATTTATTTATTTTTTTATAAAAACTTTTCCACCAGGAATCCACCCAACTGCAACATGCCTTGTTCAGTTTGGTCCTGCGTTCATCCAATGTTGGATATGGAATCAATTCTCTGGGGAACCCTTCTCCTTTGAAAGGTTTGCACATACTTGATAGGAATCTAGGGACACAATTCTTCATTATTGGTTGCATTTTTACACTTTATTGAGTTAGTTTTATGTCTTTTGGGGTGCATATTTTACACTAGAACAGTCCTTCCTCATTTTGTTCCTGGAACTGAGTTATAATCCTAATTTCACTCTTGGAACTGTTTGCTTGAGTACCCCCAACACCAACCCATTTCCACAACTGCTCCTACCTAAATTTGCAGCTGGTAGTGAACTGAATCATTGGGAGGTCAAGTAGCTTGGTCAGGGTCACACAACAAGCTAGCGGCTGTGGTGAGTTGTACCTGAGATCTCTTGGTTCACAGGTCTTCACCCTAACCCCAAGGCTACTTTGTCTTCCTTGGTTTTGCTGACATGTTCTAGTCACTCTAAAGAGGAGCTCCAGCCACCAAGAATATCACAGCTGGCCTGATGCTTATTAGGCTGGCTGTATAGCCTTGAGGTTAGAGCAGTGAGTTGTGAATGAGCTTGGTACATCCAGCTGACCTGGGTTTGATTCGCACAGCCTCCAGCTGCATACTGTGTGACTCTGAGCAAGTCAACTAACCACTGTGTTCTCCTGGGATACACCTGGGAATGAGTTTGGTTCAGTGTGCCTTTTCTGGACAAAAATTATAAAATACAAAAAATAAATAATAGCTGGTTAAGGAACCCCCTTGGCAGGCTACCATTCTCAATGCGGTGCTCGCCAACTTAGAAGTGGTAGGAGGACTGAGGGTAGGGGAGCCACTAGGGTCCAGCGACCATAACTCTATGGTTTGACCTGGCCCTCGAGACCAGTAAGCCCTCATTAAAGGCTGAGGTCCTAGATTTCAGAAGGGCAGACTTCAACCAGATAAGGAAGCTGATCTGGGACAAGTTAGTCATAGTGGACAGCATCAGGGATGTGGAGGAAAGATGGAGGCAATCGGGGGGGGGGCATTCTTGAAGCAACAGAGTCTTGCATGAGAATGGTAATCAAAAGAAAAATGTACATAAGACCAATATGGTTCTCTGGCAAGGCCCGGGAAGCAGTGAGAGCAAAAAAGAATGCCTTCCCCAGGTACAAGCAAAAACACGGGAAGGAAGACTGGGGAGCGTACCAAATGAGAACAAGGGAAATCAAAAAAGCAGTCAGAGAAGCAAAGGCACACACAGAGCTGTGTATTGCTGAGGGGGTTGTAGGCAGAGAAAAACATTTCTTTAGATATTCTATGGTAAAAAGAAATAAGGGTGGAGGAGGAATTGTTACGCTAACAAAGGTAGGTAGGGTAATTGAGGAGAATGGGCAGAAAGCAGCCGTACTTAATGACTACTTTCACTCTGTATTTATAAGGGAAGACAGAGAACCTCTGCCAGAGGGTGGCATTAAGGTAGATGTAAGGGGGATCCCTTAGATGAGGCAACACGTATTTACTGGTGAAAGGGTTTGAAAAGGTCTAGCAGCTCTAAAGGCTCCGGGGCCAGATGGAATGCATCTTAGGGTACTCAATGAATTGGCAACGGAACTAACCAAACCCTTGCTGGGACTATTCAATAGCTCAGTTCAGATGGGGGTAGTTCCAAAAGACTGGAGGGTAGTAGACATAGTCCCACCCCATAAGTGGGGGAGAAGGAGCAACCGGATAACTACAGACCTTTCAGTAATACCTCTATTGTGGGTAAACTGATGGAGATGTCAATCAAAGAAGACCTCAGGAGCTACCTGGAGAGCAGTGGACTCCAGGATGTTAAACAGCATGGGTTCATGGCAGGAACGTCTTGTCAGACTAACCTGATAGTATTCTTCGACTGAGCAACCAAGGGTAGTGGATAAGGACCATGCTGTGGATTTACTCTACTTCAATTTCAGCAAGGTTTTCAACTCGGTGACTCACAGAAGGTTTTTTGAAGAAGCTAGAAGATCTGGGTACAGTGAAGGAAATAGTTATATGGGTGAGAAATTGGTTGAAAGGGAGACGGCTGGGGGTTGTGATTAGCAGAGTCAAAACAGAAGAGAGGGAGGTCACCAGTGGGGTGCCACAAGGATCAGTCCTGGGTCCATCCCTTTTCAATATATTCTTTAGTGACATAGGAGACGGAATATAGGGCAAGATGTGTCTCTGCAGATAACACTAAGCTCTGTGGCAGGGTAGACAGTGAGGAGGGGTTATGGAGATGCAGAAACTTGTAAACACTAGAGAGGTGGTTAAAGGTTTGGCAGTTGAAATTCAATGCCAGAAAGTGCAAGGTAAGGCACATAGGGAACAAGAACCTGAGGACAGAGTACTGGATGGGATAAAGCTCTGCCTGACCTCTGAGGAAACAGACGCAGAGGTCATCACCACTGACTCCCTAAAACCATCAAACCAGTGTAACATGGCCTACAGTAAGGCAAACAAGATGCTGGGGGGTGTATAGGAAGGGGTACTGACAGTAGAAGGAATGAGGTATTGCTACCTCTCTGTAGATCACTGATGAAGCCACACCTGGAGTACTGTGCCCAGTTCTGGAGTCCTCACCTAAGGAAAGATAAGGACAGGCTGGAGACAGTGTAATCTAGGGTGACCCAAAGGATTAAGGGCCAACAGAACAGATCTTATGAGGGACAGATCTTTTGCAGATCAGCTCAAGGCACTGAACATGTACCCGCTGGAGGCCAGATGAGAGAGGGACGATATAAGGGAGACCTTCAGGTTCCTGAAAGGAATGAACAAGGTAAATTGTGAGGAACAATTTAGCATATGTAGTGGATCAATCCCATGGGGCCATGAGTGGAAATTGATAGAGGGGGAGATTCAAGAGGGAAGTGAGAAAGTTTTATTTTACAGAAAGGGTGGTGGAGCCATGGAACAATCTGCCAGCTGATGTGGTGGGTGCCAAAACTATTAATTGTTTCAACCACAGCTGGGACAGAGTGAAGGGCTTGGTGGTTGTTCAGTGTGATAGCGGTAGGGTGTGGAACAGGGGGGTGGATAGTGTGGGTTGGAGAATAGGGTCTGGTTTTGTTATGGTTTATGGTCTGACTGGATGGACCAGTGGTCTTCTTCTGCCATCATTGTGTATGTTTCTAAATAATAAAAATAAAAACTCAATTACACCAAATACCAAACAAAATCAGAAATGTGTTATCCCTTCTCTTCAATTTGAACAGATGCACCACCGGTCTCCCTAGGTCCTTAGGCCCTATCCACCTGGCATTACTTCCCCTACCCCTCCACTGAGGTACATCCCTCCATGACTCCAGCACTTACCTCCGCACCCTGATCCCACAGCCTACGCCCCATTGTGGGGCCTGACCGCAGCCTGGCATCATCACTGACTGCTACAACTAGCATGGTGGGAGATACCACTGAAAGGTTGGAGAGGCTGGTAGTGGACAGCGGCTATCATGCAGCATGCTCCATTGTCTTCCTGTTTTAGGCCCTACCACCTCCCTGGCATGCAGCCAGTGAATGTCTGCGGCACCAAACTGAAAGTGGGGAGCTGTCAATGCTACATGGTCACCCACAGCATCAAGACGATCCCATTCCTCACCTGCAGGTGATGCTCTCAGTGCAGAATGCTCAGCACCCTCCCTCCTGGGGTCAGTGCTTGATACCTTCGCTTTGCTCTCCAGAGCCCATCAACCCAGGTGTGAAAGTCAGGGGGATCAGTGCATGATGCCTTTGCATTGAGCTCCAGACTCCATCCACCCAAGCGTGGTAATCAGGACCAAGGATCGAACTCAGGTCTTCTATGTGGTGGAACAGAGCGTAGCAATCATTCAGTGTGACGAGCTCTTTCCACTGTGGGGGGCCACTTGTAGGGGGGTGTAATGAGAATTATCTTCTTATTTACAGAGGGAGAGGTTTGCTCCTATGATCTTCCGACGGCTTTCATTTCATCTCACACCTTTTTAAAATAACAGATTGAATGAAAACTTGAGATACCCAAGGCAAACAAGATACTGTTAAGTGTGGCTCAGCCAACTGGGGACACCCCAGTAGTCTGTTTTATGATGTGACAGAGAAATGACTCTTGATGGAAGTCATACAGCAGACTTGAAGTCCTTGAGGCAGCATTTCTATTTATTCTCCCTCACCACTAGAGGGCTCTTCCACTGCAGCCTCTAGCCACTAGCATGCTGTCCCATCACTGCCTTTCAGCACTTAATGCTACATTCACTGTAGCCTTTCACCAGTAGAAGGCCCTTCCATTGCAGCCTCTCACCACAAGAGGGCTCTGCATTTGCAGTCCCTCACCAATAGATGACTCTGAAATAATCTTTATATGTCGTTTGTTGTTTAAACACGTCTGTTTTTGTTTTTAATGGTTTTACGTAAAGCCCCCTGAGCCCTTCAGATAGGACACTTAAGAAATAAAATTTGCCTTGCCTTGCCTCTTCCATTGCAGTCTGTTAGCACCAGAGGGTCCTTTGACTATAGTCTCTCACCACTAGAAGGATCTACTATTGCAGACTTTCACCATTAGAGGGGAATTTTATAGTAACCTGTCACTAATAGAGGGCTCTTTAATTTTAAATTCTCACCACTAGATGGCACGTCCAATGCAGTCTTTCACCACTAGACGGCTTTTGCACTGCAATGTCTCATCACTCAAGGGCTCTTCAGCTGTAACCTCTCACTACTACAGGGATCTTCTATTGCAGTCTTTCATCTCTAGAGGGCACTTTCATTGTAGCCTCTCACCGCTAAAGGGCTCTTGCAATGCAGCTTCTCACCACTAGAGAGCTCTGCCTGTGCAGTCTGTCATCAGTAGAGGATGGTTGTATTGTAACTAACCCCCCTTAGAGAGTTCTTCAATTGTAACCTCTTGCCACTAGAGAGCTCTTCCATTGTGACTTCTCACCACTTGAGTGCTTTTCAACTTCAGGCCCTCACCATTAGAGGGCTCTTCCATTGTAGCCTCTTACCACCGGTGGTCTCCTCTATTTCAGTTTCTCATCACTAAAGGGCTCTTCTATTGCAGTCTCTCACCATTAGAGGGTTCTTCCATTGCAGCCTTCCACCACTGATGGCTCTTCCACTGGAACCTCTTGCTACCAGCGACCTCTACTACTGCAACCTCTCACCCTAGTATGCACGTCCATTGCAGTCTTTCACCACTGAAGGGACTTCCTGTTGCAGCCTCTCCCCTCTAGAGAACTCTTCCATTTCAGTATCTTACCACTATAGGGCTCTTCCATTTATTTATTTATTTTACCAGAAAAGGCTTCATTGAGCAAAGCTAATTTTTAAAGAGGTCCTGGTTAGGACAGAATACAGTACAGTGGGAATAACAGTTTGAGGCACAGGATACTCAGGATATAATACATAAAAGGCAGTATCCACTAATAAAGGCCAATCTGCATTCTTCTACCACCTGCCTAAATTATGGAATTCCACCACCCTGCCCCTTCGACATGCCCCCTCAGCCTCTGCTTTTTCCTCTCTCCTTCGTAAACTCCCTCTCCACTTGCAACTAAATTTTCTCTGCTCTTGACTCACCTCGCTATCCCATCTAATTTACCCCTACTCCACTGTCTTACCCTACATCTTCCACCTCTCTATGGGTGACCTAAATTTCTAAGTTACATTTTACCTACTAAATCATCCCTTCTCTCCATTTGTGCTTGTCCAGTTCCCAACATGCTATACTCCACCAATCACTGTTCCACTATTACAGCTTATGGATTGTTGTTCTATATAATTGTTCTACATATATATATATATATATATATATATATATATATATATATGTACATATATATATATATTCATGGCAAAAAACTCCATTTAATGCATCAGTTAGGGTTGTTCCACAGCGACAAAAGCAAGGAAATTCGATGTCAGGGTTGCCACCCTTACACCCTGCCCACCACCCCCACCAACAGGCATTGGGGTGTGCATTGGAGTTGTCGGCCCTAATTCTCACCCCATTGCATGTGTAAACAAGCTGAGGTGGTGCAGTATAGGAGAAAAGGGTGAGAGTTAGGACCGACGACCTCAACGCACACCCCGATGCCTGTTGGTGGGAGCGGGAGGGCATGGGGTGCAAGGGGTGGCAACCCTAACATCGAATTTCCTTGCTCTTGTCGCTGTGGAACAACCCTATCTGATGCATTAAATGGAGATTTTTGCCCTGAATTTCCCTTCTTTTTGAGAATGAGAACTATAAATAGTGAATAGAATGAGGTGGTGGTAGCACAGGCCCTTTGGGCCCCACGCTCCCACCACATGATGTGTAGTGACATAGTAACGGTAACTGCAATGCAAACACAAGAACTAACAGTTACGCAGATGATGACACAAATGTAAAAGGTAACACAAACGTTAATAGAAACGCAAGTGCAAAGTGACAGCAAAGCGAACAGGGACGCAAACTGAAATGCAAGCGCATATGTAAATGCAACAGGTAACATGCATGGTCATGGTACCACTATTGTAAATGCAAATGTTAAGTGTTACAGCAACAATAACGCCAAAGGGAACAGAAACGGAAAGACGAACACAAGCGTGTATGGAAACGCAAACCGTAACACGCACGGTCATGGTACCGCAATTGGAAATGCAAATGGAAATGGTAACAAGTAAAATAACACCAAAGGGAACAGAAACAGAAATGCGAATGCAAGCACGTACGGAAACGCAAACCGTTACGTGCACGGTCACATTACTGCAATTGTAAACGCAAATGGTAATGGTAACAGCAACAGTAACGCCAAAGGAAACAGAAACACAAACGCAAATGCAAGCATGTATGGAAACACAAACGATAACGTGCACGGTGACGGTACCACAATTGTAAACACTAATGGTAACGGTAACAGTAACAATCATTTCAAAGAAAACAGAAATGCAAATGCAATCGCAAGCGCATAAGGAAACACAAACCGTGATGCGCACAATGACGGTACAGCAATTGGAAATGCAAATGGGAACGTTAACAGCAGAAATAACGGCAAAGTAACCAGAAACAGAAACACGAACACAAGTGTGTACACAAACGAGAACGCTAAGAGTAACGCACACGGTGGCGTGCACGGAACAGTAACGCAAACGGGTACGGAAACACAAGTGGGAATGGTAACTGTAACAGTAACGGAAGTGCACACCCTGTATTTGACCAACAGCTGCATAGAGAACACAGTGTGTAGAAAGAATGTATGCATAATAATGGGCCTCAGAGCAGAAAATGAGCTGTTGGAATACTAAATTGCTGATATCTCAGGAACCGTATAACGTAGAAAAAAAATTTAAATTTCACATGGTTCATGAGTTTCTGGGCTGGGTTTTTGCTAAATGTGTAGCCCATAGGGCTACTCATTGTCATGACGAAAATTTTGTATGTCGCACTGTTTTCAAGACAAGAACCCCGAAATGCGCGACGTACGCCACCATGTTAGTCTAAGGGAAAAAACGTCAACTTTGGACTACTGTAACTTGGCATCTATGCAATATGTTTTCACCAAACTACCAAAAGGCACATCTGTGAGGTGTTGGCTGCCTTCCTTCCAAATTTCAGCCCAAAAGACCAAACTGTTCTTTTGCAGCAGGGTGGCAAAGAACTCCTGTCATTTTGGCCATAGTCTGGAAAAGTAGTGTCACAATTTGCGACACCTTTCGCAAAAATTTGTGAAAGTGTCGCAGGTGCGACTCAACTTTGCAACACTACTGTTTCCAGAAATTTTAGAAACATATTTCTGGAGTGTTTAACCCCAAAATAAAGACATGGCTAGCATCCTCAGGGTCCGACTAGGTGAACACAGAAAGAATTGTGTCCCTAGAGGGTCCCAATTTTAAATGACAAGAATTTTTCTGATCAGTAACTGAAAACAAAATGGTGGATTTGCGACACTACTAGGGCCATTTGCAACACTAAAAAGTGCATTTGCGCCACTTTCGAACTTTTTGTTAACTTTTCCCATTGACTTATAATGGGAACTTGTTTTTTGAATAACTTTTGAACCGTTTAATATTTTTTCATAAAATCTTCAAAAGGCACATTGGGGACCCTGGCTGCACGTTCCCTGAAGTTTTCGGACCAGTCGCGCAAACTGTGCGATCTGTAGGCGTGAGCAAAGAATTTGCAAAAAGACGTAATTGCGCATTCGGATGTTGCTTAATAACTCCGTAGCTGTACATCCGACCAGTACAAAAGTTGGCAGATTCCAAGATATGCCCAACCATACATGCCAAATTTCAGGCAAATCCGTTGAAGAGTGGCAAAGTTATTAAGGTGCAAAGTTTCACCCTTTAACCTTAAAGTGCTACTCAACCTAACTATGGTAGCACTACCGTGCTACCATATATATATATATATATATATATATATATATATATACAGTTATTGCTGTATTTCCCCTTTCCTCTCTTCCCCTGATTGCTGCACTATGTTACATTTTTGCCTGTATGTATATTATTGCTGTATTTTTTCCCCCTTCCCCTTTCCCCTGGGTCGCACCTTGGAACGAGCCTCGGCCCAGTGTGCCCTCCTGGTGAAACATTTTTAAATAAAAAAAAATAAATAAATAACAGATAACATAGTATTGAAACACAGGATTAGCTTAAAGTATGGTGTTCGAGGGAAAACAGAATCAAATTGATCCTAAATAGTACAGTATGAATAGGTAGTGGTATGACAAGGTTACAGTCAGCTATCTAAAAAGGAAATAGTATATCAAGGCTACTATAGACGACAGGGTATAGGTAAAATGCTAAAAGGAAATACATTTATCTACACAATATCTTCAGTCTCTCACCACTAGGCTTTACTCCCACTGCAGCTTCCCAACACTAGAGGGCTTTTCCATGTTAGCTTCTCACCCCTAAAAGGCTGTTCCACTGCATCCCCTCATCACTATTGCACTCTTCCACTAGAGGGTTCATCTATTGTGGCCTCTCATCAGTGGAGAGTTATTTCATTGCAGCCTCTTACCATTAGAGGGTTTATCTAATGTGGCCTTTCACAAGTGGAGAATTCTTCTATGGCAGCCTCTTACCACTAGAGGGTTTGTCCATTGCAGCCCCTCACCATACAGGGTTCCTCCATTGCGGACTCTCTCCAGTGGAGGATTCCTCTGTTTAGGCCTCTAACCGCTAGAGGTTCACTCACTGCAAGCTCTAACAAGTGGAGATTTCTTCCATTGCAGCCATTCACCACTAGAGGGTTTGTTCTTAGCAGCCTCTCACCAGAGGGTTTACCCATCGTGACCTCTCACCACTGGAGGACCTATCGCACTGGTTTTAACATATTCAACAGATGCAAGCTTGCATGCACTTTTCAAGTGCCAAGCTATCTTTTATGGGTTCCCACTATGAAACCTTTGATTTCCATGCCCAGATTCCATTTTATTGCAGATCATTTGAGGGCAACTCTGCTTATAAGCTTGAAACAGGCAGAGTGAATGACAGGGCCCCTGGTCTCAAGGGGAATGGTTCTGGGAAGGAAAGAACAGGAGAAATGAAAAAACACAATAAAAAAGTTTTATATTTTTTGACCCAGCAGAATTTAATACCAAGCAAGATTTTTTTTTTTGCACGTGGTCTGAAGCAGAGCACTGATTTTTCTGAGCAGCTAAGGGTTCTTTGCTTCTGAAAACAAAATCTCTAATTCAGTTTCCCTTCCAGCTAAGAAAACATGTTTCTTGTACATTTTTGACAGTTTGAATTATATGCTCCAGTGCGAGCACATGCCCACCTCACGTTTAAAAGACGTTGTCTGTCCTGCTTCAGTTTTTTTCTCACTTAATGTTGAGATTATAATTTAACCTTTTCAAGGCCCTGGACCTGGTCTTGTTATTGCTGACAGTGGGGTGGAGATTTCTCTTCAGGCATTCTCTGTTTATCAAGTTTTCCTCTTCTACATATGCTCCCATCCCCTACCCAGCCATGCATTCATTCTTCTTCTTACCCTGCACCCTCTTTCCTCCCTTTTTAGCCTGACACCCATCCCTAATTTTTAGCATTTCCCCCTTCTTGCAGCTTTCCTTTTTCTTTTTGCTTCTTCCAGCCAATCCTAGCTTTTCCTCCAGATTTATCCTTGCCCAGCCCTAGATTCCCTAAGATTTCTGAACGTTTTCCTATTGCCCAAATCTTATGTTACATTCTACTGTTCTGCCCCTTCCCCCAGTCCAATACTGTTGCTCAGTTTATTTAATACTTAGGGCAACCCATGCCTTGCATCCTGTATTTTAGCACCTGATGTATTTTAGCATCTATAATACTCTCAGTATCCAATCCACAAAAGGAAGATGAACAAAAAAGGTGCACATGTTTATTTAGTTTTTGTTGACAGGAAAGGAGGCTAGACAATTCTGCCCATTTTCAGCCTCATCTGGGTGGGGTGGAGGGGGGATACAGATGCAAACTGTCATTTTGAATCACCTTAAGCTGTTGGTGGTGTAACCCCCCTGCAAATGGGGGTTCCCAAAAGACTTCCAGGAGCTTGCTTGAATGCTCCGAGCCTGAATGGTGTTTGGCGTTTAAGCCATTTATCTGTGAGTGCTTTTAGAGCCTCTGGTACTGTCTCTTTAAGAGCTGTCTGCTTGCAGACATAATTAGTTTGTATGGGAGGACTGTGTGTTTCTCTGCTTGAGAGCCACTGAAGCTGTTGCCAATTCGCCTCCGTTTTTGCAGTCGCTAGGAGTGCAAAGGGAGCCTATCTGAAAGATGTAACTGTTTGCCAGAAATCATTTAGAGTAATAATGAAAATACAGTCTGTCTAACCTGCTTTTCTTTGCAATCAGAACTGTGTTTGCCTAGTTCCCCATTCTAGTTTTGAACTGCTGAACTGGACCAATCAGTGTGGGTTAAGGGAGCTCTAAAATGGTGCCTGTGGACGAATCAGAACTTGGACTCGTAATCTGAGCCAGACACAAGAGGATTGTATGGGCAGTGACTCTGGGAAATATAGTTTGGACTTCGGCGCCTTTTTGCACCAACAGGGGGAGTCTTTTGTGAGTGACAGCCAATCCAGCCAAGAACTGGGAGGAACTCAAAGGAAGTGCCCGGTTTTGCCTACTGGAGTTTCAGTTTAGCTCTGGCAGTGAAGAGGGAAGGAGCCCTGTGCTCCTTCGGTGCGCAGTTTTAGTCAGGAAATGCGTGTAAGGCCCCAAGTTTCAGTCTGCAGCTTGTGCAAGTGATTGTTCGGACTGAATCCGACCTGTGAAGAGAATCAAGGAGATCTGAAGAGTAGAAACTAGGCTCACCCTGTAGAAGACTGGAGAAATTGCTGAATCGCGCTCGGTCTGTCAGGAACGGAATCTGCTGTGTGTTCTCCTGGGTATTGTGCAGTAATTGCGATCGGGATAGAGAAGCAGCCTGCCTGGTATAGTACTTTCTTTTTCCATATAAATGTGTGTAGTGCTTGTGGGGACTCACGTTTCAAATCCCCTGTACAGTGAACTGAGTGCATGAAGCTGGAAGTAAACCCCAGCTTAATCCAGACTACATCCATTTGCTCTGAACTGCCGTGGGGTCCAGTCACAAGGACCTTGTCCACATGGTCTGCTCCTCCTGGCAATCCAGGACAAACTGCCTTCCATTCAGTTTCAGCATTGAATTTGTGAGTACAAATCAGGGTAGCTGTCTGCCATCATCTAATTGCAAGTGTTCCATCTGATTACTTTTCCTTTCTTTCTCCACGAACTGAGCCTACCGGCTCCAGATTACAATTTGGATATTGTGCACACATTTTCCATCTTCAGGGCCCCAACCAGCTGCACCAAATAGGCTAGCTTCTTATTGCCTGGGTACCCAGTAAGAGTGACATTTGGGATTCTGAAATATGTGCACAGTACTGTGATTATTAATGCGTTTAAACTAATTAACCTGATTTCCCACTGTCCTTGTTGTATCCCCCCTAAATAAATCAGATCTGTTTGTTTCAGCAAAGTTACACTGCCTGAGGTATTCGTTTATGTTAAAGTATTGTACTGTGGTTTTTGCACTGCATCATCTTGTTTTACAGGGAGTCCCCAGAGTCCCGCTGACCGAACCAGTCCTGGGGGTAAGTGTATACGGTGAAGGTAATTCTGATGTATTGTGTGGGCCACTAGTGGGAAGAAAGGGGGGTCACAGTGTCCCAGAGGGCTGTGACCAAATTAGTTTAACTATTGTAAACCCTGACCTCTGGGTGGAGGCACTCACCCTCAACCTGTTAGTAGTTAGGCAGGCAGGGGTAGTAGCCCTTGGGATAGCGCCACCTAGGGGTTACAATGGTATTTTCATCAATGGGGGGAAATTTGGCAAGGACGATGGGGAAATTCCCCTACTCTTTGGTAGCAGGTGCTGCTGTTTGGATTTCCAAGATGGCAGCCAACGGTCGAGGAGAGAGGATGGAGGTGGTGGGAGCAGGGTGGATGGCCTCTCCCCTGCTTCCAAATGACTAGAGGCTCCTATGGAGGACAGCATCTGTCAGGATGCTCAGCACAAGTGTGGTTCACCACAGAAGGCGGCTTTGGATATGGCAACAACAGTTCGAACTTCGCAGGATGAGGAGGATGATTTATTTTTGGAACTTGAAAGTAAACAACGCCAGTTACAGGAGATTATCGCCAGACAGGAGGATTTACTTCATCATAAAGTTCTGCACCCAGTGAATTCTTCAGAGCGCACTGGGATAGAGCTTGCAGAACGCACTGAACAGAATTCACTTCCTTGTAGTGTCGCACCAGTTTCTTTGGGGTCTGCCACTGACATAGAGTGCCCGATAGTAAGCACCGGCACTTCATTACTGGAGGTGTGGGAGAATGTGGATGCTGCAGAGCTGACAGAGATAATGCTTCTATATTTTCTACTGACACCACAATTACTGCGTAGATGTCTTTCCCTCATGAATTGTCTGACACTGCCACAATACTGCAGGCTGAGGTGGGAGAATTGACCCCCCAGGTTTTTCTCAGGCCAATACTGCATCATGACTTGCCAGCTGCAGCCCCACCTGCAGTGGAATGAGTAAGGGGTGCTGATCGAGCTGCTCCAGACCCCCAGCAGCCTGTGGTGGTCACCTCAGCTTGGTCACCCAAACGGGCGCTGTTAGATGCTGGGTGAGTTCAGAATGGTTTTGGGAGTTGGGAACCAGATACAAATGACTTCACAGTTCAGAAATATACTGTAGGTCAGAATGTGGCCACATGAACACTACAGTACGCTCTGACTCTAATACTTTGCCAATGAAGGTGCATGTACCTGTTTCTAGTGTTTCTCCCTCTTCTTTGGAACTTCATGATCTAACTAACTTTATGCCACAGGTCCCAACCCAGCAGGTCTTGAAGGTTCCCCCCGATGACCTTACACCTTGTGCCTGTACTACTGCAGCATAAGACTCTCTGAGGAAATTCTCGGAACTCTTTACTTCTGGAGGGGAACCAGTTCCCTACAAGAATGCAGTCCATCTTATATACAAAGTAGGTTTGGATACCTTGCATGATAGGGTGTACATTGGCAGGACTTTCTTGAAGGATTCAATGACATTTTTCTCTTCTGAAATACATGCCCTAATTTATACTGGAGATGCTAATTTTGATGTTAGCTTTAAGCAGATTTCTGGGTTAGATAGATTCTGGGCAAGATATAACAAATTGCACAAGACTTTTCTGTGGAGTCCGTTTTTGGCTGTTGTTCATGCGAAACCTCAGATTTAGACAGTAACTATTTTATTTAAAAATGAGGTTAATATTTCTGACATTTTGTTCTGGCTCAGGTACCAATGTGAAGTTTTGGACACTCTGGTACCCATTATAGATTCTGAGCAAATTTGGATGGAGAGTTGGAAGGTCAAAGTAAAGCTCAGGAATACTGATTTTGGTGTGATGCATTTACCCGGTGTCTTTTTTTTTTCTTGGGAGAGACAGGGGTACCTTGTTTTATTATGGTCAACAGAAAACCTGTTTTAAATGTGGCTCTTGTGCTCATTTGGGAAATGCCTGTGACAGTGTGAAGTGCATGCATTGTCTTGAATATGGCCATTTGTCCAAGGACTGCCAGAATTCCTTTAAGTGCAACCTTTGTGAAAGATGGGGTCACTCATATGCCAGATGTCCTTGGGCCTCACATAATAAGGGTGAAAACCTAGCACCTGAGCCCTTGGTCACCCAGGCACAACAGAAAGGAGTGGCTCAGGCCTCAGAGCAAAGGGCAGCCTCCTGTGCACTCCCTCCCCCCCGAGCGGCAGGATGTGACTCAGGTGGATACCCCTTCCCCCAACGCAGGTTGGTGATGTGGTAGCCCAGTGGATGATCCCTCCTTGGACTCTACTACTTTAACTCCCTCTCGGACGATGGATATTAATGAAGCCGTGACTCCAAGAAACTTGACACACACTTCCACGGCCCAGGACTGTGCTGTGCAAGCCCCAATGCCCCCCTCCTCCCCCCTTGTAGATGATTTTCAGCCAGTCTCCTTGAAAGGCAAGAAAAAATGTCTGAGAACTGGAGACAAAACTACTTCTATAGGGAAGAAATCTAAACCCCCTCCCTGTATTCATTTTAACGAGCCACTGATGCCTCAAAGAAAACGTTAAAAAACATAATAATTATTATAGAATTCTGCTTGCATTCCATGTATATTTTATATATTTCTCCTCCCCACAATTTATTACTAAAGAAATGTCTATGACTACATGATCGTTGTCCCTTACAGTTTATTTTGAGTTCATGTGCCTCTATAGCTTACTCTCTACTCCAAGTCATAATCCTCTATTGTGACATCACAAACTGTTGCCATGGGAGTAACTGTGAGATCACAACCTGTGCTCTGTGACTTCAGGTAGGGAGAAAGCAGTAGGAATAGATGAACTTTTCAGGAACAAAGATCCAGTTTTCATGCAAATGACCTCAGTAATAAGTAATGGCAAGGAGAAATACAGAACTAATGGGAAATACAAGCTGGACTGTGTATAAATATTATGTTTTATTAAAGTTCTCCTGAACATGTCACCAGCTCTTTAAGAACAGATTCAGTGCCCTGTGTTAGATACCTGACTGGAATAAATCTGAATCTGAGGGAGATGATTCAGAGATTTCTTCGATGACTTCATCCCAGAGTGACCCCTTTCTGATCAGGATGACAATATGCTTACAGATACTGCAGTGCCACAATGGAGACAGACCCGGTCTCAGCATAAAAGTACAACCTGAATCTCCATTTCCCTATATTGCTTTTAATGGCCTCATTTAAAGTTTATACCATTAATATAAACAGCATTAAGGGTTATAAAAAATGTTTGATGGTGCTTACAGAATTGCAATATATTGATAGCCATGTTATCTTTTTGTTGGATACTAGACTCAAAACATCTTATGAGCTTTCTCAGGCCACCAGATTTTGGACAAATGGTCCTTCCTTTTGGTCCATAGGTTTGGATAAATGTGATGGTGTTGGGGTATTGTTTAATGATAATAGGTTGTAGCTAAATAAGCTCACCAAAATCCAACCAAGAAGGGCTCCATCTTTGGTTGTCACCTATGAAGCTCAATGGCTTTGACTTGTTGCAACATATGCCCTTCAAACAAATGCCCTGAGAGCGGGGCTGTTCTCTGATATACAGCCTTTTCTTGCACACATCCAGAGTTGCTATCTGGGGTGGTGATTTTATTTGTGGAACTGCTTTATCTGATAGAGGTCCCAGTACCAATGAAATGTATTGTGACTCCAATTTTCTGAACAATATCCTTAAAACTGCAAAACTGAAAGATGCCTATCGAGTATTACACTCTATGGGTGGTAACAGTTTTTTTTAAGTGAGCTTTGTCAATAAGGATAGATTACATCTTTGTTTCTAATACCATACTAATATGGTCTGCTAGCACTGTTAGTTATGAGTTATCCAGTCATAAAATGGTCAAGTTGTGCTCTGTAATATAGACAGGCCCCAATACATGGGAAGGGACAGTGGCAACTGAATAATAGCAGATTCGAGAACCCCATCCTTGAAGAACAATGGGTCCACCTCTGGATTGCTAGGCTGTCTGTCAGATGTTTCTTTTTTTTTTTTTTTTTTTATTTAGTATACTTTTTGTCACACCACAGACCGTCGGCATCTGCCCTGGTCACGGACCCCCAGACTCCCACCTCCCATAGTGCCTGCGTTCTCCTGTCACCTCTGGCTTACCCCTCAGGGGGTGGGGTTGTGGCACCGTGCCCCTATTGGCACCGCAAACACTGATCCTTCTGGTCGGAGAACTGGCTGGGAGGCTGATTGAAGCCCTGGGGGTAGGGCTTCACTTAGATGGCCATAGGCGGAGTTTTTTCTCCCCGTAAGCAGGGGCGGGGACGTGCAATGATGGTCAGCATTGGCCCGGCCCCTGAGTTCTTGCAGCGCTGGTGCTTGTGCAATGTGCCCAGCATCTGCTGGGCATCGCTATGTGCACCGAGCACACACCACCTTCCCCCCTGGAGAAGGAGAGCCGTCCAAGGGATGCTGAATCCTTCTCCCTCCAGCCGGCCCTCTGGTGACCCAGGTCTGTTCCCGAACCCGGGTCGATGGCATTGCAAGCAGAAATCCAACAGCTGCGCCGGCAGGACGGCATTTGTCAGATGTTTCTATGAGGACATAGTTACCTGGTGGGAGGATAGTGAGATATTGTACATCTCTTAAAGACATACTCTGGGACAAAAGCACAAGATGATTATGTAAAATATTTGACACTAAGATCACAGTTACACAGCCTTATTCAGAAAAAGAGACGTGCAAGAACAAGGGGACACAATTTAAAGATAGAGGGGAGACGGTTCCGGGGCAATGTGAGGAAGTATTTTTTCACAGAGAGGGTAGTGGATGCATGGAATAGCCTTCCTGAGGAGGTTGTGGGGTCTAAAACTGTGGGAGAATTCAAGAATGCATGGGACAGATATAAGGCAATTCTTGTGGGGGGTAGGAAGAAATAGGCTGTTGGTTAACTAGGATCTGCGGCCTATCCTGTAGGTAGGGAAATGGGCAGACTAGGTGGGCCAAGCGGTCCTTATCTGCCATCAAAGTTTATGTTTCTATTTCTTGAACAGAAACAGAGAAAATGGATTACAGTGTCTAAATTAGCAATATTAAATTACGTATTGCAGTGGGTGCAATATAATAGAGCACAGTCTCTTTACCAGGAAATGTGATTTGATACCCAGGGTTGGAGACAAACTTTTGACCCTTTTAAGGATTGTAGTACCAGGACAGAGAAAAGATCCATGCAGGGGCTATATACTACTGCTGGTGACAAGGTTATCTCTAAATCTGAATTATTGGATGTGGTGACTCAACATGTGGCCTCTACCTTTAGCAGAGCCCCTGCTGATCCAGCCATACAGGACTTTTTGTCTGACTTGAATGTCCCATCCTTGAGTGAATGAGACATGTTAGCTATGATAACTCCTATTACGAGGGATGAAGTCCTGTGTAATATAAGGCTTTTGAACTCTAATACTGTCCCAGGGTAGAATGGCCTCAGTGTGCAATTTTATAAAAAGTATGAATGAGTGGTATCTAGAATTAAACATGAGATTGTTCAGAAGTCACACTGAAATTATTTGAGAATGTATTATATATAATAATATAATTAGGTAATGTTCTTGTCCATCTGTTGGAAACTGATATGCTGCTTTCTCACCTTTATGCTAACATGGGGTTGTGTGTAACGTGTCTCCCTGTCTTGGCATTTAAGAGAGTGAAGTTTGGGGGTAAGAACAAGGAAAGGTGGAGTTTCTGAAAAGTGCAGACAAGCATGAGTACCACTCTTCGTAGATAGTGCCAATACCAGGAGGGACAAGCAGGCAGCCAAGAATAGAGGTATCAGTAGTTTCCAACCCTTATGAAGCACACAGGGGAGGCAGCATTCTATCTGTGTATGCAACTGGGGGACCTCTTCTTCCACCCAGAGACCACCAAGACTGCCATCATTACCTCAGAGGATGCCAGGGAGGAGGAATGGCTGGACTATGGTGGGCTGTGAAAGTGTGGGGTAGTAGAACACAGGCACATTCCTCAACCAGTACCACTACATAATTTCTACACCACTCTGGTGGGACAGGACTGCTGGGAGGAAGCACCCGCGATAGTGACCAGAGAGGATGTTGGGACCCTTCATAGTGGAGACCCCTGAGAGGGTGGTAGAGGACCCCACCGGAGGAGGAAGCAACTTCTGGTGGGAGACTCGATTGTGAGGCAGATAGATTTTGGAATAGGAAAGGGGAGAGAGGCAGGTTTGGTGCCTACCCTGTATCATGGCCCGGAGTGATGGGAAGTGGTGAGGATTGCTAGAGCAGCAAAATGGGAGGGGGAGCTGGATGTCATTGTCCACCTGGGGAAAAATGACCTGGCTAGGGACAGGGCTGGGATAGTGCAGGGGGAGTTTAGGGAGTTGGGGAGGAGTCTTAGGTAGCTCACTCAGTGACTTTCGTTGAGGTGCTGCCTGTCTATGATGGAGGAAAGGAGAGGGATCTGCACCAGGAGTTTCAACTCATGGCTGAAGGAATGGTACAGAGGGAAAGGGTTTGGCTTCACTGGGGACTGGGGATCTATGTGAGAGGATAAGGGCCTATACAGGGCTGATGGTCTGCATCCATCCGGGAGGCAAACCACAGTCCCTAGTGTACAGTTAAATGTTACTTCGATAACCATTTAAACTAGCCGAGGTTGGTGGTGGATGGAATCGGGGAGGCAGAAACTGCCCCCTAACATGTTGAAGTACAGACTAAGGAGAACCTGAGGAGAGAGGAATTCCCCAGGGTGCAAATTAATAAAGGAAGTAGGGTGGTACAGATAGAGGAGGAAGGGAATGGGAGCATTGCAAAGAGTGGGGAAGGAGGGAGGGACAAAAAGGCAAAAAGGGGGGTGGAACAGAGTGGAAATAAAATCTGGAAGGTCATGTTTGTGAATGCTAGAAGTCTAGGATATAAGAGTCTGTACCTAGAGGCCATCATGGCAGAGGCTAACCTTGATATTGTGGCTATTATCGAGTCATGGTGCACCGATGGACATAGCCATAACAGGCTATACTCTGTTCAGGAAGGATTGGGTGGCAAGGAAAGAAGGGGGTGTGGTGCTTTATGTGAGGGGAAAGCATAAAAGTCACAGAGATACAAGGAACAGAAGGGGAGGCAGAGGTACTGTTGGTCACCCTAGAAATGGGGAATGGAGCCACTATTTGCACTGGGGTGATCTACAGACCTCCAGCACTGGGGGAGGAATTAGATAAGGTGCTTGTGAAATCCATTGGCAAGATGGAAGAAAAGAGGGAGGTGCTACTGGTGGGGAATTTCAACCTGTAAGATAGATTGGAGCCTACCAGCAGTGGCTTCAGCTAGAAGCAGGGACATCCTGGACTCTCTGAGCAGTGCGCACATTAAGCAGCTCACTGAAAAATGCTAAACCAGTGATTTAGAGGGACAGTTTAATGTGACTTGCACTGTATGCTATACTGGAATATATCTATGCATATATGTGTATATGTATTAGTCAGTATATGTGTATCGCAACAATTAGAAAGTGCAGTTAGGTGGCTCAGTGGTTAGTATAAAAATTGTTAGTCTACATTCCCCCACTATCTAGAGCAGTTTCAGCCTTATGCATGTCATTGCTGATTTAAATGAGGAGTCTAGTGGCAACCCCCACCCTCCAATGTCCCTCAGAGCCTATAAAGAAGAAATGGCCCCTCAATATCTTTTTTAATCTGTGTAGACAGTGCACTGCTATGTTATACTGGAATATATATGCATACATGTGTATATGTATTAGTCAGTGTGTGTGCGTCACAACAATTAGAAAGCGCAGTTAGGTGGCTCAGTGGTTAGTGCAAAGATTGCTAGTCTACATTCCCTCACTGTCTAAATCAGTTTCTGCCTTATGCATATCATTGATGATTTTTATGAGTTGTCTAGTAGTAACCCCCAACCTTCTGATGTCCTTTGGAGCCTGAAAAGGAGAAAACAGTTCCTCAATGTCTTTTTTTGTCTGTAAAAATGTGTTTAGACAGTGCATTGCTATGTTGTACAGGAATATACTGTATAGCAGGTTGAATTCACATATGATATATTTAGCACAATCCAACCTGCTATACATGTCTGTGTCCGGTAGATTTAGCGCTTGGTGCTTACACTTACCCTGCTGATTCAAGTACCTGCCTGCTGTTTTTCAAGTCCCTCCAATGATCCGAGTGCTCTGTGGCATTCAGCAAGGAGGAGGGAGATTAATGTCTACCTTTGTTTCCTCCCTCATGGCCCGAGTCCTCAGGCAGCTTTAATTCAGAGCGGCTTTGAGTGTAGGAAGTGTAGGAGTGAGGAAGGAAGTTAGTAGGCACAGGGGCAGGTGCAATGCTGGTGATATGGGTAGGAAACTGGCTGCAGGGAAGGCAACAGAGGGTGGTGATGGGTGGGGAGCTCTCACACCCAAGGGCAGTGATGAGCGGTGTCCCACAGGGCTCGGTGTTGGGACCAGTGTTGTTTGGGATATTCATTGCAGACATATCATGGGACATCAAGAGCAAGATCAGTCTGTTTGCTGATGATACCAAGGTTGCGCGGTGGTGGATGACCTAGGGGGATGGCAGGGGTTGCAGGATGATCTGGCAAAGCTTGAAACCTGGTCAGACACCTGGCAACTGGGCTTTAATGCCAAAAAGTGCAAGGTGATGCATTTTGGGATGAAGAACCCAAGGAGGACTTACCAGCTAGGGGAGTGCAGCTAGCCCAGACAGAGGAGGAGAAGGATCTGGGTGTGCTCATCACAGGGTCAATGAACAACTCGGCACAGTGAGGGAAGGCAGCTGCAAAGGCCAACAAAATGCTGGGTTGTATTGCAAGGGTATATCCTCAAGGAGGAGGAGGTGATTCTGCCACTGTATAGGTCATTAGTTAGACCACACCTGAGTACTGCGTGCAGTTCTGGCGTCCGTATCTGAAAAGGGACATTAAGTTACTGGAGGGAGTGCAGCGCGAGGCGACAAAGATGATCAAGGGTCTGGGGACTTATCATATGAGAGGAGGTTGAAGGAGTTGAGACGTGTACTCACTGGAGAGAGAGGAGAGACAGGGGACATGATTGGAAACCTTTAAATACATGAAAGGAATAAACAAGACAGGTACAGAGGGGCTGTTCAAAGTAAGGAGGGAGGGCCACCAGGGCCATGATATGAGACTGGGCGAAGAAGGTTCAGGAGGAGATGAGGAGACACTTTTTTACAGAGAGGGTGGTGGCTGGGTGGAATGCGTTACCTGCAGAAGTGGTATGCAGTAGAACAGTGGACTGCTTCAAACGAGGATGGGACAGGACAAGGGGGAGGGTTAATGAAGGGGAAGGGTGGAAGGGAGGGGCAGCTTCAGAATAAGGGGTGCTAGCTGCACATTCGAGCAGACTTGATAGACCTCTAGGCCTTTATCTGCTGGCAAATTTCGTATGTTCGAGTGGGACCTTTAATTAAAGCAAGCAGGCTCTCTAGCTCTGTCCACAACAGCTGCTCTGCCCTCTGATTACTTAAGTTTGGATCCAAGCTGGTGTAGGAAGCAGGAGGGAAGCCACCAACAACTCTGGCACCCAGCTGCTGCTTTTCAAACTCCTGCTGTGATCTGAGTGTTCGGAGGCGTTTGGTGGTGGTGGGGACAGGACACTGAGGAAGATCCCCTAGTGCTCTTGTGAAAACTGTCATGTGTCTTTGGACTTCCACCAGGACACGCATCAATCATGGGCCGACAGAACTTTTTTTTTATTTTTATAATTACTATTTTCTTTCCCCTGGCATGGTGTCCCTCAGCCTGGCTTACTGTACAGCCATGGGACAACAAGAAGCAGCACATACTGGAGATAAAATATGCCAGTGCAACCCAGGACAACAAATCCCGAAAGACCACTTCAACCAAGTGGACCACACTTGAGGAGTCTAGTAAAATAAAACACATCCACCTTGCAAAACACAAACCTAACTGAGTTGTGACTCAGTGGCTTGCTATGTGATGCTAATATTCACTTTCCGGTTATTTTCACTGATTATTCTCAATAGCGAAAATAGTGAAAATAAACGGAATGCGAATACAACGTTCTATACAGTATATGCATATACTGTATGTGTATATGTATTAGTCAGCATGTGTGTGTATGGCAACAATTAGATAGTGCAGTTAGGTGGCTCAGTGGTTAGTGTAAAAATTGCTAGTCTACATTCCCCCACTATCTACAGCAGTTTCAGCCTGATGCATATCATTGCTGATTTACATGAGGTGTCTAGTGGCAACCTCTGTACCCTTTGATGTCCCTTGGAGTCTGAAAAGAACATGATCACTCAATGTCTTTTTTTTTTTTAATCTGTAAAAAAAGGTCAATCACTGCTGGCCCAGTGGCGGTGAGGGTTGAGGCGCTGGACACCACACCTCGTACCATGCCGGCGACCCAGTTTTGGGAACAGGCTTGGGTCACCGGGGGTCAGAGGGGGAGGGAGGATTGAGAGTCTCAACGGATGCTTTCCTCCTCCGGGGTGGGATCCTGGGGTGCTTTGCACACCCGATGCACCTGTGCCGGTGGAAGCATGGGCACCTGTGCACAGGTGGCTCTTCGAGAGTCAGGGAGGGGAGGACATTGTGGGAATTTGACGCACGTCATAAGGCTGGATATCAGTCCTACGTGCCGACATCCTCAGAAGAAGAGAGGGACTAAGGGGAGAAAAACAGACTCCCCTGGGCCTAGATGATGACCGATCCACCTCAGGATCACTGACCCACAGGACAGACTCCGTTGTGCAGGCACTCCAAGGAGTAGGAGAAGGAGAAGGGATAAAGGAGCATGTCTGGCACTCTAGGGGCAGATTCTGTGGGAGGGACCTGAAGGATTGATCAGAGATCTGAAGGAGTGGATCGAGGGAGTAGTAAGGTGGGATAAAAAAGAAAGTAAAAAAAGAAAAAGGTCCATCGCTGATGCAACCCCGCATCCCCAACCCAACCTCCCACTGAGCACCCTCCACCTGACACCCTCCAGACTCCCCCACACACCCTCACTCACCTGAACAGATTTGAGTGTGAAGATCCACTGTTCCAATGGAAGACACATATTGCTGTTGGAACTGGTGACTGCTATATGAGAAATAAGGCAAGTGCAGTTGAAGACCCATTGAAATACATTGGACTGCACTTACCTTATATCTCATATAGCAGTCCCCAGTTCCAGCAGCAAGATGTCTCTTCGATGGGAGAGTGAATCTTCACACTGGGACCTGTTCAGGTGAGTGAGGGTGTGTGGTGGAGTCTGGGGGTGCAGGGTGATGGGTGCTCAGTGGGAGGTCGGGCTGGCGTGGTGGGAGTCGCATCACCACCCAGTCTGCCCTATTAATCCCTATATAGTGTGAGGCCCCATGCCCAAACTGAACTCTGGAGAACTCCCTTGCCTCCAGGATACCCTTGGGTCTATCCCACTCCTTATGTTCTATGACCATTTTAGCCCCTACCACCCCCTCTGGTAGGTTATTCCAGTCATCCACCACTCTCTCTCTCTCTCTCTCTCTGTGAAAAATATTTTCTCACATTTACCCTCAGCCTTCCCCCTCTAACTTCATTTTGTGCCCCCTTGACTTGGAGCATCTCTTACTTTGGAAGATGCTTCCTTCCTGTACTGTCTTTATACCTGTGATGTATTTGTATGTTTCAATCATGCCCCCCCCTTTCCTCCAGGGAATGCATATTAAACTCCCTTAGTCTTTCCTCATGGGTCTTATCCTGCATGCCCTGCACCATTTTACTTGCCCTCCACTGCACCGCCTCCACCCTGTCTATGTTCTTTCTCAGATGGGGCCTCCACAAGTGGACACAGTATTCCAGGTGCCGTCTCATGAGTGTCTTATACAAGGGCAAGATGACCTCCCTCTTGTTACTTGTGATAACCCCTCCCCCATGCATTCAAGTATCTGACTAGCCTTTCTAGCTGCCTTTTCACACTGCCTACTTTCTCTTAGATCTTCCGAGATGATAACTCCCAGGTCCCTTTCCTACTTTGTGACTGTCAGTACCTCCCCACCTAATTTGTACTTTGCCCCTGGGTTCTCCTGCTTTATGTGCATGATCCTGCACTTCTTTGCATCGAACCCCAGCTGCCATTCTTCAGACCATTTCTCCAGTTTTCTAAGGTCTTCCCTCATTCTTTCAACATCCCTGGAGTGTCCACCCTATTGCATACCTTTGTATCATCTGCGAAGAAGCATACCTTCCCCTCCAGTCCCTCTGCAATGTCCCCAATAAAGACACTGAAGATGACCAGCCCCAATACCAATTCCTACAGCACCCTGCTCATCACCTCTCCCTCTCCAGAGTACTCCCTATTTACCACAACCCTCTGACTCCTGACATTCAGCTAGTTCTCCACCCACAGAACTATTTTAGGATCCACCCCAGGCTGCACAATTTGTTAATTAGCCTTAGATGGGGAACAGTGTCGATGGCCTTTCTGAAGTCCAGATAGGCCTCATCCACTGCACCTCCCTGGTCCATTACTTTAGTTACCCAGTCATGCCTAGATTAGTACAATAAGTTAGTGCAAAACACAGTGCTTGTCCTACAGTAAATACAGTAAAAGTTAGGGTTAGATGTACAACTAAACAACTGCCATATAAGGCAGTGTACGTGTGTTAGTGTGTGTGTGTGTGTATATCAATGCTCTGTGTGTGTAGACAGTGTACTGCTATGTTTCACTGGTATATGCATATATGTGTATATGTATTAGTCAGTGTGTGTGTATATCACAACTATTAGAAAGTGCAGTTAGGTGGCTCAGTGGTTACTGCAAACATTGTTAGTCTACATTCCCCCCACTATTTAGATCAGTGTCAGCCTTATTCATGTCATTGATGATTTAAATGAGTTGTCTAGTGGCAACCCCCCATCCTCTGATATCCCTCAGAGCCTGAAAAGAAGAAACGGTCCCTCAATGTCAGTTTTTATAATCTGTAAAACTATGTGTAGACAGTGCACTGCTATGTTACACTGGAATATATATGTATATATGTGTATATGTATTAAACAGTGTGTGTATCACAACAATTAGAAAGTGCAGTTAGGTGGCTCCATGGTTAGCATAAAAATTGCTAGTGTACACATTTCTCACTGCCTACAGTACCAATACTTTGCAACTGTATTGGCTCTTTGCTAGAATGTGTCTTGATACTGCTATACCGTGGACAATGGTCCAAGACTTCATCTCATCAGGGCTAGATTAGTGCCATGCACTCTACAAGGGCTTGTCTTGTGGACAATTGTGCCCCGGCAGCTAATCCGGAACATGGCAGTGAGGCTATTGACGTCTGTCATTGCCATTGCTAGGCACCCTGGATTAGCTGCCAGTAAGATGGAAAATTGACTACAAGCTGATTTTATTGACCTACAAAGCCCTGAAAGCGCTGTGTCTTCTGCACCTCTGTAACCTTCAGAACCCTCTACACCCTGGAAGATTAATGAGATCCACAGGACGGAGCCTGCTTATGGTCCCTTCCACATGTTTGCAATCAGCAGCACATAAGTCCTTTGCTGTGGCAGCCACTGTCCTGTGAAATACTCTTTTGTGTGAGCTTTGTTTGTTCCCACCTGTGCAAATCTTTAAGTCCAGAGTGAAATGTGTTCTATAGTGGGAAGCTTTTTCTGATACTGTCCAAGTTTGTATTTGGCTGTATGCTGTGTCGTGCATCTTTTATTTTGCTGCTGCTTTAGATATTTATTCAATCGTTCTTGTCCCTCTTATTTGCATTTCTGAATACTGTGATTTATCAGTGCTCTGAGCTATGGAGGGGCACAATACATACAGAATAATGTATGGGCGACTGTGTGATATGAGTTGTTTTTTTTCACACTGAAGGTTTTTTGCCACATAAACCACAACAGGAAAACAAGTGGTTTATGAAGGCAAAACACATTGAGGGTGTGTAAAAAATAAGTCATACAATCACCTGTATTTGATTTTTTAGTCTGATATCAACCAGGACTAGACTAGAACAATGTTTTAACAAAAACACCGGGGCTCTAAAAGGTTGCCCACATTGTGGCACAATACCCTTTTCATGGTGGCTTGCAACACATATTTGGCGAAAACCCTGTAAAAAGGTCAGCAAAGTTAGACCAGAAAAAGCTGGTCTAACTTGGGGCAAGCGGCGCACAGGATCGAGAATCCTGCTTGCTGGCTGGGGAATGACGCAATCCCCATGCGCTGCGTGTTTGGCGCACCTGGGGCTTACGGCATTCTAAATCTTTTGAGAATTGAGCCCTGTATATCAGTGTGTAACAACAACAACAACAACAAAGTGAGAGTGAGCCAGTGAGCATGTATACAACAACAACGCAGCGAGAGTGAGCCAGTGAGCATGTATTAAACAAAGTGGGCATACAAATAAGCTTACAGACCCTGCCACTGCTTTTGTCAGTCAGCGTGACAGTGTAGCAGCTTTCAGCATGGAAGAATGATTGCTATAACTTTCTCCAGCTCAGCCTGGTGTGACATCACACCAGGTAGATTCAGAGACTTTCTCTATATCAGCCTGGTGTGTAGTCACACAGGCTGCTATAAAATATAGGGTCTGATTTCTTCTCGACATCAGACCCTACTAGTCATTATAAATAAAATATACTACTACCAGCACTACTAAATTTTCTTGTTTGCCTTGCAGCTCACACACCTGATAATTCCTTTATGGGATTCGTGTCGGAGGAGCTTGATGAGGACCAGTCGAAGGAGGTGCAAGCCCAGAAGGTCAACAACATGGCCCTGGTGTATGGCAAGCAGGACTACATGTGGCAGGTGATGCAAACAGTGTTCTCCCCTTGGCATGAGAACTCTAGACTAGTCAAAGTTCACATCATGGCAGCAAACAAAGGGTATCTTCACTGCCAGAATGTCTTAGGTTGTAGCACAATTGTTCATCCCTTTCAGCAATCTTATAAAGCATTAGGTGTGGCAGTAAGAGTGTCCTATGAGCTAAGCAGTAGTAGCTGTGCCATAACAAGTGGCTCTCACACAAGCTTACATTGATTTCCCACTTTCCTGCAAACATAATTACAGATGGCACTGGCAAAACTCAAATCTCAAAACATTCCAGCAAATGTTTGAATTTCAGGACATTTTAGTCTTTATTTCTAAAGACATTTGCATGCAAACAGGACCATGTGTCAAACGTCATCTGTTTGTTCCTGCTACTTTTCTCAACCTGAAGTCATTATCCCCTGTTTGTGACATCAGAATAATTTCCATGGCAAGCGACTATGGTGTTATAAGCAGGGGAATATGACCTAAAGTCAGGTGTTAGAAACAGAACCACATGACATGCTGTAAAAGGGGAAAAACATTTCTGTTTAATGATAATGCTGTCTGATCTTCAAAAGTAGGAGGTTTTGGTGTCTTCCACCTGGATATGATTGCCCATGTATTCAGATCTGGCTGATTGCGCTGTGCTGCACTTAGCACATGGCTGGCTCGAGCTGTATTCTGGCAGTTAAGTGAATTACATGACATTTAAACAGAGCACAAGCATGCTGTAACAGAGCATGCTAACAGTCTGAATATTTATTTTATTTATTTATTTTAGTTTTTGGTAACAGGGTACTAGGCACAAGTGCCTGTTTTCAGGGTGACCTAGGACTACTGGGGAGGTTAAATGACTTGCTCAGAGTCACACAGTATGCAAGCTGAGGTTGTTGGAATCAAACCCAGGTCTGCTGGATGTATCAAGATCATTCACAGCTCATTATTCTAACCTCTAGTACTGCCAGCCCCGCGAGAATATGGGTCCATGCCAATGCATGTACTGGAAGGAATATATGAATATGGGTCCATGCCACCACAGCGCAAAGTGAATATGAGCTGTCTTGTGTGGGCCCAAGGCTGCATATAGCCCACACGAGATAGCGCACCCAAAACAGAATAGTGCCAGGGGGCCTGTGGGCCATATTCAGATCTAGCATGCAAATGAACTCATTGGGCATGCATGGCACTAAGGGGCCATCATCCTCCTCTCAATCACCTATGTTTTGAAAGAAATCCCTGTCATAGCTCTACCAGTTAATCTAGTAACCCCCCTCTTCCCAATGTAAAAAAAACATCCTGGAGAGAATTGGTAGGAAAACTCTGAAAGGAAGAGATTATGTAAAAAGAAAAAGCAAAGTAAGAGAGATAAAAGTCAGAAAAAGGCCAAGAGGTGAAACAAAAAAAGAAAATAAAGAGGGAGAGGAAGTAAGAGAGAAAGAAAAGTCAGGAGAAGGCAAAGAGGTAAAAAAAAAGAAGAAGAATAAAGAGCGATAGGAAGAGTTAGGATGAGGGAGCGAAACAAGCAGAAGACATAATGAGCAAGAAAACAAGCAAACCCAGATAAAACAAGCATTTGTCAATGCCGAATGTTTGCTTGCTGGCATTGGCATTGGTAGTGTAGAAGTTACACAGCTGCATAATAGGAATGGCAGTGAAGTATTGAACTGAAGCCAACCCCACCACCACCCTGCAGAGAGTGACAGGCATTGGGGTGTGCCTTTGGGTCGTCAGGCATAACGACCATGCCATTTCGCCATACCCTACCCTGCAGACACTGACAAGTGTCACAGTGTGCCTTGGGGTCTTTGGCCCTTATGCGCACCCCATTCCATCAGGAAATACGGTGAGATGGGTGCGGTATAGGAGAATGGGGTGAAGTTTGGGCCCGAAGAGTCCGAGGCACACCTTGATGCCTCTCACTGGCTGCAGGGTGTGGGTGGGGGTGGAATGGTGTGAGCATGACAGGCAAGAATCCCAAGTCACACCCCTGATGCCTGTCATTCTCTACAGGGTGGGGCGTTATGGTCGGAAACCCTCACGCCTCAGGCATTCATTGGTATTTTCACTCCAAATTTTCAACAAGGTTTTTTTGTGACCCCACCTCATGAACAGTGGCAATATCAGTTTGTTAGCTGAAAACTGCTTTTGCACAGCAACTATGGCATTTGGCACCACAGGTGCAAAAGTACATTCGAACAGGATGTGAAAAATAACAGCGGTACTGTTCAGGGAGGTGTAAAAAATGGCAATGTTGAAAATCTGCTGAAAATCTTAAAAAAATGGTGAAGTCCTGACGTGCGTAGAAACTGTGCAACGCACACCCGTAATGTAACTAGTTTGGGGATTTTTTTACAGCAGATTGTTAACACAGGCATTTTGGGACCTCCGATCATGAACAGTGTCAGTGTGATTTTCTTTATTTGTCCCGAACAATGATTTCTCACAGCGACCACGCATTTCTGTGCTGAAAGTGTGAAAACACATTTCGACCATGTTGTGGAAAATGACAGCTGTACTGTTCATAAGGAGGTGTGGAAAAATGCCACTGGTGAAAATCTGGACTGAAACTATTACAAATTCATGAACTTACGAGGGTGCATGGAAACTGCACAATGCTCACTCGTAACACAGTCATTTTATGGAGTTTTGCCACCAAATTTTCAACATAGCCATTTTAAGACCTCTGCTCATGACCAGTGTCACTATGATTTTCTTAATCTGTCCCAAACATTGTTTTCGCACACCGACTGTACCATTGTGTGCTACATGTGCGGAAACACATTTTGGGCGAGATGTGAAAAATGGTAGCTGTACTGCTCATAAGGAAGTGCGGTAAAATGGCACTGTTGAAAATCTGGTGTGCAAATATTACAAATTTGCAAACTTGCCAGCGTGCGTAGGAACTGTGCAACATGCACTCCTAAAACAGTCATTTTTGGGAATTTTTTCACCAGATTTTCAACATAGCCATTTTAACACCTCTGCTCATGACCAGTGTCACTGTAATTTTCTTAATGTGTCCCGTACATTGATTTAGCACACCGACTGTGCCATTGTGAACTACATGGGCGGAAACACGTTTCGGGTGAGATGTGAAAAATAATAGCTGTACTGCTCATAAGGAGGTGTGGTAAAATGGCAATGTTGAAAATCTAAGATAAAAATATTGAAAATTTGAACTTCTGATTAAATAGGAACTGCATGGCCATGCAGAAAAACAGTCATTTTAGGAATTTTTCCACCAAATTTTCAAAATAGGCTTTTGAGAGCCTACCTTATGAACACTTGCAGTGTCGTTTACGTTAATCATTCCGGAAAAGTGATTTCGTGCAGTGGCTGTGAAATCACCCTTTGGGCCAAATAACACCATGACAGTGACAGCACTCATGAGAAGGGTTCAAAAACCCCATGTTGAAAATTTGGTGCAAAATTCCAAAATGCCGAGATATGCAGCAAAGTTGAAAAACCCTATTTATTCCATTATACAGCTTACTGGCATTTCCTCAGTTCGCGGTCGGCTTTGAAGAATGCAGGCGTGTTCCCAGTCCACGAAGATTGTCGTTCTGGACTCGGAGGTAAGTATGGGAGTAAGGGGGTTTGGGAGGCAGGGTGTGCAGTAGGTGGAGTGCGGGTGGGGCAATGAGACTGCGAGGGACCGTTTTTTATTTACTGTTTTTTGTTTTAAATTAAGACAGCGGGGCGTTTGCCACGCTGGGGTGGGCTCCCAATGTGGTAGCTGGAAATGTTGGTTGGGGGCTGGAGCCGACGGGAGTTGGGCACCCCGTCGGCCATATGGGCTTGTGCCACGCTGGGGTGGGCTCCCAGCGGGGCAGCTGGAAAAACTGTTTGGGGGGCTGGGCTGACGGGGATTGGGCACCCCCATCGGCTATGACAAGATTTGCCACACTGGGGTGGGCTCCAGCGTGGCACCTGGAAGGTTTGGGGCGTGCAGCCTTGGAGCCAGCAGGGGGATTGAGGAACCCCCGTTGGCTATAAAATTTTTTGCCACACTGGGGTGGGCTCCCAGCATGGCACCTGGACAGCTTTTGGGGGGGCGTGGAGCTGACGGGGGATTGGGCACCTCCATCGGCTATACAGTATGTGCGTGAGGGGGAGGGAGCGAGTCAGCATGCAATATGCATGCGTGCGTGTTGAGGGGGAAGCTCTGCTCACTGAAGCGGAGCTCTCCCTTTCAACTGTATGCCACTACATTTTCAGCTGTCATAGACAGCTGGAGCAGTGATTGGCACACTGCTACTGCGCCTGCAAACACACTGAGTGAATTGGAAGAGGCTGACACACCTCTGGAAAACTCGGATGATGGCACTATCTTTCTTGCACATGCGTGCAAGCAAACATAAAAAGGAATGAGAGTTATAGGGAAAGGTAAGTGCCAGTGAATAAAAACAGCAGATACCTGGCACTTACAAATGCTAAGATTATAAATTGCTAATCAAACCAGCATGACTGCTGATCAAAAAAAGAACTGGTTAACAATAATTTTTCAAAAACTAATTTATGCCTTGTACGCCCAGTCTGGGATGAGCCTCTCAAGGGCTTATCTTTAACATCAACCCTCAAGGACAGGCCAAGTCTCTCAAGGGCTTGGATCCATTGATATTCCATGAGCGTTATACTCCAAGGAGAGGACTCTTCTGCTAAGCCTGAAGCAGCAGTTATCTTCTCCTGGAGGTAAATAAGCAACCCTCAGGTTTCTTTAGTGCCCGGGCATGCCCTACAAGCAACTTTCCAGGGATGGAGTCCTCCTACCCGGGAACTCCTTTAGTTTCTGGGCCATGCCTTGCAAAATCCTGGCAGGGGCGGTAAATCTTAGAGAGACAGAAGGAGATGAAATGATCCCTATTTCTTCTGGAGCAGTGTGTTGGACATTCAGAACATTCAGAGTTGTGTAATTTTGATGTAGTTAGTGTGGAGGAATGGTGTCCTAAGGCTTTGATTCCACAGTGTCTTTCTCCACAGAGGAGTTTTCCTCTCCTCCTTGCCAAAGGCCATAATATTAATATTAAATATTAGATACCACCATGAGTTGGATCCCAGATGGGAGTTTATAACTGTATTCATATTTGTTAGCCCTATGCTTTTCCCTATCTTCTTCAGCAAGTATGTGTTACAACCATATCCAGTTGTTCCCGTGGCTTGCACCTTTTGGTCATTTTCTAAGGTATCTTTAGCTAAAAGAAACTCTATTTCTGTGGCAGCTTTAGGGATGGAACCCTTTTTCAGAATATTCCCATGCCTCCATGGTACCTCAAAAGTGCGGTAGTCCCATAAGAGGACTGAGCATGTGAGTTGCTAAATATCTCATCGACTATTTGCACTAAAGCAGCTTAAGCTCAGCTTTAAGCTTGCACCAGGGGGACGCGCACGGGCACTTATGGTGATGGCTGCTTAAAACTGATGCTGTCTCACCAACCATGATAGATGAAAATTAAATTAAAAAATCACATTTAACTGGCACCGCCAACAGTTCTAGTTAGAGTTCGTTGTTCACTAGTGAAATACCATTTTTTATTGTAAACAGGTCATTTTCATATGAGTTATTCAAAGTTAAAGTTTTGCCGACTGCTACATCAAAACATGCCCAGCCATGGCAAGAGTGGAGCGAGACAATCGAATGGACAGAATGGGGCTCCTCCTCTTCAACCACAACACAGTACATCAGGTAACTGGGACAAATCCAATCAGCAAGATACAATTTATGAAAGAAATGTTAAAATCTGTTAAATGGGATATTGTGAATCTCAAAAAGAAGCTGCTTGTGACAAAAATAAAAATAACAAGCATTTGTCGATGCAGAATGTTATCTTGCTGTCATTGGCATTGGTAGTGCAGGAGTTAGAGAGATGCAAAATAGGAATGGCAGTGAGGTAGTGAACTGATGCCAACCTCACCCTCACCCTGCAGAGACTGACAGGCATTGGGGTGTGTCTTTGGGTCATCGACCATAACGCTCACACCATTTCACCTCACCCTACCTCGCAGACACTGACAAGTCTCACAGTGTGCCTTGGGGTCTTCGGGCCTTACGCTTACCCCATTCGATAAGGAAATACGCTGAGATGGGTGCAGTATAGGAGAATGGGGTGAGCTTTAGGCTGAAGAGTCCATGGCACACCTCAATGCCTGTCACTGGCTGCAGGGTGGGGGTGGGGTGGAATGGCATGAGCCTTACAGCTGACAATCCCAAGTCACACCCCTGATGCCTGTCAGTCTCTACAGAGTGGGGCATTGCAGTTGGAAACCCTAACGCCCCAGGCGTTTGTTGGTATTTTCACTCCAAATGTTCAGTATGGGCTTTTGTGACCCCACCTCATAAACAGTGGCACTATCAGTTCATTAGCGGAAAGGTGATTTTGCACAGTGACTGCACCATTTGGCGCCACAGGTCCAAAAACACATTATGGGCAGGATGTGAAAAATGACAGCTGTACTGTTCATGAGGAGGTATAAAAAAAAATGATAATGCTGAAATTCTGGAGTGAAAACATGAAAAATTGGTGAAGTCACGAACATGCTTAGAAACTGCGCAACGCACGCCCGTACCCATAACGCAATTATTTTAGGGATTTTTTTAACCAACTTTTCAATATAGGCATTTTGGGACCTCCACTCATGAACAGTGTCACTGTGATTTTGTTAATCTGTCCTGAACATTGATTTCCCACAGGGACCGCGCCATTGTGCACCACATGTGTGAAAACATATTTTGGGCAGGTTGTGAAAAATGGCAGCTGTACTGTTCATATGGAGGTGTGAAAAAATAGCAATATTGAAAATCTGGAGTGAAAATATAAAAAATTGCAAACGTTACGAGCGTGCGTGGAAACAATGCACACTCGTAACACAGTCATGTTTTGGAATTGTTTTACCAGATTTGCAACATAGGCTTTTTGGGACCCTAACTCATAAACATAGAAACATAGAAACATAGACTTTGACGGCAGATAAGGACCGCTAGGCCCATCTAGTCTGCCCATTTCCCTAAGTACAGGATAGGCCGCAGATCCTAGTTAGTTAACCAACAGCCTATATCTTCCTGCCTCCCACAAGAATTGCCTTGTGTCTGTCCCATGCATTCTTGAATTCTCCCACAGTTTTAGACCCCACAACTTCCTCAGGAAGGCTGTTCCATGCATCCACTACCTCTCTGTGAAATAATACTTCCTCACATTGCCCCTGAACTGCCCTCCTTCTATCTTTAAATTGTGTCCCTTGTTCTTGCAAGTCTCTTTTCTGAAAGATGCTACCCTCTTGGACTTTATTGATTCCCTTGAGGTGCATGAAAGTTTCTATCATGTCCCCCTCTCCTTCTTTCCTCAAGCGTATAGCATATTAAGCTCCTTTAGTCTCTCCTCATCGGCTTCTCTTGCAGACCCTGCACCATTTTAGTTGCCCTCCTCTGGACTGCCTCTATCCTGTCTATGTCCTTGCGGAGATGGGGTCTCAGAACTGAACACAGTATTCAGATGGGGTCTCACCAACTGTCTGTACAGAGGGATAACAACTTCCTGTTTTCTGCTGCTGATGCCTCTCCCAATACATCCCAGTATACCCCCGGCCCTCCCTACTGCCTTCTCACATTGCTTGCTAACCTTAAGGTCATCTGATATGATTACCCCAGGTCCCTTTCCTGTTTTGTTGTTGTTACTACCTCCCACCCATTGTGTATTCTTCCCCTGGGTTCTTGTTTCCCAGGTGCATTATTTTGCACTTTTTGCATTGAATCTTAGCTGCCATCGTCTGACCATTCCTCCAACCTTGCCAAGTCCTTTTCATCCTTTCCACGCCTCCTGTGTATCAACCCTGTTGCAGATCTTGTGTCATCTGCAAAAGGCATACTTTTCCTTCCAGTCCTCTGCAATGTCACTGATGAAGACATTAAAAGGACTGGACCCAATACTGAACCCTGCAGTACCCACTAGTAACTGCCCTTTCTTCAGAGTGGACTCCATTTACAATTACCTTCTGTGTCCTGTTGTCCATGCCATGTTTTACCCAGGCTACCACCTGGGACCCCTCCCAGGCTGGTTAATTTGACTAATAATCTTTGTGTGGGACTGTGTCAAATGCCTTGCTAAAAGTCTAGGTAGGCCATGTCCACAGCCCCTCCCTGGTCTACTACTTTGGTCACCCAGTCAAAGAAATCTATTAGATTCGTCTGACATGACCTTCCGCTGTGAACCCATGCTGCCTTGGATCCTGTGCTCCACTGACCTCTAGGTACTCAACTATTCTTTCCTTCAGAAGTGACTCCATCACTTTCCTACCACAGAGGTCAGACTGACAGGTCTGTAGTTTCCTACCTCTGTCTTGGTCCCACTTTTGTGAAGGGAATCACATCCGCCTTCCTCCAGTCCTCGGGTACCACACATCCTCCCATGATTTATTAAAAAGTAGCCATTGGTTTCACTAGTTCCTTCCTTAATTCTTTTAGAATTCTGGGGTGAATTCCATCAGGACCCATTGCTTTGTCCACCTTCAGTTTTAGGAGTTCTTGCAGAACCCTTTCTTCTGTGAAAGGACTGGGATCGACCCCTATCAAGAGTGCTTCTGTTAATTGGATTGAGTACTTCCCCTCCTCTTTTGTGAATACTGAGCAGAAATATTCGTTCTGTATTCCTGCTTTTCACTGTCCCCTCTGCCCACCCACCATTCATTCTATTCAGCCTCACTATCCCTCCCTTTGTCTTTCATCACTGATGTACCTATAAAGGTTTTCCCCTTCTTAACTGGAGTTGGCTATCTTTTTCCTCAGTTTTGGGCCTTTACTATTCTGACTTCCCTCCTGCTTCTTTCTGCCTTAACTGGTAGACTCTCTGTCCTGCTCCTTCTGTGTTTCCTTATATATCCGAATGCTATCTTTTTTCTTCCTGACTTTCACAGCCACCTCTCTTGAGAACCATAGTGGCTTTTCTTTCATTTTGATTTGTTTATTTGCTTCACAAAAGGCTTGTTGCCTCTGTGATGGAAGTTTTGATAATTCCCCATTGTTGCTCCACCTCCTTCTAGCCTGTTTGCTAGTGCTTTTCTGAGGCACTCTGCCATCTTGCCAAAGTCAGCCCTCCTAAAGTCAGTACCCTCACTTTTGTATGGCTTGACTCTGTAGCTGAGTTTAATGTGAACCACACTGTTTGATGGTCACTTGTCCCCAGATGGCAACCCACTTCTAGATCTGAGATCCTCTCCACCCGTTTGAAACCACGGGTCTAAGATTGCTCCCTCACAGTGGGTTCGAAACTAGCTGTCTAATGCCTGCCACCTGAGGGCATCAGAATGGCCCTGCTCTTGGATGTGGCTGCAGCAATGTGCTCAGTTAACATCTGGCATATTCAGGTCTCCCATCAACAGTATCTCCCTTTCTCTGCCATTCTAAGAATGCCTTCCATCATATCCTTGTCAATTCCTTCCTCAACAGTCACACTGTCATTTTATTAATCAGTCCCAAAGGTGATTCCATGCAGTGACCGCGAAATCACCTTTCTGGATCGAATAATGAAATGACAGTGCATCTGTTCATGGGTGGAGTCCTAAGAACCCCATGCTGAAAATTTGGAGCCAAAATTCAAATAAATGGCTGAGTTATCCACCTAAGTTGAAACCACCCATTGATGCCATTATACAGCTTACCGTGATTATCTTCAGTTCACGGTCGTCTATTGAAGAGTTCAGATGTCTCCCGCTCCAGTGAAGATCGCCACGCCAGACTTCCGGTGGTGGTAAGTGTGGGGTGGGAGGGTTGTTGGGAGGTGAGGTGCGTAGAGGGTGGGTGCAGGTTGGGAGAAGAGGGGCGTCCCGACGATGAGGGACTGTTTTCTTTTGTACAGGGACAAAAAAAAAAAAACAGGTCGAGGGAATGTTTTCTTTATTCACAGGTTTTACAAAAAAATACATTTGGCCACACTGGGGTGGGCTCCCAGTGTGCCACAAGTTTTTTTTTGGGGGGGGGACTGATGCCAATGGGAATTGGGCACCCCCATGGCAAAGAAAGTGTGTGTGGGGAGACATGGTGCAGATGGGAATTGGGCATCCCCGTCAGCAAAGAAAGCGTGTGTGGGGGAACATGATGCCGATGGGGATTTGGCACCCCCATCAGCAAACAAATTAAACTGCAAAGGCATTATGCCGTTGAGGATTGGACACCCCCATCAGCAAACAAATTGAACTGGAGGGGGCATGCCGATAGGGGGATTGGGCACCCCCGAAGTCGGTTTTCTGGGGATTGTGTGGCAGACGGCAGAAGCTGCCACCATGTTTTTTGAAATGTTTCACCAGGAAAGGCATAAACAGGAGGAGTGTCATCTGTGCCGCTGCATGAAGAGCTGGTCTCCGATTGCAGCAGCACGTTTCTTTCAAGTAGGTGGCACTTTGCATATACTTGTGTCAGCAGTAACATGCTGGCTTATTGGGGAATGAGGGACACACCTACTAAAGCATGCCCTGCATTCACCAACACGACACACCTCTACATTTCTCCTACCACAAGATGTTGCTTGCACATGCACAAGACAACACAAAAGGACATCAACCTGCTGTAGAAGGTCCAGAGGAGGGATACAAAGATGATAGCGGGTCACCAGGGTAAGGCATATGAGGAGAGGTTGAGGGTATCACAAGCACTCAGCAGGTCAGGCCTCTGCTCCCACAGTGCCAACTTCAGAGCACAATAGTGTGAACAGGTAACAGACAGGGTAACCCTCCTGTCTTCTTTTGGGTCCGAATCACCTTTAGTCTCAAGTTCTGGGGATTCAAACTGTGAACCTTATGCCAGCGCATCGGAAATGTACAGGCTCAGATAATATTCTTTTTTTTTTTGGGGGATGCAATATATCTTTCGCCTATGGGCACCTAACCAGGTATCCAAATGAACCCTTTTAACTCTATAAGAGACCTAAGGTATATTCTTACCCTTCTACTCAAGCTCAGTAACACCATCAAGCTGTTGAACAATTGTCAGACTTAACCATCTATACGTCACATGCAAAAAAGAACTGGAAGACACCCAGGCAGTCTTTCAAAGACAAGGTACTTTACTAAAAGATGATAAAAATATGAAAAATATAAACACAGAACAATATATCAAAGAGCTCACAATCACATAAAAGAACAAGGGAAAATTACAAAACAAAAACTCCTACCACAATACAATTAGACCTTTTCTGTCTAATGTATTACCTCTGTAAGTGCCTTTAAAGTTAGATCAAAGAGCAGTGTCCCTCTAGAGTCCCAAAATAATATAGCTCAACATTTCAGACACAAGCATCCAGTTTAAATTCTGTCTCCACACCCCTTCTATGAGTCATCTAGCTCCTCCTTTTAGAATAAAAAAATGCAAACATGGTGTCCTATCAGGAGGTATATTAAATAATGTGAACATCAGCAAAAAAAAAAAACACTTCCTAAAGATGACTCCTAATTAAACATTTTCTCTTTGATCATGTGTGGTTCCTGTTCCCAGGAGAGATCAAATGGTTTTACAGCTTTAACACCATGTTGGCATCAAATGTTCTTCCAATAGGAAACATAAAACTTTATGAGCCCTATATCCTGGCAGCTGGATCAGTTCTAATTAAGACAAAAACAGGAGATCTTTATCAGGTCTCTTTGGTCTTTTAATTACCTCCTGGTTTCATGTCACTTGTCCCTGCTGACACCTTGTATGAGGCCAACTTCTCACATCCTCTGCTCAGTGTAATATGTCCTGTAGCTTCACTGAAACCTGGGGGGCACCCACGAAGCACAGGTTGTCTTATGTGAGACAATCACATACTATGTTTTTATTTTACAAATATCATACCATTAACATAACCAGCTGGCCAAGCGTCACAATCCTCCCCACCTAGACTGGATTTGGGGGCTCTATCCCCTTCATGGGATGAGCTCTCTAAGTCAGTTCACTCCTCATATAGACATGACAAGCCATCTGTGTTCTGATTGGTCGCTCCAACCCTATGTAAGATCATTATGTCATACCCTTGCAAGGCAAGACTCCATCTTAATAGTTTGCCATTAGTTTTTCCCATTTGTGTCAGCCAAACCAGGGGGTTGTGGTCAGTTGGTACCTCATAATGCTGCCCATATAAGTACGGCTCTAACTTCTTTAGGGACCACACTATGGCAAGACACTCTTTTTCCATAGTAGAGTAAGCCTGCTCCCTGGGAAGTAACTTTTCACGCAGGTACACTATGGGGTGATCTTTCCCTTGGTTGGATGTCTGACTCAGTACTGCCCCAATACCCACATCTGAGGCATCAGTCTGGACTATAAAGGGTCTGCTATAATCAGGACTTGTCAATACAGAAACACTGCACAGTGCCTCCTTCAGTCTGGTAAAGACTTTTCACAGGCTGGTTCCCAGGTAATTTTCTTAAGCATCTTTTTCTTTACCAGGTCAGACAGGGAGCAGCCAGGGCACTGTAATTGATCAGATTTCCTATAGTACCCTGCTGTCCCTAGAAAACTGCTGACCTGCTTCTGCGTTTCTGGTCTGAGCCATGCCTTGATCACCTCTATTTTCACTTGGTTAGGATGGAGCTGTCCCTGGCCTACAACATGCCCGAGGTATGCCACTTCAGCCATGGCCACCTGGCACTTCTCAGCTTTGATAATGAGCTCGGCCCTCTGTTTCCTGCCCAGCACTTCCCTAAGGTGTGACAGTGTTCCTCCCAGTTGGCACTAAAGATGGCAATGTCATCCAGGTATGCACAGCGTACTCATCAGCACCATTTAACACCTAATTCATCAACCTTTGGAAAGTGGCCAGGCGTTCTTCATTCCAAAGGCATTACTTTAAATTCAAATAAGCCTATCGGATAATGAAGGCCGACTTCTCCCTAGCTCTGTCAGTTAACTCTACCTGCCAATAACCCTTTGTCAGGTCAATAGTCGTAAGGTATGTCACCCCCTCCCAACTTGTCCAGGAGTTCGTCCGTCTGGGGCATTGGGTGGGTGTCTGACTTCGTGACTGCATTCAGTCCATGATAGTCCACACAGAAATGAGTAGAGCCATTTGGCTTAGGCACAAGGACTATGGGTAAGGCCCAGGGGCTGTGGGATCTCTGGATTACCCTTAAATCCAGCATTTCCTCCACCTCCCTCCTAATGTCCTTTTGGACAGCCTCTGACATCCGATATGCTGTCCGCTGTATGGGCGTCTGTGTCCCTGTCTCCACATTGTGCATCACTAAGGGGGTTAGTCCAGGCTTGGCACTAAACAGTGGGGCAAAGTCTGCTAAAACCTCCCTTACTTCCTGGATCTTGTCTAGACCAGCTGGGGTGACAATTTAACTGCCTCCACAGAGGACTCCCACTTGCTTTCTTCCAGCAAGTCCAGAAGGGGTCTCTTTTGTCAAATCCCCTCCCAGAACTACATCCTCTAAACACCATGTCCTATTGGCATATGGCTTCCATCGTGTTGACATGGTACATTCTTTCTATATGTCTTCTGTCAGGTAACGCTATAGATATAGTTCACTTCATTTACCTGTCTAACTACTTGTATGGTCCTGCCCACTCAGCCCACAGCTGGTCTTTCTGGACCGAAAGGACCATGACTTCCTTACCCACGTGTATGAGCAAGCTCTGGCTCTGCAGTCATACCACACTCTTTGTTTCTGTTGGGCAGCTGCCAGGTTGCTCTGGGCTGTCCCATAAGCTCCTTCAGCCTTTCTCTAAACCTAGGACATAATCCACTTGGGAGTTCCTGGGTGGCATGCTTGCCTTCCCAGTCCTCCCGGATCAAGTCTATTGGCCCACATACCCGGCGTCCATATAAGAGCTTGAAGGGGGAAAATCCTGTTGACTCTTGGGGCACCTCCCTGTATGCAAACAACAGGTGAGGAAGGTATTTCTTCCAGTCCCTCCCATGCTGTTCAGCAAATGCTTGAAGCATTGACTTCAGAGTACTGTTAAATCTTTCCACAAGCCCATTGGCTTGCGGGTGATAAGGTGTCGTGAGCCTCTGCACCACCCCACACTTCTCCCACAAACATTTCATCATGTCCGACATGAAGGAACCCCCTCGATCGGTGATAACCTCCTGCGGAAACCCAACATGGGAGAAAATCCCAAGTAAGGCATCTGCCACTTTATCTGTCCTCAGTGAGGATAGGGCAACTGCCTCTAGATACCGGGTGGCATAATCCACCACAGTCAGGATGAACCTCTTCCCGAAGGAGCTGGGAGTGTTTAAAGGCCCCACAATATCCATTCCCACCCTCTGGAATGGCTCCTCCACTATGGGCAATGGAATTAGGGCAGCTTGGGTTTTCTTACCTGCTCTCCCTATTTCTTGGCACTGGTGACAAGACCTGCAATACTCCTTCACCTGCTGGGTGAAGTTGGGCCAATAGAAATTCTGGGCCAACAGCTGCATAGTGCGCGCGATTCCCAGATGACCAGACAAGGAATATGATGTGCAATCTTGGGCAGCTGCTCACGTTACCCTGAGGGAATGACAAGCTGCCTGCCTATCACCCCTCCTTCTGTCTTTACAGCCTGAGTATACATCAGTCCATTTTCCCAATAAACCTTATGTTTACGATCATCCCCTGTGTCCATCAGAGTCTGCCCAAGCCCTCAGCTTCTCTAGACTAGGATCACTTTCTGAGCAGCTGCAACTCCTTACACATTCCCAAGGCATGGGACAGGTCTCCTTCAGTCTCTAAACTAGGGGTCCCTAGCACTAGCATCAGGGCACTCAGGATCACTGTCGCATATAACCTTCTGACAATGGGTCACCCCTCCTTCTTCGGAATAACCCTCTGTAGCTGTTTGGTTAACTGCTACTGGGAAAACTTCTACCAACTTTTCATTAGTCTCCATATCAGGAGACTTAGGCTGGGGAACCAGCCTCCCAGTGGCTTCTATGGGGTCCAGGGAACTACAATTTCCCCTTCTACTTGGCTATGGGTAGCTGCACACACCGTCCCCGTTTGAGATTGTTGCTAAGGATGACGTCAACTGCTAATGTTTTGACTATAGCCACCTGATGCACAGTTCCCCTGTTTCATCCCAGTCTAGGAGAACACTAGCAAGTGGCAATGTTGTCTCCTTCCAGTGAACCCTTGCACAGTTACAAATTTATTGGTATAAAGCTGACCAGGCTCTACCAGATCCCGTTTTACCAGTGTCAGGGATGCCTCTGTGTCACTTAACCCTTGTGTCTGTACATCATTTACAGTGACTGGGTGCATGTGTTCCCTCATGTTCACAGGCATGCTTCCAGGGACACACAAACAACCCACTTCTTTCCTAGCCTCATTTTGCATATTGCTCGTCCTTTTGGGACACTGTCTGACAATATGCCCAGTTTCTTTACAAACCCAACTTTCGTTTCTTTTCTCAGAGAAATATTTTCTTTGAAACCTGGGGCTAACTGGTTTCGGTGGAGGCAGTGAAGGTTTTAGCTTCCCCGAAGTTGCATTTTCCTTTCTGCACTGCCATGCCCATCCATTCACTCTCAGAGCAGGTCTGCTCTTGGCATAGAGGTCCAAAGTTCAGCAGCCTCTTGCACTGTTTTGGGATCTCGGTCCTCCAGCCAAGTTTTCAGCTCTGCTGGGTATGCCCAAAAACTGTTCTAACAATATAGCATTTTTATTTTATCTACAGAGTTTGCTTCAATTCGTTTCCACCAATGTTTTAAACATTGCGTTGTTTCTTAGTGAGCTTCTCATAGCTCATTTCAGGGCTTCTCCTGAGCTTTACAGAATTTAGCTCTGTATGCTTCTGCAGTTAAATCATACTTATTTAAAAGTGCAGCTTTAAGTTTTCTGTAATCATCACTGTCTTTATTGTCCATTTGACCCAATGCATCCTGAGCTTTCCTGGCAAGTAGTAGGATAGCTGGAAGCTCCGGGACCCTCTAGGAATCTTTGCCTGAATACAAACTTTTTCAAGGAATTAAAAGGCATCCATACCTCCCCTCTTTAAATTCAGCAATCAATTTGGAATTTAATTTGTAACCTAGTCCTGTAGTTCCACTAAACTCATACCACTTACCTATTCTGGTGCTGGTGATTGGAGTCTGCTTCTCCAGTTCATGTTGTCTCTGACGCTCATGCCTTCATGGTCTGCTTCTCGCTGTTTACACTCCACTTCTAGCCGTTCTCACTCCACCTCTCGCTGTTCTCGTTTATCCTCCCTCCGGAACTCCAGCTCCATTCTGCGTAACTCAATCTACAGTCTGATTGCTTCTGGCTCCAGAATGCTGGTGACCTTCCCCTGCTGCTGTGGCCCTTATATTGCACTGGCCCTGCTGTCCTCCTCACTGGATCTGGACACTGCACTGGCCCTCCATGCCCAAGGTCTGGTCCTTTAAAGTCACAATCTGTGACTCGATGCTCTGGGCATCTGCTGCCATCAGAGCATCCATGAGGTTCTGTTTGGTGGCTCTCCCCTCGTGCAGTACTCCTCTCTCCTTGCACAACTGCTTTAGGTAGTCTACAGTGTGCTCACTGTAGTTGGAAGCCATCTTCTTCCCTAACTACGTTACACTAACTTGCACTTTGAAAAAAAAAAAAAAATAAAACAGGTAGGAACTTTGTAAGTAAAATGATATTGTTCTGTTATCTCTTTTAAAAATAAATCACTGCCTTATTTTGCAAGTGAGCTGTACAGTATTATGCTGACACACTGAACAGTTAAAGCTTGTGTTACCAATTTTTTCGCACCGCTGCCAACCAATTCTAACCCCAGTAAAACTCAGGTATTCAAACTTTCTGCAGTTATAGTCTAGGGTTTTTTCTAGAGCAAAACCCGTTTTATTTTTGTTTAAAATATTGTTTAAAAGTGTTTTTGTAATCAAGTTATTGGTTACTGAACTGCTAGTACCAGTTCCAGAACTTTTATCGATTCAGTTCCTCCGGTTCCTTTGGTTCCGGAACCGAACTAACCAATATTGTTGTTTAATTTTTGCCTTTAGGTTCTCTTTTGTCAGTTTAAATGGCAGAAAAACAAACAAAAGACTGGAGAGCCTGGTTTTAAAAATTGTACTTAATGTGGGTACATTTTTGCAAAGGCAGATAAGCACACTATGTGTGTCGCTTGTCTGGGATATGAGCATCTTAAAGAGGATTGTCAAATCTACCTGACTTTCCCTGAAAAAGCAATTGAAAAATACCTTGAATGGCTAAAGAAAAAGCTCCCCAAGGGTCCCTTTGGCTCTGACTAGCCAATACCCTCTGTTACTGTGGCTGAACCCACACCTGTTATTACTTATACCCCTGATACGGGCGGTAAAACTGCTAAGAGGACTTCTGAACTGGCTAGCTCCCTGGTTCCCATTAAAAAAGCATGCAAGCTGAAGCATGCAAAACCCCAAAATGTTAACCAGGGGACTTCTGTATCTGCTAGTGTCATGCCAACTCCTCTGGAAATTGCACAGGCTTTTAAAGTCATTCAGGTTTTGCAGGGTTTGGTACCCACTACACAGCAGCCACCTGTCATGGCAGGACATTCTGGCATTATTCCCCCTATTGAAGAGGAGGAATGCAGCGATTATGAGGAGGATGAAGGGGAACCCATCTTGCCTGAGGTCTCCCCTGAGCAGGAATTTGGATCACCCTCCCCCAGGACATCTGGAGATTTTTCTTCTCACTTTACCTTTGTGAGAAAGATGGCAGATGCCCTTGACATGTCCACAAGGGAAGAGGTGGAGGATAAGGAGGAAATAGAATATCTGGAGATGATGTGTTTAACTCCCACCAAAGCCCTCCTCCTCCCAGTCAATACATTTTTTAAGAAAGATGCTCTAAAGTTGTTGCAGACCCCAAATTCTGCCCCCCCCGGACAAGAGGTTGGACAAGAAATATCAGTTGGAGAAGGAAGGGGCAGAGTTCCTTTTTTCCCATTTGGATCATCAAGGGGTCATCCAACAGGCAGCCTGTGATAAGGCTAGAGTCCCTCTGGCATCCACCCTCCAGATAAGGACTCTAGGAAAATAGATAACATGGCAAGGAAAGGATACCTGTCAGCCTCCCTAGCCACATGGCAGGCTAACTTCCAGGCCTATGCTGCCCAGTACCAAAAGTCCCTGTGGCAGTCAGTACTGGCCATTTCACAGAAAGCTCCCTCACCCCTGTCTGATGACCTAGCAGAAACAGCTAGGTGTGGGCTAGAGGCAGCTAAGTACCAGCTCCAGATGGCTGCTGATACCAACGATACTGCACCCAGATGGATGGCAAATATGGTAGCCCAGAGGAGATTTGCTTGGCTGAGGGCCACAAATCTCACTGCTGATACACAGTCTAAGGTCCTGGATTTTCCTTTAGAGGGAAATGCTCTTTTTGGAGAATCCACTACGGCATACATGAAGAAGGTGGATGAGTACAAGGCCACCTATAGGAGCAACTCTAGTAGAGAGAGCGATTCTCCATCCACCAGGCCTTATGGAAGGGGAGGCCGGGGCAGGTCCTTCCACACCAGGCCCTTTTTCCAGCCAGTAGCCATACCCCAGTACCAGCAGTACCCATAGCAGGGGTACTTTAGGGGCAGGGGTCGAAGGGGATCTAGGCATGGAGCTCAAGCGCAACCTCCACCCCAAGCTAAGCAGACTCCCTGAAGTACAGGCCACCTCCTCACTCCCGGTCACAGGCAGACTTTCCCACTTCCTCCAAGCTTGGCTGGCCATCACCACAGACAAGTGGGTCCTGGAGGTAGTCGGTCAGGAGTCTGTCTCTGGGTTTCAAATCCCTTCCTCCTTTAACAGACAAGGGTTTCTGTACCTTCCTGGCAGAAAAGATTCTGATGGAGGCAGAGGTCCAGAAACTGCTACTTTTAAAAGCAGTGGAACCTGTCCCAAGCCCATTGAGAGGAAGGGGCTTTTACTCCAGATACTTTCTCACCACAAAGAAAAGTGGGGGGTGACGGCCTATATTGGATCTCAGAGCCCTAAACAGGCATCTAAGAAAGCCAAAGTTCAAAATGGTAACTTTAACATTGATTCTGCCAACAATCCAAAAAGGGGATTGGTTGGCATCACTGGACTTGAAAGACGCCTATTTCCACATTCCCATAAAGGAGTCTCACAGGAAATACCTCAGACTCAAACTCCCTTCAGGTCATTACCAATTTTCAACCCTGCCTTTTGGCCTTTCTTGACTCAAGGGTGTTTACAAAGTGCCTAGCACCACTGGTAGCACACTCGAAGACAAGGTGAAACAGTTTTTCCATATTTGGATGACTGGTAGGCAAGTCACCACAACAGGTCATTCAGTACTTAAGCCTTACTCAAGGTCTACTGGAATCCTTGGGATTCATTATCAATCTCGAGAAGTCAGTCCTCGCTCCTGCACAAAAGTTGCAGTTCATAGAGGCAGAGATAGACACCCTGCAGGGCAGGGCCTACCTCCCTCTGGACAGGGTCAAACATCTTCAAGAGGTAGCAAATTCCTTCACCTTGAACATGAGCAAGCCTTGCAAGACAGTTCTTGCAACTTCTGGGACATATGGCTGCATCCACAGCCACAGTGCTGGGTTCAAGGTTTCAAATGAGGGACATCCAGTTCCACCTCAGGGCTCACTGGAGTCAAAGAAAAGATTCTCTGTCAAAACCCATTCCGGTCACAAGAACCCTGCTGCAAGCCCTGCAGTGGTGGAAGGAAGTACCCAATCTAAGGGAAGGCATTCCCTTTCAGAAAGACAACCCCCTCAGTTGTTCTCACAACAGATGCATCCCTTTTGGGCTGGGGCATCCATTTGGGAAATCATACAGTACATGGTACCTGGTCAGCCTCTGAGTCCCTCCAGCACATAAACCTGTTGGAACTCAGGGCTGTTTTTCTTGCTCTAAAAACTTTTTCAGGACTGGTACAGTCAAAGGTGGTACAGGTCAGAACAGACAATACCACCACAATGTACTACATCAACAAACAGGGAGGCACCAGGTCAGGGTCCCTTTGCATAGAGGCCATGAAAATTTGGACCCTGGCATATTCTCTGGGAGTCTCCCTGCAGGTAGTACATCTACCAGGAAAGGACAATACCCTGGCAGATGCCTTAAGTCGAATCAACCAGGCCCATCATGAATGGATTCTGAACAAACAGGTAGTGGACATAATTTTCCAAAGTTGGGGCACTCCAGAAGTGGACTTGTTCGCATCCCACCAGAACCACCACTTGCCTCAGTATTGCTGCAGGCCACCAGATCGGGGCACTTTGCCCCTGGATGCCCTGACTTTAGATTGGTCAGGGAGGTTCCTCTATGCTTTCCCTCCCTTTCCTCTGGTCTTCAGAGTGTTGCTCAAGCTCAGGTCCCATTCAGCAATCCTGATCCTAATAACCCCGGACTGGCCCAGGCTGCCATGGTACTCTCTAATGCTCTCAATGTCTGTGGCCAAACCAATAAGACTCCCTCTGAGGCACAATCTATTGACCTCCAACCAGGGGACCCTGTTATACCCGAACCTCAAGTCCCTCAACCTCAAAGCTTGGCTCTTGAGGAGTTAGAATATGCTGACTTGCAACTCTCTGAATCGGTGCTTCACATTCTGAGGGGCTATAGGGAAACCTCTACTAAGAAAACATATTCTTCTAAGTAGAAAAGGTTTTCAATCTGGTGTTCGACTAAGATTTGATTCCATTACAGGCTGGGATCCCAGCTGGTTTGGATTACCTCTCTCATTTACATTCTCTGGGTCTACAACCCAATTCACTCAAGGTACACCTTGCAGCATTGTCTGCCTACATTTCTGCTGGTGTTAGGGTATCACTAGCTTTAGACCCCATTTTTAGAAGGTTCTTCAAGGGTTTGGCCCATTTGCATCCTCCTCACAGGGCACCTATGCCAGCATGGAACCTTAATGTTTGTATAGCCAAGCTCATGGGGCCTCCCTTTGAGCCTATGGCTACAGCTCACCTTAAATATGTCACTTGGAAAACAGTTTTTCTAGTGGCAATTACTTCTGCAAGAAGAATAAGTGAACTACAAGCTCTCTCTGTGGAGCAGGATTATATCTCTTTTCACAGAGATAAGGTAGTTTTGAGAACAAATAGAAAATTCCTACCAAAGGTAGTCTCTGATTTTCACATCAACCAATCCATTACCCTACCTGTCTTTTCACTAAGCATTCTACTTCTGCAGAAAGAAGACTTCATAGTCTGGATGTGAAGAGGCTCTTAGTTACTATATTACAGCCACTAAGGACCTTAGGCAGGACAGAAAACAATTGTTTCTGACCTTTGGGGATGTGGGAAAATGTAATCCAACTTCTAAAGATCTGTTTCTCATTGGATAGTCCAGTGTATTCAATTCTGCTACACAAAATCTGGCAGGGAGCCCCCAACAGGGGTGAGGGCACATTCCACCAGGGGGACAGCTGTTACACTCGCAGCTGCAAGGGATGTTCCTCTAGTGGATATCTGTAAAGCAGCTACCTGGAAGACAGTACATACCTTTACAAAGCATTACAGTCTAGACATCCAGTCTAGAGGTGATGCTAGGTTTGGCACAGCAGTCCTGCAGAGTCTATTTCCCAAGTAAATGTTCTATGCCCACCTCCAGTGGTACTGCTTTGTAGTCTACAGAAAGTTATGAATACCTGAGTATTACTGGGATTAGAAGAAAATTACTCACCTTAGTAATTCTGTTTCTTCCCAGTGATACTCAGGTATTCATAACTTCCCACCCTACTCTCCCAGAACTCAAGCCTCTGCACTTCCGCATGCTACGCTACAAAAGGGTACACCACAATGTGTATATATGTTGCCACATAGTGGTACAAGTTGTAAACAAGGCATATGGTCTTATTTCTTCACATGTTTTGCTGGCATACTGACTTTTCAGTAATGTTTCTGTGTTTTCTCCAGTTGGAGTTTTTCTCTTATGACCAAATTGAGGTCATTTTGGATTATTTTTCTCTTTTTGAATACTTTTGGTTTTTTACTGGGTTGCTTGTCTAGTCAGGCTCCTAGGAAATCTGAGGAGGTTTAGAACATTGGCAGTTAGTATAGGGCAGCATTTGAAAAGTTATCATGTGCAGATGATTCCATCATTTGCATACGTTCCATTCTCTCCGGGCAGTCCAACCCTCCAGGCTTACTGCAGAAAGTTATGAATACCTGAGTATCACTGGGAAGAAACAGAATTACCAAGGTGAGTAATTTTATCATCTGTCAGAAACGCATTCAGCAGGTCAGGCCCTCTGCTCCCACAGTGACAACCTCAGAGCACAATAGTGTGAACAGGTAATAGACAGGGTAACCCTTCTGTCTGCTTTTGGGTCCAAATCACCTTTAGTCTCAAGTTCTGGGGCAATTCAAACTGTGAACCTTATGCTAGCACACCCAAATGTACAGGCTCAGATAATATTCTCTTCGGGGGGGATGCAATATATCTTTCGCTTAAGGGCATCTAACCAGGTATCCAAAATGAACCCTTTTAACTCAATAAGAGACCTAAGGTATATCTTACCTTTTTACTCAAGCTCAGTAACACCATCCAGCTGTTGAACAATTGTCAGACTTAACCATCTATACGTCACATGCAAAAAAGAACTGGCAGACACCCAGGCAGTCTTTCAAAAAAAAAGGTACTTTACTAAAAGATGATAAAAATATGAAAATATAAACACAGAACAATATATCAAAGAGCTCACAATCACATAAATGAACTAGGGAAAAGTACAAAACAAAACTCCTACCACAATACAATTAGACCTTTTCTGTCTAATGTATTACCTCTGTAAGTGCCTTTAAAGTTAGATCAAAGAGCTGTGTCCCTCTAGAGTCCCAAAATAATATAGCTCAACATTTCAGACACAAGCATCCAGTTTAAATTCTGTCTCCACATCCCTTCTTTGAGTCATCTAGCTTCTCATTTTAGAATAAAAAACATACAAACATGGTGTCCTATCAGGAGGTATATTAAATAAAGTGAACAACAGCAAAAAAAAAACAAACTTCCTAAATATGACTCCTTAATTAAACATTTTCTCTCTGATCTTGTGTGGTTCCTGTTCCCAAGGCAGATCAAAGGGTTTTACAACATTTGGCACCACATTGGTATCAAATGTTCTTCCTATAGGAATCATAAAACTTTACGAGCCTTATATCCTGGCAGCTGGATCAGTTCTAATTAAGACAAAAACAAAACAAAACAGGAGACCTTTTATCAGGTCTCTCTGGTCTTTTTAATTACCTCCTGGTTTTAGGTCACTTGTCCCTGCTGACACCTTGATGTAGGCCAATTTTTCACATCCTCTGGTCAGTGTAATATATCCTGTAGCTTCACTGAAACCCTGAGGGGGGCACCCATGGATGCACAGGATGTCTTATGTGAGACAATCACATACTATGTTTTCATTTACAAATATCATACCATAATCATAACCAACTGGCCAAGCATAACAGGGTGCACTGATCATGTACTCCCTGGATGAAAGGAGAGAGAGGGACATGATTGAGACCTTCAAGTACTTGAAGGGATAAATAAGGTGGATAAGGAGGGTCTCTTTAAGCAGAGTGGCAACCATAACACGTGGGGGCACTGTCTAAGCTGGAGGGGGAGGTTTAGGAAGGAGGTCAGGAAGCACTATTTCACAGAGAGGGTGTTGGACACTTGGAATGTGCTGCCAGAAGAGATGGTCTTGTTGAAGACAGTAGGCAGTTTCAAAAGAGGCTGGAATAGGCATAGAGGGAAGGTAAGAATCATGGGTAGGGAGGATGGGAGGAGCGGAGGGGGGCAGGGACAGTAGCTGAAGCTGTGGACCCTGCAATACTATTTTAGTAATTTGTTTATTCAAATCTCAGATTACAACCTTTGAGCTATGAGCTCATTTACAGAGGCTCCACGTTAATAAGGACAATACAAAATGCATAAAGCAAATTCATAGTGATCATACAGAAATCACTTACTGGATTATCTGGGTATACACTGGTCACGCTAATACATGGTTCAGGCAAATACATGATGCAGGCAGAAACTTTAGTAGACAATAAAGTCTTTATAAGAAAGGAAAATATTATTGTACGGTTGAACACAGGATATGGGAGAGAGGCTAGGCTGCTAGTAAGGGTGGAAGAAGCCAGGAACAGGCAGGGTCAGCACCCATTGTCATATGTAATGGGAAGTAGGGAAAGCAACATTTAGGGAAAGGATTCCCTTGGTAGGGGAGTGGAGGTGCTTTTGGGGAGATAAAGACACAAGGGTAGGAGGGTACAGGAGAGAGAGTAAGGTAAGGTAAGATGCTTAAGTGCAAACAATAGCTGGAGCATTGCCACAGTCAGAAGGTTTTCTACTAGGGGCAGGAGCACAACATAAGACTAGAAAGGTGGGAGCAAAGCTTGTTTTTAAAGGGCCCTATTCTTGCTACAGCAAGTAAGTTGCTAGGTAGGGAGTTAAGCAGGTTAGGGGCAATACTAGCAGACCAGATAGACCAAATGGCCTTCTTCTGCTGGCTTCTTCGTATGTGTGTATGTATGTTCGCAACCTTTTATATACTATCTATGCAAACAACTACATTAGGGTTAAAAGTCTCCAAAAACTGTGATTGTGAGGTATGATGTTCCTTGGGGTTTGAACGGCTGCACAAAACAGCACTCGCCTTTATCTAACTTCTGCAAGGTCTTTCAAGGTATGGAAATTTACTCATACACTAATGCTTTGAGAGTGGGAGCTAAAGTTAGGGTAATGCCAATAATACTTTGAGCACAATAACACTATGAGCAATTGTTCCAGTCTCAAAAACACCACACCATACCACACCACAAAGTCACAATCTTAAGAAGACTTTTCATGCTTACATCACATTTCCCTTCATTTGTGACTTTGTGCCTCAACCCTATCTGATTCCTAAACATAGTTTTTTTGCAAAGAATCTATGTCCTTTTTGAATAAGATATTAACAAATGTGCATTAATTTGTTCTGACTGCCATTGTCAGTACAAATAGCAGCAAACAGTCCTGAGTGTCCCATACCAAGTAGTTCCTGGTGTCCTGTGACACCCCTTCACTCACCAACATGCCAACACCATGCCAGACAGTACCTGGTGTCCAGTGGTACCTCTTCCCACACTTTGTCCCATACAAACTATTCACTGGCTTCCAGTGGTATCCCCTTTCTCACCCTGCAAAAAGTCAATCGATCTCCTTTCTCCATGCCAAGCAGTCCCAGGCATACAATAGCCCACCTCTCTCACCCCATTCCAATCCAATCAGTCACTGGAATGCAGTGGTATCCCCTCCCTCACCCTTCACCTCACCAAGTTACTCCCTCGTGTCGAGTTGTGATTTAGGCAGTGGCTGGCTATGGAGGTGAGTGGAAGGGTTCTACTGGCTGCTGTTTTGGTAAGGGGTCGGCTTTTGACGATTGGGGCAACACAGGATCACTGGGGATGGACTCCCAGTGGCTACCTTTTTCGTCTTGGGGGGGGTTGTCAGGTGACGATGTGGTAAAGTAATACTTTGCTGACATGGCAAGCTTTGTCACTTGCAAAGGTCTAGTGAAGTGCAGGAAAATTGGGCACTTCACAAAAAAACCTTCATGAAGTGATTAAGTTCCCTTCACTGGGAACTATTGCTTTAATTCACCCACAGGGCCAACAGTTTTACTTCATGAACCTTGTGGATAAATACCTAAAAAGAAAAAGAACAATTTGAACCCTTTTCTGCACCTTGTAGCACACAATCAACCACCCTCCTCTGCCAACCCCACCACAGTCACTGTTGTAGTTAAAAAATGCCCCTTCCTCTAACCCACTGAGCACCACATATCCCACCCCATTGTCCCAATAAGAAATTTTGTTAATGCAAACCCTTTTCCCACCTTTGAGCACCAAATAAACCACCTCCCTCCCCTTCCCTCTTAATCCCAGTAGCAGAAATGCTCCTTTCCTAACCTACTTAGCCTCCCACTCCTCCCCCACCACCTTGAGTGTGCTAGCTTAGAAGAAAAATATACATCTGAACAGATCTAAAGACAGTGACCAGATCAGCTCTCCTCATACCATGTGGGCCAGCATCTAAATGAATGAGTGTACAAGCACTCATAGAATTTGAATTGAGTACACTCGTGCTCGGATTCATTCAGATGGTGACCAGCCAAAGTAAATGAGGAGGACTATGCTGATCCCCATCTCTGTACTGGCTACAATATATCTTTTTTCTTCTAAGCCAGCGCTGCCATGGGGGAGGAGGAAAAAAGGGTGGTAAGTAGTTTAGGGAATGAGGTATCTTTCTGCTACTGTATTAGGGCCAAGGAGGGGGAGGAAGGTGCTTGATTGTTTTGGTGCTACAAGCATGAGGAAAAGAGGCTCGCAAAATCCCAAAGTTCCTCTATAATCAAGGGTGAACTACATGGAGGTTTCTCCAGAAACTCCCCATGGTGGGCCATATCTACTAAGTTTTTTTTTTTTTTTAATTTGCAGCAAAGACTGCACAACGCATAGTAGACAGACTTTGCCCATCCATAGTGACAGGACAGTACTGGGCCACATTGGTTAAGCTCCTGGCAGCTGCCTTTATTCTTGGGAGCGTCATGGCAATGCAGAGGCACTTGGCTACAAGCGCCCTATGGTGGTACATGAATTTGTTTTATGAGGTGAGTTCTTGGCAGGTGTATCACCAGGATTTGCCTCAATGTCTCAAATAAATAGCTTAAGCTATAGTTACCAGCAACAGAGAAAGGGCTCCCGCATATAGTGAGACTTGTACTTTTATAAATGTGTAAGCAAGACACAGGTGATGTGCTTCCTGTGTCACAGCAAACAGGAAAGGAGAATGGGGGGTTGATCTGCTGCTAGCTGCAGTGCACAGGTTTCCATCTGTCTTTCCTGTAAAAGCTGAGATACAGATTACAGCACAGGTGCATGAAAATACTGTATGAAAAACAAGGGACAGAATAAATCTTACAATTACTCATTTTAACATGTCTGACCCTCTTAGCTTTCAAAGTACTGAACTGAATTTCACCAAATTTGGGTGTGGGGAGGGGTTTATAGATCCTCCCATGAAGGGTGTACATGCCAGTTGCCAGGTCCACAGGTTAAAAATGGCCAAGAGATAAGCAGTCAAAAAGGTATATCAGGGGCGTAGAAAGACAAAGGGAGGGATAGTGAGGCTGACTAGAATGGATGGTGGGTGGGCAGAGGTGACAGTGATAAAGCAGGGATACTGAATGAATACTTCTGCTCAGTATTCACAAAAGAGGAGGTGGGGAGGTGCCTAATCCAATTAACAGAAACACTCTGGATGGGAGATCGATCCCAGTCCTTTCACAGAAGAAAGGGTTCTGAAAGAACTCCTAAAACTGAAGGTGGACAAAGCAATGGGGCCAGATGGATTCACCCAAATTCCAAAAATTAAGCAGAGAACTAGTGACACCACTGACTACCCTTTTTAACAAATACTGGGAGGATGGTGTGGTACCTGAGGACTGGAGGAAGGCAGATGTGATTCCCCTTCACAAAAGTGGGACCAAGACAGAGGCAGAAAACTATAGACCTGTCAGTCTGACCTCTGTGGTAGGGAAAGTGATGAAATCACTTCTGAAGGAAAGAATTGTTGAGTACCTAGAGGCCAGTGGGGCACAGGACCCAAGGTAGCATGGGTTCACAGCGGGAAGGTCATGTCAGGCAGATCTAATTGATTTCTTTGACTGGGTGACCAAAGTAGTAGACCAGGGAGGGCTGTGGACATGGCCTACCTAGACTTTAGCAAGGCATTTGACACAGTCCCACACAAAAGATTAATAGTCAAATTAACCAGCCTGGGAGTGGGTCCCAGGGTGGTAGCCTGGGTAAAACATTGGCTGGACAACAGGACACAGAAAGTCATTGTAAATGGAGTCCACTCTGAAGAAAGAGGGGTTACTAGTGGGGTACTGCAGGGTTTAGTACTGAGTCCAGTCCTTTTTAATGTCTTTATAAGTGACATTGCAGAGGGACTGGAAGGAAAAGTATGCCTCTTTGCAGATGACACAAAGATCTGCAACAGGGTTGATACACAAGGAGGCGAGGAAAAGATGAGAAGGGACTTGGCAAGGTTGGAGGAATGGTCAGAAGTATGGCAACTTGGATTCAATGCAAAGAAGTGCAAAATAATGCACCTGGGAAACAAAAACCCAGGGGAAGATTACACAATGGGGGTAGTAACAACAACAAAAATGGAAAAGGACCTTGGGGTAATCATATCAGATGACCTTAAGGTTGGCAAGCAATGTGAGAAGGCAGTAGGGAGGGCTGGGGGATTACTGGGATGTATAGGGAGAGGCATCACCAGCAGAAAACAGGAAGTTGTTATCCCCCTGTACAGACAGTTGGTGAGACCCCATCTGGAGTACTGCATCCAGTTCTGGAGACCCCATCTCCGCAAGGACATAGACAGGATGGAGGCAGTTCAGAGGAGGGTAACTAAAATGGTGCAGGGTCTGCAAGAGAAGCCATATGAAGAAAGACTAAAGGAGCTTAATATGTATACCCTTGAGGAAAGGAGGGAGAGGGGGGACATGATAGAAACTTTTAAGTACCTCAGTGGAATCAACAAAGTCCAAGAGGGTAGCATCTTTCAGAAAAAGAGATGTGCAAGAACAAGGGGACACAATTTGAAGATGGGGGGGACAGCTCAGGGGCAATGTGAGGAAGTATTTTTTCAAGAGGGTGGTGGACGCATGGAACAGCCTTCCTGAGGAGGTTGTGGGGTCTAAAACTGTGGGAGAATTCAAGAATGCATGGGACAGACATAAGGCAATTTTTGTTGGGGGTTAGGAAGAAATAAGCTGTTGGTTAAATAGGATCTGCAGCTTATCCTCTAGGTAGAGAAATGGGCAGACTAGGTGGGCCAAGCAGTCCTTATCTGCCATCAAAGTCTATGTTTCTATGTAAAAAAGTGGCGAAAAACTGACAATAAGGGGAAACATTCTATGGGCATAGTCTATAGGTATGCTCAGGATTATTTATTTATTTATTTATTTCAATCTAGGATTACAATACCTTTGAGCCGAGGCTCTTTTACAGAGGTTCACGTCAGCGTGTGCAACAGTCATCATTTTAGTTACAAACATATAGTCACTGACTTACAGACATGTAATAACCAGTACAAAGACTTGAGCTATGAGCAAGATGGGGAGGGGTCGGTGGGGAGAAGTGAGGGTAAAAGATCGGGGGGTGGAGGTGCAGGGTAAGGGGAGTATGGTAGGTTGTTGCGGGCAGGGCAGGAGTGGAGATACGGGGAGGTGGGCGAGGTGGGAGACAGTGCTGCCAGGGGGCCTTGTCGAGGAATATGACAGGTAGGTGCTGGGGTGCAAAGACTGATTGTAAGTGCTGGGTGCTGGGGCATGTGCAGCTGGAGCAATTGGAAAGCGTTAAGATGGACCTGGGACCCCAGCCCCAGAGGACACAAGTTGACTGTGCATAGTGTGTGTGTAAGCACTACTACAGGGTCTCCCACCTAGTGTAGCATCAGCCCCTCTTCCAGCCCTCCTCATCAAAGCAACCCAGCTCCATGCAAATTCCCAACCTGAGCCCAAATAGATGCCTGGGAGAGGACTGAGTACAGAAGGGGCATGCATCATCCTTTTATGGCTACCACGGAGTACTCCTGTGAGTGGAAGGGGCAATCTGTAGCCACAGCCTCCTAACCTGAAGAAGGAATATTTTTTGTGGCTTGAGCCCTAAAGCAATACCTTTCAAAAAAGGGCGTTAACAGCTGGCCCGGTGGCATGGAGGGCTGAGGCAGTGATGCCTTACCTACCGCCATGCCGGCGACCCATGTTTGTGGTGTGAGCGGGTTGTCGGGGGCCGGCCGGGGTGGGAGAGGACCGAGCATCCAGAGGACAGCTCCTCTCTTCCAGGGAGGATGGGGAAGAGAGACCGGCATTTGCCTGACACCTAGCGGAGGCTAGGTGTTGGCGCACCAGGTCCTGTACAGTGGGGCATGGAGATGGAGCAGCTGACAGGCATGTTGCATGCAGATATGCACGCGGCTTGGCCATTGTTGGCACTGCATTGTGCCCTTGCAAAAAAGTGGAAAACTGCAGTCGGTTGAAGGCGGCATGATGGCTGTCCGCCGCGAAGTCTCGCGGGAGTGTACCACCAGAAACTGGATCTGGTCCTGGTGGGTCAAGTTGGAGGCTCCCCACCACCTTGCCATGGAGGATAAGCCGTAGGGGTAAGAAGGTGCGTGTCCGAAGGTCGGAGGACAGGGCTGGGTGGATGGCTGAAGGAAGGGGTCGACCAGGGCCAGGGGAGGAAGAAAAGTAGTAGCAAAAAAAAAAAGGGAGTTAACATGTTGACTATCCAGCTATCCACAGACAGCTGCTCTGAGTAAGGTGAAACCACAGAGCTAATTGCATACTGGATTTTAAAAATCCATGCTCTGTCACCTCACCTCCCCCCCAAAAAAATCAAGCTTAGTTTAAGTTAACCGCCAGTTTGTTGCACTGCACCCTTCACTCAATTTTTTACTTTCTATCACATTCTATGTTTTTTTGCACTCATTTTTCATATTTATTAAATATATTTTTATTATATCACATTCTGAATGTGTCTTTATATATGACAAATGGTTGCTGACGTGCTTTTTCAGCATTAGTTCACAGGATAAAGTGTACTGCATCTTTAAATATTGCTTTACAAATATGGAACTTTTGCTGTTGGGCCACACCCCCTCACAAAGGGTTCCATAGTTGACCCAAAGTGCCGGAGTTAGTACCGCACTTTCTCTGCTCTGCAAATAAGCCATGAGTTTACGTATTTTATTATTTTTATGTTTGCTTGTATACATGCACAAGAAAAATAATGTGGCAGCTTAGGAGAGAAGCGGGATGTGGAGGTGTGACACTGTGGCGGCCAATGCCAGCACTGCATTGTTGGGCTTGGCAGTGCTCAACCAATGCAGGCCCAGTGTCCTGATGACACTGGTTCTGTAGAGTGCCACCAACTTGTAATGACTTTGTCGCTGCAATCAGAGGCCGCCTCGTCATTGCAGCATCAGCCATTCCACTGCAATGAGGGAGTGACCCGTCATTGCAGGGCAGTACCTACCTTGCCTGGTGTAACATTTCATCAACGAGGCAGTGGCTATGCTGCCTCAGAGCCCCATGAAAGTCGATGGAGGTGCTCAATCCCCCTGTCAGCATGCCCCTGACCCAGTTCATTTGCCGAAGGGGAAGCCCATTCCCTGTCGGGATAATGCCCCCCCATTTGTTGTGTGTCGATGGGGGTGCCCAATCCCTCTCGGCATCATGCACCCCAAAACAATCTTTCTTTGCCAACAGGGGTCCCAATCCATGTTGTCTTCAGTTCCCCCCCCCTCCCAAAACGCAGGTGGCACACTGGGAGCCCACCCCAGTGTGTAAAAAACAAAGCTAAAAAATAAAAACCTTCCCGTGATGTCTTTTTTTTTTCTCCTCCCTGAAACCAAGAAAACAGTCCCTCATGGTGTCTCATGCCCCCTCACCCAACCCGCAGCCACCCTCTGTGCACCCTGCCTCCCCACACCCCCCTCACCCCATACTTATCTCTGGAGCCCAGCAACGATTTTCGTGGACCGGAACATGTCTGCACTTTTCAAAGCTGACCACGAACTGAAGAAATGCTGGTAAGCTGCCCAATGGCATATATAGGTTTTTTTCAACTTTGGTGAATTTTGGCACCAAATTTTCAACATGAGGTTATTGGACCCTCCTCATGAATTCAGTCACTGTCATGGTGTAAAGGTGATTTCGCGATCACCGCGCCGGAATCACCTTTGGGACCTATTAACAAAACGACAGTGCCACTGTTCATGAGGTGGGCTATCAAAAGTCTATGTTGCAAAATTCGGTGAAAACCAAAATTATTGTTTTATTTAGCCTGCATTAAGAAGCTTTCTATGCACGCTATAACTTCGCGAATTTGTAATATTTTCACTCCAGATTTTCAACATTGGCATTTTTCCATACCTCCTTATGAACAGTACAGCTGCCATTTTACACATCCTCGCCAAAATGTGTTTTTGCACTTCCGGCGCAGAATAGCGCAGTCGCAGTGGGAAATCAGTTTTTGGGAAAGATTAAGAAAATTACAGTGACACTATTCATGAGCAGAGCTCCTAAAATGCCTATGTTGAAAATTTGGTGATGAAAGTCCATAAAATGGCTTTGTTACAAGCATGCATTGCGCAGTTTCCACGCACTCTTGTAACTTTGCAAATTTGTAATATTTTCATGCCAGATGTTCATCACTGGCATTTTTTCACACCTCCTTATGAACAGTATAGCTGTCATTTTTCACATCCTGGCCAAAATATGTTTTCGTACTTCCGACGCAGAATAGCGTGGTCACTGTGGGAAATCAGTGTTTGGGACAGATCAGAAACGGCGAGTTAGAGAGGGGTGAGCAAGCTCAATGTAGCTCTGTCAGGACTGCTGCAGATTACTTTGTGGGCAGAAAAAGGTGCCAATGCAGGCAGGAGACCAGTATAAAAGGGCAGCCTGAAATGCTGTGAGAAACAGAACGAGTGAGTGAGAGAGGGGGAGTGAGTGAGCTCAACGGAGCTCTGACAGGACTGCTGCAGATTTCTTTGTGGGCAGAAAAAGGCACCAATGCAGGCAGGAGCATAGTACAAAGGGCAGCCTGCAGCACCGGGAGAAACAGAATGAGCGAGTGAGAGAGGAGGAGTGAGTGAGCTCAATGGAGCTCTGTTGGGACTGCTGCGGGATTCTCTGTAGACAGAAAAAGGCACCAATGCAGGCAGGAGCCCAGTACAAAAGGGCAGCCTGTAGCACTGGGAGAAATAGAATGAGCGAGTAAGAGAGGGGGAGGAAGCGAGCTCAACGGAGCTCTGTCGGGACTTTAGAGTTGCCCAACCTCCTGCCCAGGGTCCTGTATGTTCCTATATTACAGCAGGGTCCCTGGGGTGGAGAAAAAGCAATGACTGGATACTTTTAGGATTGCTGTAATAATACAGATTTAGTTGTTCTGTTTATTTCTCTAACTGAGCTGAGTACTGAGCTATACTGTTAGGATTGCTGTAATTATACATATGTATTTGTTCTGTTTATTTCTCTATCTGAGCTGAGTAATACCTGGAGTGCAATAGGATTTCTAACTGGGCTAAGTGAAACTATATGAGAGCAGAGAACAAAAAGTATGGTAGCTGAGGGGTGAAAAATGGACAAGGAGGCTTTAGGATTGCTACAGTAATACAGTATCTAACAGATGAGATTTGAAACCGAATTAACCCAGTCGGCAAGGGGCAGTAGGGGGACTAGTGTCGGGGGGGGGGAACAGGAATTTGAGTAAATAGGGGCCTAACAGTTGTAGTAGGGTACAGAAACTGGGAGTAAGAGCCCGTAACATAAGATAGGGGCCAAAATGGGGCATGTGCCACATGTCAATAGGGTGGGCATTTTTGGAAGTGTGGTGGGGTGTACAGGGTGTGGGTCCGCCATGATCCTGGACTGGGCTTGGAGGATTGGGGGGATGTATGGTCTGTAGACAACTGGCTAGTTTGAAGGAGGAACTGTGGAGGTTAGGGAGGAGTCTAAGTGGCAGGGCAGATGAGTATGGTAGGCATCCTGACTGGGGGGGAATAGGGGATGGCAAGGAGGGATGGAGGAAGAACAACTAGGTACTGAAACTGACCCCAGTATCAGAGGCACTAGCAGAAAAGAGGAGAAGGGAGGTGTGAAGGGCCTCCTGATGGGGAGGAAGAGACCACGAGGGTACTAGGAGAGAGAGCAGATGGCTGCAGGTGAGAGAGACCAGGGGTGGGACCGGGGGGCACAGAGAAAAAAGTAGGAGGGGGAACAGGTATGGAGAAGAGATGTAGGAGGGTATCGACTAGGAATGATTTGAGCCTCTGCTATGAGAGAGAGGAGCAGGAACATACTGAAGGGGGAGGACAGCGGGGCATGACAGAGATGGCAACAAGTAGGGGAAGAGATAGCGAGGATGAAAGGGTACAAGGGGCTAGTAAGGAAGGGAGAATGACTGGAGGAGAGAGGCTATGGGAAGGAGAAGGATGGGAGGGGCATCACTATCGGCGTCAAAGGGAATGGGGGCTGTAAATCGATGACAACAGGGATGGGAGGGGTTGAAAATCAGCAGGGGAGGAGGGGAGGTCAACATAGGAAGCCCAGTAGGAAGCAGTCAGGCTTGGAAACAGTTCAAGGGATGGGAGGAATAAGGCAGAGAAAAGGGGTGAGGCGGAGGTAGGGGGTGCAGATACAGAAGTCACAGAAGGTGCAGCTGGTGGCGATAAGGGGCAGGGAAGAATGAATACTGGGGTGGTGGAAGGGGCATTAGAAGGGAAAGGGGTAAGAGATGGGGGGTACTCATCCTGGGGGATTCTATACTGAAAGGGGTGAGATAGGGTAGAAGGGGGGAAAGGCACAGCTGTATTTAGGTTGAAGCTATCCCCGGGTTGACTGCAGGAGGGGCAGGGCAGGCACTGCTTAAGTGTGCAGTGAGCATGAGGATGAAACCTCATTTAGTGTTGCATGTGGGTACAAATGACTTGGCAGAGGAGACTGTGGAAGTAGTGAGGGGGAGGTTCGAGGAGTTGGGCAGGCAGTGTGAGGGGTTGGGGGAGTCAGTGGCATTCTCGGAGGTACTCCCGGTACCATGTGCAAGCACAGGGAGGAAAGGTTAGGATCAAGGAGTTCAACGAGTGGCTGAGAGATTGGTGCCACACCAAAAATTATGGGTTAGTGACTAACTGGGGTAGGGTCTGAGGGAATAGTGACTTGTACACGCGGGACAGGCTACACTTGAGCAGGGATGGGAGTATTAAAGGCAGGATTAGAGGGGTATATCTCTACTAAGGTGGATTTAGGCCTGGTGGCACTGAGGGTTTAGACATTGAACACCACACTGGCAACCCGGGCTCGGGAATGGACTCGGGCTGCTAGGGTCTGGCTGGGGAGAGGAAGGATTGAGCATCCCATGACTGCTCTCCTTCCTCTGGGGTGAGTGTATGGCATCGTGCTGCAGGAGGCGGCTCGGAGGCCGGCTGCACAGTTGCGTGCTCGGGAGGGGAGCGGCAGGCGGCACTACGTGCCTTCTTTGATGCCGTTGCAGTCCGGGTTCCCAGGAAGAAAATGGAGGTGTAAAATAAGGGTGATGTCACCAGCTGATGGCCATGCCCTGCACCTCCAGAAACTAGAGTGGCACACTCCCAGGGTCAGTCAACCCTGGGCAAAGGCGAGTTCTCTTGCGCATAACCAGGTCCGGGGGTGCGGGAGACAGCGGTCAGAGGTCTCTAGAGCCCGCTCTGCTAGAGGAGAAATAGTGACATGATAGAAAAACTAAGGTGGATTTAAGCTAGTTGGGGGGGGGGTGGTGGCCAAAAGACTGAGGTCGGTAGAAAGGTCCGGACAGGGGAGCCTAATTAGCTCACCTCCCTAGATATAGGTAAAGGTGGAGGCATAGTATTCCTGGGAGAGGGTGGGCAGAGTGGTCTGAGTGTAATACAGAAGGCACTACCACTCGGTAAGAATAAGGAGGAGAAAGGGTGCGGACTACCTGGAGGAGGGACACAGGCCAAGGAGAAGAGTGAGGAGAAGGAGGGATACAGGTGGAACATGGTCTCTCTCAATGCAAGAAGCCTGGGGAACAAAATTGCAGAGCTTCAGGTGCTCCTTTCAGAGGGGAAGGTGGACAGTGCTGCAGTGACAGAGACTTGGGTGACAGAGTATCATAATTGGGACTTGGCAATCCTGGGATACAGGATATACAGGTGGGACCAGGGGTTTGAAAGGGGGAGGGGGGTTGCACTCTATGTGAGGGAAGGGATCAAATGCATAAAGGATGAGGGAGAAGAGGAGAGGACAGAGGCACTTTGGGTGCAGTTCCTGGACTCCAAGGGCAGAAAACTGAGGCTGGGAGTGGTGTACAGACCACCAGCCTAATCCGGGGAACTGGATGGGGAGTTGGCAGAGCAGATAAGGAGGGTGTGTAGAAGTGGGAGTGTGGTGATTGTGGGGGATTTTAACTTACCAGGGGTTGACTGGAGCACCCCAGCCACTAGCAGTACCAGGGAGCAGGTGCTCCTTGGTGCATTCCAGGACGGCCTTCTGACGCAATTGGTAAGTGGGCCTACAAGGTCTACAAGGCTCTGGACCTAGTACTGGCAAATGGGGAGGTGGTGAGGGAGGTAAGGGTGGACAACCCACTAGCGAGTAGCGACCACCAAACAGTGTGGCTCATTCTCGCAATGGGCAGGGAGACAGGAGGCACAGGCACTAAGGTGGTGGACTTTAGTAGGGTGGACTTTGGGAAGATGTGAGCAATACTGCAAGGGAGACTCCAGGCTATAAGGCCGGGGATGGATGCAGAACAAAAGTGGGGAGTCATAAAGGCTGGGCTAACAGAAGCCACAGTAGCCTTCACCAGGGCCAGGAGTAAGAAGAGCAAAGCCAAGAAACTATGCTGTCTGAACTAGGAAGTGCTGCAAGGGGTGAGGGCAAAGAGGGCTGCATATCAGAAGTACAGGAGAACAGGGAAGGAAGAGAATAAGGAGGCTTATGGGAGTTGGTCAAGGGAGGTGGCCAGGAGGGTGAAAAAGCTAAGGCCTCAGGGAATTAAGGTTAGCACAGAGCATAAGGCGGGGAGGTTTTTAGGTATGTCAGGAAAAGAGAAGTGCATGGAACATATTGTGAGGATAAAGCGTGGAGGGGATTGGGTGGAAAAGGGGGAGGAGTAAACAGAAATTCTAAATGAGTACTTCTGCTCCATTTTTACTAAGGAGAGGGATGGTCCACTACCAGCATGGGCTGGGAGGTAGGGAAAGGGGGGGAGGAGGTGACAGACAAAGTGATTGCAGGGAGTAGGGTGTTAGAGGGGCTGAGGGCAGTAAGGGTTGACAAGGCATCAGGTCCTGATGGCATTCACCCCTGGGTGCTGAGAGAGATGGCGGAGCTGTTGGCTGAGCTGCTGACAGATCTGTTCAACACCTCCCTGGAAATGAGATGTGTACCCCTGGACTGGATGGTGGCCGTGTGGTGCCCATACACAAGAGTGGACCAGTGAGGAGCCAGGAATTATCAGCCGATCAGTCTCACGTCCATAGTGGATTAGCTTATGGAGCGATACTGAAGGAGAAGCTGGTGGCATTTCTAGAGAGTAATGGCCTCCAAGATGGGCGGCAACATGGGTTCATCTCAGGAGGTCTTGTCAAACCAACCTAATAGAGTATTATGACTGGGAGACAAGGAGTTGGACAGGGGCATGCAGTACATGTCCTGTACTTGGACTTCAGTAAGGCCATTGATACAGTGCCTCATGGGAGACTGGGGGGGAAGCTGATGGCAGTAGGGGTGGGGAAAAAAGCTGACTAAATGGATAGAGAACTGGTTACAGGGAGGGTGCAGAGGGTGGTGGTAGGGGGGGAGCTCTCGGCACCCAGAGCAGTGACAAGCAGGGTGCTGCAGTGGTCAGTGCCAGGCCCGGTGCTATTTGGGCTCTTTATCTCCGATATAGCACATGGACTGGGGAGCAGGGTTAGTCTGTTCGCAGATGATACCAAATTGGGGGTGGTGGTGGATGAAGAGGACAGATGGGAAAAACTGCAGGGGGACCTAACCAAACTAGAGACATGGTTGTCCGAGTGGCAGCTAGGATTCAACGCAAAGAAGTGTAAGGTGATGCACTTTGGAGCTAAGAACCAGAAGATGGACTATTGGTTGGGGGGGGGTTGTGGAACACATAGGAGGAGAAGGACCTAGGGGTGTTGGTAACTGAGAGCCTGAACAACTCAGCCCAGTGCAGGAGAGCAGCAGTGAAGGCAAACAGGATGCTGGGCTGCATCGCAAGGGGGTTCTCATCCAGACACGGGGGTGTGATTGTACCTCTCTACAGATCATTGGTCAGTCCACACCTGGAGTACTGTGTGCAATACTGGAGGTCATACCTGAGGAGAGATATAAAGTTAATGGAGGGGGGAGCAAAGGAGGGCAACAAAAATGTTAAAGGGGATAGAAGGAAAGGAATATGAAGTTAGGTTGAAGGAGCTGAACATGTACACACTGGCGGAGAGGAGGATGGGGGATATGATTTAAGCGTTAAATACCTGAGGGTGGTAAATAAACCTAGCACCAAGGGGTGTTTAAACTGAGGAATGGAAGAGAGAGAGAGAGATGGGGCATGAACTAAGGCTGGAAGGGACATTTCAAGAGGAAATTAGGAGGCACTACTTCACTGAGAGAGGTGGTATCTAGTTGGAATGCTCTGCCAGAGGGTGGTAACATGTAGGACAGTCAATAGCTTTTAAGAAGGAGTGTGATAAAGCAAGAGAAAGAGTCAGGGGCAGGGGCTGGGACAAGTGGGGAGGAACTGAGGGGAGGAGGCTGAGGCAGCTGCAATCTAGGGTGCTAGCTGCACACTTGGGCAGACTTAGATAGACCGATTGGTCTGTTCGGCTGGCAGATTCGTATGTTCATATGTATGTTACATGGAAGCATAGAAACAGAATTTGACGGATAAGGACTGCTTGGCCCACCTAGTCTGCCCATTTTCCTACCTAATGGATAAGCTGCAGATCCTTGTTAACCAACAGCCTATTTCCTCCTACCCCACCACACTAGAATTGCCTTATGTCTGTCCCATGCATTTTTGAATTCCCCCATTGTTTTTGACTCCACTGCATCCTCAGAAAGGCTGTTCCATGTATCCACAACCCTCTCCGTGAAAAAATACTTCCTCGCATTACCTCTGAGCCATCCCCCCCTCTAGCTTCAAATTGTGCCCCCTTTTTCTTGCACATCTCTTTTTCTGAAAGATGTTACTCTCTTGGACTTTTTTGATTCCCTGAAGGTACTTGAAGTTTCTCTCCTGTCCCCCTCAAGGGTATACATATTAAGGTCCTTTAATCTCTCTTCATATGTCTTCTGGTGTAGACCCTGCACCATTTTAGTTGCCCTCCTCTGGACAGCCTCCATCCTGTCTATGTCCTTGCGGAGATGGGGTCTCCAGAACTGCACGCAGTACTCCAGATGGGATCTCACCAACTGTCTGTACAGAGGGATAACAACTTCCTGCTTTCTACTGGTGGTATATTCGTATGTAAAATCACAGTGACTCTGTTCATGAGCAGAGGTCCTAAAATGCCTATGTTGAAAATTTGGTGACAAACGTCCATAAAATGACTGTGTTGCAAGTGTGCATTGTGCACCCTCGTAACTTAACAAATTTGTAGTATTTCCACTCCTGATTTTCAACATTGACATTTTTTCACACCTCCTTATGAACAGTACAGCTGTCATTTTTCACATCCTGCCAGAAATATGCATTTAAACATCAGGCGCAGAATAGCATGGTTGCTGTGGGAAATCAATGTTCGGGACAGATTAAGAAAATCATAGTGACAGTGTTCATGAGCAGAGATCACAAATGCCTGTGTTGAAAATTTGGTGAAATAATTCCACTAAATGACTGTGTTGCGTGCATGTGTTACGCAGTTTCCACGTACACTTGGAAGTTGGAGCATTTTTAATATTTTCATTACAGATTTTTAACATTGCCATCTCTTCACACCTCCCTATGAATGGTACAGTTGTCATTCTCACATCCTGCCCGATCTGTGTTTTCGTACATCTGGTGCACAATGGCATGGTCACTGTGGGAACTCAAAGTTCAGGACACATTGACAAAATCACAGTGCCACACTGTTCATGAGAAGAGGTCCCAAATGCTTTCATGAGGTGGGGGTCACAAAAAGGCCATGTTGAAAATCTGTAGTGCAAATACCAACAAACACCCAGGGCGTTATGATTTCTAACCATAATGTCCCACCCTGTACAGACTGACAGGCACCAGGGGTGTGCCTTTTGATTGCTGACTGTAATGCTCATGCCATTCCACCCCCCCCACCCTGCAGCTAGTGACAGGCATCAAGCTGTTCCTTGGATTCTTCAGCCCCAGAGTTCACCTCATTCTCCTATATTGCACCCATTTCAGTGTATGTCCTTATGGGAATTAGGGCGACTATAAAACCGAACACCAGCACACTCAACACTTGTCAGTTTCTGCAGGATAGGGTGAGGTGAAATGGCATGAATGTTATGGGTGACAACCCAAATGCATACCCCAATGCCTGTCTGTCTCTGCAGGGTGGAGGTGGGGTTGGTGTAAAGTTCAATACTTCACTGCCATTCCTACTCTGCATCTGTCTAACTCTTGCATTTCCAATGCTACTACCAGCAAGCAAACATTCGGCATTGACAAATGCTTTTTTTTTGGCTTCTGCTTCATTTGTTGTTTTATTTTCGCTGCTAGCAGCAGGGCTACCTGTGTTTACCTCTATGCTGTATAGTTCAGCCAGCAGTTGCCAGTACTGTCCTGAGACCTTGGTATTTGTGTGGCTTTCTTTTGCTGGCTATGACCTCCTGGAGATGAGAGAGACTCTCAATCAAAGAGACTGTTCCTACTTTTGGTCTTCTAAAGGACGTGACTATTAAAAATAAAGATGACACTCTCTGTTACCTCAACAAGTGTCAGGACTGTAACTTGGTCCCTTTGTTGGAAACCTAATTCAAAGACATCATGATTGCTTTCCTTCCCATGGGGAAAACTCAGAAATCGGCTAAGTTATGGCCACCAGAATATACCTCCACTGAAAAAAAGACAAAGTCCCCGTGCATTAGGAAACTTATTTTTTTTGCAGCATAGGAATGTTCTAATGCCCATAACTTGAGCAATTTACCTTAGTTATGACCCCTCCAAGACCAAATAAGTGGTCAAAATTAAAGCCACCCCAGAATGTTTTTGGGGAGTTAACCCTACAGTGCAGCTGCTTTAAGTTCTTTATAGGTGCAGTGCAATGAGTATAATGATGCAGCTGCTTCCCAATTGGCCCACAAGGTTGCTCATGAAGTCCATTACTTGTGTAGCTTAATGTATGTGATGATGCAGCTGCTTTGCCAGGCCACTCACAATATCTGCTACAGGTCTGGCATAATATATGTGATAATGCAGCTAGTATTACAGTGAGGCGGCTAACAAAGCACCAATAGCGGAGCCAAGACCAAAGGTATGAAAAACTGGCACAGGAATCAGCAGACAGGTCAGCTCCTCATTGCTACCTTAGTTCCACGATAAATCCACACATGTTGTAGGAAGGATAAAAGCCATATTTTATTCAACAATCTGTCAGACCAGTAAATCACAATATCACGGTGCTCCTCCCAGGTAACAACCAAATGTTTTCGTGTGACAATGTGCTTTCTCAAGGCTGAAGTGGCATGAGGTAATGCATTCTTTTTTATGCATGCGTGCTCCATGCCACCTCAGCCCTTGAAAGAACGACAATAGCAGCATGCTGTTCCTGGGAGGGTCACCGTGATATGATGGCAGGCCACGAACAAAATAGCTTTTATCAACATAATGGGCTATAAATGAAACAAGTAACAGTGACCAGCTCTGCTGATCCCGTGATGCTGCAGCTGCTCTGCTGCAGGTCTGTAAATATAGAGGATAATTATGAGCAGCCATACATAATAAGCCTCGTGCTGCTTCAAGAGGTTTCTATGGCAACCAGCAACCCGAAGCTTGAAACGTTCACTGGCTGTCATAGAAAACTCAAGATGAAGACAAAGGCTTATCTGTATATGGATGCCCATACATTATCTTTACAGTGTATGGGCATCCATACCCATTTAAGACACTTTGTTTCCTTTCAGTGAACTCGGGTTGGGGAGGCACGTGAGGGTTGGTGGTGAGCTCAAATTATTGATTCAGTCTGCTGCCATTTTTTTTCTGCAAGTTCAAGTTAAAAAAAAAAAACAGCTTCCAGCTTGATAGGAGAAAACAGCTGTGTGGCAGCATTCTAACTTGTGCTGCAGTAGTGACATCACTACTGTAGTACAACAATATACTGAAGTCAGTACTGCAGCACAACAACCTTATTCTAGACATGAAGTTCCATGCAGAATAACATTCCACCATGCACTGTATAGCGAATAATGTATGAGCAGTCATATACAACAAGCCTGTGTCTGCATTGACAGATTTCTACAAGCAACCAGGAACATCGAGTGGAGCTAGAGAGATTCACTTGTTGCCATAGAAAACTCAAGATGAAGACACAGGCTTGTCTGTATGGCGATGCCCATACATTATCTTTATAGTGTATGGGCATCCATGCCAATTTCAGACACTCTGCTTCCTTTCATTGAACTGGGGGTTGGGGAGACACTTGAGGGTTGGTGGTGGGTTCAAAGTACTGATTCAATGTGTTGTAGGCCAAGTTTACAACAAAAGAAGCTTCAGCTCGATTCAATAGGAGAAAGCAGCTGTTTGTTATGATGCAGTTGCAGCTGCTTTGTGGATGACCCACAGGGACATAAGCAAAGTAAGCTACTATGGCTATCTATTGCAAAAATAAAAGAAAATACATGGGAAACAAGTATTTGTTAATGCCAAATGTTGATTGCTTTGGTCCATTGAGCTCGCTCACTGCCCCTCTGTCACTCGCTCGTTCTGTTTCTCCCAGTGCTGCAGGCTGCCCTTTGTACTGGGCTCCTGCCTGTGTTGACACCTTTTCTGCCCACAAAGAAATCTGCAGCTGTCCGACAGAGCTCTGTTGAGGTCACTCACTCCCCTGTCTCATACTCGCTTCATTCTGGCTTCTCCTGGCGCTGCAGGCTGCCCTTTGTACTGGGCTCCTGCCTGCTACCACCTTTTTCTGCCCACAAAGAAATCTGCAGTAGTCCCAACTGAGTCTCGCTGAGCTCACTCCTCCCCCCCTCACTTGCTCACTTCGTTCTGTGTCTCCTGGTACTGCAGGCTGCCCTTTGTACTGGGCTTCTGCCCATGTTAGCCTTTCCTGCCAACAAAGAAATCTGCAGCAGTCCCGACAGAGCTCAGTTGAGCTCAGTCACTCTCCCTCTCTATTCGCTCAATCTTAATCTGTCTCAAACACTGATTTCCGACAGCGGCTGCGGTATTCTGCGCCGGAAGCGTGAAAACACATTTTGGCCAGGATGTGAAAAATTACAGCTGTACTGCTCATAAGGAGGTGTGAAAAAATGCCAGTGTTGAAAATCTGGCGTGAAAATATTACTAATTTGCGAAGTTACAAGGGTGCATGGAAACTGCACAATGCACACTTGTAACACAGTCATTTTATGGAGTTTCATCACAAAATTTTCTTTTTTCACTTTATCTTTTTATTGAAATTCGAGTATATAAGAAAGCACACATCTTATACAATAGAAGATTATCCTCCATGTAAGGTATAAAATATCACTTAACAAAACATAGTATTTAGGGTAAACATATTAGAGAAGCCTTATATACATGTATTGGTAATAAAACACAAACCTAGACAGGATGTAAGTGGAGAGCAGAAGGGTTACAATCAATAGGGTATTATAGGATCAGAAATAGCAACCACATACGAAATACATGCTACGGCAGGCTATGGCAAGGCATTCAGTAAATTGCAAAAAAGTGATAAATGTGGTAATATGAACAATGTTCAGTAATGGAGAGGTGAAGATAAGAGAAACGTGTGCAAGGAAAGAAAGAAGAGAGAAAAAAGCAAGGAAGAAGGGAAGGAAATAGGGAGAAAACAGGGAAGAAGGGAAAAAAGAGGAGAAATCTGTGCACATAAGTTTCGAGAAAACCTAATCTGAGAGCAAAATAAGAAGCAGGGCTAAATATCCCTAAGAATTAGGGTCTAGAAGAACTAGGTTCATGTACTTGAAGTAATCTTGCCAACATCTGTCATATACAGTGAGTCGATTATGAATAACATGAGATAATCGGTCTAGAGAGGCATACTGGGAGAGGCTTTGAAGAACATCTGAAAGAGAAAGCACCAGCGTTGATTCCATTTCATAAGAATCAGACGTTTGACCAGAAGAGAAAGTATGTTTAGCCATCTAAAATGTGCATGTGAGAGAGAGAGCTATTGGGGATAAGGATGCCTAGAAGGAATAACTTGGGGTCAAAAGGTAGTTTTTGTCCTGTTACTCTGGAGGCAAGTAAACAGACTTTATGCCAGAACTTATTAATGGGAGCGCAAGACCACAAGATATGAAGTAGATCCCCATTGGCCAAATTGCAGCGCCAGCAATTATTATTATTTAATAGGCCCATTCATTGAAGCACAGAGGCGGTTCTATACCAAAGATGTAGGATTTTAGTTTGTATTAAAGAACTACGGGCATCTTTAAAGGTATTATGTGCAATACGCCAACAATTACACCATTGTGAGTCTGAAATATTGTAGTTAAGATGAGTACTCCATTTATTTTTGGCCTGTATAGACTGATCAGGTAGATTATCAATAATGTCTTTGTAAATGGAGCTATTTAATTTTACTGATAAATTAGTCCAGTGCGAGATGTATGGGTTTAGAAGAGTATGCCTATACACTAAACTAGAGAGAGAGAGAGAGTTACAAGCTGCCCGAATTTGTAAAAACTTCCAGAAGTCCTGTTAAGGAAGTTTCCATGTGACCTGCAAGTCTGAGAATAATCTAAGAGTGAGTGAATTCTGGTCTAAGATGTCTCTGAGAAAGAAAATGCCTTTGTTCCTCCACGTACGACAGAAAATTGGGTGATCTTCTAGAGTGAGCAGTGGATTGCCCCATAAGGGGGTATAAAACCAGGATGTTGGATTGGATTTCAGGAATTTGTGGATTAGTTTCCAATAAAGAACCAGAGGATGATATAGTCGGGTGAGATTTTAGTTTAGAGGAAATGGGATTAAAAATGAAGGAAGTGGGCACTCTCCCGGCACAAAACGGATTCCATTGCAACCCATAGTGGTGAGTAAGGGAGGGTTTCGAAACCATTTAATGGTTTGGGCCATCGAAAGCCCAGAGGTAGCCTTTTGAACCAGGGAGTCCGAACCCTTTTTCCAATGTGATCAAGTTTGTTGCAGTTAAATCTCAGTGGTTTCCATCCCAGATAAAGTTACCTATTAATTTATCAATTTTAGCAAAAAGGAGGATGGTAAGACTAAAGGAATATTTGGTAAAGAGGTAAAGAATCTTGGGAGAAATGGACATCTTAATGGCTGCAGTTTTCCCATGAAAGAGAGATTAAGAAGCTTCCATCTGTCCAGAATTGTTTTGATGTTATCAAATAAGGGGTTAAAGTTAATGTCCCATATCTTCCCTAAGTTACTAGTAATTTTGATTCCTAGATATGTTATACCCTGTGGTGACCAGCGGAATCCAAGAGGTATGTTCATAAAGGCTTTACAGTGGTTGTTAAGAGGTATAGTTTGTGATTTGCTATAATTTAAAGCAAGGCCAGAAATTTTAGTAAAATTATTAAGCAAATCAACCAGCCTCATTCAAGTTTTTGAGTAAGATTAAGAGGTCATCCGCGTAGGTATGCCCATAATGCCAGAAGATTGACATAAACAAGCAGTCAGGGGTTCTATGGCTAAAATAAACAGGGAAGGTGACAGGGGGCAGCCTTGTCTAGTTCCCTTTGCTAGATGAAAGTAAGAGGAAAGGGTGGAATTAGTAAGTACTTTGGCAACAGGGGAGTTATATAATAGCTTGATCCAGGAGCAAAAGGTATGAGAAAGACCAAAATAAAATAAAACTTGATGAAGGTAGTCCCAGTTTAAGGAATCAAAGGCCTTCTCAAAATCAATAGCTATGGCTGCAGCTGGTGTCTTGAGGGATTTGGCTTTGTGAATTAAATTAAATAAGGAATGTAGGTGATCAGAACCAGATCTATGTTTAATAAAACCAGCTTGCGAACAATGAGTTAGCTTGGGAATCAAGGATTCAAGTTGAGAAGTTAGTAGTTTAGCAACTATCTTCCCATCCGTGTTTACTAAAGAGATGGGCCAGTAACTTGTGGGGGTGAGTAGGGTCTTTTTCTTTCTTAGGGATTAGGGTTATGATTGCTTCAGTACAAGATGGGGGAAGCTTGCCAGTATTGGAAGCTTCTTGATAAACATTAAGAAGAAGGGGATATAAGGTGTCGGAAAACATTTTATAGAAATCGACAGCGAATCCGTCACCTGCAGGGGATTTGCCCGGATTTCAAGGAAGACAAAGCTTTCTGGATTTCCTGAAGCGAGAAGGGTTCATCTAAAGAATTTGCTTCAAGAGTAGAAAGATGAGGAAGATGTAACAATTTAAGGAACTGTTGAATTTGTAAAGTAGATGGAGGATTTGTGTTAGAGTATAGTTTTTGATAAAAGGTTTTCGTGATACGGTTTATAGAGGGGTTGTCGGAGTGAATCGTACCCTGTTCATCTTTTAGGCTTAGAATGCATTGTTCCATTTGTTGTGCTTTGAGCTGGTAAGAGAGGAGTTTCCAATTTTTATCGCTGTGTTCCCAAAACTTATATTTAAGTTTAAACAAGGCCAGTTCGGTTTTACGAGAAATTAATTCATTAATTTTAACTCTAAGTTGAAGAATTTCAAGATGAAGTTGAGAATCAGGACGGTGCTTATTAGAAGAAAAGTATAAATTCTCTTTAGCCTTAAGAGATTTTTCCAAGTCAGCCAGCTGTAGTTCCTTTACTCTTTTCCTATGTACAGCATAACTGATAATGTTCCCTCGAAACGTAGCCTTAAGAGCTTCCCATACAGAGGACACAGAAGATCTGATTGGGGTATTGTGAAAGAGGAAGTCCTGAATTTGTGCTTTGATCATGGGTAAGAAATTGGGACCCTTGAGAAGGAGAGGGTCCAGCCACCAGTAAGAAGATTTAGGTGCTAATGGGCCCCACAAAAGTTTCAATTTGACAGGGGACTGGTCCAAGATTATGATGGGAGATGGATGAATCAATAGTTTTTTCCATTATAACAGGAGAAGCTAACCAGTAGTCAATTCTACTGTATGTCTTATGTAGAGAGGAGTAAAAAGTAAATTCTCGATCACGGGGGTGAAGGAGGCGCCATACATCAGCTAATCCAACATCTTGCATTAGTAATGAGAAGGCTTTAATACTTCTAGGGTGGGCCTCTGTAGTGGGGCTACTTCTGTCAATGCTGGCTTCTAAAGCTAAGTTAAGATCCCCACCAAGAATAACTGGTGTATTATCAGTGTTAAAGGATGGAATCTGTTGAGCTAAATTATGAAAAAACTCTGGGGAATCAGAGTTGGGTGCATAGACATTAACAAGCAGAAGAGGACTAGAGTTGGTATTCAGTTTGACCATCACCCATCTGCCGTCAGTATCAGAAATGAAGTTTACAAGGGACCATTTGAGACTCTTATGAATAAGAATAGCAACTCCTCTTTTTTTTGAGATATAGGATGATTCGTAGATGTGACCGACCCAATCTTTTTTAAGTCTATGAACATCCTCTGCTAATAATTTTGTTTCTTGAAGGAAAGCGATTTATGTTTTATGTTTTCTGAGATGTGAAAGAATTTGTTTCCGCTTACAAAGAGAATTAAGTCCCCTCACATTCCATGTATATAAAAGTATGTCACTCATATTGTTAGTGTTAAAGAAAGGGAATAATCGCTGGAGTGTGAAGGGACAAATAAATGAGGCAGAGGATGATTAGAATACAATGTAGAGAGCATACATATATGCAGAGAGTGGCAGGAACACTCAAGCCAAAAAAGTGAGATGTATGATACATGAGTAGCACAGATATCTTATTAAAGTTAGAATAGAGATGAGGAAGGAGAAACGTCATTAACAACAACAACAATACTAGTACGCTAAATAACAAAGAAAACATTTTATGGGTGTGAGGAGATATGAGTCAGCCAACTGGCTAAGAGACTCTCTCACCACACTCTGGGGCATCGATGTAGGGAGGAGACTAGGGAGGACCGGTTATAAATATCGGCCCAAACCTAAGTTTGATCCCAGTAATATAATAAAGTAAGTATTCCTGATAAGCTAAACTGAACTGGAACAATACCAAGAAAGGCAAGGGACTGTAATAACCTCAGCTTAATTCTAAGCTAACAGGACAAGGTATAAGGATAAAGCTAAACACCAGAATTTATTTATAAACATTAGTAATAGTACAAGATATATCAACTCGAAATAACAGTAAATTAAAGAACCATATACAAGATGCCAGTACAGCCTAGACATAGAGCAAGGAAATCAGGGAGCCAGGTGGAATGCAAATGAACAAATATAAAAGGAAAAGTAGATTATTACCACATTAGAGTGACTGAGTATACTTTGCAGTGCAACAGAATAAGTACATAATAAATACAATATTGAGGGGGAAAGAAGAAAGGGGAGGTCAATTGAAGCCCTTACGCCCTGAGCCAAATGCAAATCGGTATCATGTGGGGAGGTATAGACTTCGGTGATGACTGTAGACAGAAGAGATAGTCATAGTAAAGATCAGCTCTGATTACTCGAAAATCACCTAAATAGGTGTTATATGGGGTGACTAGGTCTAGAAGACTAGGCCCAGTGAGCACCAATACAGGAGGGACCATACAGCAGTGGATTTCTATAATATCTATAGGCTTTGAGTAAAATAAGGAGCATAAGGAAGATGTAGATTGGCAATCCTTGCAACAGTACACCAAACATAGCCCACCTCTTTGAGTGCTAATGATAGTTCCATATTGTAAACAGGAGGTAGTAAGAATAATGGAGCATAGAGAAGGAGATAGATTAAATGTAGTTGCCAATAATACTTAAGAACCTGTCATCAGGAGAGGGAAGGGGTAAGTTGCCTTGTAATATATAATAATTCACATATGAAAAAAGAAAAGGCAAAAATCAGGATGCATACTGATTGAAGATATGCAACTGAACAGCCAAAAGACTATAAACCTGATGCACTGCTAAACTGGAAAGTAAAAGGCTAGATACAGAGAGCCTGTTTAGTGAGGTAATGTATAAGATCTAACACTAAAATAATGGGTTAGAAAAGCATTGCTGATATACCAAAGTTCTCTTGAAGACCTTTAAGCTGCTCGTTTAAACACTGCAACAAAAAGTAAATTGATCACACCGCGATGTACAGCCTTTGCTTTCTGCACCTGCTGGGAGCAAAAGCAACCAGGTAGCATAGACTGTAGAGCGGGCGGTTAGGCAGAAAAAAGTGTACTGGCACTCCCTTTAAGTATCCTGGAATCAAAACCTACCAAGATATAGCAACTGTGACCATATTACTGACCATATAAGCTCATGACATCTTAGATTTATTTGCAGGACTGTGACTATTGATGTTCTTGCTTTTGGTCTTTGCCCTACGTTTCTTTTTGAGCGACTCTAAAGAGTTGAGGGGGGGGACTTGCAACAACTTCTGCACATGAAGTATCGGCAGAAATACATCCCTGAGGCACAGGGCCCAAATTAGAGGGATGTTCGTCTGAAATTTGCTGGGAAAGATCCTCTTGCGAGGAGTGCATGTCATCCTCCAAGAGAGCAAACTTATTGCTCAAGGGGAATAGAGGGGTTGATTTGAAGGTGAGAGGCTGCAGCTTGGGGTGTTTGGGGTGAAACCTCGCTAGAACAGCATGAAAGTCTTGAAGAATAATGCCCCGACAGAAGCTTCTCTTGCAGTCATGTTGATTGGCTTGGGGTCAAATCAGTTGCAGCATTGCTGCTTGGGACTGCGAGTTCTGCAACACTTTCCCCATGTTCCTGTACCTCGTCGTCCACCCTCCATGTGAATACCAAAGCTGTGTTCGGGTTGTCAATTGCTGCTGAACCTCCCAGGGTAAGATTGCAGAGAGAGACCTCCAGATAGTTGGCTAAGGCATCAGGGTTTCAAAATCCTTGAAGGAAGAGCCTGAGAAAAGGCATAGTGTTGTGGGGTAACGTAGAACAAATTTAATGCTTCTTTGGTGGAGGATTTGTTTAAGTGGATTATATGCCTTCCTTCTGATGGTTAAATCATTTGAAAAGTCTCTGTAGATGGAAATATTAAACTCTTGCCACTGAAGTTTCCCCATTTCTCTGGCTCGTTTCAGTATTAATTCTGTGTGGGAATAGTTCAAGAAGCGAGCAATAATAATAAGCCTTGGTCGCTGGTCTGATGTTGGCCTGGGACCCAGAGTACGGTGAGACTGCTCAATGATTAACGTTAGGTCAGGAGGCAGTTTAAGCATTGCAGGCAGCACATGTAATAAAAGCACAGTAGTGTCACCTAATTCTACACCTTCAGGGAAGCTAAAAAATCATAAATTGTTGTGCCGATTACAATTTTCAATATCATCAAGTTTGGCTTGTAGGGATTTAATAGTTCAATCTTGATTGCGGACAGTAGCCTGGAGGCCATGAATAGTAGTGGTGTTACAGCCATTGCTTTCTCATTAAATGCAATTTTCTGGCTAAAAGTTTCAAGAGTGGTCACATTCTGTTGGGTGGAGGTTTTTAGATCATTAATCTCAGCCATCAGTTTAGAAAACATTACTTCCACTCTAGCAAGTGAGCTTTGCTGTACTTGGAGATCTGCCATAATGCTGAAAGATGAGGTCTCGTATGCTGCAGTACAGTGTAGAATAATTGAATATAAGTAGATGATGGATCAGAAATGACTTACAAACTATGCCAGGCAGTAAGATTACAGGATGGTCACAGGAGTTGGTACCAAAGAATGGTCTGGTGAAGGCTGGATGAGGTTAGATTGTAGTCATTCCTGCAGAGATTCTGAACTATGCTGCCATCTTCTGCCTGGTCAGGTCATGCCCCCATCACAACATTTTCAACATAGGCATTTTAGGACCTCTGCTCATGAACAGTGTCACTGTGATTTTCTTAATGTGTCCCGAACACTGATTTCCCACAGCGACCACGCTATTCTGCGCCAGAAGAGCAAAAACACATTTTGGCCAGGATTTGAAAAATGACAGCTGCACTGTTCATAAGGAGGTGCAGAAAAATGGCAATGTTGAAAATCTGGACTGAAAATATTGCAAAGTTGCGAAGTTACGAGCGTGCACAGAACCTGTGCAATGCATGCTCATAACACAGTCATTTTATGGACTTTCATCACAAAATTTTCAACATAGGCATTTTAGGACTTCCGCTCATGAACAGTGTCACTGTGATTTTCTTACTGTGTCCTGAACACTGATTTCCCACAGCGACCGTGCTATTCTGCACCGGAACTGCGAAAACACATTTTGGCCAGGATGTGAAAAAGCTGAAGCTTGTTTCCAGGTGCGACCTGAGGACACAAGGAAGTTAAATGACTTGCTTAGGGTCATACAGTATGCAAGTGGGGGCTGTGGGATTCAAGCCCAGGTCTCCAGGTTTGCAGCTCAGAGCCTCAAACCACTGCACTATACTGCCTCCTCCAGGCAACTTCTCTGGGACTTACATTTTCTCCTCCATTTTCTTCTGCCACAGGACTGTAGTGGGATCTGGTCACAATGTGCCACAACTTATGTTCCGAGAAACTTCGCTCCAGCCGCCTTGTTGCAGGTCAGTTCATCTGCTAATGAAAACAGAGGTGTGCTGAACAGAGGATGTCACAGAATTCAACATTATTAAAACAATGCTCTTTATCATTTCCCACATTATAAAACAGTTGTTTGTCCTCAGAACCAAACCACTGCTAAATACACTAGACTACAAAATCTATAAAAACAAGTGTAGGGCCCAGTACAGAACCAGTGCAGCTGCCCCTGACTGCCCCCCGACCAACCGTGCTGGGGATTGTGAAACAGATGGCCAAAAGCTGCCACCATGTTTACAAAATGTTACACAGTGCAGCACGCCCTGCAATGATGGGTCACTCCCTCATTGCAGTGGCAAAATTGTTTCAAGTTGGTGGCACGCTTTTGCACTACTGTCACAGACTGTGTGCTATTTCATTCATGCCACAAAGACCAGCTCGACAAAGCATTGATGCCATTGGCCACAACATGACCACATCTCCAAAACCTGCTACTCCACTCCAAGCTACCACAATATATTGCTTGAGCATGCGCAAGACAACATAAAAATTAAAGATTTAAGAGACAGGATGGACACTTTTGAGGAGAGATTAGCATTAGTAGAAGAATCTCTCAATAAAGTAGAAGACAACACTGAGCGTAACACTTTCCATTTAAGTCATTTGTTTACTACAGTGGATGAAATACAAAACAGAACTAGGTGTAATAATTTGAGGCTAATTGAAGTACCAGAAAATCTGGAAGGCAAGGACATGTTTGGGGTTTTGCAAAATTTTATTCCTTCTTTACTTAACTTCTCACGGCTGTGGCCCTTAGAGGTAGAAAGGGTGCATAGAGCACTGAAACCAAAATTCAGAAATGGACAGAGTCTCAGACCCATCATTATTAAGTTTCTGCATTTCACAATTAAAGAAGAAATAATGTCAGTTGCCAGGCAGAGGCGAATGTGCGATGGGGTCAGGACAGAATGTATTTTTGGTTTCTTCTGAAATTGTTGAAAAAAGGAAAGCATTTCTGAGGTTCGAATGGCCCTTCAAAAACTGTATGTGCCTTTTTTCATCGAATATCCAGCTGTGCTAATGATTTCAAGGGGAGGAGGGGTACATGCGTTACATTCAGTTGATAAGAGGCATGGGATTTTATTGCTAGATCCAGGCCTGAGTCCACTGGCAGCTCTTTCAAAATCAAACATTCTAAACAGTTGCTGGCCGGTGGTGCTGAGGGTTAAGGTGCTGGATGCCACACCTCGCGCCACGCCAGTGAGCCGAGTTCGGGAATGGACTCAGGCTGTTGGGGGTCAGCAGGGAGAGGGAGGATCGAGCATCCCACAAATACTCTCCTTCCTCTGGGGTGGGCAGGGTAGTGCATCGCTCTGTAGCGGCAACTGGCAGAGGCTAGGAGCACTGCGGATAGCATGCACAATTGACGGCTGGAGCGTGGCAGGCATCAGCACATTAGTGCACTTACACCATTGCACAACTGGCTTTGAAGGAGGAAAAATTGCAGAAATTGTGGGGTGATTGTGGCGGCTGTTGGCTGTGCCCTGCACCCCCGGACATGAGAGGTGCACCCCCCCCAGGTATCATGATCCAGGTTCCCCGAGGGGGGGGACTCTGTGTGCCAGCCTGTGTGGAGGAGAGTGTGTCACTGGCCAGACGAGGTCCAGGGGTGCGGGTGCCGGCGGCAGGATGACTCGCCACCCGCTCTGCAGTAGGAGTATAAAGAAAGTAGTGATAAAAAACAACAACATTCTAAACAGTTGACAACCCAAGCTAGCTCTAACGCGAGCTCAACAGCATTGTCAAAGAAGCCAGCATCTCCTCAAGACAACCCTCATGAAATTCAATGTCAGCTTCCACAAAGGAGCATATCAAAGAACCTGAATATAAAAATGATTTTGCTACATCTTTCAATAAAACAAATGTAAAACTCCCCATTTTTATTCTGAGAAGCTAAATCATCCCCAAACCAGTGTCCTGAATCTGAAAGCCAAACAGAAAAATTCAACCATTTTTCAAAACTTGGAATTAATGGATCAACAACTACAACAAGCATACCACAAAATTAAAAGTCAGCGGAGGGTGGCTCATCAGAAACACTCTCAGATTCATTAGCTGAGGAAGTGGAGAAGGTCGTAGTCTTTGGGGACTCCATTATCAAGGGATACATTGGATCAGGAGGGTTCTATCTACAGGAGGAGGTCAGTCTTTTCTGAACCAGGGATGGAGGCTGGGCAGGTGATGCAAAAAATCAGGTGGTGTGCAAGGGTGGTGGTTGGGGTGGGGGACTGCACCTAGTCATTCATTTGGGGACAAATGATCTGTCGAGCAATGAAGTGGAGGAGGTCTAGAGAAAGTTTAGGGTGCTGGCAAGAGGATGCAAGGAAGAGGCAAGATCCTTGGCATTCTCACAAGTCTTGCCAGTCCCCTGTGCCAGCACTGCTAGACAACAAAGAATTGAAGAGTTCAACGAATGGCTCAGGGAATGGTGTGGGAAAGAAGGGTTTGCCTGAATAGGTGAGTGGTGGAACACATGGAAGGATGAGGACTTATATTGGAAGGACAGGTTACATGTGTTGAGGGGGAGTCTACAGGGATATATAGATAAGGTTTTAATGGGGGGTTAAACTGGTAAAGGGGATTAGAAGGCTAGGAAGGGAGATATTTATAAATAGAGCTAGCACTCCCTGCACAATAGAGCAGATAGGGTAGTGAGAGATGGCCGGGGGGGGGTATATGATGGAAAGGATTTCCACAAATGATGGACTTAGAGGCCGTAATGGTTTATGAGGGCCTGAACATTATAGCCATAACATACCTGGTGGTCTGAGCATTAGACATGGGAGGCAGGTATCCCAGGGTACAGACTTTTTAGGAAGGATAGGACTGGTAGAAAGGGGGGGACATTGTACATCAGGGATGACATTAAGGCAACAGAAGGGCAGGAGGAACAAGGGGAGGCAGAGGTCTTGTGGGTCACGCTGGAAAAATAGTCTGGTGCATCATTAAGGCTGGGTGTGATTTATAGACCCCCTATGCAGGGGGAGGAAGTAGGTAGGCAGCTGTTGCAGGCAGTTCAATGGATGGCTCAGGGGAAACTTCTGCTGGTGGGGACCTTAACCTCACTGATGTTGACTGGGATATCCCATCAGCTACATCAGCCAGAAGCAGAGAGATCCTCAAGTCCCTCCAGGTAGCTTTCCTGCAACAGCTGGTTAGGGAGCCCACTAGGGGTGATAACATACTGGATGTGGTCCTCAGCAATGAAGATAGTGTGGAAGACGTTGTAGTGGGGGACAGCCTAAGTGCAAGTGGTCACAATACAGTGAGTTTCAGGGTAAGGGCAGAGAAGGAAACAAGCCGGACCATCACAAAGGTTCTGGACTTCAGGCAGGCACACTTTGCCAAAATGAGGGAGATATTCAGGGGAAGGGGAAGGAGAAAATACCTGCATGATAATCTGAGGCTTCTACATTAAATAAATCCTTGCACCGTATTGACATGGGGAACCCAGTAGCTGACATGCTGTCTGCTCCTTCTTTCCAACAGTGTCAGACAAACTCTCTTGTCATCTTGTTTCTAGGTTATCAGATCACCTGGATATTTTAGAGTCATGTATTGACTGTATTTGACTTGATTGCAACCTTATTGGAGGACCGAGACAACTTGTTTTAATGGTTTCTTGCTGAGATGCCTGTGTCTTGTCATATTGACCTTTAAAGTGTTAACCTAGGATTAACCTGATGTAATTTCCACCCTGCTCAATACTTACGATTGGTGGACTAGCAGTGCTGCACTTTCCTTTCTGATGGTCAGAAACTGATTCTAATACACTTTCAACTATGCCATGCTAGCGGATTTGTACTGTGGGTTGGTCATCCTAGTTACATCAAAGCGGGACATTACTGTTCTCATGTTCTGGATGTGACTGGCGCTCTCTCATTCCCAGATGGGTAGATCAGGGAGAGGGAGGGGGAGTGTCTGCTGATGGGCACACAAAAAGAAAAAAAAAGGAGAAAATGTTGTGTCTGTCTGCTCCATTGGATGTGCGCTTATACTGAGTGTGGCAAGAACTGATGTTGATCCCAGAGCAGAATACTCCTCTGAGATACTTAAAAGCATTCTCCATGATAACTGTACCTTTTCTGGCTAATTATGAACTTTATTAGCCAGCAGTATATGACTGGTCAATCTGTGCAAAGCTCAGGCTGAGGTTGGATGCCCGAGATGCGACTGGTAGGGAGCTGGAGGGGCGCATCTTGACTATACTCTCCAGTACATGCAGAAGCAGTAGGTATTGATGTGTTGTATGCAGCTGGGGAAACTTGGAGCAGAATGTAAAAATACTGTGGATCACCTTCCCTCTCAGTATTTCTAATGGCATTTTTTACTTACTTCAACACTTTTATTTACTGTTCAACTTTTTATTACCTACAAGTTTTTTTCTTTGCATTCTTGTTGCTGGCACCTATTCATCTTTTATCTGGGAAGGGGGAGACATGCATTCAAGAACCTGAGAGACTAGAGGCTGGATTCACAAAATGTTGCAGGACAAAGTCCCACTCCACAATTTCAGTTGTGGACCAAAATCTCCGCAGCTGTGGAGATTTGCTTTCACACTCCACTGCAGCTAAGGAAGAAGTTATACTGTACCTGGTGCCACCGGGCATAATATTTTCCGCAGCTGCAGGGAAAAACTACCGGCAAGCTGCTGTAAATCATGGCGCTGGTTGTTAACCGGCTCCATCTTTGTAAATACTGCAGCTGCGGGAAAAACTGCTGCTCAGCAGGAGGCAGCATCGTGCAGTGGTTTAAGGCTCTGAGCTGCAAACCTGGAGACCTGGGTTTGAATCCCACAGCCCCCACTTGTATACTGTGTGATCCTAAGCAAGTCACTTAACTTTCTTGTGCTCCCAGGTCGCACCTGTAAACAAGCGTTCAGCTCAGTGTGTCTCTCCTGGTAAAACAAAGGTTAAAAAAAAAATGAATGGACTGGGTTTTTCCTGCAGGATTGGGGGGGGGGGGCTTTGTGAATCTGGATTAAGGGCTCAAATACTCAAAATATGTCACCTGTCATTCTATTTTTAATTTTGTTGCTCCTTTGGTAACAAGTTATGTTTTAAACCTGAGCATCTAGCAATTACATTTTGAATAACCTCTTATTCATACTGTACAGGTATTAGAATCTGGTCAGCAACTATCTAATAACTCTGTGTAATGTGTTTATTTTTGGCAGATCACAATGCCATTTATAATTTATTTTGTTAACTAGTGTGAGGTACCATGTTCTCGTGTGCCTGGAGTTGTGTGGGTCCACATCAGTATTAATATCTCTGTAGGTGTCTACACAACTGTCCCAGTGTCTCAGTACAAGTAGTTAGTTCTCAACTAATCCCACATAGTTTTTTCAGTATAGTTATTTTATTGTTTGATATCCCTTACAGGTGATTGCATTTATATATATAGTATACTTTTGCTTAGATATTTTGCATTTTAGTTATGTTTTACATACAAGTAGGTTCCTGGAATATTCAAGGTCTTGGGTCCACAATAAAAGAAAAGAATACTTAATCACCATAAAAACAAAGTAGATGTAGCAGTGTCACAAGAGACACATCTTGCTCCATAAAGGCAAATAAATTATTAAGAGAACGGGCGGCTAGTGTAGAATACAATTGTTTTTCATCAAAAAGTTTTTGTGTGTGTGTGTGTGGAAATTTCAATTACAAAAGTGTAAACCTTCAAGCATAACCATATAGCTGCTACAGAAGACAGCAATCAGATTTTATCTGGAACACTGTATGGTAAAAGGTGGCCTTTTATAATGTTTATGCCCCACGTCTGGACAAGTGGATTTTTTTCCATAAATTACTTTTTAAAATTGGCAGCTTAACAGATTATGAAATTATGCTAGGAGGAGACTTCAATGAAGACATGGGCTGTTTACTAGAAAAAGCTAGTGTTAAACTGCAAACCATTGTTACTAAATCTAGGAAAGCTCTTCATGATACTGTCAAGGAATTAGGCCTGAGATGTTTGGAGATTGATCAATTCTCAAGGCATCGACTATTTCTTCTATTCGGCAAGGAATGGCTCCTTCAGTAGAGCAGAATATTTTTTCTCTCCTCTAAACTTATGTAATTTAGTTTAAAATACTGAATATGAAAAGTTAGTATTTTCCGATCATAGTCTGCTGAAAGCATCCATTCATTTTGATCATAATGCTCCCAGAAGTTCAGGATGGACATTTAATATTTTTAAGGAATGGATTAATAAGGCAACAACTTAACTTCAACTACAAACTACTAACAAAATTCCTAGCCACAGATTGGTACACGTTATGGAAAATTTGGTTGAAAAGAACAAGTGGGTTTTATGATGGGAGACCAGCCTCAGATAACTTTCATAGGTATTTTCCATGTTGTGTGCTGCTCAGAACCAAAACGAAATCTGTGTTAGCAATTTCTTTAGCTACTGGAAAAGCATTTGATTCCTTAGAATGAGGATTCTTAGAAAGTTTTAGACTCCTATAACTTTGGGCCTGTACTGATGAAGTGGATTTGAATAATTTATAAAAACCCTAAAGCTTCTATTGTTACAAACAGCATAATTTCAGACCCAATGCATCCCTGTAGAGGCACAAGACAGGCGTGGGGTGTCCATTATCCCCTTTATTGTCTGTGTTAAACACAGAGCCCTTGATCAAGAGAATAATATCTTCCATGAGAACACATGCAGCACAAATTGCTAACTGTAATTATTCTAATAAAGTATTTGCATTTATAGATCACTTACCGCTTACCTTAACACAGTCCTATTTCTCATTAGGGGACCTAAAATTAATATGTCTAGAATTCAAAGCATTGTCTGGTTTATACATTAATCGGTCCAAATCAGAAAGTATTATCCTCTCAGAATCTCTCTCTAAAACAAGCATTTGTCAATGCTGAATGTTTGCTTGCTGGCATTACATTGGCATCGGTAGTGTAGGAGTTAGAGAGCTGCATAATAGGAATGTCAGGGAAGTATTGAACTGAAGTCAACCCCCACCACCCTGCAGATACTGACAGGCATTGGGGTGTGCCTTTGGGTCGCCAGGCATAATGGCCACATCATTTCACCACACCTACCCTGCAGACACTGACAAGTGTCACAGTGTGCCTTGGGGTCTTTGGCCCTTATGCTCACCCCATTCCATCAGGAAATATGTTGAGATGGGTCCTGTATAGGAGAGTGGGGTGAACTTTGGGGCCAAAGAGTCCAAGGCACACCTCAATGCCTCTCACTGGCTGCAGGGTGTGGAATGGTATAAGCATTACAGGCAAGAATCCCAAGTCACACCCCTGATGACTCTCAATCTCTACAGGCTGGGGCATTATGGTTGGAAACCCTAATGCCTCAGGCGTTCGTTGGCATTTTCACTCCAAATTTTCAACATGTTTTTTTTGTGACCCCTACCTTATGAACAGTGGTGATATCAGTTTGTTAGCGAAAGCTGATTTCACACAGCGACTACGCCATTTGGCACCACAAATGCGAAAACACATTTCAAACAGGAGGTGAAAAATGACAGCTGTACTGTTTATGGGGAGGTGCAAAAAATGGCAATGTTGAAATTCTGCAGTGAAAATATTAAAAAAACTGGTGAAGTCACGAGTGTGCATAGAAAATGTGCAACACACACCCATAATGCAATTATTTTGGGTTTTTTTTTTTACAGCAGATTGTCAACACAGGGATTTTGTAACCTCCACTCATGAACTGTGTCACTGTGATTTTCTTAATCTGTCCCAAACAGAGATCTCCCACAGCGACCACGCAATTCTGCGCTGGAAGTGCGAAAACACATTTCAGCCATGATGTGAAAAATGACAACTGTACTGTTCATAAAGAAGTGTGGAAAAATACCAGTGGTGAAAACCTGAACTGAAAATATTAGAAATCCATGAAGTTACAAGGGTGCGTGGAAACTGCGCAATGGTCACTCGTAACACAGTCATTTTGTGGACGTATTTTACCAAATTTTTAACATAGCCATTTTAACACCTCTGCTCATGAACAGTGTCACTGTGATTTTCTTAATCTATCCTGAACATTGATTTTGCACACCGACTGCGCCAGTGTACGCTACATGGGCGGAAACACGTTTTGGCCAAGATGTGAAAAATGACAGCTGTACTACTCATAAGGAGGTGTGGTAAAATGGCAACGTTGAAAATCTTAGAGGAAATTATTGAAAATTTGTGAACTTAATAGGCAAGCGCGAGGAACAGCGCTGACGCATGCTCGTGAAACAGCAATTTTTAGGAATTTTTTCACCAAATTTTTAACATGCCCACTTTAACACCTCTGCTTATGAACAGTGTCACTGTGATTTTCTTAATCTATCCTGAACATTGATTTTGCACACCGACTGCGCCAGTGTACGCTACATGGGCGGAAACACGTTTTGGCCAAGATGTGAAAAATGACAGCTGTACTACTCATAAGGAGGTGTGGTAAAATGGCAATGTTGAAAATCTAGAGTGAAAATATTGAAAATTTGTGAACTTACGAGTGTGCGTAGGAACAGCGCGACGCATGCTCGTAAAACAGTAATTTTTAGGAATTTTTTCACCAAATTTTTAACATGCCCACTTTAACACCTCTGCTTATGAACAGTGTCACTGTGATTTTCTTAATCTGTCCTGAACATTGATTTCGCACACCAGCTGTGCCATTATGCGCTACATGCGCAGAAACACATTTTGGGTCAGATGTGAGAAATGACAGCTGTACTGCTCATAAGGAGGTCTGGTAAAATGGTAATGTTGAAAATCTAGAGTTAACATATTGAAAATTCAAGAACTTACGAGCATGCGTAGGAACAGTGCAATGCATGCTCAGAAACAGTATTTGGGATGTTATCAATTTTCAACATAGAGTTTAGGCCTACCTCATGAACTGTCACACTGTGGTTTCATAAATCAGTCCTGAAAGGTAGTTCCACGCAGTGACCGCAAAATCACCTTCCAGACCAACTAACACCATGACAGTGACAGAATTCATGAGGGTGGGGTCCCAAAAACCCATGTTGAAAATTTAGTAAAATCCCAAAATCTCGAGATATCACTAAAGTTGAAAAACCCTATTTATTACATTATACAGCTTACCGGCATTTCCTCAGTTTAGGTCGGCTTTGAAGAGTGCAGACATGTTCCGTCCACCGAAGATTGTCGCGCGGACTCGGGTAAGTATGGGGTGAGGAGGGGGAGTGGGGAGACAGGGTGCACAGTGGGTGGGGGGAGATTGGGTCAGGACAGTCAGCGAGGGAAGGTTTTCTTCTTTCAGGTTTCTTTTTTTTTTTAACTTAGCGCGGGACTTGTGCCACGCTTGCGTGGCAGCTGGAAGGCTGTTTGGGGGTGCCGTGGAGCCAACAGGACATTGGGCACCCCCATCGGCCATACAATCTGTTGTCACGTTGGGGTGGGCTCCCAGCATGGCACCCTGTAGTCTCTTGGGGGGGGCAGTGCAGCTGACGGAGGATTGGGCAGCCCTGTCGGCCATATGATCGGTTGCCATGCTGGGGTAGACTCCCAGCATGGCATCTGGGACTCTGTTGAGAGGCACAGCACAGCTGGCAGGGGATTGGGCACCCCGTCCAGCTGTACAGTGTGTGTGTGTGTGGGGGAGCACAAGCACGCAGTATGCATGCGTGTGTGTGTGGGGGGGGAAGCGCGCATGAGCACACAATAGCTTATCGCTGCTCACTGAAGCATAGCTCTCCCTTTCAACTGTACGGCCTCTGCATTTTCAACTGCTGTCATAGACAGCTGCAGCGTTCATTGGAGAATTGCGTCCGCGCCTGCAAACACACTGACTGAATTGGAAGACGGGTGCCATACCTCCGTAAACTCAGATGATGGCACTATGTTTCTTGCACATGTGTGCAAGCAAACATAAAAATAGACTAAATACAGATCATGCAGTCACATGGGCAACAGAGGGGTTATCCTATCTGGAAATAAAAATATTCGATGGAAAAAAATCACTAATTTTAACTTAAATGTTGCTCTGAATGAAGTGGTCAATGAGTTAACTAAATTGTTAAAATTCCAGCTATCCTATGGGGTAAAATAAATTTGTTTAAGATGATCACCGTTCCAAAAATATTTTCTGTCTTAAATAATATTGCTGCTTTGGTAAAGGAAGTTTAGTTTCAAAAACTGGATAAGTTGATATCCACTTACTGATGGGATAATTAAGCACCATGTTTAAGCAGTCATAAACTGAGGGCTTCTAGACAGAATGAGGGGTTTGCTCTTCCCTGGTGGCAAGGGTGTTTTTGGACCTTCAGAGTTAAACAGGCTGCAATGTGGTTGACACCTTCTTCCAATCCATCTTACCCTTTGTGGGCAAAAGTAGAACATGAACTAGCAAGGCCCCCTGAAATTAACATCTCTTGTTTGTGTCCACTCCTAAATTGTCACCTTAACATCCTCTATATCTGTTCCAAAACTGATGAGCATAAAATTCTCTAGTATTAAAAATGCTAGTTCTTTGCCACCGTAGTTCCTACCCAGCTGGAATAATACAGCTTTTACTTTTTAATTGTAAACAATTTCAAGACATTGGTAGGAGCAAAAAGGCGTCAGAACTCTTGCAGACTGTTAGATAATCAGAATCGTTTATCTTTTGAGACTTGAAACAAAATACAACATTCTTAAATTAGAATTTTGGTCATACTTAAAACACAAGAGAAACATTACTGAATGGAATAATGCTACCTGACTGTAAACTTCAGGGTAACCCAGAATGGTATAACTTTTTCAAATGAGCTCACCTTGAAAAAGGGGCTAGTTATATTTACAAAATGTTGTCTGACAGTCACAGTGATCACAGTTTAATTGTTAAAGCCAAGGGTAAGTGGGAGAAGGAATTTAAAATACAAATTGCAGAAAAAAAACTTGGTTCCAACTTTGGGAAAATGTTTATAAAAGCTGCAGAGAGGTACAGGGAAGGTGAATTCAGTTTAAAATCCTTCCTTACCTTTATTCCTCCCCAATACAACTTGTGAATATAGGAAAATCTGTAACAGACAACTGCTGGAAACGTGGCACCCCAAAAGCAGATTTAAGTCATTTATTCTGGTATTGCAATGAAACACTGGAAGTATGGAAAAGTATTCATCTGCAGTGCCAGCTAATACTTGGAGCTTCTATTCCTTTTTCCCTAGTCTTGTTTATCTTTGGAGACACTTTTTTGATCGCCTGTCTTTGGAAACACAGGCAGATCTGGATATTATCTGTATCTTTAGCATTCAAAAGGTTAATCTCAAAACATTGGAAAGATGATAGAACACCTTCACTAAGGGAATGGTTTGATTCCCTGGGAACCTTGGTGAATAATGAAAGAATTAGTCACTTTATTTTAGACAAATTGGACCTCTGTCAGTTAACGTGGGACTCATTTATACCGTATGGATCTGCGTTACAGGTAGTTTTAAATGCTGTAACTGTCAACAATTCAAGTTCTACTCTTAGGTCTGAACTGAAAAGGCAAATTACTTGATTTGTTGTAAGAATTTTATGATACACATTTATGACTTACTGTGGTATTTCTGATTTTCCATGGCATAATTTTAGTTATTTGTAGGCAATGTTCTACACATTGATATGTTCTGTAATTTTTCTAAAACTTAATAAACCTTGAATAAAAAAGTTCACACCAGAAGCCTGCCTTCTCAGCCAACAGTCTAGTACCTACAGAGCTAAGCTACCATTGCATGTGACCCATGAGCTTAAACTCAGACCTGACAGTCATTCTTAACTTTGCATAAGCATTTTATGCTGTTTCCACAGACCCAGTGAATTAAAGTGCTATTAACCATGATTTATTTAGTTATTTAGTATTTGTTTACTGGTAAGTGCGCTAGCCATAGAGATGACTATTTTCAGGTACGACCTGGGAGAATTACAGAGCAATTTCAGGGAAGTAACATACAGTGGCAAATACAGAAATGGTTCAAAACAGACAAGGAACTTACATCTGGGTTTCATGATGAATAAGGTACTGTGTTTAGAACAGGTTGCAGAACCAAGGTTACATTGTTTTGCACCGCTTGGTTCATACAGGCAGATAATTATAACCGATTACAGTATTAATTTAATTAATTTTAGTTTTGTTTACCAGGTAAGTGCCATGCCAAAATATGACTATTGCCAGGCACAACCAGAGAGGATTACAGTGAGGTGGGGTAAAACAGGGAGTACATATTGTGCACTGAGAGAGACGCAAACACAGAGATAAACAAGAGTTCACTGGTACATGGGTGAATTACAGGATTGTTAAGAGTACATACGCAATACAAAGTTGAGATACAACACATCAAGCAAACAACAAATTGGTTTCAGAAAGTATAGCCGTTTGAAACTTAAGTGCCTGGAAAGTGGAGATCAATATACAGCAGAGCAGCATAAAACTGGGTGCCATGTTCAGGGGTTTGAAGCAGGTACAGGAGACCTGGCTGAAGAGGAAGGAGTGATATTTGTTTTTGAATTGGCCATGACTGGGAGCTAGATGGACCTCAGGAGGTAGGGAGTTCCAGAGTTGGGCCACCGAATGTGAGAAAGATTGTGTTCCTTTGTTAGATTTACATCTGGGTATAAGCAGCAAGAATTTATCAGATGATCGAAGACCATGCGAGGAAGGCAGTGGAGTAATCAGGGAGGCAAGTGAGACAGGGATACCTGCTCTGAGAATATTGTCAGTTAAAGAGCCAAGGACCAGAGCACGAGCAGAAGTGGGGGGTAGCCAATTTAGATCAGCATAGAGCTGACAGTGGTGTTTTGACCAGGGGGAGGCAGAGGCATACCTGCAGAAGCTGTTGTAGGTGGTATCCCACTTTCTAAGGAGTGAGAGGGATGCGTAGAGGTAGGAGACTACCCCGTATGATAGCGACGGGAACAATATCCCACGGGCAATGGTTAATCTGGCTGACTGTCTAAGGACATAGCTTGTTTTGTAGGCTACCCCAATTTTAGTGTTAACTGTTTTACAGGTGGCTGTTATGTGCTTATCAAAATTGAGGTTTTCGTCAAGGAGGACTCCAAGATACCTGAAGGAGCATACCGATTCAAGGTCCATCCCACCCTGTTCAGATACCTTAAATAAGTCCTGACTGTATTTTAATTTGACTGCAGTCCCAAACAACATGGTTTGCTTTTTACTAGCATTAAGGATTAGCTTATGGTGGAAGAGCCAAGACTGAATAGACATGAAAGCAGATGAGAGTGTTTGGTTTATGTGGCCTACATTCTTATCACTACAGTATAAGACCAGCTCGTCTGCATAAAGGATCACAGAGCAGTCAGGGATAACTGACGAGATGCTATTAATAAAAATAGCAAAAAGAAGGGGGCCTAATATCGACCTCTGAGGGACACCTAGATTAATTGGCAAGGGATTGGACTCAGAGGAATTGAATCTAACCAGCTGGGTTCTGTTTGATAGATAGCTATTAAACCAGGCCACCGAGTTACAAGAGAAACTGAGGGCTAGGAGGCTGTCTAGTAGAAGAGGATGGTCGACAAGGTCAAATGCCTTAGTGAGGTCAACAAAGAGTGTCCCTGTGAGATGGCCATTGTCCATGGCAGTAAGAGTGTCACTAGTTAGATGAAGCAAGGCAGTGGAGGTGCTATGACCATTACAAAAGCCATGCTGAATCAGTGAGAGGTTATATTTGGTCAGGACTTCAGTAACTTGATAGATAGTAATTTTTCCAAAATTTTGCATAAGACAGATAGTATGGCTATCGGTCAATAATTCGGTCATGGTCCTTTTATCACCTTTCTTGGGACTAAGGTGACTTTGGCCACTTTCAGATCACAGGGCCATATCCAGTACAAAATGAGAGGGTGAAAATTCTAGACAAAGGTTGGGCAATGAACGGTGCAGCCAGTTTTAAAAGTTTGGGCTCGATGCCATCAGAGCCCACACTGGTATTATCAGAAATAGAGTTCAAAAAACCGAGAACTTCAGATTTAGTTACCGCCTTAAAGTAAAAAGGAGGGGGAAATACAGAGTAGGTGGGTGGATTGGATATGGATGATGGCTGCGTGGGGAGGAACGCAGATATGAAACTGGACAGGTCAGAGAATTGCTTATTAAACGCTTCGGCAATGGTCCTAGGGTCATTACAGTGGACTCCATTTATGACCATATCATCTTCCAGATGAGTTTTCTTTGATCCTAGGCATGTTTTCACATGTGCCTAGAATTTTCTAGGGTCACCAGATGCTTCCAGCAGTAGCCCCTTGCAGTAAGAGCTTTTTGCTAGCCTGATCTGCTTTTTACAAACACTTCTCTGTGCCCTGTATGTCTGGAAGTCAGTATTGAGGCCAAATTTCCTGAAACACCTCCAACTCTTATGCCTGGCATGCAATGCAGCTAGGAGATTTTGTGTAGCCACCTAGTAGATGTTACTCAACATGTTAGGGTCACAAGGGGAGTATGTCTATTTTGGACTGCTAGAAATTGATCTAGAAAATAGTCTAGAGCTGTTTGGGCATCCAGAGACTGAGAAAAATAAGACCAATTAATTGACAAAACTTGATATAGGAACTTTGCACGATCTAGGTTGGCATAGTTCCTGAAGGTGATATAGCGTGGTGGCAGAGATTGGGAGCAGGAGTGTTGCTATATGCAAAAGATGGGGGAGTGATCAAATATTGAGTTGGGAAGGATGCCTGCATCAACAATTCTGTCAACCCTATTTGTTAATATCCAGTCCAATAGCGTGCCTGATGTTGCTTTATGGGAGATCCTTGTTGGCACAGCTATGACTTGGTGTAGGTAATAGTTTTGGATTGTAGATGAAGTGAGCTATGAGTTTGACCAAGCCAATTTAGATTCATATCCCCAAGAATAAGTAGCTCACTGTTCCCTGCTATTTTTACGCTTCCTCAAGCAAATTTGAGAAAGCAGACAGCCCACCATAGGGCGGATTGTAGGCAACAATTATGTGTAGTTTCTTAGTGCCCAAAAGTAGAATGCATGAAGGAATTCACATGTGGAGGATTGTGGGATATTAGTTAGCGAAACATTTAGATGTGCCATATAAAACAATGCAACATCCCCACCCCGCCTTGGTGATAGTCTGTCGTGCCTGAGAGACTGTAATCTTTAACGAGCAGACAGAGTCAGGGGTGGAAGGTTTGAGCCACGCTCTGATAGGCACAGTATGTCTGGGTTATATGTAGAGACCCATGCTTCTAGATCAAGGAGATTACACATAAGGCTTCTAATATTTAGGTGGGCTATACAAAGCCCTGTAGTAGTGGCCCAGGAGACATCATTACACATCTGATGATGTGGAGGACCAGGTTCAATTCACATTGCCTGCTAGTAGGATAGTGAGCAGCAGAAAATACCAGAGCTTGAGATGGAAACACAGGGTGACAGGGGTGATTTTGGGGCTGAGTGTATAGTTTAGGTAGGCAGCTACCAGATAATTGAGGTATCTGGGGATTAATAGTGAAGTGAGATCAAAGCAGTCAATAGGTCTGACCAGCTGGTTTGAAAAATGGAAATCTTCATTTGGGTGCTGCTGCCATGAATAGCTATGGGAGCATGGGAACAGGGAAAGCTTAGAAAATGAGTGGAGCAGTAGGCAGGTCAGAAGCAAAAACGGAATTATCCAAGTCATGATGTGCATCCTCAGGAAAAAATTCTCAATTGTGAGGAGAAGGTCTGCAGCTTGTAAAGGAGAGAACAAATGGTTCCTTTAAGTAAGCAGAGAGTACACAGTGTTTAGCAGACACCCCTAGTGGTAGAGTATTGTAAGGAGCAAATGGCAGAGTGGCCTGTTAGTTTCTAACTGAAACTAACAAAAATCAGCTATATAAGCAAATGCCCAGATAGGGTGGGGGTGGTGGGAGCCGCTTAAAGCTACCAGAGGGGCAACATTGAGAGTGGCATCGGATCAGTAAGTAGCTACAGAAGTCCACTCAAATTAACTGTTTGTCTGCCATTGCACAGAAATTCAGTAAACAGCTACTGCACAATTTAATTACAGCTTGAAAGAGCTACTGTGCAGATTAATTCAGGTTTGCTGCAGCAGCAACCTCAGCGGCATCCAAGGGGGCTGAAATTAGCAATACTGTGTCCCAAGGATTTAGGCACCAAAAACCAAGTTCAAAATTCCTTGGTTTGCGAATGCTCACACAAAAGGACCATGCTGGTGATTCCAATTACCTTGCCATGTGGGTCAGCAGGCGGTCGGTCTCCTGAGCACAGGACCATCTAGCAGGGGTTACTGGGCTAGTTCTGAAGGGGCCATGGAGGGTCTTAAGTGCACCCAGGTGGGCGGAGAAGACCTTGTCATGTGGGTCAGTGGGTGGGTGGTCTTCTGAGCACAGGACCGCCTAGCAGGGGTTACTAGGCTGGTTCCAGAGGGGCTGTGGAGGGTCCGAGGCGCACCCAGGTGGGCAGAAAGACCTTGCCGTGGGTCAGTGGGTGGGCAGTCTCCTGAGCACAGGGCAGCCTAGCAGGGGTTACTGGGCTGGTTCCAGAGGGGCGTGGAGGGCCTGAGGCATGCCCAGGTGGGTGGAGAAGACCTTGCCATGTGGGTTAGTGGGCGGGTGATCTCCTGAGCACAGGACCGCCTAGCAGGGGTTACTGGGCTGGTTCCAGAGGGGCCGTGGGTCCAGGCACGCCCAGGTGGCCGAAGACCTTGCCGTGTGGGTCAGCAGGCGGGTGATCTCCTGAGCACAGGACCGCCTAGCAGGGGTTACTGGGCTGGTTGCGGAGGGGCCATGGAGGTTCTGAGGTGTACCCAGGTGGGCGGAGAAGACCTTGCTGTGTGGGTCAGCATGCGGGAAGTCTCCTGAGCACAGGACTGCCTAGCAGGGGTTACTGGGCTGGTTCCGGAGGGGCCGTGGAGTATCCGAGGTTCTCTAGGTCACATCCACCGCAATCCTCTTAACATAGAAACATAGATGTTGTCATCAGATAAGGACCTCTTGGTCCACCTAGTCTGCCCAGTCTTCCTCCCTACTGTGTCACTGCAGACCCTACTTGATCTCCGGCTTTCCTCCCTCTTGCCTACTTCTAAGGTTTCCATGTATCTCTCCCATGCATGCTTGAATCCTGTTACCATTTTAGCACCCACCACATACACTGGAAGGCTGTTCCAGGCATCCACCACCCTCTCTGTGAAGAATTATTTCATTACATTTCCTCTGAGCCTGCCCCTCTCCAGCTTCATAGCATGACCCCTTGTCCTTGAGCTTCTTTTTCTATGGAAAATTCTACCTTCCTGTATGAACATACAAACATACAAAATTTGCCAGCAGATAAAGGCCTAGAGGTCTATCAAGTCTGCTCGAATGTGCAACTAGCACCCTTTATTATGCAGCTGCCACTCCCTTCCACCCTTCCCTCCATTGACCCTCCCCTTGTCCGGTCCCTTCCCCTTTTGAAGCAGTCCACTGTGCTACTGGATACCACTTCTGCAGGAAATGCATTCCACCAGCTACCACCCTCTCTGTAAAAAGTGTCTCCTCATCTTCCTCCTGAACCTTCCTCCCTCCCTCCAGTCTCATATCATGACCCCAGGTGTCCCTCCCCTTACTTTGAACAGCTCCTCTTACCTGTCTTTTTATTCCTTTCATGTACTTAAAGGTTTCAATCATGTCCCCGTCCCTCTTCTCCTCCAGCGAGTACATGTTCAACTCCTCAGTCTCCTCTCATATGATAAGTTCCCAGCCCTTGATCATCTTTGTCACCCTCCTTACCCCTCCAGTAACTTAATGTCCCTCTTCAGATATGGCACCAGTACTGCATGCAGTACCCAGTGTCTAACTAATGACCCAAACAGTGGCAGAATCACCTCCTCCTCCTCGAGGATATACCCCTTGCAATGCAACCTAGCATTTTGTTGGCCTTTGTAACTGCTCCACATTGTGCTGAGTTGTTCATTGACCCTGTAATGAGCACCCCAGATCCTTATCCTCCTGTCTGGGCTAGCTGCACTCCCCAGCTGGTAACTCCCCAAAATGCAGCACCTTGCACTTTTTGGCACTAAACCCCAGTTGCCAGGTGTATGACCAGGTTTCAAGCTTTGCCAGATCATCCTGCAACCCCTGCCATCCTCCTAGGTCATCCACCACCGCTTCCATCTTGGTATCATCAGCAAACAGACTGATCTTGCTGTTGATGTCCAATGTATCTCTGCAATGAATATCCCAAACAACACTGGTCCTAACACCGAGCCCTGTGGAACACCACTTGGCACTCATCACTACCCTTGTGTGTGAGAGCTCCCCACCCACCACCACCTCTGTTGCCTTCCCTGAAGCCAGGTCCCTGCCCATCACACCAGTTTTTCACCCACCCTGTGCCTTCTAACCAACTTCCCAGCCTCCTATGTGGCACCAAGTCAAATGCCTTACTGAAGTCCAGATACAGGACATCCACTGCATGGCCCCTGTCCAGTTGCCTAGCTACCCAGTCATAGAACTCCACCAGGTTGGTTTGGCAGGATCTGCCATGTCTGAAGCCATGCTGTCTTCTGTCCTGTAGTCCTTGGACTCTAGGAGGGCCACCAGCCTATCCTTCAGGATAGTCTCCATCAGCTTACCCATGATGGATGTGAGGCTCACTCGGTCTGTAGTTCCCTGTTCATCCTTGGGGCCACTCTTGTGGAGGGCACCACATGAGCCATCCTCCAATCCTGAGGTACACACCTGGAGGTAGTGAGGCATTAATAGGTCTGCAAAGGTCCCACAAGGACCTTGCAAGCTCTTTTCAGTACCCTGGGATGGATGCCATCTGGGCCTGGCGCCTTGTCCACCCTCAGTGCCTTCAAACCCTCCTGAACTCTGCCCTCCATCAGTTCCCCATCTGTCACCCTCCCCCGTACTGCCGTTCCTCCCCTTGGGTATCACCCCCCTCTTCCTCCTTCGTAAATACCGAGCAGAAGTAATCATTTAGCGCTTCTGCCTTATCACACCCTGCTTCCACCCAACCCCCCTCCTTCCTAATCCTTATTATGTGGTCCTTACAGCTCATTTTCTCCTTGATGTACCTAAAGAAGTCCTTCTCCCCTTCTTAATGCCTTGTGCCAGCCTGAGCTCAGTAGATGCCTTGGCTCCCCTTACTACCTGTGTCACCTCCTTCAATTCCACCAGGTACTCCTCCCTGTCCTCCCCCCCCTTCCTGTTTTCTTGTACCTCCTAAAGGCAGCTCTTTTCCTCTTTATCTTTTCCACGACCTCCTTGCTCAACCAACCTGGTTTCTTAGCCCTATCCTTCTTGCTCCGGGCCTTGCAGCAGGTTTTGGTTGCCTCCACTATCCCCAGCTTTATGAGCTCCCACCTCTGGTTAGTGCCCATACTAGGTTGAATTCTAGCCAGGTACCCTTTACCACTTCCCCCATCCTCTCAAAGTCGGCCCTCCTGAAGTCCAGCAATCTTGTGTCAGATTCACTCTTTCCTTGCCCATATCCAATGTGAACCATACTGAGTGGTGGTCACTCCCTGACAGCGGTTCTTCCACCGTACGTTCTCTCACAAACTCCCCATTTGCCAGCACAAGGTCAAGGGTATTCCCTAACCTGGTTGCTTCACTGACCATTTGCAGCAGGAAGCTGTCCTGGAAGGCATCCAGCAGTACCTGCTCCCTTCTAGTCCTGGTTGTTGGGGTACTCCAGTCCACTCCTGGCATATTGAAGTCCCCCACAATCACCACACTACCCTTCTAGCAGGTCCTCCTGATCTGTCCCGCTAGTTCCCTGTCTAACTCCTTCGTCTGAGAGGGCAGTCTGTACACCACTCCCATTCTGAGAATCCTATTCTTGGAATCCTGGATTTGCATCCAAAGTGACTCAGTACTACTCTCCTCCCCTTCCTCCCTTACACACTTCAGTCCTTCCTTCGCATATAGTGCCACCTCCCTCCTTTCCTAATCACCCTGCCCCTACCTTATTAATACCTGTGAGGTATTTGAATGTTTCAATCATATCCTCCCTTTCCCGCCTTTCCTCTAGAGAGTACATATTTAGTTCCTTGAGTCTTTCCTTATAAGGCTTTTGATGCAGGCCCTGGACCATTTTGGGTGCCCTCTTTTGTACCACCTCCACCCTATCTATGTCCTTCCAGAGGCTGGATCTCCATAACTGGACACAGTACTCAAGGTGGGGTCTTACCAGTGACCTGTACAGGTGTAATACTACCTCCTTCTTCCTATTGGTGATATATCTCCCTATTCACCTGAGCATCCTGCTAGCCTTGCCCACTGCCTTATCACACTGCTTAGCTATATTCACTTCATCAGAAGTGACTACCCCCAGTGCCTTTCTTTGTTTTGTCATTGCTTATACTTTTTCTGCCAATTGGCATGTTGTTCCCAGGTTTCTGTGCCCCAAGTGCACTATTATTTGCACTTTTGCATTGAAACCCAGCTGCCAAACCCTTGACAATTCTTCCAGCTTTTTCAGATTTTCCCTCATTTTTTCCTTTCCCCGGTGTATCCACACTGTTGCAGATTTCTGTATCATCCACGAACAGGCATACTTTCCCTTCTAGATCTTCTGTAATATCACTACTAAAGACATTGAAGAGGACTGGGCCTAATACTGATCTCTGAGGCACCCTGCTGGTCACCTTGCCCTCTCCAGTGTGGACACCATTTATCACCACCCTTTGTCTCCTATGGCTTAACCAACTTCTTACCTAGTTTATTACTTTTGGACCCACTCCTAGGCTGACCAGATTGCTCACCAATCTTCTATGTGGAACAGTGTAGAAGGCCTTACTGAAATCCAGGTAGGCCACATCTACTGCTCCTCCCTGATCCAGACTTCAGAGTGCTTTTTAAATGCGCTTGCTAACATGTCCCATCAGATGCTCGATTTCTTGCTCCACTATCCTCCCCTCCTCCTCCTCCAGCAGCTCATCTCTCTTCCTTAGTATCTTTTCCATAGGTGTCTTTCAGAGTTCCCTTTAGCTATCTATTTGCAACTCTGGGGGCGGAACCCTCCTTAAGAGGGGTCCCATGCCTTCATGGTTTTCCAGAAAGGTGTGTCCATTTAGGGGACAGAGAAAGAGAATGAGAATGGGCAAATACCTCCATAAATAGTCATGTGAACACAGCTCAAGCTCAGCTTCATGCCTGGAACTGTAAGCCTCCTACTTCTTAGCTAATGCTCAAACAACTACAGAGCTAACCTTCAACTGCATGTGAACCGTGAGCTTAAGTGTAGGCCTGCCAGTTATTCATAACTTTGCATAAACACTTTATACTAAGCCAGGGACTTGAGTTCTGAAGTGAATGAAAATCATGGTAGGGAAGGAGGACTGAGCATCCCAAGGACTGCTGTCTTCCTTTGGGACAGGGGAAGGATCGCACCCCTCCACCACTTGACTGCCACATAGCGAAGGCTGGTTGCCAGCACAGTTTGGGACATGGCAGGATAGGGGCTGGAATGCTGCCAACACTGGCATCGACCACACATGCACAGCTATAAGCTCATGTGCGTCATTGCACAGCAGTATCCCTGGGGAGAGAGAAAAAAGGGGGGGAAATGGCTGCTGGCTAGACAGATGACGCCTTGCATGCCCTACACATCCATCATCAGGCTTCCTCCTCCTGGCTTCTGGGATGGCTCTGGAGCTTCACTTCCACCATGGGAGGCTCACTCTAGGGGTGAATCTACCATGGTACAGAAGCAGACCCCACCATGGGGGCTCAAGCTGAGAGGCAGTGCAGCAGTGTGTTGCTACACATGGCCCAAGAGTTCCAGTATGCCCAGATATGGAAGAACCATGACAGACAGGAAGGGATGTGCTGGTGATGGCCAAAGGAGGTCCTGGCTGAAGATGCCCAGGGTTAAAAATAGAATTGAAAACAAAAACAAAAACCTTTTGCCTATATTTCATTATTGTATCAAGATGTATGTATTTGTGAAGGCCTTGATATTATGAAAGACGCTATGTTAAATAAAGTTATTATTATTATTAAGATATTTCCTATTTATAAGCACAATGAGCCACCAGTGCATGGATATATTCTGAATTAGTACACCTTCCAACTGCTTGAGGCACTTGGCCTTTGGCCTCACATCTTATTATGCAGCCAGGCATGCATTAATTCAGCATACAAGCATGCCCTATGGTGGCTTGTTGCTTATGAAAGTAACATGGTCACTTGGTGGGAATGCACTGCACTGCAGGCGTACAGAATCTCCTCACTAGTGGCCTTTAGCTTCCTTATCACGGCAACATTGAGGCAGTTGAGCTTTTTGTTCAGCTGTGCACTGAGGCCCACATATTCAGAAGAGATGTGCAGCGCATCCCTAGATGCACCCGTGCATCTCTGGACTTGTGAGGGCTGTTGGGGGCGTGGCAATATTCAGAAGGCCCGATGCACCCCACAAACCTGCTGCTCCACCGTGCAGAGCATTGTGATGCAGGAATGCAAATGAGGGGTCCCTCATGCATATTCCCCGAATCACAATACTCACACCCCCAAGTGTAACTATGGCCAGCTGTGCCAGCACATAGTTACACTTTCCAGACCCTACCTTAACTATGCTCGGCCTGGTAGGTGCCCCATGCATAGTCCAGGGAAGGGCACACAGTACCCCTCCCCAAGCCATGATAACAGGTACATTAATGGCATCCTCACTCCCCGAGCCCCAATCTCACTCAATATATTGTCACCTCCCACTACAAGCCTCGAGCTCACTCAGTATATTGTCACCCCCCACCCTGAGCCCCGATCTCATGTACAATAATGTCATCACCCTTCCCCAGCCCTGATCCCTGTTGAAATAAAATAGGAGCTCCGATCCTCTTTTTCCATAGTGTAGTCCCCTCCCATCCCCAATCTCTGTATAAAGTAACAAACTAGCCCAGACCCCATTTTCCATAGTGTAGTATAGTGACTCCCCTGCCCTCAGGTTTGTCATATTGAAAATATCTCGATCCCCATTTTCCATAGTGAAGAATCCTCCCCTACTCGAGCTCTGTCACAGAAAAACATCCCTGATCCCCTGTTGTCCATAGTGTAGGGACCCCAGCCCCGAGCTCCGTCATATTGAAAAATATCCCCGATCCCCGTTTTCCATAGTGTAGGGCCCCCCACCCCAAGCTCTCTCTTTTGTAAATATCCTTGATCCCCTTTTTCCATAGCGTAGAGCCCCCCTTACCACCCGAGCTCTGTCATATTGTAAAATATCTCAGTCCCCATTTTCCATAGTGTAGGGACCCCCAACCGGTGGCGGTAACCCCACCACCGTGCACCCTCATCCCATGCCAGCACTGGCATAGCCTCCTCACCCTGCCACAGCCAGCTGCGACTGATCATTACCTGCTCACCTATAATACATAGTACGCACTCATTGACAACCAATGAGTGCTGCATTATGTACTATAGGCAAGCGGGAATGATCAGTCGGCTGCTGGCTGTGGCAGGGTGAGGAGGGCTGTACCAGTCACTGGGCACAGGATGGGATGGGGGTATTGGTGGTGGGTTACTGTCTACCAGGGTGGGGGTCCCTACATTATGGAAAATGGGTCTCAGGAATATTTTACAATATGATGGAGCTCAGGGCAGGGTGGTGGTCCCCACACTACACTACAGAAAAAGGGATCAGAACTCCTATGCTATACCCAGAAGCAGAGGCAAGACATGTGTGGAGCTTTCATTTTCACTGTAACATTGACTTAGAATGCTTTCACAATTGGAAGTACTATGAATTTATTTCAAGTAAAAATACTGTCTCACTGAATTTACTTGAGTTTCGATGCTGTTTTCTTACTTAATTTTGTGTTCTGTTTTATTTCAACATGGGATTGAGGCTGGGGAGGGGATGGCATTATTGGCACATGGGATCGAGGCTGGGGAGGGGCAATATAGTGAGAGTTATAAGGGCTCGGGAGGGTGAGGATGACAACTTCTTGAGACTGGGGCTGGGAGGGGACATTGCATTATGGAAAATGAGGATCGGAGTTCCTGTCTTTCTTTCAATGGGGATCGGGGTTGGGAAGGGGGCTGGCCTGGTGCATTCCACTGGGTGCAGCCATGCAAATGAGCCCATAATGGGCCTGCACAAGGCTCCTTTGCGCCTTGCCTGCCCAATGAGCTCATTCGCATGTTTAGGCTGAATATCGCTCATGGGGAACTCAGCGCATCCAGGTATGCGCCATGCATTCCCCTACGGGTGATCTTCAGCCCAGCACCCTGGATGTGCCATGCCATTCATGGTGGCTGCCCGCTATGTGCCACGCATCCAGGATCCAATATTCAGACAGAATGTGGGGTCTGTTCCAATCATGCCTTCTGTTTGAATATTGCAACAGAGCGGGCCGGCGCAGTTTATTTGCGTGACGTACTGTTATGCGCACACATCCAGCTGGCTCTGAATATGTCCCCTTCAGTGTGTTCGTTGGGTGCTAAGTAAAGGGCAGACAGCAACATGCCACTCTAATGCCATCAAGGTAGTTGTGATGCACAATTGTCATTCTAGCCTCTATATTTCTATGTTTTGTAAGGCAACTTTTGTTCTGGTGGAGTTTTACCCTACCCCCCACACACACACAAGGACTTGCATATCTACGAGGCCTTGCATTTGGTTTGAGGCTTTAGAATGTATGCTTGTGGTTTGGAGAGACACCCCAAATCCATAAACAAATGCCAAGCATGATTGCTATAGTTTAGTTCTCCTTTACAAAATGATTTTGACACTAAGCCACACAAGAGCTAATATTATCACTGGGCTCGACTGAAAATGATATTTTGCATCTCAGCTGGGCTGTCCAGGGTTAATAAAAAAAATGTTTGCAGAAAATCTAACATTCCAGATCATAAGACTGTGTGTACATTTAAAACCTTCTCTGTATTTATCAGCCAGTATTTTTTTTTAAATCTTGCCTTAGTGGGAAAATGATCCCAGGTGCTGCAAAAAAGAAAGAGACATCGTGTTTTCAAATCTGTCTTGACTTTGGTGGGTGTTTTGCATTGATAAAACATGGTTTTAAAAAATGTATTTTCATTCTTGGTGGTCAGTTCCTCTAATTCCCAGTCTTGGCCACATCCTGACACCCTCTTCCTTCCCCGGATTGCCTAGAACAACAACCATGAGCAGTTCTGCCATGCTAGCTGGCAGCCTGGATCCTTTTAAATAAGCATGACACAGATCCAGAGCTTCATGCCAGCACTGCAAAGGCCAAATTAATTACAGAAAAAAAAATACATTTCGTACTCTGCTTTTAGGAATTAACATGGTCTGTCATTGCTCCAAGACTGATCTGTTCTGGAGTTGTATGGATTCCGCAGTCTAGCTGATGTCTGGTCTGTCGTGGTTCAGAAGTTGCAGCACATGACTGTGAACTGAAAACCCTCAGTTTGAGTTCTGCAGTGGCAATGCACTGTGACGTTAAGCAAGTTGCTGGACTTCCCAGTGCTTCAGTGTCTCCCAGCTGTAAAATTACATAATGCAGGTCCCTCTCCCCACCTGAAAAACAGACATGACATCTCAGTTTGACAATTCTGCGCAGCATGCTGATTTCATCCCTACATGCGAAGAAGGAGGAAAGAGACATAATGGACTTAAGAGTCCCATATGACCTTAAATTACTATGTTACTACAGTGAAGCCCACGTATATGCACACAGGATCTATGCTTATCATTGATGTATGCAAAGTTTTTCTTTGTCCCCCTTTTTATATACCCAACCGTATAACATTTCTTGATAAATGCCCACCTGATAAGTGCATATCCCGCTTAAGTGAACAACTTAGGAGCTCAAGGAAGGTAACTTTTGGAAGCTAAATGCACATTATCTCTTGAAGAGCACCTGATGAACTGAATCTGTGGCTAATTACTGGGGTAATGAGTTAGGTACTTAAACTACAAGCTTATTTGTGTTTCCGTGACTGCAGCAAGGGTGGGGAGATTTCTTGAGATGACAACTGCTGTAGTATTTAATTCAGTGTTCCTGAATGAACTTGTTTTAGATGCAGTCTTAACTCTGCTGTATGTACTGTATTTTTTGCCTCAATAAAGTTTCTGTGCTACAGTATTACTGCATGTTTCACTCTTCAGCCAACATAAAGAAATACAGGATAAATGCACCCACAGCTGATATGTACAAAAAGGTGCTGCAAACAGAGTATGCATGTAAGAGGGCTTCACTGGATGTCTAGTCTGGGTCACAACATCAATACATTGTGTAATCCCTAGGTGGCGCACTGGCGCTATCCCAAGGGCTACTACCCCTGCCTGCTTGACTAGGAAGAGGTTAAGGGGCCTGAGTTCTGAAACGGGTGCCTCCACCCAGAGGTCAGGGTTGGTAGTGAAACTCCCCTGCAAATGGGGGTTCCCAAAAAGTCTTCCTTGAGCTTGCCTAAATGCTCACTGCCAGACTGGTGTCCTGCATTTTAGCAGTTTAAATGTGATTACCAGAGCCTGTATAGCCTCTGTGTACTGTCTCTTTAAGAGCTGCCTGCTTGCAGCCTAAGTAATCTGAGAGGGAGCTCTGTTGAAAGATGTAACTATTTGCTGAAAATCATTTAGAGTGATAATGATAATGTAGTTTGTCTAACCTGTTTTCTTTGTAGCAAGGACTGTTTTGTTTATCTCCACTATCTTGGTCCTGGACAGCAAATTGGACCAATCAGTTCTGGTGGGACCTAAAATGTAGCCAGACTACAGGAGCTATATGAAGTCAAAATCCGTAGGAATTGTAGTTTTGAACTTTTTGCGCCTTTTTTGCAACTGAAGGAGGAGCTCTTGCTTTGACTGACAGCCAAATCAGCAAACCAAACCTTTGGGATGTTGGGGAAATCCCACACTGCTTGCAGTTTTCAGTTAGTTCTGAGCTGGGAAGTGAAATGAGAAGAGCTCAAGTGTATTTTGGGCAGCAATCCTGAGTGGATTCGCATGGGAAAACTGTGAAAGGGCTGCGTTTTTGGCTTACATGTCTGCCAGCTGCTCCTGAGAGGGAGAGAAGAGAATTGTTTTGGACTAAATCCAAGTTTGTGTGACTAAAGTAAGCTACTGAAGTGGGCCAGGCTCAACCTGAAGAAGACCGAAGATTTTTCTGAATGCGATCGGCCTGTCAGGAGTTCCAGCTACCCCTAAGCTCCCGTTGTGTGCAGAGACTTTGCGATTGTGACCAGGGAGCGCTTTGCCTGGTACAGTAGAATTCCTGTACATATAAATGTGCTATGAGCTGCTAGTGGGTTGTGAGTTAGTTCCCCACTGTGTGAACTGTGTTCTGCTTGCTGGAAGCTGTATCCAGCCCAAAACAGACTGCATCTGAATTTGTCTCCATGAGGTCTGGGCCTTGCCAGACTGGCCCAGCCAGACTACCCACTGCACAGAGAAGCCATCAACGAGAGACCTGCCTGGGGATCAGCTCCCTGCTCCACGCTTGAACAGGAATGATGCCTCTGCGACTCGTGTGGGCCCTGCTTCTCCTGGCATTCCAGATCAACCACCTGCAGTCTCGATTTTCGTCCAGCCTGTGTCCAGTCTTGGGTATCGTGAGTAAATACCAGGGTAGCTCCCTGCAACAACAGCTTAATTTGAGTGTGTCATCTGATTGTCTCATTGTTTCATTTCCTTTACGAACTGAGCCCTCTGGCTCCGGATTACAAATATTGTGTACTGTGCATGTTGTATTTTCCATCACAGGGTCCCAACCAGCTGCAACTCTGGGCAACAGTCCTGGCTAGCCCATCTCTTCTCTGTCTGGGTACCCAGAGATGTGACTGTGTGGGGGGACTCAAAGTGCATGCATAACTGCTTGATTGATATAACCATTAAGCTAATTAACCTGATTTTGCCCCTTTCTTGTTCAAGTCCCCCTGAATAAATCAGATCTAACTTTTTCTGCATGTAATCTGACTGTGGTTCCAGTTTGTGCTCAAAGTACTGTACTGTTGCTATTTGCTGTGCATAACCTTGTTTTACAGGGGGTCCCCAGGGTTGAGCCAGAGGAACCAGCTCTGGTGGTAAGTGCAAACAGTGTGGGTATTTGTGTGGTATACCAGGGGTATTGTGAAAGTGATTATTGTACAGTGTTCAGGCCAGTAGAGGGGAAAGAGGGGGGTTACAGTGTCCCGGAGGGCTGTGTCCAGGTTAGCTTGACCACTACCAACCCTGACCTCTGGGTGGAGGCACCCATTTCAGAACTCAGGCCCTTTAACCTGCTACTAGCCAAGCAGGCAGGGGTAGTAGCCCTTGGGATAGCGCCACCTAGGGGTTACAGTAGTGGTCAAGCTAACCTGGGCACAGCCCTCCGGAACACTGTAACTCCCTCTTTCCTCACTAGTGGCTGGAACAATACACAGTAATCACTTTCACAATACCCCTGATACACCACACAAGTAACCACACTGTTTGTACTTACCACCAGGGCTTTCCTCTGGCCTGGCCCTGGGGACCCCCTGTATAACAAGATTATACACAGCAAATAACAGCAGTACAGTACTCTTGCACAAACTGGAACCACAGTCAGGGTAAATGCAAAAAAGAGTTAGATCTGATTTATTTAAGGGACTTGAACAAGGAAGGGGCATAATCAGGTTAATTTGCTTAAAGGCTGTATAAATCAAACAGTTATGCATGTACTTCAGGGTCCATAAACAGTCACACACTCTGGGTACCTAGGTGAAGAAAAGGTGGGCTAGCCAGGAATGTTGCAGCTGGTTGGGGCCCTGTGATGGAATAAAGCAACATGCACAACACACACTATTTGTAATCCGGAGCCGGAGGGCTCAGTTCGTGAAAAGAAAATAACAAGACAATCAGATGACACACTTAGATTAGGCTGTTGTTTTAGGGAGCTACCCTGATGACTACTCACGATACCCAAGACTGGACACAGGCTGGACGAAAATCGAGACAGCAGGTGGTTAATCTGGAGTGCCAGGAGAAGCAGGGCCCATACGATCGCCAGGCATCGCTCCTGTTCAGCTGAGCAGGGGCTGATCCTCAGGCAGGAATCTTTGTCGATGGCTTTCTGTGCATCGGGTAGTCTTGCTGGCCAGTATGGCAAGGCCCAGGCCAAATGGAGACAAATTTGGATAAAGTCCATTTTGGCTGGATACAGCTTCCAGCAAGCAGAACACAGTTCACACAGTGGGGGACCAAATCACGACCCACTTTCAATACACTACACATTTACATATAAGGAAATTCTACTGTACCAGGCAAACCGCTCTCCAGTCATGATCTCAAAGTCTCTGCACAAACCGAGGATTCAAAAGCAGCTGGAAATCCTGACAGGCCGATCGCATTCAGCAAAATCTTCGGTCTTCTTCAGGTATGAACCTGTTAAAGAATCTGTGGCTTACTTCGTTCTCACAAACTTGGATTTAGTCCAAAATAATTCTCTTCTCTCCCCCTCAGGGGCAGCAGGCAGACATGCAGGCCAAAACTCAGCCCTTTCATAGTTCTCCCATGCAAAACTACACAGAACTACTGCCCAAATCACTTGAGCTGTTCTCATTTCACTTCCCACCTCAGAACTGACTGAAACAGCAGGCAGCTTGGGGATTTCCCTCAGATTCAAAAGATTCGGTTGGCTGATCTGTCTGTCAGTCACAACAAAGGCTCCTCCTTCAGGTGGAAAAAAGGTGCCAAAAGCCCAAAACTACAATTCCTATAGATTTTGACTCCAGACAGCTCCTGTAGTCCATCTCCTTTCTTGGTCCCACCAGACTGATTGGTCCAGTTTGGCAGTTCCGGGCCAAAATGGTGGGGGATAAACAAAACATTCCTTGCTGCAAAGAAGGCAGGTTAGACACACTACATTATTATCACTGCTCTAATGAATGATCAGCAAACAGTTACATCTATTAACAGGGCTCCCCTGCGCAGATGCGATATGGCAGAAATGGAGCGATTACCTGGCAGCCCGGGTGGGACTTGAGCATGACAACAGTCAGCCCCCTCCCAGATTAATTATTACTACAATCTAGGCAGCTCTTAAAGCGACAGTACATAGAGGCTACATAGACACTCTTCGGCAATAACAATTAACTGCTAAACGCAGGACACCAGCCTGGCAGTGAGCATTTAGGCAAGCTCATGGAAGACTTTTCGGGATCCCCCATTTGTAGGGGGGGTTACATTTGCATAACATGATTCCTTGACTGGAGAAGGGTAGTTTTCTTAGGGACTGAACCAGACAAAGCAGCCAACCTGAAGACATTGAGGTACTGAGCTTCAGAAAGCACCTCAGTGCAAGCACTGTGGTAAGGATTGTGCTAAAGTATATAGGCAGCGAGTCCACATGTTAAAGAAGCACATGATCATTTTTTAATAGCTTTACAGCTTCATCCTTACCATGACCCAAAATATTATTTCCATTGGCAGACTGACCTGTGCTGGGCTGAGACCATTGCAATAGCGCATGGGTCCCAAACCATCCGAAACACGTTTGTGGTTTGTTAATTTCAGTCTTTGTGGATTGTTTGTGAGGCCTAGTGTACCTTACAGTCTTGCTTCAAGGGAAGGGGAAGCAGTTTAGTATTTCCAATTTACTGTTCATCTCCTTTATCCCTTGCGCAGCTCTTGCAGCTCTCATTTTTTTTCTGCATTCTTGGCTTTTAAAACCAGATCAGAATGTAGCCCCCCCATATTGCTACTGGAGGTACTTCAGCCAGTGACATTGTTGGTTGCAGTTAGTCAGTAACTCGTGAGATGCTGTTGAGTGCTAATTGCATGTACTGCTCATTGAAGAAAACTGAGCAGCTGTTCAATGTGCACATTTTTATTGAAGTAGCAACAACCTCAGCAAGTAGTGGTAACAGCATCAGAAGCCACTCTTGTGCTGAGGTTATTTGTGTTTTAAATTACTTTCCTATTTTGGGCTCTCCATTACTCAAATCCACAAGACAATCATAGGGCTGTATCTTCCTTCCCTGGGGCTGAGATATATCATTTGGAACAGGGACGAAACATGTGTTTGTGTATTCTGTTTTCAGCCTTTGCAGATTGTGTAAGAGACCATTTGGCACCATCCACTCCTGCGTAAAGCAGAACCAATCTAAATTTGTTCATGGTTATTTGCATATGCTACCCATGATACGTTGCTTTCCCTGTCTTACACTGCACCCTGAACTCTGTTTGGTCACAGGTGTCCCTCCCTCCTTCCTTACTTCTATTTATTATACCCATGTGCCTATCCCATGTATGCTTGAAGCTCCCCACTGTCTTTGCCCCCACCACCTCCTCTGGTAGGCTGTTCCAGTTGTCCACCACCCTTTTTGTGAAGAAGTATTTCCTCATTTCCCTCTTAAACTCCTCCTCCTCAGGCTTCATGGCATCCCCCATGTTCTGGTGCTTTTCCTCCTATTCAAGAGACTACCCTCCTGCACCTTGTTCGTCCCCATGAGATACTTATAGATCTCAATCATGTTCCCTCTCACTCGTCTCTCCTGTAGGGAGTACATTTTAAGCTCCTGCAGCCTATTCATAGGGTTTCTCGTACAATCTCTGCACCATTTTAGTAATCTTCCTCCGGACTGCTTCCACCCTATTGATGTCCTTGCCAAGCTGTGGCCTCCAGAACTGGACACAGTCCTCCAGATGGGGTCTCAAAAGACAGCAATACAGGGGCAACACAGCCTCCCTTCTCCTGCTAGAGATCCCCTCCCTATGCACCCCAGCCTCCTGCTCCCCTTCCCTGCTGTCCTATTGCACTGCCCTGCCACTTTGAGATCATCAGATATGATCATCCAAAGGCCCCTTTCTTGCTTGGTAAGTGTAAGTCCCTCCCCTCTGTCTTTTACAGCCCCTGGGTTTCCACTCCCTGTTTGCATGACTTTGCACTTTTCATCATTGAAAACCAGCTGCCATTCTCTAGGCCACTCCTCTGATTCCCACAGATCTCTTTGTATTCCCTCAACCCCCTCCTGTGTGTCCACTCTGTTGCAGACTTTTGTGTGATCTGCAAAGAGACACACCTTCCCCTCCAGTTCCTCCGCAATATTACTTATGAAGACGTTGTAGAGGACAGAGTCAGTACTGATCCCTGTGCTAGACCACTGGTCACTCTCCCATCCTTCAAGTGACTGCTGTTTGCACACCCTCTCCCTCCTGTCTTTCCAACCAGTCTGATACCCAGCACACCTTCTCCCCCACCCCCAGGTTACTAAATGTCTTATCAACCTCCTGTGTGGAACAGAGTTAGAAGTCTTACTGAAGTCCACATAGGTTACATCCACTGGCCTCCCCTGATCCACTTCCCTTGTTACCCAGTCAAAGAAATCTGTGAGATTTGTTTGACATGACCTCCACCTGTGAAGCCGTGCTGCCAGTGGTCCTGCAGCCTGTCTGTCTCCAGGTACTCCATCAGTCTCTCCTTCAGCAAGGACTCCATTAACTCCCCCAGCACTGATGTGAGACTGACTGCTCTGTAATTACTGGCCTCCTTCCTGCTGTCGCTCTTGTGCAAAGGGACAGCATTGGCCCCTTTTCATTCCTCAGGAACCACTCCCATTTCCAGTGAGGTGCTAAATTGCATTACCAGAGGGGAGGCTAGCACAGTGCTCAGTTCCTTAAGAACCCTTGGGTGTATACCATCTGGCCCATTGCCTTGTTTTCTTTAAGGGCTTCCAACCTTGGCAGGCTCTCTCTCTTCCATAAATGCACTTGTGTCCATCCCCCTGTTAATGCATGACATCCCATCTCCCCTCCACTGTGAAGATGGAGCATAAGCATTCATTTAAAATTTTAGCTTTTCTTAGTGTTCCTTTGCATATACCCCCCCCCGCTTTTCTGATCTTCACTATACCATCCCTCGCCTTCCTCATTTTGCTCACATACTTGAAGAAAAAAAAAATGTTCCACTGTGGGGATCAAACCCAGGCCTCTTACCTTCTACTGTTTGGAAGTCTGTGGTTCTATCAGTGTGCTAAGATCCTAGACAAGTTTAGTGTCATATTCATTGAGGAGCCACTGACTGACCGCAATGGAGGAGTGTGTGTGTGTGTGTGTGTGTGTATTTAACTGGATTTTGTTTTTTTATATTGGTCACACACCAGTAGCACGCTTATGAAACAAATATATAAGAAATATGATTACAACTTTGTGAAAGAGCCAGGGCTGAGCATGCTGTATCTTTAAGGACAAATGATCAGAAGTGGTATGTCTCTCTCTCTCAAACTGTTCCTCACAGGTCACCTGTGAGGCTGTTATGGGCTAGCACTCTATATAAAAGTGGATAATAGGAAGACAGCATCACTTGCATGCAAATCAGTATAAGGAGTGCACACAGTGAAATGGGTGAGCTCAAGGGCTAAATGCACTTTAAAAGCCAGGCTTGGTGGCCACAGGGAGACTTGCTAGGTGTAAGGAAATGACTGTGGTACCAGGATAGATGGATACAGACTACACTGAAGGGATAGGCCTGACAGGAAGTCGTGTTGGGTGGCTCTCTTTGTAACTGAATGAGTTTCTGTGGAAAACAAGAAGGACATCTAAGGGCAAACAGTGTCTGGGTCGAGTAAGAGGAAGGAGGGTGTCAGTAGAGTCATCCTCGGGGTTTGCTACAGGCTTCCCCCATTGCTTCGTGGAGCACGATGCCTAATTGGATGTGGAAATTGCAAGAGCAGCCATCAGATGCAGTGGTAATCCTGGGAGGGGACTTCAATCTCCTGGGCACAGACTGGCATACTGAATAGGCTTATAGCAAGTTGGAGACCAAATCCCTGTCTACTTTCAAGGAATGCCTCGTACAGCAGCATGTCCAACAGGGTACTAGGTTGGAGACCACACCTGACATGGTTCTAAGTAGAGGGAAGGGGATCATCTCCAGTGTTAAAGTCAAAGAATCAGAGGGAGGCAGTGGCTGCAATTGGGTAACCATTTCCCTGGTGCCAGGGAAAATGGTCCAGACCTCATCCACAAGGACCAGAAACGTTTAAAGGGCAGATGTTACCAAGATGAAGGACCTGGTATCCAATGGTCTGGAGTAGCTGCAAGAGGCTGGTATGCAGCTCACATGCGGTGTTCAGTGAAGAATATGCTTAAAGCAGCTGCAGAGGTTGGCATTCCTGTAAACAGTAAGTTAAGAATGGAAGAGAAGGAGCTTCCCAGCTCAATAAGGACCCGCGGTAATGCTTCTGAACAAATAAGAATGTCTGTGACTGCTGGAAAGAGACGGGTTACTTCGAGGCTCAGAGAGGAGTGTAGTGCAGCTTTGATGGAATGCAAATCCAGAATTAAGACAGCCAAGGAAGGATTGCAAACTAGAATAGCAGCAGAGCAGTAGGAAATGCAGACAACACCAAAGCCTTCTTCCAGTACATAAATGGAAGGAAGAGAGTGAAGTAGGGGTTGGGACCTTGAAAACAGGGTAGTGGGGAGAACCTGTAAAGAGCCAAGGCAATGGTTAAAAAGCTTAATGAATACTGTGCTTTATTGTTCTGAGGGTCCTCTGTGGGAAGGGGGCTCATTCTGAGGGCCACTAACATCAGGGGTAGCCAAGATGTAGCCAATGGACATCATGCCTAACCCAACTACTGTACCCGGCAAAGATAAATCCAAGTAAATTAAAAGGGCTGGATGGATTCACTCCAGGATCATAAAGGGGCTAAAGAAACAATTGGCGATGTCACTTGCAGTAATCTTTTTGAGGCTTTTTGGACAGGTGTCACGTCAAAGACTGGAATGTGGCTGGTGTGGTCCCCATGTGAAAGAAAAGTCAAGGACTTCCACTGGAGAGGTGGTATGGGTAGCAGCACTTAGGGCTGGGAAGATGCAAATAGCCAGTAGGCCCTTTCCTAAGGACTAAGAGGACAATGAGGATAAAAAGCTGAATTTAAAAAAATGATGGGGTAAGTTTGGACTTGAGCAGCTTCAATCCAGTCAGATTGATGTCAGTGCTGGGTAGGGTGCTCGGTGCCATTATAAAGGACAGAATAATGGAGCAAGGTTGTTCCCCTCTCAGTATGATTTTATGAGGGGAAAATCATAGAAACATAGAATTTGTTGGCAGAAGAGGACTACTTGGCTCAACCAGTCTGCCCAGATCATCCCGTCTGTCAACCAATCTTATTCTTTTAGGGGGTGACCAGGAAGGTGCACAGGGACAGAGTCATGGATTTAGTGTACTTCGATTTCAGCAAGGTCTTTGGTACTGTGGCCCCTGAAAAGATTAATTGCAAAGTAAACCAGTATAATATATACAAGAGAAACAGAAGGTAGATTGCTACCAAGCTTGGGGGCAGGAAACAGGCATTGCTGTTGGAGTGCCTTTACTTTGATTGGAAAGGAGCACTCGGGGCTGTCCTTCACAGACTGATACTGGACCTCTGCTCTTCAGAATCTTTGTTCCTGATCTTGAAGCTTTGGTCTCCAGCAGGCGGCTTTGGTTTGGGGATGCTAGTAAACTGGCCAGAATGGTGGACCCCATTGAAGTTGGGGAAAACTTAAGGAGGACCTGAAAAAGGTGGGCAACTGATCTGACTCTTGGAGCTTCAGATTCAATGTAGCCAAATTCAGGGTGCTACACTTGGGGAGAAAAAACTGAGGTCGGACCTAGACACTGTATGATGCTCCACTTGCTGCAGTGAGGAGAAAATGGACCTGGAGATCATAATAGTCAAGAGACTGATGCAGGGCATGCAGTTCATGACTGTTATCAAGAAGGCTAGTAGAATTCTGGAGGCATCAAAACAGGGTGATCAGAAAAGCAGAGGAAGTAATCCTGCCACTTTACAAGGCCCTTGTCAGATCCAACCTGGGGTACTGTTTGCATCTGGTCTCCTCTGCTCAGGACAAAAGGAACATTAAGGTAGTCAAGAGGGTGCAACACTGGGCTTCCAAAAAGATCAGTGGTATGGGGGAAGCTAGGAGGAGAGGCTGGAGACCCTTAACATGCTCACCATGGAGCAAAGGAGGCTGAGCATAGACATGATCTCCATCCCTCCACATACTCAAGTGTATTGACAAGATCGAGCCGGCTCGCTGGCCCGGTGGTGCTGAGGGTTGAGGTGCTGGATGCCACACCTCTCGCCACGCCGACGACCCGAGTTTGGGAGCGAGCTTGGGATGCTGGGGGTCGGCAGGGGAGGGAGAGGATTGAGCGTCTGATGGACAGCTCTCCTTTCCTGGGGGAGGGTTGGGGATTGTCCAGAGTACCAGTGGCTCCCGGTGGAGATTGGGGGTGCTGTAGTACGCAGACAGCACAAGTAGCGTGGCTGACGCTGACAGGGTTGCTGTGCGTATGGCATCGGGGTGCCCACGCTGGGGGGGGGGACGTAGGGACATCAGGGGACCAGAAAAATGGAAAAACACGGCTCTACAGAGTAGGTGATGGCACCTGACTTCCATGCCCACTGCCAGATCCATCTCACCCAGCCTCTCATGTCCTCCACCTGGGCCCTCACCCACAGCCAGAGTCTGACTTTGAAGAGCTCCCAAAGAGGAGGGGCGGACCCACCCCAGAGGGGTTAAGCTGGGGTGCTGGCTGCAGGCTGTGGGAGGTGGGGAGAGAGACTTAGGACGAGAGAGGATCTCAGACTAGGCAGGATCAGGCAGGATTTGGAAAGAGGCTCCGCAGGCTACGACCAGAGTGAAAAAAAATCTAAAAGGAAAAAAAGATCTAGCAGTCTGAGATGTTTGATCTGGTGCCTTGGTGCAGCATTGTGTAACCATGTTCTAATGGAACGGTGTGCTCAGCAGGGTGGGTTCCGGCGCTGTGCAGGGGTTGCTAGACCCAAAAGGTAAACAGCAACCAGCAATTCACTCCCAGGTTCGAGGCTGATTACTAAAAACATTTATCAGGCCATGGACCAAGGCTCTACCACTGGAGCCATTTTTGTCAACCGCACAAAAGCGTTCGACCTGGTGAACCATGATCTACTACTTTAGCAGCTTTGGGTCCTTGGTCTTGATACCGGTGCCCTTCAGTTGGTCCAAAGCTATCTCTTCTGTTGTTCCCAAAGAGTCAAATGGGCTGGCTCTCTTTCTGACTTTCGTCCAATAACACAAGGGGTACCACAGGGCTCTACTGTGGGCCCTTTGTTGTTCTCCCTATTTATCAATGATTTACCCAAAAACTGTGGTGGGGCCTCAGTGCACCTGTATGCAGATGATGCAATTATTTATTTGTTTATTGAAATATTTCACCAGGAAGGCAACGCTGAGCAACAAGTTGCTCATCTCCGTGCGACCTGGGGACTAGGGGAACATGAGGATAGTTTAGAGATTTGGTACACAATATAAATTTACAGTAGATTACATTCAAATAATTTGAGCAATCTGTACAGGAGTAATGAAATAACGGGATGCTAACAGTTTTGAACTAGATAGATACTACGCCAACACTTTTGGACTCGATAGATACAACACCAAATAACATTTAGGCATACACTAAATGACACATAACTCTTTAGCTAGAAAATGAATGAATAGAATTGTTGTAGTTTGATCTAGGGAAGTTAGTGAGGAGTAAACACAGGCAGAACAAGTTGGCTAAGGTATAACAGAAGTGCAAGTTAACTACATGTGCATTAGAGATTAGGGGTCAGCCATAGCTAGGGCTACGTAAGGGGGAGAAGGGAAGGTGAGAGGTAGGTATGTTGTTAGGCAGAGAAGCGGGAGGCTGGAAGGGGATGGAAGCAGAGGGCGAAGGAAGAGGTAGGAAGAGAAAGGTCTGCTGGGGCCTGACCTGTCCTGTATGCTTAGGACCCTGCCTGCACAAGGCAGGGGTCAAGCACGACAGGAAAGGAGCAGGTTGTGGCAGCGAGAGGTAGAGTATGATAGGAGAGAAGCAGGTTATAGGCAGTGAGGGGGAATAGGCTTCGGAAGAACAGAAGAGAGGGTGAAGGTGAAAGAGAAGAGAGGCTGAAACCCAGCCCTTCAGGATGTGGAGAAGTGGAGGGAAGAGTTGGGTTAATGGTGTAAGGATAGGGTAGGAACAGGCCCTTTGTACAACTCTGGATGATTGAGAAATCACAGTAAGAGAACAATAGAAGGTCTGAAGGGAGGGAATCGGGGAAGAAATGCTGGTTTGTAGGTGGGTGGGAGGTGGAACTGCAGCAAAGGATTGCATGGGTACTGAAAAGGGGTAGGGTTTGTCAGGGACTTAGAGGGGGGAGTTAGGGAGGGTTGTAGCAGGAACAGCTAGGTGCAAGGAAGTTTTTGAGGGCAGAGCTGATGGAGTAGTAGGAGGATGAGTGACAAATTTGGGGGGGGGTGGAATTCCACATTTTTGGGAGGTGGTGAGAGCAACTGTATTGGCCAATGAATTTAGCGCAGTGGGAGAGCCTACTAGTTCATAATGTCGCATGCTTAAGCTGCGATTACATTATGGCTAACCTGGGACAGCTGTAGGCAAGAGCGAATGATGCAATACTGTGTATACTGCTGTACGTGGCATTACACCATTCACACTTTCCCAGGCAGAGGATAAGACCTTTGCTGGGAGTGGGTTTCACTAAGCAGCTGCTGTGGCTCACTGGACTGAGACACAGCAGCAAGGAACTCAAGCGCGCCTGGGACCGGGTTTGATTCCCGTCCCAGAAACTTTTATAGTTAACCCTCGGGAGTTGAGAATCTTTGTGGGTGGGTTTTGAGGGCAGCCCCTGTAATGGGGGGTGGGGTGAGACCCCACAAAAAAAAGACTCTATGCCTTATGGCAGAAATTGCACTGTATTGAGAAAAGGATTTTGCCATGTGGCATAATTTCTTGCGACATTATGACCCCGTGCCATGGGAGAATCATCTCTTTGTAAGAGAGGGGAAGGATAGGGCATGATATAGATCACAGTGGTGGGTGCAAGAGGGAGCATCAAGGGCAAAATGGCAGAAGGAATTGAGGGTATCCAATCTGGCCAGGGAGGACTTGGGAGCAGCACCGTAGACTACATCACAGTAGTCAAAGATGGGCAGGATCATCTTCTGTACAAGTTCATGCCTCACCATAGAGGGGATACAACTATGGTTCCTGAACAGGGCACCAAGCTTGGGGCACAATTCTTTTTGGATGTCGTCAATATGTCTGGAGAAGTTTAGGTGTTGATCCAGCCAAACTCCTAGGTACCTGAAGGAGGATGTGCCCTCAAGTAAAGTCCCATCAAGGGTGCGGAAAGTGGGCAGGGAGGGAAGCCTAGAGAGTCTGCCTTGTGCCAAAGGTCAAGGAGAAAGTCTTCTTGGCATTGAGAAAAAGTTGATGGTTAGCAAACCAGAGCTGAACCTTGTCGAAGTCTTGCTGCAAGTTGGATGTAACCAGCTGGGCAAGAGCCAGATGCCTACAGGGCCGTATCATCGGCATACATGTGTATGGAGGTGACGGAGGAGCAGACATATGGAAGGTCATTTAGGAAGATGGAGAATAATAGGGGCCCTAGCACTGAGCCCTGAGGGACTCCAGTATTAATTGGGAGGGGAGGGAAAATGACATCAGAGGTCCTGATTAACTGAGTTCTACCAGTGAGGTAGGCCTTGAAGCAGCTAGTGGCTGAAGGAGATAGCGCTGTTGAGAGGAGTCAAGGAGAAGGGAGGAAACAGTGTCAAAAGAACTGGCAAGGTCGATAAAAATGGCTGAGGTGATTTGGCCATTGTCCATCCTGGTAAGGATAGAGTCAGAACCAAGTAGGCAGTAGCGGTGGAGTGATTTTTCCTGAAGCCAGACTGGAAAGGGGTGAAGTAGGAGGTGTCAGTTAGAAATGAGGTAAGCTGTGAGAGGACAAGGTGTTCTTGTAATTTAGCTAGGACAGGGAGGGAGAGAGACAGGGTTTTGATTTCCAGGGAAGATGGGACCACCTTTGGGAAGAGGGAGGACCACAGCATGTTTCCATGGGGTAGGGACAGAGGCAGTAGAAAATGAGAGGTTTAGAATTAGAAAAAAGAGGTAAGCAATGACCAAGGCAGAGAGAGAGAGAGAGAGAGGAGTTTGGGGTCCATGCCATCTGGGGAGGAGCCTTTTGAGGGGTTGATAGCAAGGACGGCTTGTAGCGTGTCATTTGGGGAGACTGTATCGAAGGAGAAGAGGGGGTGGAAGGAGTGGGGGGAGGAGGAGAGGTACCATTGGAGAGAGGAGAGGAGTGAGGGTAGGAAGGGAAGGATTTCAGTAGCCAAGTGGACAGGTGGTATAACAGGAGTTAAATTGCAGCTCACGGCACCGGGTTAGCCACAAGGATGTCATTTATTTTAAGTATGGAGGGAGGGTGGGACGTGGAGAAGAGGACATGAACCACCTTCCAGAACTGGAAGGTGAATTTATGTTTGTGCGGAAGGCAGTGTTAAAGTATTTGGACTTTGCTAGCCTTGTGGCCCTGGTACAGGCATTTTGAAGCTTGTAAGGCATTATCTACTGCTCTTCCTCTAACATTGATAGGATAAACAGTGACCTGGCTTGACTTTTCTGACCTTGAAAAATGGTTTAAATGTATGCAACTAGTACTTAACATGAAAAAACAAATGTATGCTCTTCTTCCACCTACAGCCCACTTCCTGCATGCTACCCCCTTAGTATTATCTCCCTCAATGGGGATATGTTTGAATCTGTCAGTACCTTCAAGTATCTGGGCATCACCCTTGATACTTCTCTCTCCCTTAATGCCCATGTCTCCATCCTAATAAAACCTCTCAATTGTAAAATAGGTCTCCTATATTGGAACTGCCCCTTTCTTACTTCTGCCTGTTGCATGAAGATAGCCTCCTAATCTCTTCTTCCACTCTTTACCTATGGTGCTCCTCTATTGCTCTCTACCAGTGCTACCAACCTGTCTCTCATTTCTCAGGCATACCACAGGGTGGGAAGGTTTGCCTTGGTGTCCCTGCCTGCCACCATCACTGCAATGTACTCTCCTCATTGGGTTGACTGTCATATGAGTCTAAACTAAGATTCTCCACCCTAGGCTTCTTGCATGAACTTGTCCATAAGGTTACCCCCCGTGCTTCAGAGAAGCAATTTGCCTTAGACAAACTGCTCATGCCCTGAGATCGGCCTCCCTCCCTCTTCTCATTATGCCTAAATTACATTTTGTAGTTGCTCACAAGTCCTTTTTTTTTTCCTGACTGTAACTCTCTACCCCATTCTGTCCTGTCCTGTTCTATGCTTCCACAGTTCCAAGCAGAACTACGAACCTCTCTCTCTGCCTCTATGACCTGCTCCTGCTTCCATTAATTCCCATTGCTACTCCTCTGTTGTTCTCCAGCTTGCCTACTCTTCTTCTCTTCCATCTCTTCTCTGTCCTCCGCCTTGTCATCTTCCACTGCCTTTTCATACTTTCCCCTCCTGCTTTCCTCCTCTCTCTCATGTCACTCTTCTTCTGGAATATTGTACTCTCACCTGGCTCTGCCATCTTACCATGTTTCTGCTAATGTGTATATATTGTATCTCGTTATCTGCTGTAAACATTGTATCATACAAGTATTTTATTTTACTTCAGCCTTGTTGTGATGTATGTCCTTCTCCCATTGGTATTATTTTTACCACAGGTGTATATACATTATTACATATCTAACTTGTATTGTAACCCTATGGCTGTGTGCCCTGGGCTGACCCTGAAAAAGGGACTGTAATTGTCTCAGTGGACTTACCCAGTTATCAACTCAATAAATAAATAAATAAAGAAAAGAAAAGAATGGCTGGCCCGCGGTGCAGCAGTAGTGCTACCACTTGTGACGCTGGCGACCCGGGTTCAGGAGCGAGCCCAGGGAGCTGGAGGGCTGGCTGGGGGGGGGATCGAGCACCCTAGGGGTGCTCTCCTCCTCCTCCTCCAGGGAGGGAGGGATGCCACTCCAGCTACAATGCCACCACCTGGGTGCACACAGATGGAGATGCAGTGGAGGGGTGCCACGTGGGAGGGGAGAATGTTGGCTGGGGTCCAGAACAGTGTCACATCTCAGTGTGCACATGTCTCCATGGACCCTCTCAGCCACCAGTGTTCTTGGGGCATGGGGAGAAAAATGGAAAATGGCCCCATGGTTTGCCTGGCTATGGGGCTGGCAGAGGTGTGGTTCGGACCCGGGTTGGTCAGAGGCCCACATGTGTTGCAGGTGGGGCAGTCCCCTCCCTGCTTCCCTGGGGGAAACTGAGGCAGGATGGGGAAAAGGACTGGGTCTGGAGTTCTGCCCTTCCATGGTAGTCCCATGCGACAGAACATGGAGATAAGGGGCATGAGCAAAAAAAAGAAAAGAACAAGAAACAGTCTAAATGGTTAACTTGTCCTCAGAGTTGTTTACTGCTGGGCCTCAGTTGGAGGCAGTGTCTATATGTTAATGGTCTGTGCTTCTTGACTTGGCCAGTGAGGCTCGGACACAAATATTTATGGCTCCACCCTCTCCCTTGTTTATATAGGAGTGGACCAACTGGGCCTTGCAGGTCTTCCTGTGCTGTTTGGTTTGGCACCTTTGAGAAGACCAGCAGACACAGAGAAGCACCCACCTCCCTCGCCTCTTTGGGTAAGGAGGCCCACTGCCAGCATGGAGAGGACCCTGGAATTCTTGCCCCTAACAGTGGGGGGCAGTTCCATCAAATCCCCACCAAGCAGTGGCTTACAAGCAATTGGGAGAAGTGGTGGACTGTCTGTCAAAGGAGGTCTCCGGAGGCTCTTGTGGGCACCATCCTGCGTCATCAGTAGCAGTCCACCTCCTGTGCAACAGCAGGCTGGTAATGAACCCTAGGTACAGCAGGATCGCAAGATACTATCCATGTGGTCAGGAAACTCAACAACAAGTAACTTGGTGATTGAAATGGCACCAGTGTGAATTGTAAGAGTCAAGATCAGCTAGTCCCAGAGAGTTTGGGCTGGGCTAAGTGAATGTCTGTTTGGAAGATCGTTAAGGAACCATAGTTGTGTGAATGAGTAAGGTGTCATGTAAGGGCTGTACTTACTAGCCCATTAACTTTCAGAGAACCACATACTGGTCCCTAGTTCCTTTGTATATGCCATACTCTGGCACCTGTTCTTTAAGCTCAAGCCTTATAGCCCTCTGGCAAAGTGTCTTATCCTAACTGGAGCCTAATGCCTGTTGTGCATAAAGCTGTGGGGGTTACCTGATCCCCCATGAACCACTAATATGAAGGAGTAAGCAGTAGTAGTTCTGCATGTCTGTGTAATTAAGTAACAATAATAGGAGACACTCATAAGTGGATGCAGTTACAAAGTACCTTTACAGCAACTGGTTTTGACAAATATACAGTACACGATAACCATGAGTGTAAGTCCTAATGAAGTTAACAAGGTTTCAAAGTGATTAAACTATAGTAGCCTGAACCTGAATTAGTCCTTCAAGGGCACAATGTAACACTGGTAAAAAGGAAGAATAAACCAGCCTACCTGCTTGATTCCAGCCACAAGTGTGGAAATTCAGTTTGTGAGTAGTCTCCCTTTTAAGGATGCCCTGAGGATTCTGCTGTCCCCAGTCCCTATTGCCTAGGCCTCTGGTGGTAAGCAGCCCTCCCCAAACAAATGAAAGTAGCATCCACATCCTAGACATGGGAAGATGTTACACCAGAAACCCTAGAATCTGCTGATAGGAAAAGGCAACTTGGCCCTATTGGGTCTGCTGAGTTTACCTAACTAATGTGGAATGTAAGAGCACAGTTGACTTTCATGCCTCCTCTCCCTTTGACCCTTACTATACCATAATAACCAAGCTCATGTATTTGTACCACCTGTGTTTGAATTCCCCACACTGTTTTTGCACTGACCACCTCTATTGGTAGCCTATTCCACCTTCTGCCACCCTGTCTGTGAAAAAGTTTTCTGTATCCCTTTAAATTTGCCCTTGTGAGCTTCATAGACTTACCCTGGTGTTTGTGTTTTCATTCAGTGTGAACAGTTCTCCACTCTCCACCTTGTTTACCATGTGGAGGTATTTGTATTCTCAGTCATGCACCCTCTCTCCCTTCTCACCGCCGCATATACATATTTGGTTTTTCAGGCTCTGTTTGTAAATACTTCCCGGCTGCCCCGTGTCATCTTGGTTACCTTCCTCTGCACTACATCCATTTCCTCAAATGCGGTCTCCAAAACTGCACACAGAACTCCAGGTGAGAATGAACAAATGACCTAAACAGTGGTAGAAGCTCCTCTCCTCTCTTCTCCGACTGCTGTTCTCCCTCCCTGTGCACCACAACATCATATTTACCTTTCTCATCACTCTGTTGAACTGTGCTGTTGTCTGGATCGTCTGAAAATATTACCTCCAAGTTTATCTCCCCTGTTGTTATTTCCACTGCTACCTCCCCATTCTATACTCAGTTTTTGAATATCTTACCCCAATGTGCATTACATTGCACATCTTGGTGCCAAATTTTAGCTATGATCATACTTCTGACCACCTATCCAGTCTACCCAGATACTCTTTCATAATTCTAACCCCCTCCTCACTATCCACCCAGCCACAGACCCTGCTGTCCATTTGTCTGTTTTCACGTCAAACAAGGTTGTCCATAGACATCCATAGCACTCCCAGCTCTGTCTCCATGATAACTCTGTCCGTGGTTTGTCCATAATTCATAGATAAGATTGTTCATGGAGCCAGATCAATCTGTTGGTGGTATTTTAGTGAATGGGGGAAATCTGGCCAGGAAACCAGGGAAATTCACCTACTCTTTTTGACCAAATACCATGGGATCTTTTTCTTTTTAATGCAGGTTTTTATCCTCCAGGTACAACACAGATGGCAGTTCAGCCGTGTCCTTGACTCCCCCACCTGGCTACTGCCTCTTCAGTCCACCAAGCCCCATTTCTCCACGGACCCCCCCCCCGAGGTGGGGCCAGGAAGGGGCATCATCCTACCCCCTCCTGGACAGCCTGACTCCAGAATGAGGGATCTGCATCCTCCGCTTTTCTCCCATTACTGTGGTGGGCCAGGTGCTTGTGTGCATGGAGGCGCACATGCGCTATATAACCATGGCCCTACATCTGCACTGCTCAAGCTCTGGCGCTGCTACTTGGCCTCCACCAGATGGCAGCCAAGGAGCAAGACAGTGGTTCTCCACACTCTGGGAGAGGAGAACAGTCTGGACACTCGATTCCCCCGCCAACCCTCAGCAAGCCGAGCTCATGCTCGAACCCGGGTCATTGGCGTGGTGGGCTACCATGGGATCTTTAGCATCCATCTGATTGACAGGATCTTGGTTTAAGGTCTCATCCATGAGATGGCACCTCAAGAGTACAGCATCCCTTCATGCTGCACTGTGTCAGTACTGGGATTTATCCCAAGTTCCCAGTGTGGGGATAGAACCCACAACCTTTCAATCATCTGACCTTAGAGGTGAGTGTGCAACCTGCTAAGTCATTGACACTGATAATGGTTAATAATGGTTTTCATGTTTTTTTTTATCATGATTTAATCAAATTTAATCTCCTTGTGCCCTGTTTAAGATTATACCATGGATGGCATCCGAGTTAAAATATAAACAGTGTTTCAAACAACATGAAGTCTTGCTATATTATGACAATTGCAGTTTGTCCCTCCATTAGAACTGCTCCGGAGGTGAAAGAGTTAACTCCCATTCTAAGAATGGAACTTGGAGCACGAACTCGGTTAGAGAAGCTCTGTCTGGGTTATTTCAAACCCAAACTGTCAGATTCTTTACTCCGCCTCACTGAACAGTCGCTCCGGAGATTTCTCCTACTGCTCGGTTCATTTTTCGGTTTAAACAGTGTTTTCTCAGTTCAAATCAACCGAGAATATTATTATTTTAACCGCAAAACCGATCGGTTCAAGCTTTGTCTGTGGTATCGTAAGTAATTTCAGTTTAATTTCTGTGTGGAACTTGTAAATGTTATCGGTTTGGTTTTGAACCGATCAGCTTGCTTTAAAACTTGAAGTTACAAAAATTAGAGGTTTTAGAGTGCTGTTCCCAGTTCTTATTGGTTCTAAAAAGCGGAATTCATTACGGTTTCCAAGACCCGTGACATGGTTAGGAACCGATAAGGGTGTCTTGCCTGGCACTGCCGTTAAAAGACGAAGTTTTGGTTAGCTGGCATTATGTCTCAGAAACCCAAAAGAAAACCGGGCCCACTGGGTTTCAACACTGTGATGCTTGTGGGGAAGTCTTTGCCAGGCTGACCCACACATATGTATATTGTCTGGGGTTTGACCACCTCAATTCAGACTGCCAGATTTGTAAAAATTTCCTGCAGCCACCCTGGATAAGAGAGTTGGCAGGCTCAGGAGCGAGGCCAAAAAGTCGCTGACCGGATGGCCAGCCGGTTCGGTGCCAACCGGACGGAGGAAATGCCCTCTGACCAGGGCGAGACTTCCTCGGGCAAGCAAAGCTGGCCCGGATGAGCCAGTTCCAGTAAAGAAAACAAGAAAATCAGCAGGTGTGGAGCCCCAAATTCCTTCTCCAACTGCTGCAGAGATAGCAAGACTATTCAGATTGTCCAGTCACTTTCTCGGTTCCGTCGGAACCGCCACTATCTGGTAAAGGTTGGTTCAGTCGGTTCCACGGTTCAGGAATATGATGTTGAGGTTTTATGAACCAGAGGAGGGGGAGGATGATTATGAACAGTATGAATGTGACTTGGAGGGTCTGGGTGTGCCCATTGAACTGGACATCTCCCCAGACAGACCTTTAGAATCTCGCCCTATGCTTTCTGAGTCCCCTTCTCACTTTATGTTTTACAAAAAAGTTGCTGAAACCCTCCAGCTCCCATTGGAGGAAGCTGTGGATGAGCAAGAGGAACCTAATTTTGTAGAAATGATGGATATACCAGAGTCTAGGAGATTGTCTATTCCTTTGCATAAATCATTTAGGAAACAAACAATAACAATTTTAAAAACTCCTAATTCTGTGCCTCCTGTGGATAAAAAGACGGACAGGAGGTACACACTGTCAGGTCCTGACACAGAATTCTTTTCACAGCAATGCAGTCATGTTGGGGTGGTTCAGGCTGCAGCCTGTGATAAAGCTAATATTCCCCTGGCTTCACATCCTCCTGACAAGGATTCCAGGAAGATTGATGCCATGGCTAAAAAACAATACATAGCAGCGTCCTTGGGACTCAGGCAAGCAAATTACATGGCTTATGTAGCAAGGTATCGAAAATCTAGATGGGACACTGTCATGGCTTTGGCCAAACAGGCCTCTGGCCAGCTTGCTAATGAGCTGGAACAGGTGGCTGCTGATGGCATTGAGGCATCCAAGGTGCAGTTTCATGTTGCTGTGGATTTTAATGATGTATCCTCTAGAGTCATGGCTACGTCTGTAGCTTTTCGTAAGGTTGGCCTGGCTCAGGTGTACTAGCTTGTCACAGGATACCCAGACTAAGGCTATGGATTTTCCTGTGGTGGGAAATTCTCTGTTTGGGGAGCAGACAGAGAATTATATGAAGAAAATGGATGAATATAGGACTACCTATAAGAGTGCCCAAGCCAAGGAGCGGCAAGCCGCTCCTCAGAGGCAGATCCCCAGGGGTAGGGGTAGGTCTTTTCACAGGCCTTTTTACCAAACCCAGGCCTCCTCTGCTTATGCTCAGAGGGGCTTCTTCAGAGGCAGAGGCAGACGGGGTGTGGGCAGGCCTGCTCCCACCTCTCAGCCTAAAGCACCTGCCAAACAGACACCCTGATGGGGTGCCCAGGGCCGATTCTCCTTTACCCATAGGGGGCAGGTTGGCTTACTTCATTTAGAACTGGGTGTCTCTAACTTCAGACAAGTGGGTCCTGGAAGTAGTAAGCCAGGGTCTGGTTCTCAGCTTCAAAAAGTTCCCAAAGATGAGAATCAGATCTTTCCCACCTGCAAACTCTTTAGAGACCTTTACTCTAGAAACAGAAGTCTCAACCCTCCTGGCTCTCAGAGCTGTAGAAAGGGTTTATCCCCTACACCAGGGCAAGGATCTGTACTCCAGATATTTCCTTACCCCAAAAAAGACAGGAGAATGGCGGCCCATTTTAGACCTCAGATATCTGAACAAACACCTTTTGAAACCAAAGTTCAGAATGGTAACTCTGGCAATGATTTTACCCTCTCTAAGGCCAGGGGACTGGCTAGCCTCCCTGGACCTCAAGGATGCCTATTTTCACGTCCTAATCAGAAGCTCCCACCGAAAGTACCTCAGATTTGAACTGCCCTCAGGTCACTACCAGTTCAGAGCAATGCCCTTCGGCCTCACCTCTGCCCTACAGGTATTCACAAAATGTCTGGCAGTAGCAGTTGCTCATTTAAGGAGGCAAAGGATTGTTGTCTTTCCCTATCTGGACGACTGGTTCATTGTAGGCCAGTCCCCAGAACAGGTAAAATCTCACCTGCAAGTTACCCAGCAGCTGCTCACCTCCCTGGGCTTCTTGCTAAATCTTCCAAAGTCAGTTCTGGAACCAGTTCAGGTGCTCACCTTCACAGGTGCAGAATGGACACAAAGCAGGCCAGAGCCTTCCTACCCTTTGAGAGGGTAAGGAACTTGGTGGCTCTGGCCTCCTCCTTCACTCTGCAGGTCTCTCGACCAGCAAGACACTTTTTGCAGCTCCTGGGGCACATGGCTGCATCCACAGCTGTAGTGCAAGGAGCAAGATTTCAGATGAGGGACATTCAGTTTCACTTGAGAGCCTTTTGGTCTCAGAAAAGAGACCCCCTTTCCAAGTTGGTCCCAGTGACCGAACCCTGATCCAGGCCCTCCAGTGGTGGCAGGATCAGAGCAATTTAAGGCTGGGGTCCCTTCATTCCTCTGTCTCACCTTGACCCTCCTACAGATGCTTCCCCTCCTGGGGTGGGGGCCCATTGGCGACCTCTCCACTCCAGGAGTGGTCCCCCAGAAATCTCTGCTCCACATCAATTTGCTGGAACTCAGAGCTGCTTTTTTAGCACTTCAAGTGTTTTCTGCGTCTGTTCAGAACAAAGTGGTACAAGTCAGAACAGACAACACCACAACAATGTGGTACATCAACAAGCAGGGGCACTTTCGGTCTTGACCTTGTGCACTGAGGCAATGAAGTTGTGGTCTCTGGCCTATTCCCTGAACACTTCCCTCATAGCAGTTCATCTTCCAGGAAAGGACAATGTCCTAGTAGATGCTCTCAGCAGGATTTCCCAGGGCCATCACGAATGGTCTCTGGATCCTCAAGTACTGGGGATAGTTTTTGCCAGATGGGGCACCCCTCAGATAGATCTTTTTGCAGCCCCAGACAATCACCAACTTCCACTGTTCTGTTGCAGGCCCCCAGTGTTGGGCTCAGTCCCCCTGGATGCCTTTCTCCTAGATTGGGAAGGGAAGTTTCTTTATGCCTTTCCCCCCTTCCCTCTCCTATTCAAGGTGCTAGTCAAAATCAGATCCCAGCCTTGCAGGGTGATTCTGATTGCCCCAGATTGGGCCAGGCAGCCCTGGTACCCACTCCTTCTGTCCCTAACAGTCCATCTTCCCCTGTGTCTCCCCAGGAATCACAACCTGTTAACCTGTGCCCAGGGGAGAGTTTGGTATCCGAACCTCAAATCCCTCAACCTCAAGGCCTGGCTCTTGAGGAGTTAGAATTTGCTGACCTACATCTTTCTCAGGGTGTTCTTGAAATCCTAAAGGCTTCTAGGAAGCCTTCCACTAGGGCTACTTATAATTCTAAGTGGAAAAGGTTTTCCATTTGGTGTGCTGGAAACATATTTCCCGGAATCTCTGATTTGCCCATTGTTTTGGACTATATAGTCCATCTTAATTCTTTAGGGCCTGAGACCAGCTACCCTGAAAGTACATTTGGCAGCTGTCTCTGCTTTTGTTTCAGCAGGAAAGCCCTCCTCTCTTTCCGCTCACCTGTATTTTCCAAGTTTTTAAGGGATTACTTATACTAATCCACCTTTTTGGGATCCGGCCCCTGCCTGGGCTCTTAATGTTTGCATTGCCCAGTTAATGCAACCCCTTTGAACCTCTGTCTTCTGCAGAGCTTAAGTACTTAACTTGGAAAACTGTTTTCCTGGCTATCACTTCTGCCAGGCGCATAAGTGAGTTGCAAGCCTTGTCAGTAGAAACTGACTTTATTTCTTTCCACAGGGATAAGGTAGTCCTCAGGACTAACAGGAAGTTTTTGCCTAAAGTGGTTTCAGATTTCCATCTTAACCAATCTATCTCCTTCCAGTGTTTTCACTGAACATTCTTCCTCTGGTGAGAGGAGATTGCACAGTTTAGATGTTAAGAGGGCCTAAGTTACTATATAGAGCGTACCAAGGGTCACAGGTTGAATCCCTCAACTTTTTCTCACTTACGGTGAGGTCGGAAAAGGGAGACCTGCCACTAAGAGATTAATTGCTAGGTGGATTGTCTCTTGTATCCAATTTTGTTATCAGAAACTGGGGAGAGTTCCCCTCTGGCCTGGGGCTCATTCTACCAGAGGCAGCGTCTCTAGCTGCTGCAGAGACATCCCTATCTTAGAGATATGTCAAGCTGCTACCTGGAAAGCGGTACACACTTTCACGAGCATTACTCCCTGGATGTCCAGGCCAGGAGAGATGCTCGGTTTGGCACAGCTGTGCTTCAGAGCCCATTCCTAAGTAGGTTCTGTCCCTCCTCCATGGAGGTACTGCTGTGTAGTCTGCAATTGTCATAATATAGCAAGACTTCATGTTGTTTGAAGAAAAATTACTCACCTTAGTAATGTTGTTTCTTCTTAGGATCTTGCTATATTATGACCTCCCCAACCTGCCCTCTCAGAACTTCTACTGGGTATGGGGTGGGCAGCCTAGTGTGGGCACTAGTTATGCCCATTATATGTTTTCCACCCCTTCTTGGGGTTTTTTGGGGTGTGGTGTTTTTATTTTATATTATATTATTACTTCTGGTCCCCTGACTTGAGTCTTTGTGTTGGGACCAGCAATAGGTGTTAATATTTAGGTAGCCAGTTGGCTAGTGTAGGTTACAGCTTCCATACAGAACTTAGTGAGTTTTTGCTCGTAAAGATCTGACAGTTTGGGTTTGAAATAACCCAGACAGAGCTTCTTTAACCGAGCTCGTGCTCTAAGTTCCATTCTTAGAATGGGAGTTAACTCTTTCACCTCCGGAGCAGTTCTAATGGTGGGACAAACTGCAATTGTCATAATATAGCAAGACTCCATTAGAAGAAACAACATTACTAAGGTGAGTAATTTTTCCTTTAATCACATTAGTAATGTTATTTAAATTACTCATGGTATAAATTCTACAATAACATTGTGTAAGTAATTCTATTTGCCAACCGACCTTCAGATGGGTTGAAATAAGCCCTTTACAGGGGTTTAGGTCATTTTAAACATTGCTAGAGGTATCAACTCCAAGTGTGAATTTTAGACTGAAGGAAATAACTCTCCGGATTTATTTTATTTCTAATTAGCCTCTTTTTTATTTTATACCAGCTCTTACTTCAGCTAATAGTAATCCATCCAAAGCGTTGTCAGGATCAGTTTAACTCTCAGACTTAATCATGCCCTCTATTATTGCAGCTGTAAATGATGGAAACCTAGTATAATTTTTGTTTGTTTTTAACAGGGAAAACATTTCTGAAATATATTTAAGTTGTAGCTGTATTCCTAAAATGTACAGTTTCTCAATAGATTATGTTTATTAATGAATTCTTTTGGTTCGATTTGGCTACTGTTCTTGGTCAAAGTTGCTACACAGTTCTTTGAGTACCAACACCATGTGTTATAGTTTTTCCCACTATGTTCTCTGAATGCTCTGGACAGACTATGGGGTAACCATGGTCAGCCGCGTCTCGTCCATGGTTAACTGTGGTTTGTCCATGGACATACAAGCATGGGATAGCAAACAAATTTGCATATCAGGATAGAAACATAAATGATGACTGCATAAAAGATTGATGGTCCATCCAGCTTGCCCATATTACCCTCATACCCCAGGACCTTTTGTCTCTGTGAGTCTTCGTGTACACTATTCCCCTTTTGTTCTCCGTGTTTCTACCTTTCTCTTTCCATCGAGTAGCTACTATACTCTTGACTCTGTTCCAGCTGTGTATGAAGCTGTTTATGGTTTTGGCACCCACCACCTCTGCTAGCAGACCATTTCTGGCTCAACCACTCTTTCTGTAAAATAATATTTCCTCACATTCTTTTAAACCTTCCCCATTAAACTCCACTCATGACCTTGTGTCCTAGCTTCTCTGTTCCTGGTAAATAGCACCTCACAGTTCATCTTGTTAATTCCTTTCAAACTTAAATGTCTTTATCATAGCTCCCCTCTCATCTGGTTTTGAGTGAATAAGTGTTCGGTACTCCTTCCGATCCTCATAGGATCTGCCCTTCTGGCCCTGACTCATCTTGGTCACCCTGCATTGTACCTTCTTTAGCCTGTCCCTGTCCATTTTTTAGGTAACGACCCCAGAACTGGGCACAGTACTCCAGATGTGGCCTAACCAGTGACCTATGCAGTGGTAAGAGCACCTCCTGCTTTCTATAGTTGAACCCTCTCCGGATGCATCCTAACACTCTGTTAGCCCCATTGGCTGGGTTATTTAAAGGTTTCACTGATGAACACTCCTAGGTCCCTTTCCTCTGATGTTCTGTTCACCATAATCCCTCTTAATCCCTCTCATCCAGTAATCCAAAAAACATCACTTTACATTTCTTGCCATTGAATTTCAGCTGCAAAAAAATTGGATGAGTTTAACAGTCTTTGCAAGTCTCTCTACAATTCTCTTGTCTCCCCCACATTGTCAACTGTACCACGGGGTTTGATGTCATCTGCAAATAGACACAACCTGTCCTGGATTTCCTCTCCTATGTCACTGATGAATGTACTGAAGAGAACTGGGCCCAGAACAGATCTCTATAGTACTCTGCTAATGACCTCTCTTTCCACTGGTCTGACCATATACACCACAACTCTCTGCTGCCTCCCCCTCCAACAACCTTCCTACTCACCTTGCTGTTTCCATAGCTGTTCCCAGATTCCCATCTTCTTTGGCAGCCCTCAGTGTAGTGCTCAAGTTGAATGTCTTGTTGAGGTCAAGAATGCATCATTTTGCACTTTAAGCTAATATCAGTTATCACAATAATGGCATTTTTACAATTTGTGAAACAAATAAGAGTTTATACAAGGACAGTAATGATTACCTGAACATAACGAATAACAAGAGAACTCATTTCTTTAAAGAGTTTCCTTTTATGGTGGTTTCAATAGCGATCAGGACATTCTGCCAGTTCTCTGGTTATGCAGCGAAGGGGCGGGAGGTATATGTGATAAAAACTAGAGTCCCTTCCAACCTTAAATTGCTATATTATTTACTGTGTCGTTATGTAGAGAGTAGCCTTCAAAAACAGACAAGGTGGTGAGACCAATCTCATGTTAGTTTGTTAAAACAACAAGAATTGGTACCAGTCTTATGAGGCCTTGTCATTGGTTGTCAGGTTTAGTCACATCTCAGCTGATTTATGAAACCAAAAACCTCTTTAAAATCAAGAAATGAAGAAAGAATGTAAGAACATAGAAAAACGTTAACCGATTGGCATGCTCTTTTGAACAGGTACGTGGGGGGTAGTACACTGTCATTTGTTTGTTTGTCAGTGACGAAAACACTATATATCTTTTGTTCAGTGAAAGTGTCAAGGTAAAAATTTAATCTCAACCTCCGTTACATGATAATCCGGTAAATATTCATGCACAAAAGCCACCCGCTCACTCACTGGGTGGTGCATTGCCACTCCCGCCAGCAGCACCCTGATGTCAGGAGTGACTCAGGAGTTGGATTGGGTGATTGAGGGTGGGGTAGTGCTACTGTGGCAGTGCTCCTAGCCCTAAGGGGAGTTGCAGGCACTGTAGCAACTGTGGTGGCCAAAGGAGCTTGTATGTTCCACAGGATGTCATCTTCATGCTTGTGAGGCTTGGGGGCATGGCTTCTGCCTAGTGGGCGGAAGGTGGATTGCAGGATTGGAGGAAAACACCCAGAAAATCTATGTCCCCAAGCCACTGGTACAACAGTCGCTGGCACTGTTGGGCCCAGCTCCACATTGACCCCCACTGGCTGGCGTGGTGAGGTGAGGGCTGATTGGACTGGGAGGTTGCTGATCTTGACTTGAAGTAGGACCGTGCAGTGCTCAGATGAAAAATATTCATGCACAACACGGTGAAAGTAAAAAAAATAACTTTAAGAGTGGAACTCGAGGATAAACATATTTTTTTGTCATGGCCTGATAGTAGTAGGGTACTACACTGATTATAATGGTAACAGGCACAGCTGTGCTTGTAGGGTGATACAGTGTTGCAGAGTTACTTATCAATTGTGGTCATTGCTCAGTTTGTGTATTAACTAATATTGTTCATATGAGTTCCTGGATAGATGTAGGGTGACCAGTAAAGCTGAATGCTGGAGGATAGATCTGTTTACCCCTAGTCTGAGCAGCTTGTTCAGTGACTGTTCAGACTAGTGGCCATTGAGATCTGCCTACGCCTGTCTGAACAGTCACTAGACATGCTTCAGAATGTAATAGTATGTGTACTGTGCATGAAAGTGCCGAACTGTGAGATTATTTCATGCCACAGTACAGAAATGTGCTGTTATGCTTGCAGGGCTCTCAGTAGGATTTTCATTTTTAGGTTATTGGACTCCCTGTAGAAAAACTGGGAGTCCCGGGAAAAATACTGAGAGTCCTGGAGTATGCATGTGCAGCAAAAGTGTGGAATTACAGAAATTCTGCAATTCGGTTCTTTTACTGAGATTGTGGATGAACATTACTGGAATCATGGGGAAAAGAGAATTATGGAAACATTTACAGTACAGCAAATTTGCATTTTTATCGCAGTTGCAGAAATTGTGTATCCTGGGATGCCCAGGAGACAGCCACATCCTATACTGCTGGCTTTGCATATGGGCATGGGTACCGAGCTCTGTGCATGGGCGCAGTGTTGGAATTACAAGGTGACCCACAGGGGCTGAGCTCTGATGTGAGCACCTATAACCCATGCAATACTTCCATTTAAAATGCAGACTGCGTTTAACTTGGTACTGCATTACCAACTCATTTATAACACAATATGACAATTAGTTTCAAATTGGCTTCTTAGAATGTTCATTGTCATTCTGAATGCATTGCTAATGAACTGCCTGCAACAAAATGCCTTGTAAAATGGAATGTGTATGTAGGCCCCCCTCCCCAGCCAAGGTGGGGTGTTAGAGTACTTTTGCTCCTGGCATGCATTTATGAGGTTAGTGAGTGCTGAAGGAGCTCCCTGATCACGTGATGGGGGCTGACTATAAAAAGGGGAGCAGCCATTTTCAGAATTAGAACGGAGAGGAAGAGAAAGAAGGTGCAGGACTGGTGAAGGTGCCCAGGGGCTGTCTGGAAGGCTTTTTGGCACTAATTGGTCTTAGCAGACAGTGCCTGGTCCAACTGGTGAAGAGGCAAAGTGTGTAATTATTCCAGCGCAGTAGGACTTTGGGCCCTGGGAATAAGGTCTGCATTATTCAAGGGAGGTTGAGGCAGGAGCCTGCCAGGCGGAAGTGTCTGAGATATAGATCTGCCTGCAAGTAGGTGGTGAATGTCAAATGCCTCTAGGGGTTAGGTATGTGTAGTAGACCCAGATTCATCTATTATGTACATGTATTTATGGACCCTCAGGTCCTAAGAAATACCTTCTGCTGGCATGGGTTAAGGGTGCAAATGCTAGGACTTCCACAGAGAGAAAACAATGTTCACCTATAATGTGGGTCAAAGATGATTTTTGTAAGAGTCCTAAGCAAGTCCATGGGTAGGCACAGATTAAGGGCCTGACAGCTAGGAATATCCTAGTGAAGGAAAAATGGTTAGATGATTAAACTGTTTGAGTACTGACTCTGCATGAGAGTCCAGAGATACTGTAGAGAAGCAGTGGTAGAAAAGTTTATTAAATGTAAGATAATACACACGAAGATGTGTATTATGAGTTTTTTCATACACCTGAAGTGTGTGAGAAAAGCGAGTGATACACATCTTCACGTCTTATGTTATATCATTTGCTCATTTCAGTGTTTATCAACACTGCAAAATGTCATTTATAAAAGCACAAAACAGCTACTGTAGCTTTGAGATGTGAATATCAATTCATTACAGCACTGGGTAAAGTATTTAAATTTCAACACTGTGAAAGTTATAAGCAGTAATAGTGTAATACTTCTCAGGGATTAGGAGGACTGTGGCTCAAGAAGGAAAAATGAAGATGACTGACTGAACAGGCAGCTGGAGATGTCTGAGTGGCTGCAGACTTCTGAGAGGTGAGGCAAACTGCAATGCTGTCTTGAGCGCCTGGTGGGAGAGATTCTCTCTACTGACAGAAAGAACAAGCATTGGTCAATGCTGAGCGTTCGCTGTTGGTATTGCTGTTGTACATGCCTCCCATATTTTTCTGTGTATATTCCTCTGCCTTGCATTTAAGGCATCACTCTCACATGAAATTTCTTATGTTCTTCCAGCACGGTTTACTTCATTAGAAAAACAAGCATTTGTCAATGCAGAATGTTTGCTTGCTGGTATTGGCATTAGTAGTGCAGGAGTTAAGAGATGCTAATAACCACCCAGTCCCCTGGGGTTACTGGAATCCATCAGTGTCAGTGCTAGGTAGGAAGGTACTGTAGCTGGTGAATAACTGGTTAAATGTTTTTTCTCCTACTCACTCTCTGTTTACTTGGTCTCAGCTGAGAGGAGAGATGATGTCATTTAGAACTACTTGTCAGCATAAGCCACGGCAGGTGGCTGTGAGTGGGGAGTTTAGAATCTTGAGTTAGTTCTGTCAGAGGTCTATGTCAGCAGCAGTAGTGAGCAGCTGGAGGAGTGAGGAGCTGCAGTGTGGGCTTTGAGAGGAGAGCCTGTTTCTCACCCTAGTGCTGAGAAAATCTGCCTGCCAAGAGAAGTGATGGAAACCATTGTCTAGAGCAGGGTTCCTGATTTTTCATCCTCAGAGAGAGATGGAAAGGACTGCCAGGATGGATCCAAGGAGCAATCCCTGTTTTGATCCAGGACTTTGAAGCTGCCTGTTGTTTTTCCATCCGTGAGTAATCTGACTTTGTGCTTCCCAGAGGAAAGTACCTGTTTGGGATGTTCTCTCTGATAAAAGGAAATATACACCAGTTCTGTTCTAAGTTGAGACTGTTCTCATGTTTTTAAAGTTGGCTGACCATCATGGGGTCCCCAGAGAGACTTGGCACATTGTTCAGGACTTTGGTTCTGCACTCAAGTAGTGTTTTCTTATGCAGGATGTGAAAGTCATTCCAATATGCATATTTTCTAACTGCTTTACCAGGAAGTTTTGAGGTGTAACTGGCAGAAAGAATGGCTGGGTATGGACGTAGAAGCAAAAGGCAGGCAGCCCCCATCTGGAGCGACCAGTTCAGCACTACAGGTTAGTAAGGGCACCTGGTTATTTAAGTCATAATTGGCCAATGCCTGAAGAAAGTTTACCCCCTGGTATGGGTTGTGCTAATTTTGAGCACCAATTGTGCTCCGTCGTGACCAGTTGCCACATTGCCAAAATGTTAAGTCCTATGCCATATGGGAAATGTGCTCAGTTTTGGCCAGTTCCACTAGAAGAAAATGTGTGTTTCAACTGAGGCCATTGCCACTGAAGTAGAAGTCAAGGTCCTATGACAGATGGGGTATGTAGAGTTTCTGTCTGATACAGATTGTTGTTCTGCCATTGCCTTGTGCCACGATGTGTAAACCTTGGGGGTCCACCTTTGCTTTAGTGTACCATCTTTGGAATAAAGTCACACTCTAGAACCTCAACCTGGTTTGGACATTCATGTTACTGCTTCCTGTGTGGAATTACTGGGTACCCCTCCAGAAGTACAGACCTAGCATAGCCCTAGCAAAAAGTTCTCTCCTCAGGACCTGGGTTTATTTGGGTCATTTGTAGTTTTGCTTTTGTACACTTCCACCCCTTTCTCACCTCTAGAAATAGCGAGCCTGGTATACATTCCCAAAGCTAAAGATGGTACCGATTGTCCAAAGTAGTTTGGGTGCCCAGTCGAGGGTATCAGGGATAGCACTGTGCAAAGTAGCAACGGGTGTGTGGTTACACATAACAGGAATGGCAGTGAAGTATTGAAGTAATGCCAACCCCACCCTCACTCTGCAGAAACTGACAGGCATTGGGGTGTACCATAACACTCATGCCATTCCACCTCACCCCACCCTGCAGACACAGACCAGTGTTGCAGTGTGCCTTGGTCTTGACCTTCGCTCACCCCATTCCATAAGAAAATATGCTGAGATGGATACAGTATAGGAGAATGGGGTGAGCGTTGGAGCTGAACCATAGCACTGCTGATGCTTGTCAGTGGCGCAGGGTGGGGTTAGGTGAAACCGGGTGAGCATTACGGCCAACGACCCCAAGTCACACCATACACACCTGTCAGTCTGTACAGGGTGGGCATTATGATTGGAAACCCTAATGCCCCAGGCATTTGTTGGTATTTTTGCTCAAAATTTTCAACATGGGCTTTTTGGGACCCCACTTCATGAACAGTGGCAGTATCATTTCATTACTCAATCCCAAAAGGTGATTTCACACAGTGACTGTGCCATTCGGCGCCAAAGGTTCAAAAACACATTTCAGGCAGCATGTGAAAAATAACAGCTGTACTGTTCATGGTGAGGTGTGAAGAAATGGCAACGGTGAAAATCTGGAGTGAAAATATGAAAAAGTGTCGAAGTTACGAGTGTGCGTAGAAACTGTGCAACGCACTCTCATAACCCAGTCATTTTTTGGATTGTTTTCACCAAATTTTCAACATGCCTTTTTGGGACCTCCCCTCATGAACAGTGTCACTGGAAATTCATTACTTTGTCCCGAAAGTTGATTTTGCACAGTGACCGTGCCATTCTGCACCACAGGTGCAAAAACACATTTCGAGAAGGGTACAAAAATGACAGCTGTACTGTTCATAAGGGGTTGTGAAAAAATGGCAATGTTGGAAATTTGGATTGAAAATCTTAAAAATGATGACGTTCTGGCGTGCATAAAAACTGTGCAATAGAGCTCACAACGCAGTCATTTTGGGAGTTTTTTATAGTTGCAACAAAAGTTTGGGACCCCACCTCATGAACAGTGGCACTGTCATTTCATTAATTGTTCTAAAGGTGATTGCACAGCGACTCACAAAATTGCCTTTCAGGACTGAGAAACAAAATGACAGTGACTGTTTTCATGAGGTGGGGTCCCAAGAACCCCATATTGAAAATTTTGGACCAAAACTCCAAAAAGAGTTCTGGTGACATCACCGAGGTGATCAGACACTAACTCGGAGAGCTCCGTAACCACCCCTGTTAAAATAAAGTAAATATTTGTCAATAGCATTTTAAAGTTCGATTTTGATGGGTCCCTCAATCACCTACATGGCAGGAAAGTGTGAGAACAAGAAACTCTAAATTTACAGCCTCACAAGATAAATCAAAGCAGCTGAATATCAAAGAAGTGTTAGAGGCCCGCATCAGCCTACCACCACGTCGGCGCCAACCCTCCGAATCATCCTTGAATATGGGATTTAATGAACCAGAGACACAAGGTGATACTGGCCAGACACTAAGACAAATACTGAGCACAGTTACAAAAATAGGCTCAGCCCTTACCGACTTAAAGCAGGATGTCCGAACCCTAGACCATAAAGTCTCAGCCAATGCCACAAGGGTGACAGAGCTAACAGAGGCCCAAGATGTAACTGAAAGACTTCTTTTATTCCTCCTACAGTGGGACCAGGAGACTCAAAACAAGCTGTAGGAGCTGGAGAACAGGTCACAATGAAATAATTTTCGAATTCATGGCATACCGGAGGGTTCAGAGGAGGGATATGCCATAACGGTCAACTTCATGCAGCACCTGCTCCGGGCCACTCTATCAATACCTCCAGACCTAAACATGGACATAGACAGAGTGCACAGGTCCTTAATCACCAAGCCCTCAGACCTAGCTGCAATACCGTGCTCGTTCATAATCCGTATGGTGCACTGCCAAACCAGGGAGTGGATCTTACGCGAAGCATGGAGACAAAAGGAGCTGAAATATCATGAGCCTCCCATCTTCTTTGACCAGGATTTTTCCACGATGTTACAGGCGGAGAGGCAAAGGTTGAGAGGGATCATCAGGGAGCTTTAAGTTAAGAAGGACATCTGAGCGCAATTGCTGTTTCCTGTGCGCTTGAGACTTCATCTGGACTCGGGATCAAAACCTTTCCTTGCTTGTTGGGCGACACCCACCTTGAAAGAGCTAGGCATTACACCACTGGATTTAGAAGCCGAATTTTGGAAAAGAAATTAAGACTGGGAGCCCGGAATATTGCAGCAAGAAATCCAATGAAAAGAAAAGACCCACCAGAAAACCTGCCACATACGGCAACATCGGATATAGCCAGGCTGTTGCGGTGCACAGACCAGACAGCAACAAGTCGGAGTCAAGGTTCCCATGTTCAAAATCACCAACGAGGTGAACTGAGACTAAAATAAAAGGTACTGATTATATTTAGGCAGCCTAGAGGGGTACAATCAAGCCCATTGTTTCATTTGGGCTGCAGCCCAAGTATGCTGAGTGTACCCTTCATGAAGATGCAAGGCTGGGAACAGTTGTGGATCCTCCCTCCTTTACACTGGGAGCTAAGTGATTCAAAGTTATACACAATCCCAATAGCATTTAATTTCAAACTGTTAGATCTAGGCCGGGGGGGGGGCGGATATAAAGATAAAGTCGGGGGAGGGTTGAGAAGGATTATACAAAACAAGAATGTGAGATTGTTTAAACAAGAGGGTCCAGGGGCTATATGGTGTAAGGGGGGGCACCTGTCTCCTTTCCTTGTCTGCACTACTTAGGCAAAACAACGTACCCTTGACTAGCACTTCAACTTATTATAATTCCTGAAATCTTCGTATGCACCGAAGCACATGGTGATATGGAGAAAGGAAGACATGAAGGATTGCTAAAGGGACACATGAATCTTAGAGGCAGTATGAAGGGAAAAAGGAGTATTAAAACGGGCATAATTAATGACAAAGATCATGGTGATTATTACGAGGGGACAGGGGTGGGGGGAGGATATCCGGCTGGTGACAATTAATTGGTGATATCTCTCACTCTCGTGGGCACACACTCATGAAGCGTGTAACCAACCACGAACACCCCAAATGATTTCTCCTTACATGGGGTATATGCCATTACCAGTCTGCCAAGTTCTGTGGCAAGACATTCCTAGGAAGCGAAGTTATGCTGTTTGTGTATTATAGGTGTTTTTTTTTGCGTTACCTATAATGATATCCAATATTAAGAGTCACATGTTAGTGACTATGTTTACCTACTATTGTAGTGTTGGTTTTATTTTTAATGTTCACTGTTTCAGAGTCTTTCAAATAGTTGTAAATCAAAATAAGCAAATTGGTATGAGATGTGGTAAGCAGGGCCGAAATTACAGTAATTGACAGATACATTGGGAAGGGAAGGTAAGGACACATGATGGACCCTATAGACATGTGAAATGACACACTTGAACATCATATCCTATAATGTCAAGGGGGTTAATTCACCAATCAAGCGAACCAGACTCCTGATGGAGCTGAAATGCTTGAGCTGCAACATCACTTTCCTCCAAGAAACCCACCTCTCCCACCATGAGCACAGGAAACTCAGACACATGTGGGTGGGACAGGTGGAGGCAGCATCGCATGACTCAGCCAAAAAGCAGGAGTAGCCATACTCTTTTAAAAAAACAGCCCATTCCAGGTACAGGAGGTGGAGGGAGCCCTGCAGGATAGATTTCTCAGAGTAACAGGGAGAATTCAGGGAGAAGAAATAATACACCTAGTGAATATATATGCACCTAATGCGGGAGCAGAAAAGTTCTTCCAAGAGGTGTTTCTTAAAATGGCAGGTCTGGGGGAAGGTCGACTCATTCCAGGAGGCAACTTTAATGTAGTTATGTGTCCAGCCTCAGACCGTTCATTGGAGCAAGCTTTTATTAACAAAGCGGCAACTAAGAAGTTGAGGGCTCTGGTGCAAGAGTGGGGCCTAATGGATGTATGGAGAGACTTTAACAAAAAAGAAAAAGATTATACCTACTATTCCTCTGCACAACAGTCATAATCGCGTATAGATTTGTTTTTTACCCATAAAACCAGCATAAGTAGCTGCACAACTCCTCACATACACCCATCCATAGAAACATAGAAACATAGATTTTGACGGCAGATAAGGACCACTTGGCCCACCCAGTCTGCCCATTTCCCTACCTATTGGATAAGCTGCAGATTCTAGTTAACCAACAGCCTACTTCCTGCAACCCCCCGCTATAATTGCCTTATGTCTGTCACACGCATGTTTGAATTCCCCCACTGTTTTAGACCCCACAACCTCTCCAGGAAGGCGGTTCCATGCGTCCACCACTCTCTCCGTGAAAAAGAATTTCCTCACATTACCCCTGAGCCGTCCCCCCTCTAACTTTAAATTGTGCCCCCTTGTTCTTACATCTTTTTCTGAAAGATGCTACCCTCCTGGACTTTGTTGATTCCTTGAGGTACTTAAAGTTTCTATCATGTCCCCCTCCCTCCTTTCATCAAGGGTATATATATTAAGCTCTCTCAGTCTCTCTTCATATGGTTTCTGATGTAGACCCTGCACCATTTTAGTTGCCCTCCTCTGGACTGCTTCCATCCTGTCTATGTCCTTGCGTGAATGAGGTCTCCAAAACTGCAGCAGTACTCCAGATGGGGTCTCACCAACTGTCTGTATAGAGGGATAACCACTTCCTTTTTCTACTTGTGATACCCCTCCCTATGCATCCCAGTATCCCTTGGCTCTCCTTACTGACTTCTCACATTGCTTACCCACCTTTAGGTCATCTGATATGACTACACCCAGATCCCTTTCCATTATTGCTGTCGTTAGTACCTCCCCTGCTATTGTGTACTCTTCTCCTGGATTTTTATTTCCCAGGTGCATTACTTTGCATTTCTTTGCATTGAATCTAAGTTGCCATATGTCTGACCATTCCTCCAACCTTGCCAAGTCCCTTCTCATCCTTTCTACTCCCCCTTGTGTATCAACTCTGTTACAGATCTTTGTGTCATCTGCAAAGAGGCATACCTTTCCTTCTAGACCCTCTGCAATGTCACCTATAAAGACGTTAAAGAGGACTGGACCCAGTACTGAGCCCTGAGGTACTCCACTAGTAACCCCCCTTTCTTCAGAATGTGTTCCATTCACTATTACCTTCTGTGTCCTGTTGTGCAGCCAGTTTGCTACCCAGGCTACCACCTGGGACCCACCCCAGGCTGGCTAACTTGATTATTAATCTTTGTGCTGGACTGTGTCAAATGCCTTGCTAAAGTCTAGGTAGGCCATATCCACAGCCCCTCCTGGTCTATTACTTTGGTAACCCAGTCAAAGAAATTGATTAGATTCATCTGACATGACCTTCCTGCTGTGAATCCATGCTGCTTTGGGTCCCATGCCCCGCTGGCCTCTAGGTACTGAACGATTCTTTCTTTCAGAAGTGATTCCATCATTTTCCCCACCACTGAGGTCAAACTAACAGGTCTGTAGTTTCCTGCTTCTGCCTTGCTCCCACTTTTGTGAAGGGGAATCACATCTGCCCTCCTCCAGTCCTCAGGTACCACCCCATCTTCCCATGATTTGTTAAAAAGTGTGGTAAGTGGTGTCACTAGGTCATCCCTTAGCTCTTTTAGGATTCTAAGGTTAATCCCGTCAGGCCCCATTGCTTTGTCCACCTTGAGTTTTAGGAGTTCTTTCAGGACTCTTTCTTCTGTAAATGGACTGGCGTCAACCCCACTACCCAGAGTGCTTCTACTGTTTGGTTTAGGTAACTCCTCCTCTTCTTCTTTTGTGAATAGTGAGCAAAAGTATTCATTCAGTATCTCTGCCTTTTCACTGTCTCCCTCTGCCCACCTCCTCTCTCCTTTATTAATCTTCACTATCCCTCCCTTAACCTTTCTATGCTCCCTAATGTACCTATAAAAGGTGTTATCCCCCTTCTTAACTGAGTTGGCTATCTTTTCCTCGGTTTGGGCCCTTGCTTTTCTGACTGCCTTCCCCACTTCTTTCTGCTTTAATTGATACAGTTCCCTGTCGTGCTCCATCTGTGATTCCTTATACTTTTTGAATGCAGCCTTTTCTGCTTAACCTTCCCTGACGCTCTTTTGAGAACCATAGTGTTTTTATTCCACTTTGTTTTCTTTATTTGTTTCACACAAAGGCTTGTTGCCTCCATGATGGCAGTTTTGATTTTTCTCCATTGTTCTTCCACCCTTCCTTTCTGGCCATTTGCTAATGCATTCCTCAGGTATTCACCCATTATGCCAGTCAGCCCTTCTAAAGTCCAGTATCCTTGTCTTTGTATGGCTTGTCTCCATGGTTGTGTTTATTGTTAAGCACACTGTGCAGTGGTCGCTTGTTCCCAGATGTCTACTGACTTCTAAATTTGTGATCCTCTCTCCATTTGAGAGTACCAGGTCTAATATTGCTCCCTCCCGAGTGGGTTCCACCACTAGCTGTCTAAGGCATGCCCCCTGTAGGGCATCGAGAATGACCCTGCTCTTGGTTGTGGCTGCAGTCCATGTCGCCCAGTTAACATCTGGCATATTCAGGTCTCCCATCAACAGTATCTCCCCTTTTTCAGCCATTTTGAGAATGCCCTCTATCATTTTCTTGTCCATTTCCTCCCCTTGAGACAGGGGTCTGTATACAACCCATGTGCAGATTGTGATGCCATTCCCTGTCTCCAAGGTGACCCAGAGTTCCTCTTGTCCTCCCCCTTTACTTTTTAGTTCTGTAGCTTTGATCCCTTCCCTTATGTAGAGAGCTACCCACCTCCTCTTTTACCCTCCCTGTCCCTTCTGCAGATTGTGTACCCTGGTATGTTGACATCCCAGTCATGGTTCTCTGTGTACCATGTTTCTGTGACTGCCACAATATCCAAGTGTTCCTCTTCCATCAGGGCTACTAGCTCTGGAAGCTTGTTTCCCAGACTACGGGCATTGGTATTCATTGCCCTCCATTTAATGTTGGCTTTATTCTTTTTTACCCCATCCCTGCTCTTATTGCCCTTGTCCATTTTTCCATTTAAACATAGAAACATAGACTTTGATGACAGATAAGGACCGCTTGGCCCATCTAGTCTGCCCATTTCCCTACCTACAGGATAGGCCGCAGATCCTAGTTAACCAACAGCCTATTTCTTCCTACCCCCCACAAGAATTGCCTTATGTCTGTCCCATGCATTCTTTAATTCTCCCACAGTTTTAGACCCCACAACCTCCTCAGGAAGGCTGTTCTGTGCATCCACTACCCTCTCTGTGAAATAATACTTCCTCACATTGCCCCTGAACCGCCCCCCATCTTTAAATTGTGTCCCCTTGTTCTTGCACGTCTCTTTTTCTGAAAGATGCTACCCTCTTGGACTTTGTTGATTCCACTGAGGTACTTAAAAGTTTCTATCTTGTCCCCCCTCTCCCTTCTTTCCTCAAGGGCATACATATTAAGCTCCTTTAGTCTCTCCTCATACGGCTTCTCTTGCAGACGCTGCACCATTTTAGTTGCCCTCATCTGGACTGCCTCTATCCTGTCTATGTCCTTGCGGAGATGGGGTCTGCAGAACTGGACACAGTGCTCCAGATGGGGTCTCACCAACTGTCTGTACAGAGGGATAACAACTTCCTGTTTTCTGCTGGTGATGCCTCTCCCTATGCATCCCAGTATACCCCCAGCTCTCCCTACTGCCTTCTCACATTGCTTGCTAACCTTAAGGTCATCTGATATGATTACCCCCAGGTCCCTTTCCTTTTTTGTTGTTGTTACTACCTCCCCCCCCATTGTGTATTCTTCCCCTGGGTTCTTGTTTCCCAGGTGATTTACCCCTGTCCTGCCCTCTGTCAAGCTCTGTACCTCAGTGTTTACCCTACTACCTGCCATGTTTTGTGGGGGGAGGCTTGAACTTTCCTGTTTCCTATCAGCACCTCCCCCCTTGGCTAGTTTAAAAGCTTGCCAAGGAAGCCTTTAAACCTGTCACCTATGAGCTTGTTTCCTTCCTGGACAGATGCAGACCATCATGCCAGTATAGACCTTCATCTCTCCAGGTGGACCCCCAGTCCCTAATGAAGCCAAAGCCTGTGCTCTGCACCAGTTTTGCAACCATTCATTAAACTGCATGGTGTGCAGTACCCTAGCCTCACCCCTGCCATAGACTGGCAGAACCTCTGAGAAGGTTACCATGCTTGCTACCTGTCTGAGGCCCCTCCCCAACTCCACAAATTCATCCTGCACTGCACTGATCTCATGCCTAGCTAGGTCATTTGCCCTGAGGTGGGCAATGATATCTAGTTCCCTCTCCTGTGATGCTGCTTCTGCAATCCTGAGGATTTGCTTCCTGCCCCTCCAAGCCATGGCACCAGGCAGGCACCTTACTTCCCTCTCCTCTCCCTTCCCCAGGTCTACACCCCTAACAATTGAGACCCCTATCAGAAGCTGTTTCTTTCCCCTGTGGTGTCCCTTGCCACTCTTTTGTGGTTCTCCCTTGTGGATGTCCCCAGCATTCTCCTTGGTCTCCAATGAGGGTGTCATCATAGAGGAACCTTGATTTTCCAGACTGACATATGATTTGTGTAGAGGTACAACTCGGGGGCTACGCCTCTGTTCCACCACCCTCACCCTCCCAGAACCTACTGTGGTCCATCTACTCTTCACACATGGCAACCTCTGAGGCAGTGGTTGTGGAACTGGTGCTCTTTGGGTGGGGGAGGCCTCCTTAGTCCTTGCCAGTTCAGCCTGGAGGTGGGCAACCTCATCCCTCAGAGCTGACAGTTGCCTGCAAATAGGGCAGCAAAGCAGGTTCCAGAATGTCTCCTGGAAAATTGCTACCCCACAGCCAGTGCATTGCACCACTCCCCACATGTCCCTCTTCCTTATAATATACAATGAGTAATATATAAATTATTTTTTTTTTTTGTACTTACCCTTTATGCACTATGCTGGGTAATTAAGAATATGACAGTTCTGCCCCAAGACCTGTGAGGAAGTGATGTCAGAACCTTGGCTATAAAGAAATGCCACAACCACTGGTGACTGTTAGAAACAATCAAATACACCACTGCTCCATCACCCTGGTAGTACTGCCCTTTATAGTAAGTCAACCAACACCACAATTTACTAGACCACTGCTCCTACACAAACCACTCTACTGAGTCCAGGGATAAAACGAACTCACTGCTCAGCCAGCAGGACACTTCTAAAATATTGCACAAATATCCTTCCAAATCCTATGTGTCTAGCACAGAAATCAACAACTTCAGTTGTATTTCACCCCTCTGGTTATAAAATTACTACACTTTAATGGAATCCTGCAATTCTTAATGCCAATTAGAAAATAATGAAACTTTCTGTAGAAAGTGTAGCTTACCTTCCTAACTAGTCCCCAACAATATTATGTTTTACCAGGTTCTCAGTTCCTCAAATGCGTTCTAGTTTGTTCTCTGCAGTATAGCAAGTTTCTCAGCTTCCAACAGAAGCAGGAAAGTCTTTTCCATGCTATCGGATCATGCACCCATTTCTGTTAGATTATCCTGGGGTCATGAGAAAAGAAGGACAATGTGGAGACTGAATGTCTCCTTGTTGAACGATAGGAACTTTATTCAGCAAGTTTCCCATGCCTTCCAAAACCTTACAACAGACTCCTCCATGGCTGAATGTTCCCTCTTAACAGTGGTGGGACATGATAAAAGCAGTAATTAGGGGACATATTATTAATTTTGCAGCGGGGAAAAGGGGTGCAAAATAAAAAGGTAATAGAGCTAAAAACTAAAATTGCAGAATTATAGAGCCAGCACAAAACAACTCTGGGGAATAAAAGGCTGTGGAAGGAATTAACCAGAACCAGAGAGGAGTTGCAAAGGTTAGAGAACAGGATGGCAGAGGGAATCCTATTTTTCCAACCAGAAATACTTTGAGGGTGGTCCTAAAGCCACAAAGTTACTAGCTCTGAGGCTTAGAAAGGCGCAAGTCAGCAGGTATGTACAATGTCTTAAAAATAAGTATAAACCTGGTGAGGTTTGGAGGAAGCCCCAGGAAATAGCATTGAAGTTTATGCAGTACTATAAAGAACTCTACTCTGAGGATAAATTCCTCAAGAGGTAGAAGAGAGACAACACTATTTCTAAAGGGACTGTGTCTGCCTAGACTGTCACTGGAAGCACAGCAGGCACTTTCTGCCCCAATAATGGAACAAGAAATAAAATCCACAATAACTCAGCTCCTGCAGGTAAATCTCCTGGCCCAGATGGATTCCTGGCAGAATTTTTAAACATTTCAAGACAATATTGGTCCCCACGCTGGTTAACGAATGAACTCAGCACTGGAGTTAAATAAACTCCCTCAGTCCTGGAGCAGTGCCTTGATCACTGTGATCCCTAAACCAGGAAAGCCTGAATCAACATGTGAGTCATATAGACCTATGTCCCTGTTAAACCAAGATTTCAAATTGCTCACAAAATTGCTGGCCAGAAGATTGCAAACTTACACAGAAAGCCTAATACATCCATATCAGACGGGATTTATTCCCCATAGACATCTCTCAGATAACATTAGAAGATTACTGAATGTTATTACAAATCAACAAAACACAGATACTTCCCACCTTGCCCTATTTTTAGATGCCAAAAAGGCTTTCGATCACCTCAATTGGGCCTATATGAAAAACTCTCTTGCAGATGGGGATTAATGGACATTTCTTGAAATGGGTCCTATTGGCCTACCAGAACCCTACAGCAAGATTCCGAGTTAATGGGACCCTGTCGGAGTCCTTTAGGATACAGAGAGGCACCCGTCAGGGATGTCCTTTGTCTCCACTGTTGTTTGTGCTTAGTATTGAGCCCCTGGCACATGCCATTAGAAAAAAAACTGCAATAGAAGATATACAAATAGGAGAGGCCATTAATAAAGTCTCAATGTACGCAGACAACACCCTGATTTACTTGAACAACCCAGAAGGTTCACTCTCCCCACTTTTGGAATTATTGGACTCATTTAGTAAAATCTTGGGATTTAAAGTAAACCAGGACAAGTCAGAAATGCTGTACATAAAAGGTAAAAGACAGCCAATGGGCTACCCCAACATACCCTTTACCTGGGCCAAAAACAAAATTAGGTATTTGGGCATCCAAGTTGCGACCAAGATCTCAAAACTGTATGACCTTAACTATGGGGAACTTAAAAGACAAGTCTTTGCAGATACAAATCGGTGGAATCTCTTACCCCTGTCATTTACAAACAGGACAGAGTCCATCAAAATGAATATTCTACCTCACTATATATTCTTGTTCATGAACCTACCTATCCCCTTCCTGAAGAGACTGGAGGAATCTTAAACACAAGCTCACAGATTTTATATGTACAGGTGAGTGGCCAAGAAATGGTGGGCCCTATTAACAGAAGCCAAGGACAGAGGGGTATGGAGTACCAAACATTTACAACTACTACCTGGCTGCACAAACTCTAGCAATACTGAAGATGTTCAATACAGGGTATAAAGGAGGTTGGAATCTTATAGAAAGAAATGCTCATCCTCACATTCCGCTTAGCATCCTTCCCTTGGTGGCGTTGACAATGGATCTTAAAGTGATCATCAGTCCTTGGACTAGGCATTCTATAGCGGTGTGGATCCAGGTAAGACAAACCTGGGAACTACCTAGGCCAGTTTAGGCACATATACCCCTCATGTATCTCCCCAACTTCCCCACAGCCAGGGAGAATCACTGTTTTAAAAGATGGGAAGACAAGGGTCTTAGGTACCTGTCACAGTTTATGCAGGACAATATTATCAAAAGTTTTGGGGATATGCAGCAGGAGTTTAATCTTCCTAAAAATGAATTTTTTAAATATCTTCAATGTAGATACTACATCTACAGTGAAGTGGGAGTGACATGATGAGCTAACCCAGTACTACAGCCCCTAAACATGATATATCAGAAAAGCAAAATGGGAGATTTGAGAGGACATATCTCCTTGGTATACAAAGCTATACAAGAGGAAGGGGGGTTCCCAGTGACCCAAAACATCATGCAGAAGTGGCAGGAGGAACTAAATAACTCCTTATCAGAGAGGGACTGGAGTAAAATCTGGATGGGAGTATGCAAAACAACGAGCTCCCCGGTGTGGAGAGAACATAGGTGGAAGCTTATATCCAGATTTTCATTACACCTGTAACTTCAGTACACTATTCAAAATCTGTCACTAATATGTGTCGGAGAAACTGTGGGGGAAAGGGCACGTACGCACATATATTCTGGGAGTGTCCATGCATTGTTGACTTCTGGAGGGAAATTTCACAGGCAATTCAGGAAATTCTTTTAATACAAAGCTCTGTCACAGGAGCTAACCTGTTGCTTGGTCTCCCCCAGAGAGAATGTATATCAGTAACCAAAAATATATTTTTCTACTTTTGGTGGCAGCTGCCTTGAAAGTGATCACTCAGCACTGGCTTACCACTCATCAACTTACCCTAAACCTCTGAAGGCATAATGTAGAACATGTAAAAGAGACAGAAGGGGTGACTGCCCATCTATGGCTCGTCACTGATAAGTTTAATTTACATTGGTTACCTTTTTTTGATTATATTAAAACAAGGAGGAATATCTGTACTAGAACAGCAACTACTTCCTTGGTGATGTATGAAGAACCCACCCCCACCTAAGAAAGTAATGAGGTTAGAATTCCAATATATGAGACAGGCCCAATATATAAGAACAGGCAGCTACAAACGATGAATAACCAGTTTGCTGACCTAGTAAAATAGGTGATAAACTGATATGAGAAATAACACACTTGACTCCAATTAGTTTATAGTTAACTATTCTTTATTTAATGTTTTTTTCTTTTTTATTGGTATATTATTATTGTAACCAAAGATTATTGATGGAATTGATTACCAACGGAACTGATATACAACTCTGTGTAGGATTTACAGATGGGCTTTATTTCATTGGTGTTTCCCTCCTGGACTGGAAATAATGGGAAACGAATTGGCCAGGTAAAAATGTCTTCTCTCTTCTGCAAAAGTTTTTCCACCTGTGGATCAAAAAAAAAACCAACTGGTAATATGTATTGTATGTACAAGTAATTATAGATAATGATTACATATTTTGTACTGTTATATGATTTTTGCTTGTGAACTGACTAATAAAATATTCTAAGTTCAAAACTCCAAAAAGTGACTGAGATACCAACCTGAGTTGAAACCCCTCATTGATTGCTATTATAGGGCTTACTATGATTTTCTGCAATTTGCAGTCGGCTTTTGAATAGTGCAGATGTGCTCCCGGTCCACAGGAGAACGCTGCTCCCAACCTCCGGAAGTAGGTATGGATGGGGGGGGGGAGGTGGGGTGTGCAGAGGAGGTGCAGGTTGGGGGCCAGCGGAATGATGAGGGACCGCTTTTTTTTTCAAGTTCAACAAAAAAAGACGTTGTGTGTCGATTTCTTTTTACAGGTAAATTATTTATGGATTTTGGCACACTGGGGTGGGCTCCAGTGTGCCAGAGTACTGAAGGGGGGGATCAATGCTGACCCGGGATTGGGCACCCTGAGGTCAGAGAATATAGGGGCATGGGGGGCACATCTGACACCGGGAGTGGGCATCCCAGTGTTGGAAACACCACAGGTAGTTTTTGGCACACTGCGGTGGGCTCCCGGTGTGCCACATTAAAGGGGAAGGGGGCATACATGCTGATATGGGGATTGAGCACCCTGATGTCGGCAGGTGGGGGGGTATCCGCTAGCACGATCGATTGTGCTTAGACTAAAAGTGCCTTTGGGCACTGAATACTCCCAACCTGTACAGAGCTTAGGCTGTGGCATGCTCCGCATGGGTGGGAGAAAATAAGGAAACAGAGACAGCGGGATGTGGAGGAGGCAGGCAAGGAAAGTGCCTCTTCCCACCTTTCAGGAGGGGACTGGTGGGGTGATGGGGGGGCAGAGATGTCATGATGCAAACAGCTGTTTACTCTGATATGACCTGTAGATGAAAGCAAAAAGCCACCACATGATTGGTGCGGCTTTTCCTTTTTTAGTGCAGACCACTTCAGGCAAAACAACATCAGGACCAGCCTGGCTGATGATTGGTGTGATACTGTTGAGCCCTTTGCAGAGCACTCTGCATTGGACAGACAGTGGCACACCTCTCAAAAGTCACTATCCCAAGGAGTTACGCAGCACATGCGCAAACTCAAAAATGAGTTAGCCGAGATATTTCCAGTATGGAAAATATTGATGTCTAAAAAGCATGTTGCAGACCTTATGTAATGTTTGTAAATCCTATTGTCAATGAAATGCGTTCCAGTGATATCAACTGGTTACTCGGTAATTACGGACCTCTGTAATAACTGGGTAACGAGTTGATATCACTTAGCTGGATGTTATGGCTTTTACTGACATAGTTTGCAGGCTGATAAACACTGCCACCAGTAATTATTATACAGCATGTTTGTTTGTATCTGAAAAGTTGTTCTCAACATATGTTGAGAAACAACTTTTCAGAACCTGTAGAAAACTTAGCTCAGCTTCTGTAATCAAAGGCATATTCACTACAGTGCTACAGCACATTAGAATGCAAGCTCAGCTACACTCTCAATTGTGTCAATCCACGGCTTGGTGAAATGGCGGTTTCAGTTTTAAAAGTGCTAAAAAAATGCTAACTGTATCATTATAAAAAATATAAAACACCAAAGTGTTAAGAACTCACTGGTTCATAGAAACATAGAATTTGATGGCAGATAAGGACCACTTGGCCCATCTAGTCTGCCCATACTAATGAGGTCACACACCTCATTAGTATTGTGACATCACTAGGGCACTGTAGCCTTGCTCTCATGCCCAATGATGTCACAACACTATCTAATTGTGTGAGACAGCTAGTTCATAACACTTCACTGTTAATTTTCCCTGTATTGATATACTGGAAACGACAAATAGGCCAAAATCTATTTACAGTGCCAACCTGAAATCCCAAAGATGTGTACCCAAGGTAATTGATTCCCTGAGCAGGGATCCAGTCTCATAGTGAGTAATGTGTTCATAATGACTGGGTTTCTTTTTTTCCTAAGAGAACCCAGTTTGAAATTTGCTGTTATAAAGGAGTGTTTGTAATGGCAAACATGCGCCAAGTTTCCCCTTACACTGTGCAAGCCCAAGCGATAGCTCTTCTCTTCTTCAGCAGCACTGCTATTCCTAACCGCCACTTTGACTTGGTGGTAAGTTCATTAAATAAAAAACACACTGGGCTAACATGTTTTTAACTGGGCTCCTTTAAAAAAAGTATAAATAAATAAAGGTTAACGTCTTTTACAGCAGGCGCTTCAGACCATGCTGAAACCCGCAGAGAGATGGCTTTTATTTTACATAACTGCTGTGGCAAAAAAAAAAAATACCCAGCAATTATATAAAATAAAACATGGGGCTGTGTGTAAAACTCATATTTTACACACACCCTTGGTGCTGGATGTTTAAATAAACCCCACGAGCTTTGCTCTCAGGGTTTATGTAGCATCCAACACTTCATGTGTGTGTAAAATTCTCATTATACACATCACCCCATGTATTATTCTATATTTAATTTAATGATTTTCCATCCCCTGGGAGGTCTGAGTAACTGTATACCACTACCAAAAAGAAGTGTTAAGCATAGGGACATTAGGTGACTTTGCATCAATTCAACTATTGTGAGGACCACAATTACTGTTACAGGATTCTGTGACTGTATAACTGTTAGTTTCCTGGGGGGCAGCACCCCTGTGTCTAATGCGCAGTGACACCAGTGAGGAGTTGCTCAGGTGGAGCCACCTTGTCAAGATGCTCCCAGACAACCAGCACTGAATCCAGGACCATTTTCCAAAAGGCCAAAAGTTAAAACCTTCATCTAATAGCTACTCCATCTACCTTGTCGATGGGTGGCCCATACAGTTGGCTGAGAAGTCATTTAAAGCTCATTGCTGTTCTAGCTGTCCATGTTTCTGCAGCTCAAATCACAGCTCATTAGCAGCCATATACAAAATTACTGAAATGTAGTCCATCCTTACGTATACAGCAATGAGAAAGGAACTTAGTTTAACGGTAGAGCCCTCATAGCTCCCCAAGCTCATAAAATGTCTTTCTAGCACTGCATCCTATTTGTCTGAGAAGTACTAATAGTAAGTGAGTAAAACTTTATTTTTATGGTGCCCAATCCCAGGGCCTCTGGGTGCCTTACAGGAGGTATAAGACAATGCAGGGTTATACAAAACAATGCAAACACAATCATCAGTCATAAATCAACAAATATTTAAAATCATAGAATTTAAATAACAATAAATAAATAATACTAAAACCAGCTTCAGTTAATCCGGAAAAGCTTCTTTAAAAAGATAGGCTTTCAGACCCCTCTTAAAAACATCCACTGAGGGGGCCTCCCTCTGGGATCTGAAAGGTGAGTTCCAGAGGACTAGGCCGGCCACCTCAAAAGCATGATCCCCAAGGTTTTCAGTCTGGACCTTGGAACCACTAGGAGGCCCTTGGTGGAGGAGTGAAGGGTGCATCAGACGGCAGGGGTAAGGGGTCACTTAGATAGCCAGGGCCCAATCCATATCGGGCTTTATAGGTGAGCAAGCCCACCTTGAAGGGGATCCTTCATCCGACACCAGTGCAGATTTTGCAGGACCGGGGTCACATGCAGGACCTGGGTGGGCCCGTCCAGCAACCTGGCCACTGTGTTCTGAACCAGTTGTAGTCAATGGAGGGTCCTTCCACTGACCCAGAAGTATAGAGCATTACAGTAGTCCAGCCTCGACACAACAAAGGCATGCACCAATGCAGGCAGGTCCACAAGCGGAATTAGGGGTTTAATCTTGGCGAGATTCCTTAAGTGTTAAAAATCACTTTGGATGACGGACAACACCTATGTGTCAAGTGTCAGTCAGCCATCCAGGATGACCCCCAGATTTCTTACCCTAGTAGATGCCATCAATGGGGTAGAACCAAGGAGCAACCCTGTTACCACCCCGGTGGCATCCACATCATTCCTGCTACCAGGCTCAATCATCAGTACCTCTGTCTCTCAGGGTTCAGTCTCAGTCAGTTAGAGGACATCCAATCTTGGATCTCGGACAAGCAGTTGTTTAGTACTTCTATGGCGTTATTCATCCCGGGTTAAAAGACATATACAGCTGGGTATCATCTGCGTAACGGTGAAAACCCAGACTGTAGCATCTAATGAGCTCTCCCAGGGGCAGCATGTACACTGCGAACAACATCGGTGCCAGGATTGAGCCTTGAAGAATGCCACATGGCAGGAGCTTTGGACAGGAGGAGAAAGTCCCCATCACTACCTGTTGCGTCCTGCCTGAGAGATAGGACTCAAACTAGTTGATGATGGTATTGGCAAGTCTGCAAAACTCTCTAAGGCAATCCAGAGCACAGTGTGGTCCATGGTGTCAAATGCTGAAGACAGATTCAGGAGAATAAGAACTGACCAGTCTCCTCTATCCCTCACCCTGAGGAGGTAATTTTTCACCCTGACCAATGCCATTTTGATGCTATGCCTAGCCGTAAATCCAGATTGGAATGACTCATAGATGTCAAAGGTTGTGAGCTGTTCCTCGAGCTGCAGAGCCACCACTTTCTCGACAACCTTCGCTAAGAATGGGAGGTTGGTGATCGGTCAATAATTCGCCAAGACATCAGGGTCGAGTGATAGTTTCTTCAGGATGGGCTTTATCAGTGCCTCCTTCAAAGCATTAGGAAAGAACCCCTCTGAGTGTGAACACCGAACAATCTCGGTGAACACTGGACCAACGAACTCGGCGCATTACACTAGGAGACGAGTCGGGCCCAGATCCAGTTCACAAAAGGTGGATTGCAGCTTCAAGATTACCTCAACGACCTCAGCCACACCCATTGACTGAAACTCCCCCCAGACAGTAGGGGTGCTTCTGTTTCCACAGGGCCTACCACTGCAGGACTGATCTAGTCTCACTGGGGAAATACCGGACCAAACAGAGAACACCCTGTCAGAGAAGAACTGAGCAAACTCTTCGCACAAAGTGACTAAAAATGTTCTTTTCAGCTGTAGACAGGTAGGGTGAAGTAACCTGTCCACAGTCCAAAAGAGCTGAGCTGGTCTGCTCCTCACTGCAGCAATCTCCTTGGACAGGAATGCTGCCTTTTTACTTTCGATTGCCCTTTGATAGTCACCGTAGTGAGCTTTCAAAGCCAGTCTATCCTCCTCGGACCTGGTTCTCCACCAGCAATGCTCCAGCTTCCTCCCCTTGGTCTTCATCTCCTTGAGAGCCCCATCAAACCACAGGGGTTTCAAGTGAGAAGATCTGGATCATGTACAGACTGGTGTAATGGCATCGAATGTCTCAGAGACAGCTCTATTATAGGATGCTACCATCTTGACCATGTCACCTGCGCATGCAGCACTCACAGCAGAAAATCCATCACCACCGAAGTCCCTCTGGGAACAATCCTCTCAGTGGGTGGTAGCGGACCATCTCAACAGGGGAGGGACTATCGGGGAGGGCACCCCCAAATGAGAACTCTGCCATGCAGTGATCGGACCAGGTAACCCAATCAATCCTGAGGTCAGTCACCTCAAGCCGCAGTGAGAATACCAAGTCCAAGGTGTGCTGTGGTGGTGAGTTGTAAAAGCAACTGCTTGTGCTAGGCCCAGTAATGACATTAACTGGAGGAGGTCATGTCCAAATTGCGAGGATCTGTCATCAACCAGGTGTTGAAGTCACCCAGAATTAACCATCTGAGTGACTCCAACACCCTGATGGTGATGAAGTCTGCGACCTCCAGCAAGATAGACAAAGAGAATCCTGCAACCTGCAACCTGACCTCCCACACACAGCCACACATTTAAACGACGAGGTAGAACCCACTTGGTGCATGGAGACATTCAAGTTGGATCTAAAACAGCCACACACCCACCCATGAATTCCCTCCTCTGGCTGTGAGCAGTAAAAATACTGTGCAGCAATGTCTGCATAATGTGTGTATCTCTGCTTACAGTATTGATGCATATGTACCGCTTGGTTTAAATGTATGACCACAATATGGGATACACCTCAAAACCATGCCTGGTGTGTGTTTCAGTGGACTGTTCCAGCAATCACCATGCAGTACACATTGCCCCAAACCCATGCTGACTGAGTGCACAGGCAGGTAGCAAAGTGCTGTGCACAGCCCCCTACCCAAGCTGCTGATATTGTTCCCCAGCATGGGTTCACACCTCTCAGCTGCCACACATTAAGAGGGATGTATCACAGTTTCCACTCAGAATTTCTCCATCCAACATCCAACAGGCTAGCAGTATAGCCTACAGGTTAGAGTAATGAGCTGTGAATGAGCTTGGTACATCCAGCAGGCCTGGATTTGATTCCCACAACCTCCACTTGCATATTGTGTAACTGAGCAAGTCACTTAACCACACCAATGCTCCTGGGTCACCCCTGAAAACAGACACTTATGCCTAGTGGTCCTTACCCAGTTATCAAAAGAATAACAAAAAAAATCCAATAAACATGGAGTCAGATCTGTTTTACATAGAGACTGTGTTGTCTCACACTGGCAACTTAAGCAGAAATTCTTAATAATCTAATGATGCTAAATGAAATTTTACTTCATACAAATGACGTATTCATTTCCACAGTGCTATGACTTATACAGTATCTCCATAATTTGATAATGTTTCTCATGTTTTAAGGGTTAGTGTTGCACATTTTGAGTGTATTGTAAGTGTTCCATGTATTTTTCCATAGCGGATTGTCTTCCCATGGAAGCCTGTCTGTGTATCTGGCATTTACCTTTAACCTCTGAGTACCCTTGATCGCGGCACCAGCTCCTGTAGTTTCACTACAATGTACCCCTGTGGTATGGCCTCCAGCTGGGGCATCCTCCCGAGTGGAGTACAATGTACTTTGTGGAAACAGGCAGGTCTGGATGCCCAAGACTGTGGGCGCCTTCCTCTGTGGAGGTCAAGTTTTCTCCCATGCTTGCCTTCTCCTGGCATTGAGCAATGTCACCTATTGGCTTGCAGACATAGTCATCCCCATAATGAGGGACCAAGCTCTCAGGACCAGTGCAGGGGTCACTAATGCACCAGAGTTTGATGCCAACCAATCCCAGTCAAGATGTGCTGTCAGTGGCTGTGCAAGCTCAACTTGACTGGTGTGGTGCCACACCAGAGATCACTCCTGAACCTGATTTACTGGCTTGGTAGCACTGCCAGGCAGCCCAAGTGTTCCACATGTGAGTAACAAAACATTGAAACGTATGCCCTGTCTCTATCTTTGCTGTGCCCTTTTTATACCTGTGTGTTTATTGGGATCCTGTCCCTTTAATTGGTTTGCACCTGGACAAGTGATGGTTTTGAACTGGTTTTCAAACATGCTGGTATGCACATTGCTAGCATTTAGAGCAGCCCACTTCTCTCCTGTCAGCTTTTGAGTTTTTCATCTTGTTAAAACCTTCCCGTCTATATTTTTTCTTTAGTGGAAATTGCTTTCTACCTGTTCTGGAGCAAATGAAAGGGTCCTAGTAGAATACTTGTGACTGTGTTCTGGTCAACTGGCAGGACTCTGTGATTAATGAACTGACTTCCTACATAATATGTGCAACAATTTAATTTAGCCCTTTGGCTCTCTGAGATAAATTATCCCAAACTGTTTCTGAAAAGGAAACATCATTTTCTGTCACAAGGCAGTTCGAGAGACAATTCTCCCATCCCCTTTAATTAAACTTCTGCCTGGTTTCTGAATGGCATCTATAACCCCCAGTGCTTTCTCCTCTCCTTCGTTGTAACCTGCCTCTGTCAAGTGCATTTATTCCCATATAATCTGCTTTGGATATTTTATGTCTGAATTCATAAGGCAGGCAGAGGTACATCAGAGAAGCTGCTGGAGGTTCAGAAATGGCTTTATAGTTCAGTTTTTGTGTACCAGTGTTCTAGGAGGTTCTTTTTTGTCAGGTTCTGCCCATCCCTGCCTGACACTCACTTTGGAAGCAACTTCTGTGCTTAAGAGAGTATAACTAAACCACACCTGAAACCAGCATCGGGTGTCCTGGCCAAATTTACCCCATTCACAAACAAACAAAAAAATATCACCAACAGCTTAATCTGGTTCAGTGTCAGTTGGCATCCATCTCTATTCCCTCCTCCTCAGGACAAGGCTGAAAATAAGCAGAATTGTCTAGTCCTCCTTTCCCGTAAACAAAACAAAAACAAAACAAAAAAAGTTCTGGTGGCAACAGTACAGAAATGGCAAAATGGCATGCAGGGCCATGCAATAGAACACTGGTGCCTGAAGTCAAATTAGTTGCAGAGACAAACGAAACCCAGTACTCATATCCTGCATAAAAATTCACTGCTGAGTTAATATACAAAATGTCTTTATTATGATTTGGTTATAAAAACAGCAAAGGTGAATGGTGTGCCAACAGAAGCAGTTAAGGGGCCAAGAACTAGGACACAGTTTTGCAATCACACTTGACTCTATATTGATTTATAAATGCTCCTATGATTTTAAAGTAATTATATAATGTGTACTCGTTTCCTGTACAAGTGTGTTCCATATTATGCTATGTGTGTTTTATTGTCCCGCCTGTTTACAATACAAATGGATGACCTCCCAGTGACCATATCATGCATACAAAAATAAATCAATTTTGATTTTATATGAGAAGAGATTAGAAATATTATTCATCAAGACAGGAGAAGGATTAGATGGGATGGTGTTCAAAATACTAAAATGGATAGACAAGGTGGTGTACACACAGATGTTTGAGCTGCTGAGTGCAAACCGAACTAATGGAAATGTACTCAAACTGAGGGAGAAGGAGAAAGGGGAAACCACTGGAACTGTAAGCACAAAAATCCATGAGCAGTGCCACTCCAAGTAAAAGTCTGCCAAATCTGCAAACAGTGGCACAAAAACTTCTTTTATTTGCATATACTGTAGCATACCACAAGAACAGAACCTTCACTACATTACAGCAGCTGCAGTCCAACTGCCTCCCCAACGCTTCACACATCCGTCACTTTTTAATGTGAGAAAACATTAGAAAGCATCCTTTGATTTGATTTCATTAGATGGTTTGCAGCTAAAAGGTTGAAGTTCATTACAATAAAAATATATACATTCTTGGGGCCTGGATATTGTTAACTAGCTGCACTCTGGCAGTTCCGATTCCACTTATAGCCGTTGGGACAGTCTTTCGGATCCCGCTCTGAAGGCTGGCAGCGGGTGAACTGTGCTTCTGATCCTCGAGGGCTTCCGGAAGCATCACTAGACATAGACTGCACCCAACCATGTTTTGCTGCCCATCCAGGCAGTACAGGCACATGCTGTCGAGGGTCAGTGACTGACATCTACTGTCTGCACTGTATGCAGAATTTGAAACCTGCCTTCCATTTCTCCATCGATGTTCATGAATCAAAGAGGCTGAGAAATAATCTGAAAGTGTTTCGAAAACTTTGAAAGAAAAGTTTGCCCATGGCGTCCTCAGACCTAAGTGACAGCCATGAAGGAGGTGACCTGTTCTTCCAGGGAAAAGAAAGATCTGACATCATGGGGTGGAGTCGGGGATAAGCTGCCTAAGTGGTGGGAGGAGCTTAGCTTTAAGACAACTGACAAATCAGCACTTCCGTAGAACAACAGTTACAGATAAGTAACCTATCTTTTCTTCATATAGAGGGTAATTAAAGGGAAAATCAGCCTTGTTTTGCCATTTTTTTAATATAATTGAATGTTTGTTCATATGTGTTGCCCTTAATCTCCCTGCTGTACTTTTTTTGTTCACTTTAAAATAATCTTATACTTTACTTTTTAGGGGTCCTGTTTGTTTCTACCATTCCCTGCCTTATTTTCATGTTTGCTTGGCATAGGCCAAGCCAGCCTATTGGGATGCTTTCAGGGGCCATGGGGCTTGGCAGAGACTCAGCCAGTCAGAGAACAAGAATGTGAAGCCTGGTATATCTACAGCCACTTAGATTCAAGCTATGCAAATGTGTAACCATATTCCAGGCAGTAACACATACTGCATAAGGCATTAGGTAGTTCACAGAGTATATCATCTGAGTTTCTTGTACTAAATGTCGTGTGAGTTCACTATGTGCTTGTACAAGACAGGTATATCTTCTAGTATTTTTGGTTGCACAGTGATGGTACTGCACGTGTCTCATATGAAGCAGTCAAATAATATTTGGTGATGTCAGCAACTTTGAGAGTATGAATCTTGCCTTTACAGAGCTTCAGACATTTACATTGAAGCCCAGCATTACCCCCACCCACCTTCTATTTCCTGCTGGACAGGCCAATGACAGTGCTTGAATATGCTGTTGTGAAACATAGTCATATACTCATTGGTCTATGAGGCTGTCGAGTCACTGTTATTGCAGGTGTGCTCCCTGTGGTATACCATGATGATAGCAATTGCATATGGGTGACCATCAAAACAGTGACCCACATGAGGGCGTTATCATCATAGGCAATGGTAGGGGGACGGCTACTGTTGCGACGGCGAGGGAGGGGAGGGTGACAGGAAAGGAGGGTGCGCGACAGGACATACGGGGATAGGGAACAGAGTTGTAAACCTGTAATGTGCCTGCTTCCACCAAGCCAACCGTGTGGTGTGGTGGGTAGGGTGGTTGGCTCCAATGGAGCAGGTTCTGGGTTTGGGACTGGGCTTGAGTTAAATTTTGCAATGTCCCACGGTTATGGGGCTTAATTTTTTAAACAGGGCTGTGCCCCTCCTCAACACATGCATCCCCTGAGTTGAGAATCTTTAAATAGGATGGGTTTGGGGCAGAGCCCCCCAAATGCACAGTTCCCGGTCGCCGCTTAGTGCATATCGCGAAAAATGCTATTCGTGATAATAAGAGATCGCTTTCAGCAGTCGCTATTATCACATAGAACCACTTCCTGTGCTGTGCTACAGTGCCACTCTGTCACTGTACACCTGGCTCTCATTGCAGTCTAGTTTCCAGTGATGGACCTTTGCAAAATATAGTCTGTAGCTGCTATGCTGAGGGTTTGCCCATCTCTCTACATTTGCTGCCTGTTGTCTGTGCTGGTAAATGCACATTAACTACAGAGTAGCAAAGACTGAAAACTGAAGACCCAGACAAGTGTTTCATCCTTCTCAGGACTCATCAGTGTGCTTCATCTGTATCTCAGCTCAGGAGATGTGAGAACCAGCCTATGGTGGTCTTACTGGTTCGGATCCCGGTGAGTCCAACATAGGAATGCCATCTGATTGCTTTCCCATGATGGCTAAGGCTTGTTATAATTACTGATCAGTTTCAGAACCCGGAGACATCAGTGGAGTGGAGGCTCTGTGCTAAAACCTGTGCTCTGAGCTTCTGCTCAGTAGTAATTAAAAATGTAATATCATGTGGTAAAATGGCGGCATCAGTGAGAGACCCTAAAAAAAGAAATCAAGATTGTTTCATAGGGAACATCTGAAAAAGTGCACTAAAGGAGGCTGCACACTTGCCCACATCAAATTATCTTATAAAAAAGGTAAGGAAGGTTTATGTTCTCTTCAATATGTGGAGCAGCCTACCTGGAAAAGTTGTGGAAGCTTACACTGTTCAGGCTTTCAAAGCAGGCCTAGACAGATTTCTGTGCAAAATGACATTGAGAGTTAGATAACAGAAGTAGTAGCATTCTGGCTGTTAAGTGTGGAGGTATGTCCATTCTCAATTCAGACATAGTAACGGATACTGTGAAAAAGTGTCCCTTTGCTGTGGAATTCATCAGCAACTGAGGCATACAAGCTGCAGCAGCTTCACTGCTAGAAACATGCAGTTGACAATGTCAGTAGTAGAAGTCCATTGGTCCATCCAATTGGCCCAGTTTTACCCTGCCCTATCCTGTGACCTGTTGTCTAGGAGGAGTGTTTGCCCTCGCCTCCTCCCATGCTCCCTGCCTTCTGCTACCCCCCGAGTAATTATTAAGCCTTTAATTCTGTCCTAGCCATGCTTGAACCCAGTAAGGCTTTTTTCAAGGGAGTTTATTCAGATTAACATAAAGTACCTTAAAGGTGGCCAGCAATGATAAATGGAATCTGACTTCCCTAAACATTATTTACCCTGTTGACCCAGGTTTCTAATTATTGTATTTTTATAATTTTAGTTATAGATCGAGGAATGCTCCTGATCAATTAAGAGCTCTTTTCTCTCTGCGTGAGACACTGTTATTCTGTGAAGTGTCCATATGCAGCTGCCCTGGACAGGGGTGCATTTGGGTAAGGTAAAAAAAATTATATATATATTTTATTGATCAAGCTTGATCTGTAATATAATACTACCACCACGAGACCACTCTCATGGTTGTAAGAGTTGTCTCATTTATATTCTTAGGGCATCAGAACCGCTGACCTTCTGTTCATGGGTCTCGTACCTTAAGAAAGTGCATGCGACCACTCTTAAAACCATAAGAGTGGTCTTGGTGGCAGTAGTAACATACACATATTATCTTGTTGCACTTCATAAGTGCAGAGTTTTGGCATATGTGGTAGCAGAGACAGCCCCCATGGATCCAGGCAGAGCAAATAGTGAGACTGAGGCGGAGGAGGACAGGGGTAGCATGGAGGATGACAGCAGTAAAGCTGACATACTGAACAGATATTTCTGCTCAGTCTTTACTCAGGAAGGGGAGGGGAGGGTAACAGGCCTGAAGGAAGTACAAGGGGTGGGAAGGGCACGGAAATAGACACAAGTCCCTTTAGACGGGAAAGGGTCCTAAAGGAGCTGGAAGGAATAAGAAACAGTAAAGCAATGGGCCCAGATCGGATGGGTGCACCCCAGGGTCCTAAAGGAACTAAGAGAGGTGGTGGCTGAACCTCTGGCAATCCTATTTAGTCAATCACTGGAAACAGGGAAGTATCCAAAGACTGGAGGACAGCAGATGTAGTCTCCTTATACAAAAGCGATAACAAAGAGGAAGTGTGTAACTACAGACCAGTCAGCCTGACCTCAGTAGTGGGGAAGCTCATGAAAGCACTACTGAAGGAGAGATGGTGGAACATCTGGTTGCCAATGGACTACAGGACCCAAGGCAGCAAGGTTTCACCGGGGGGGGGGGGGAGTCATGCCAGACCAACCTCATTGAAGTTTTCGACTGGGTGACAAGGGAGGTGAATCGGGGAGGGCAGTGGATGTGGCCTACCTCGACTTCAGCAAGGCTTTTGACACTGTGCTGCATAGAAGGCTGTTAAACAAACTGGGGAATATGGGAGTGGGCAGGATGGTAACCTGTGACATGTGCGACTGCGACTGAGCAAACTGCAAAATGGCGACTCAATCATGGCACATGTCGTGGGGGCTACCGATGAGGTAGGGTGACCAGATGGGGTGGGTTATCATGTAGCGACAGGATGTCAACGAAGGGTGGGGGAGGGGTGCTGCAGTGGGCTGCCGAGCTGGTTCCGTGGCATGCTGGGTGGGTTGGGTTCAGGCGAAGGTACATTTTGTTGAGCCCAGCCAAATCTTTTTGAACCTTTGCACCCACCCGACACACCCTGGAGTTGAGAATCCTTAAGTAGGGGGTGCAGGGGACACATCCCCGCATAAAATGTTAAAATGTAAGTCCCCGGTGCCGTTTTGCTCTCCACCAGGGAGTCACAGCGCTGAAATTTATTTTTCGGCGCTGTGACTTCGCTGTAACGGCAATCGTCATTATGACATAGAACCAGCAGGACAGTAGTGTGGTGAGTGGGTAACTGGATGGGTGGCAAGACACAGAGGGTGGTGATAAATGGCTGTCACTCTACAGAGGGAAGAGTGACCAGTGGGATGCTGAAGGGATCACTGCTGGGTCCGGTCCTATTCAGCATCTTCATCTGTGACATTGCGCAGGACCTAGAAAGGTAGAATTTCCCTGGTTGCTGACTACATGAAGCTCTGTAACAGAGTGGATGCCAGAGGGCATAGACAGAATGAGAAGGGACCTGCAGAAGCTTGAAGAATTGTCAAGGGTTTGGCAGTTGAAATTTAATGCAAAAAAAGTGCAAAATAATGCATATGGGGCACAAAAACCCTGGAACAACATATCATTTGGGGGGGTGAGGATATAGCATGCACCAAGCAGGAAAGGGACCTTGGGGTTATCATCTCTGATGACCTCAAGGTGGGGAAACAGTGCAACAAGGTGGCAGGGAAAGCAAATAGGATGCTGGGATGCATAGGCAGGGACATCACCATCAGGAAAAGGGAGGTTATAATTCCACTAATGAGGCCCCACCTGGAGTACAATATCCAGTTCTGAAGACCTTACCTATGTAAGGACATAGACAGGGTGGAGAAGGTTCAGAGGAGGGCAACAAAGATGATACAGGGATTGCATCACAAGTCCTATTAGGACAGGCTGAAGGACCTGAGTATGTACTCCCTGGAGGAGAGGTGGGGGGGATATGATAGAGACATACAAGTACCTTACTGGGAGGAACAGGGTGTAGGAAAACACTATTTTCCAGCAAAAAAGATGTTCCAGGACTAGAGGGCATGGGATGAAGTTGGAGGGAGGGCAATTCAGAGGAAATGTGAGGAAGAATTTCTTCACAGAAAGGGTGGCGGGCAAGTGGAACACCCTGCTTGAGGAAGTGGTGGGGACTGAAACAATCATGGTATTTAAGAATGTATGGGATAGACATAAGGGAATCCTGGAGGTCAGGGGTAAGGGGCAACAGACTTCTAGAAAAACTTAAAGTGATCTTATGTGCTCAAATGGGCAGACTGGGTGGGCCATAGGCCCTTATCTGCTGACAATATCTATGTATCTATGTATCAGTGCCAAAGACCTGTGGGAAAACTGTACAAAAAAGTGATACAGATGGTGCCACTTCTGTAACTGACCCAGCAGTGTGCAGGATTAACATAATGGGCTCGATTTTCAAAGCCCGATATTGACGCAAGGTGCCTGCATCAAACAGAATCAACGCAAGGCACCTTGTGTCAAAGCTTCATGACATTCTGATTTTTGAATGCAGGCTGTGTCGAACTCGGTTGCCCTTTGCCAAACTGGCCCTGCACCAGCCCTGCACCCAAGATGGGTGTGTGCCATGGCAGAAGGGCTTGCACCAGGGCGGAGCTGCAGTATCCCTTTTGGGGATTTCTGAAGCCCTCCTTCTGGCCGCAGGGTTGCCAGAGGTTATACCAGGCCAGAGCTGGTCTCACAGCCCATGCGCCAGCCCTAGAGCTGGTGCTGGGTGGAAGATGAACCTGTGCTCCCCTGTTGCGGACAGTCACCTGCAGTATTCTGCACCCACACAGCACCCGAACACTTGGCAGACCACCAGTGGGGCGACTGGTGGATCCCACTGTGGCAGGTACAAGCCCTCAGGGTTCCCCATGGTGCCAGTCATGCGACTGCTCCCCACATGGACCTGCAGTGTCACGGTAGTGGCTGTGCATTGTCCCAATCAGGGTTCTAGACCCACCCCATGCTGACTCTTCCTGGCTCCCAAGATCCCTGTCCTGCCCTCCACAGCCCTGCCAGCTACCTGGGAGAATGGCTGCAGGTCTTTGTCTCTGGCTGCTGATGCTGCATGACTGTCCCGCAGATTGCAACAATCCCTCCTGTGCACCACGTGTTTGGCACATGGGTGTGGTTGTGGAAAATGTGGTGTTTTGGCACTGGGACTTGACCTGTTGCAAAATCATGTGCAGGGCTCTGTTGTACCCATCTTTGATGCAGGCTGCGACAGACAGCGCTTGTGTCGATCTAATGGGCTCTTTGAAAATCGGGTCCAAGGTTTTAATGGTTTCGCAAGAATATAAATTTAAAGGAATAATTACAGCAACACTTAGGCTCAAATTACAGCAAGTATTCTCTGAATATTAATGTCCACACAAGCCATTAAAACATTTTTTTTAATACCCGCACTTTGCTTCCATATTTACAACAGTGTCAGTATCTACATATCTAATTTGCACAGTTTTCTCACAGTCCTTTGGTGCTGCTCCATCAGGATGTAGAGGGATGTATCTATGCTTCCACATTTGGCAAAACTCTGTATTTGTAAAGTGCAGCAAGACAGCACATTCAAATTATGAAAATATATTCATTGGATACCTAGGCCATCAATGTAAGATATGTTTTTGGGGTAGTCCCGTCCTACTGTATTTACCATTGTCGGTCACCTTTAAGACATGCTGCAGTAAGAGGCAACTTTTTCACCATCAGAACTATCAACACCATGTGACAGAGGTGTGAATAAAATTTACTTAAATACCTTCCATTGCCACAATGTTATGTTACAATATTTGAACATCCGCAGACTCCATCACATGGTTAAAAGACCTTTTATGCTTTCGGCTGACATTGTCCCTTTCCCCATACTTTTCCCAGGGCAAGGAGCTCTATTTGGAAACCATTGCAAGGTTAATGGAAGTCCACGGAACGGTGTACTATAAACCAGGGAAAGAACCCCAAATTCCCAGCTTCATCCGGAACCATGGCCTGCTTCCCCAGAGTGAGCTACTGCAACTTCTGGGCAAAGCCAAGGTGAGTGTGTTGTGCTCTTGGTGTGGAGTCACCACTGACTCCATTAATGGAATCCGCATTGTTCAAGTAAGGACCCCACCAGTTCAAATCTCAGAAAGAGAATCTCTGATGTCTGGATGTGTTTTGATTTGAAATGAAGACGACTTTTGAGCTGTGGTCATTTGCATAGATTGCTCAGAAACAGTGTCAGGGCACTGATTTATGTTGATTGAACTAATGGAATTCTGTTTGCATAATTTGAATGTCTGGGATTAGCGTGTGATTTTAAGCCAGATTTTTCTCTAGATTCACCAGAGCCTCCATTCATTATGTGTATAAATGTATAGAACAGAAAAATCCATTTTATTTATTTATTGACTGGGTAAATACACTGGCCAAAGAAACTTTTCAGGAGCGACACAGACCTAGGCAGGCATTGAAAAGGCTGGAAATAACAGAAACAGGGTTATAAACAAGCTGGGTAATGCATGTTCAAAAATAACTGGACATACAGAGAAAACAAAGAAAAAATAATTTAAATAAAGTACACAAAAACACAGGTTAACAATGTTTTGTAAGAATGCAGTACTAGTTCTCATATAGCATAGCGAGTTACAATCTATACTAATTGAGTATGTGTAAACCAGCAATATGTACCATATATATGCCATACGTACAGCATATCCAAGAGCTCCTGACATCACAGTAAAACCTTGGAGGCCCCTCCCCCGTAAATTAGTTATCTTCACAAATACATGTTCATCCCTGCTTTTGAAGTGGGGGCGTGTGGAAGACATGCTGGACATACAGTCCCTTATGACCTTTAATTGGTATGTTACTGTGCTTCACACATTTTGGTATGTTGCTATTGTTTATGCTTTTTGAGACAAATTTCAGCTAGTAGTTCATACATTTTCTCTGTTTCATTGCCCTTTATTCTTATGCTTTATGCACATTAACATGAAAGTGGAATCACTGCCCATTGGAGTTCATCTGCTTTGGCTGCTTGTCCATGCCTGACATAAAACTCTTCTCTGCATGTGACATCATAATCATTTCCTCAGCAACTGATTATGATGTCACAAGTGGAGTACTGTGATGTCAGATGTAGAAAAGCAGTCAGAACAGATGAAGTCTAAGGTACAGTGATCCTGTTTCAAAGTTAGCGTGCATAGTTCTAAACAGAAAGGAAATGCTAAATACAGAAAAGTATATAAAACCAAAGCTTAAATGCATCTAAACATTGGTTTATTCTTAGTGTCATCAGAGATGTCAGGGGGTATTTAAAAGTAGGAGGGTTTATTTGGACATTGGGGTAGGGGGATGCATACAAGGGAAAAATGGACAAATATTTTCTGGTTCTAATTTGATCTCCAACATGATTCTAAAATGTTGTTCTTTGCAAACTTCTATTTATACAAAGTTGCATATCAAACTTTTGCTGATTACATGCTAATTACTAATTTGCATGGCAAAAAGTATACCTGTTATGGAAGTTCTTTGTGGTTCTGAATATTAGAACCACTTAAGTTGTGTGTGTGTTTGGGGCGGAAATGGTACAGTACACTCCCAATAAAAAATGGACAAATTAGGAAATCACGGTAACTGTGTTTTTTTTTCCAGTTATTTATTGGTCTGGGATTTCCGTATGAAGGACCAGCTCCTCTGGAGGCTATTGCTCTTGGCTGCATCTTCTTACAGCCTCGGTTCAGGCCTGCACACAGTGCACTGAACACTGACTTCTACCGAGGGAAACCCACATCTAGAGAGGTAAGTTCCCCAACAGGTGTTATTCAGGGGTTGAGCTTATTTTTTTCTCTTCTTTTTGGGCATATTGTGGTGTAACCTGTAGGAAGAATAATCAGCTTTCCTCTAGATAGGACTACAACAATATGCTCTGTAAGGACTTGCCTTGTAGTCAACTTTGATGTCTGCAGTCTGTGCAGAATATGACAGTGAGGCTTCTGACTGGACCATATTACACTGGTGCTACACAGTATGCACTCTGTGCTGCCTACTTAGTAAGACGAGGACTGACCACAAAGTTGCTTTATTGATTCTAAAGCACAGAAAGATTTGGGCCACTAATCTCTTCAAGCTCCTAACCCTTTATTCCCCAGGCAGAACATTGCCATCCTTTAGACAGGGGCTGCCACAGCACTCCCCCCCCCCAACTTGTCTAAATTCTGTGGGGATCAGCCCCTACTCTTTGGAATGCCTTATTCCCTGCCATATTTATCTTTCTTCCTCCCTAAGAGTATTTAAGAGGAAAGCCATTCAATATTTATTGAATTAGGTATCCCCAGCCTCGTATAACCTTTTCGCCTTTCAGTATATATACAGTATAATGTATATTTATTTATTTATTTTTATAGTGGAAGAATTCAGAGCCTTTGGCACGTTATAATCCATGATTTTGCACTGTGTGCCCCTATGCTTTTCTGTCATATCCTGTATATTATCAGTGCTGTAAGGCTGGAAGTCGCCATACAAATCAACATTACCATGTCTACTACTGCTCAACTTTTTCAAATGCATTTTCCTGTTGAGCTTTGATTTATAACTTACAGATTGATGGAGCAATCCAAACCAATCTAGGGGCACCAATTTCATGGACATGAGACACTCTTATTCTGCAAAGAGTGTTTCATGTGCAGTTGCCCTGGAAATGAATATGTGTGGTGGGTCTTTGAAAAAGAGATTTTATTACTTTAAAACCATTTCCTCCCCATCAATAATATATAAGGTGGTCTCCCGACAGCCCTCTTACAATTTTAAGGGTGGTTTCACTTGCATACTCAAAGTGCCAGAACTTCTCATCTGAGGTGTGCAGTTCGCATCCATAGCAATGTGCTTGTGACCACTGTTACAGCCATTAAAGTGCCATTGGGGCCTGGCTCATCAATGCAGCAATAGTAATAATATAGTATGCTCCAACCTGGGTTTGGGAACAAACTTGCATCATCAAGGGCTGGCTGGGAGAAGACAACTGAGTGTCCCAGTGGATGCTGTCCTAATCTGGAGAGGATGAGTCACCATCCTCATTGCAATACTGCCGCCTAGGTGACCACAGGTGGCAGTGCAGCTCAGGGCACCATGGAAGGTACAGACACAGGTTGATGTTTGGAGCAGCAACATGTTCTAGGTGCATGCTGTCCTTGAACCTTCCATGTGTGCTTGCATCTGTGGGGACAGGGGAAAAACAAGAAAAAAAAAACACTGTCAAGACAGACAATGGACCCTGGTGAATCAAAGGGGATCAGCCCTGAAATCTCAACTGATCAGCCTGACTGAAAGCAAAACAGTTAGAGGGGAACCACCCCTCTTCTGCGTCTGAGGAGATAGCCTCTGCAGGATGGAGGTAGGCAGTTGATGGGGACTGGAGTTCTGCGAAGCGAGGGTGCTTGCAGGATCAAAGAACGAGGTCAAGGCAGTGACATAGGAGGGGGCATAAACAGAGAATTTTAAAAAAGTGCCATCAGAGGACGTATTGCTACATATCAATATTTCTAACAAGCCTTATCTCTTACTGGTGATAAATGTCTGATTCAAAAATCCTGTATCACAATTTATAACATATAGAGCCAGTGTTTATCAACCATTTATTTATTTATTTATTTAGCTTTTGTTGACTGGGTAAGTGCACTAGACAAATCCTGCCTATTTTCAGGCATGACCCGGGGGAGGGGGATACAGATGAATGCCAACTGACCTTGAACCAGATTAAGCTGTTGGTGGTATTTTTAGTCACAGATGTATGCAGGAGAAAATGACAGAAATGTTGCAGGTGATATCTTCTATTGAAAAACACAGGAGGAAGCACTCCAACCAGAAGGAGCGCAAACCACGAACTTGGTTTAATCACAAAAAGTCCAGCAGAAAATAAGAACTGCTTAAATGAAAAAACTAAATGAAGTCAGCTGAATGAAAACCACTGAAAAGCTTGTCACCTTGAAATGATGCCTTTTTCTCAGGGTGCACCCCTGATAAAGAGACACCATTTCAGAGTGACAGGGTGTTCTGTGGTTCCCATTCAGCTGACCTGATTTAGCTTCATTTAAGCAGTTCTTGTTTTGTGCTGGACATTTTCTGATTAAACCAGCCTGGTGGTTTACAGTCTTGGTTGGCGGGCTTCTTCCATGGTTTTCCTATGGGGATTTAGCACCCAGGTAACCAGTAGCACACTGCCCTTGTGCTCTGCTGATTCCTTTTTTGGACTGACAAATGCTTTTTTTAACCAACTTTGTTTTTCCTCAACTTGTTGGGCTTATCTGAGTCCTGGTGCAGACTCCCAACTCCCTGTTCAAGTCTCCACTCACAAGCACAGACCCAGTCATGTTGCTTCTCCTGACTCACCAGCCACCCCTCCCTCCCCAGGGTGGTGTCCCCAATTCCAGCCATCCCTTGTGGCATTCTCTGGAGCTATTATGATTGCTACTAGAACAGCTGTGGAGGGCTGCCTTTCACCTGCCCATCGCATGTGGGCAGGGCCAACAACACATCATATTGCTAACAAATGGCTCATTTTTTGTCCTCCATTTCCCCATATGCCACCCCTTAGTTAGCATGTGTGTTTACGATGGCCCTTGGCAGGTGCCAGATGATACATGGTCACCTACATTTCTAGTGGCACCACCACCACACCTCCTCTGGGTGCCACTCCAAGAGCGAACATTGTTGCCATCCACAGCTGGAGGAGAGCATCTTCATGGATGCCCTGAGCCCATCTTGTTGGCCTTCTATTCAGGCATTCGAGGCTCGGTGCCCAGACCTGGGTTACCAGTATGTCAGCATGGCCCCCACTGATTAGCACCATGTAGCCAGCAGACAAATGTTTTTGACATAAGCTTTTGAGAATGATACTGTACTCTCTTCATCAGGTCAGGCAACAGATTTCTATATCAGTGCATTACCTGTAAAGAGATGGATGGGTGGGATGCACAATTGCAGTTGGTGTTGACACAATACTGGGGTGCAAAAGGCTCACCATTGCAGCACCATACAAATATGCCTTGCACAAAAGAAAACCTTAGTCACCAGGGGGTTGGAGCCTCTGCAGGGACTAAGTTGTAAAGCAAATCGTGGTCTCAAGATGTTTGTGGTCCTCATATCTGATTTACCATCATCATGGAGGTCTAGACAAGGCATTGTGCCAGTTTGCATGGAGCCCCATAATAAATGGTGCGACCACCAAAGTCTTCCCCAACCTGCCCAGCACTTACTTTTAGGGCTTCCGTGAATCATGGAGAGTTTAAATTTTTGCTGCTTTCCGTGGCTATCCCTAGTTTTCCAGTAGTCCACCATCCTAACTAGAGCCAATTAATAGCTCTTGGCGACCAGTTTATCCACCCCCTAGCCCTGTAACCTGCGCTGTACTTTTTGTTGGGTCCCTTGTCATTTTCTGTCCATTTCATTCCATCAGTTTTCACATAGAACTGCTTTTCACAGTTCTACTTGGCTCACTGGCTGCCGCTGGGTATGAGGTGGCTGGCATGCATGTCCGCATAGGACAACTCATCATTTGCATTCTGGCCCCCACCCCTTTCCCTGTACAGTCGCAATACCCTGCAACCGTGCAGGGAAAGACTTGGGACACCATTGTGGATAGTACAGTGGGTTCAAGTTAAACAGTGGTGCAAAGTCATCATTCTGACCACTATGCACCATTAAACTGTGTTTGAGTATCAAGCCCCAGTTCCTTGGGAGTAAAAAGCTGTGCTGTGGATAGCACCGTGGGAAGTTGAACAGTGATGCAAAGTAATCATTCTGACCGCTGTGTACCAGTAAACTGCTTTTGTGTATGAGGTACTCATTCCTTAGGAGTAAAAAAAAAAAAAAAACAGGAAGAATCATATGAAACTTACTCCTGGTCTGTCAAATGTTTGGGCTCTAGAGTAGACAGAAGTTATCCAATGCAGCTATCCTGACTAAAGCGGCTTAAATAATGTGTTGATCACTTTGGATATAATGGATTTTTATAAATATTTGAATGGAATGGATCACATTTTATCTGTTCTGATTCCCATGCCACTGGTATACTGTAGAGAACTACCGTGTACTATGGAATTATTAAACTCCAGTTCAGCTGTAGCAAAAGTAAATCATATCAGCTTCAACACTGATGAGCTGGGTTCAGAACCTTAGCCTGGTGCATACAAGAGCTGGCGGGGGGATAGATCATCCCAAAGGACACTGTCCTCCTTCTCTCAGGAAGGTTGGCTGCCTGCTCTGCTTTGTTGCCACCTCCTGGGTGCCCATGGCTGGTGCAAGCTGGAGCTATGTTCTGATGAGAGGGGTTTGGTGGGCTCCAGCCTATGCTCTGCATATGTGTGTCCTGGAGTCCTAGCTAGTCCTCGGGGTGTAGGGACGTCTGTCACCTGGCTTCTGATTGACCCCGTTTACTACTACCCTTTTTTTTCTTTCCTCAGCCAACTCCCGATCCACCTGCTGAGCCCTTACTCGATCCCAAGGTTTATCAGCTTTTTTAACAGACTCCTGTGTGGCATGGAATTCAAGGTTTTGCTGAAGTCTAGCTATACTGCATCTAGCTCTGTCCCTTGCCCACTGCTGTCATCACCCAGTGAAAGAACACTAACAGGTTGGTGTGGCTCAATGTACGTGCCATGAACCCATGCTGTTTGGTGTCCTGCAACCCACTGGTCTCCTCGTATTCCACTACCTTCTCCCTGACCACCATTTCTAGGAGTTTGCCCACAACTCAGGCAAAACTAACTGGCCTGTATTACCCTGGTCCTCCCTGTCTCTTTGTGCAGTGATACCACATCAGCAGATCTCCAGGCCTCAGGGACTTCTTCCATCTCCAGGGAGCATCTGAATAGATCCACCAGTGGATCTGCCAACTCAGTACCAACTCCTTCAGCACTCTGGAGTGTAGACCATTAGGACCAGAAGCATTTTTTACTCTAAGGAGTTCAAAAGTTTTGCAGACCTCACTTGACTCACTCTGTCCATATTCCCAGTCCCCTTCTGTCACATTCACCTTTGCTATCTGGCAGCAGTCCCATCTTCCACTGTAAATACCAAGCAGAAGAAGTTATTTATTACCATGGCATGTTGCCCTTCATCCTTGAATACCCTCTCCCTTTCCTTCTGCCTTATTGCCCCCTTTGCTGTCCTCTTTTCCCTGATAAACTGCACCTGAAGAATTCCTTGTCCCCCTCTTTTACCATTTCTGCTAAGTGTAACTCTGCTTCTGCTTTACCCTTCCACATTATTCCCTTTGCTTCCCTTGGTTTCCTCTGCTACTCCTCCCACTGTTCCTCCTGCTGCATACACTTGTACCTCCTGAAGGCCTTTCTCTTGGACCTCAGCACCTCCTCCACCTCCCTAGAAAATTAAGTTTGTTTTCTTGTGCTTTTTATGTAACAGCCCCTTACTTACCACTTGGCTGTTCTTGGGCCCATGGAGTCCACACTGTACATGCCTCTGAGGAGGCTGGCCTGGAGTCTCTATTAGGTGTGCTACACTGGAGTAGAATGGTGTGGGTGCCTCCTCCTGGGAAGTGATATGGAGTACCTAGTGGATAAAACACAAGGTTATCACCCCAAGGATCAATACAATATTTGCCCGTATACAGTATCCTTTTCCTGCAACATTCATTTCGCCACAAAACCATAAACACCAAGACACCAAATATAAAATTATTTAATTGTGGATTTATTATCAGGAAAGGGAGTAAACAGCATATCAACAACTTTTGAAGCAGTTGTACCCACACAGTCCCACTACCCTACTCGTGGGTGCACCTGGCTTTCCCCGGGGCCCTAAAGATTATAACTGTCCATTTGCAGTGGGTACCTCACGGGGTTGCTGGTGGCCAGCCAGTGATGCAGAGTTGGTGCACTTAAAACACTGGGATACAATAGCAACAATAGCCTTTAAACTTGGACTGAAGAACTTTGCAACAGGGGCCCTCATATAATCACAGCACAATAAACAAATTATTTTTAATTCTTCCACCTGGGCGTATGCTGAAGATTGCAAAGTCCTGCCCAGGACTTCACTCCCCTTCACCACCTATCTAGCTAGCTTGGTAAAATGCAGAAAGGGTCCTCAGAGCTGCAACTCAGAGGCACTTATAGTCTGGATCTTCAGGTGGTGACAGAAACTTCAGTTCAATGATACCGTTTTAGTTTCAGCTGTAGTTGGTGGGGTCCCACAGCAGCAGGATGCAGATATGCAGCAGCTGGACTTCACCTGTCAGGCCTTTGCTCACTTCACCCATGGGGCCTTTGGGGTATTCTCCTGACAGGCCTCTCAACGTCTTCCCCTCCAGTGATCTCTCATTGGTCCTAGGGTCAGGGCTGGCTGGGAGTCCCCTGGACTTTCAACTGGCACACAGCTTTCCTGGAGCAAACTTGTAGCTGGCTCTGGCACAGTCTCGAGCCCCAAATATGCAACTTCTCTCAAACTAGAAGCAGTTTAAGCAGTCCCAAATACTTATCCCTCTGAGGGGAACACAGGTTACACAATCTCCGTGAACTTCAAGCAGAAATTATAGACTCACAAAAACTGGTTCAAATCTCACTCAGGGAAACCAGTAAGCAGCTCAGTTTTCTTCCCTGCTCACCCAAGAAAATTCCAGGCGCTCTGTCTCTCACTTGAATTCCAGAGCAATCACTGCGGTAGGCTCACCAAACTGGCCTAGCGCTGAGTAGACCAGCAGTTTCTCCCTCTTGATTCTCTGGGGAATCTCCCTTTGTTGGGTTTTGCATGACTTTTATAGATTCCCCAAACTCCAAGTTCATTGGCTGACTCTTTTCCTGTGCTTGCACTGGTGCCGTATTACCTCTCCCAGAGGCCCCTGCTGCTGTGCCAACATTGGGCGCCACTATTATTGTTTGTATTATACTGCATGCCCATTGCAGCTTATAACTTTATTAGTAGGCCCATTCAGAGGCTAATAACAATATGTCCTGGCTCTGCTTGCCAAGTGGGGGCCAGGAACACCTTTATTTTGTTTGAGGGGGACTCCGCTTGCCAGTTGGGGCTCCCGGAACCAGAGGTACCTGTTTCATGCCTTTTACTGTGCTGCCCAGAAACGGAGCCCTGGTTCCTTTAAGATTCAAGGTTACACATGTGTAGTCGGTACATGGCGGCCATCTTTATTGTTTACTTCCTCCAGTCCATCTCCCGAGGCTGCCCCCCCCCCGACCGGCAGAACATCCCCCCAGCTCCCAGAGGTGCAAAACATCCTTTGGACCTCATCCCCCCCCCCCTTGCCATGGGGCCGAGGACCAGAAATCTCCACTGGCAGCTGCCACAAAGATCGGGTGTGAACATTGGCCCGAATCCTTCCTAGAGCCACTGGCAGAGGACACCACAGGTATATAGCTCCATAAAGTAAGCCCCAAACTAAGGTGGGGCTTATGTTTCTGAAACTTTCAGTATGTGAGACTCCTGTACCTCATATGTGGCCACTTTACTATTTCCCATTGAGCTTCAACCCCTACTGTCCCCTCTCATTCTCTGTCGGTTGTCCTTGATCAGTGTTCCCATACCCTCAAAATCCTCCTGTCTAAGGTCCAGTCTTTGTGGCATCCATGCTACTCTGCTCCATTTTCCCTGTCATAATGAAGTATTCTGCTTATGTAGCTAACTAAAACTGTATATTTAGACTGTCTAAAAGCCAATGAAGCTTGAAAAAATATGCAAGGATACTGGTTATTTTAGGTCAACCATCTTAACCTAAAAAAAAGGGATGAGGGCCTAAGAGTTTGCTCTCGACTGTGCTGACATTGAGGGTCTAAAAAGAAATAAAATATGTATCATAGTAATGTGTCAGCAGAAAAGGACCATACTGGTCCATCTAGTCTGCCCATTTCCACCCGCCCTACTTGTCTCCACTTCCCAGGGATATTTTCATCTGTTCACTAGCCAACCCCTTGTGTCTGTCCCACACCTTCTTGAATTCCCCCACTGTTTCTGCACATACCATCTCATTAGGTAATCTGTTCGAGGGTTCCACCACCCTCTCACAGAAACAACATATTCTTGCATTGCTCTTAAATCGTTCTCCTTCAAATCTTAAATTATGATCCCTTGTTTTAACTCCTACTTTCCTTTTGAATAATCTACCTTCATTCACTTTATTTATTCCCTTCATATACTGAAAAGTCTCTGTCATATCACCTCTATCTCTTCTAACCTCCAGCGGGTATAAATTTAATTCTTTCCATCTAGTCTCTTACGGCTTCTCTTGCTTCCCTTCACTGAACCCTCTCCAGCCCATCTATATCCTTTCTTAAATGAGGCCTCCAGAACACACCCCATACTCCAGGTGCAGTCTGATCATGGTGTTATATAAAGCCATCAACACCTCCCTCTTCTTACTTGTTATACCCCTTCCTATGCACACCATCATTCTATTAGCTTTACCTACTGTTTTACTATATTGGTCTCCCACCTTAAGGTTGTTTGAAATTACAATCCACCAGTCCCTTTCCTGTTCTATTTGCTTTATCAATTCTCCCCCAGTGAGTACTCAGCCAGTGGATTTTTACACCCTACATGCATCACTGCACAATTCTTAGCATTGAACTTCAGCTGCCAAATGTCCAACCACTTCTCTAAGGTGCTCAGAGCTCTCCTTATGGCCTCAACCCCTCCTGCTATGTCAACCCCATTATATAACTTTGCATCATCTGCAAAAAGACACACTTTCCATTCAAGTCCCACTGATATATCACTGATATATATATATGTTAAAAGGATTGGTCCCAGTACTAACCTCTGAGAAACACATACGTCACCCTCATTATCCTTGAATGTATGCCATTTACCACCACCCTCTGACTTCTGTCCTTCAGCCAGTTTTCCACCCATCTAGTTATTTTCTGTCCCACCCCAAGCTCTCTGTCTTATTTACTAGCCTACAGTGAGGAACAGAGTCAAAGGCCTTACTGAAGTCTAGGTAGGCCACATCAACTACCCGCGTTGATCAATAACTTTTATTACCCCATCAAAAAATTTGATCAGATTTGTTTGGCAAGATCACCCACTAGTGAAGCCATGTTGCTTTTCATCTAATAGTTTATTGTCCATTAAGTATTTTACCACTTTTTCCTTTATTAACACCTCCATCACCTTACCCCCTACTGATGTGAGGCTGGCAAGGCAATAAAGCCCTCCTTATAAAATGATACTGCATTTGCCATCCTCCAGTCACTTGGCACCCCCCCCCATATCAGGGATAAATTAAACAACTTTGTCAGATGTGATGCCAGCTCATCCCTCAACTATCTAAGAACTCTTGTATACAAACTATCCAGCTTCATTGCCTTATCTACCTTTAATTTTCTAAGTTCTTTCTTTATTCTGTCCTCACTTAATGGACTTTGATCCATCCCACGTTTTTCTCCTCCCTTCCTCTTTAACTCAGTTCCCTTCCCTTCCTCCTCCACTGTGAAAACGGAGCAAAAATAAATATTTAGAACCTCCACTTTCTGTAAGTCACTCTCAGCATTTATACCCTCTCCCCACTCAAATTCACAATCCCTGTCTGGTTCTCTTCTTCTCCCCATATCTAAACAAGCATTTGTCAATGCCAAATGTTGTCTTGGTGGCATTGGCATTGGTTATGAGGCGTTAGAGATGCATAATAGGAATGGCAGTGAAGTATTGAACTGGCGTAACCCTACCTTAACCTGCAGAGACGGCCGGCACTGGGGTGGGCCTTTGGTTTGTTGGCCATAACGTTCATGCCATTTCACCTTACATTACCCTACAGACACCGACAAGTGTTGCAGTGTGCCTTGGAGTCTTTGGTCCTTACGCTCACCCCATTCCATAAGGAAATACGCTGAGGTGGGTGCAGTATAGGAGAATGGGGTGAACTTTGGGGCTGAAGAGTCCAAGGCACACCTCGATACGTGTCACTGGCTGCAGGGTGGGGGTGGAATGGCATGAGCATTACAGCCAACAATCCCAAGTCACACTCCTTACGCCTGTCAGTCTCTACAGGGTGGGGCGTTACAGTTAGAAACCCTAACGCCCAAGGGGTGTGTTGGTATTTTCACTCCAGATTTTCAACATGGCTTTTTGACCCCAACTCATGAACAGTGGCATTATCAGTTCATTTGCCGAAAGGTGATTTTGCACAATGACTGCGCCATTTGGGACCACAGGTACAAAAACACATTTCGGGCAGGATGTAAAAAATGGCAGCTGTACTGTTCATGAGGAGGTATAAAGAAATGGCAATGGTGAAAACCTGGAGTGAAAATAAAAATTGGTGAAGTTACGAGCATACGTAGAAACTGGGCAAAGCATGCCCATAATGCAATTATTTGGGGAATTTTTTTTAACCAAATTTTCAAAGTAGGCATTTTGGGACCTCCACTCATGAACAGTGGCACTGTGATTTTGTTAATCTGTCCTGAAAGTTGATTTCCGACAGCGACCATGTCATCGTGCACCAGATGTGCGAAAACACATTTCAGGTAGGATGTGAAAAAATGAGGTATGAAAATGGCAATGTTGAAAATCTGGAGTGAAAATATGAAAAATAGTCAAAGTTCACGAGCATGCATTGCTGGTTTCCACACAGATAATAGCTAGAAACTGCACAATGCAAGATTGTAACAGTCATTTAGGATTGTTCACTAAATTTGCAGTAATAAGCTTTTTGAACCCCAACTCATGAACAGTGGCACTGTCATTTCATTAATCGGTCCCAAAAGGTGATTCTGTGCAGTAACCACAAAATCACCTTTTGAGACTGAATAACAACATGACAGTGCATGTGTTCATGGGGGCCAAAAACCCCATGTTGAAAATTTGGAGCCAAAATTCAAAATAATGGCTGAGATATCCACCTGAGTTGACCCCCCTTTCCACTGATGCCATTATACAGCTTACCGGCATTTCTTCATTTTGCAGTTTGGCTTTAAAGAGTCCAGGCGTGTTCCTGCTCCACCGGAAAATTGCAGCGTCGGACCTTCGGAGGTAGGTATGGGGTTAGAGGGGTGTGGGGAGGTGGGGTGCACAGCGGGTAGGTGCAGGTTGGGGTAGGGGCGCTGCTTACAATGATGGACCAGTTTCTCTTTTTCAGGTACCAAAAAAAAAAAAAAAACACATTGTGGGACAGTTTTCTTTCTTTACAGGTGAAATAAAACAAATATTGGGCACACTGGGGTGGGCTCCCTGTGTGCCACACAGTGGGGTTGGGGGGAAACATGCTGACATGGTTGGCTTTGTGTGAGCGGCAGTATACTGGGGTGGGCTCCCAATTGTGCCACACAATGTGTGGGTGGGGGGGCATGTCGACACAGGGATTGCACCCCTGATGTTGGCTTTGTTTGAGGATTGTGTGGCAGTGGCAGGAGCTGCCACCATGTTTATTGAAATGTTTCACCAGGAAAGGCACGTATGGGAGGCTTGTCATCTCTGCTGCTGCATGACGAGCTTGTCTCTGATTGCAGTGGCAGATTTCTTTCAAGTTGGTGGCCCTTTATATAATTCTTGCATCAGTGCTAGCATGCTGGCTAATTGGGGAATGAGGGACGCACCTACTAAAGCATGCCCTGCTTTCACCAACACTGACATACCTCTCACCGTGCTACTACTACTGCAAGATGTTTGCGCACGTGCAAGACAGCATAAAAAAGTTGTATCCCCTCTTTTGGCATGTTTAGCCATTCTCTCCTATGTTTCTGCTTTTACTCTCCTAATTAATTTCCCTGCCTGTCTCAGTTTCTCCTTATAATTAACTCTGTCTATCTCACTCTAAGTTTTCTTATATTTTCTGAATGCTATCCTTCTGTCCCTTAATGCCCCAACAACATCCTTATTAAACCAAAGAGGCCTCCTTTTTGGTTTTTTCCTATCCTCTGCATACATAGTCTGTGGTATTTAGTACCACCCCCTTGGTACATCTCCACAATTCCTCTACATCCTCTATCTATGAAAAATATCTATCCTCTATGAAAGGCAGGAGAATTCAACTGACAAGGCTATTCAGCTGTGGTTTTCAAAGAAGAGGGTCAACTACATTCCTATCTCAAGCTCTGTCTTATGGGAGGGTGTAAAGCAGATGGTGCAGCAGATTCATGACAGTACCCATAATTTTAAATCATCTACTGGCTACAGTTTCAGAAGAGGCATTGAAACTCACATGTGGAGCTATTGTCGGAGAGCAACGTTCAAGTGATGATGCTTAAAACTCAGATAACAATGATCGGCTTCATATTAACTGTAGATAAGTTCAACTTTGCTTCATTTTTTAACTAATACAGTATGTTATGTGTGATAGAGGTCGTATTATTTACACCTAAATAACATCTGTAGACTGAACAAATCTGACACTGTAACAGTCAGGCTAAACCCCGTTCTGTTCATTATTGCAAGGGAGCACTGTACAAACAACCTACTTCTAGGTGCCCAAACCCTGTCAAGTGGCACTATCTATTGCAATATGCTTCCCAGAATATTTTAATGATTGAGTTACTAAAGAGGAGATGTGATATGGAAGTTAAACTTGTGTCTCTTTTCAGGTCACTTCCCAGCATCCATATAGGAACATCACATTGGCAAACCTTATGTATGGACAGTGGACATCAGCAACATCACAGAATAACAGAGGCAGTCAGGGCGATTTTACAAACTGAAGTATGTCTCTACCGATCACGTAAACCACTTGCTCAAACAAATGAACTTCAAAAGAAACCAAGTAATAATGAACTAGCATATTCTCGAGCAGGATTTTACACAGTTAAAAATCCTGCTTGTGAAACTGATGTACACCAGTGGAGATAAAAATGGCAAGGGATATCTGTTAATGATGCATCTAACCTCATATCTATATACTGTTGTTTTTATGTCCCTCATCACCCCTTCCATGAATTCCCTTTCTGCCTTCTCCTGTCATTTTTAGGGCCATGGACTGAGCCTACAGTCCTATTGGGATCAGATTGTAGCTCTAAAATGGCTGATCGTGGAACTACCTTTTTGGACTTTTGAAAGTATTCCTCCACAGCTGCAAAATAGTGAACGCCCCCTCTGATTTTTGCTATTTGCTGCTCTATGTTAAAGGCATCTGAAGGGATGGGGATGCTACTGTATTGTACCTCAGAACGTCTAAGGATATTAACAAAAAAAAACTTTTTAAACTGCTGTTTCTATCATCTGTCCAGCTCAGCCTAATAGATTTATTCTGTTTCTTTCAACAACCTAGGGGTTAACTCATTATATGTTGTTTTGGAATTTACTGAAACTCTGAAAGTCTGACTGCAGTGTCAGATTACAGACAGTGCAGCTGCGTTAGCTATCTCATTCCTATGGGCACGACAGGTTGCATGCTCACACACTCATACACACACACACACAGAGCAGCATGTACTCTGACTAAATAAATTCAAGAGAAGTGAATTAGCCTCATGCCAGTTTTTGATGATTGGGACTAAACAGCACTATATGGCACCAACAAGAAAATAACTTTGGTCATTTGGTAGCACTTCACAGCCCTATTGGCTCTGGCTAGAGCTTGTTATTCATGTTCCCTCTCTCTTCAGACTGATGATCAGCAGCTTAGGGGTGAGGTGACCAGGAGTGATTGGGCTCAGTCCAGTTAAGTAGCCTAGAAATGTGACATGAAGGCTGAGAGGGACATGATTCCAGTGTTTTGAATACTAAAGGGATAGCCTGGACTCTGCACAGATGTGTGAGATGGAGAGTGCTACTACAATTACAGGATGTGCATTCAGTCTGAGGTGGGGTAAAGGGAACTATTAGAATGCATTACATCAGGCAGAGGTTGGTTAACATGTGGCATAACCTACCTGCTGCGGGTGGGAAGCTGACATTGTTAGGTTTTTAAAGCACAGGATTAGACAGAATTCTGAGGTAGAATGGCATTGTGGGTAGCAAGGAGTAGCATTCCAGCTGATAACCTTGGATATGTGTGTGTACTCCAATTGAGGTATGTCACTACCTTGTGGCAGGGGGAGCAGACAGAAGAGACTCAGTCCCTTCCATCACCAGACTACATTTTATGTTACTGTGTTAGATTGTCAGGGAATAGGTAGCAAGAACAGCCAATGAACAAAGGTGGTCATCTGCTCAGGTTTCCTGGACCATTTAGATTCACATTTGGTCCCTGTTCTGGATCAAGTCAGCACAAGACTGTTAACTGACTTGGTATTCAGCTTTAATTTCTTTGTAAGCTGGAAACGTCTGAGTCATCTTCAGTTAACAAGAATCTCAAAGGAGAGTGTCTAAAGCTGCCTACTGCATAACTACTGCATAACTGTTGAATCCTTCAGACAGGCTCACAAGGATACTACAACACTGATCCTTCATACTGAATCACTGCTTCATTAGTATGCAGTCAATCAGTGAACTCTGATTCAGTCCACTACCATCTGTCCTGGTAGACCTCTCATCATCCTCTACATGGCTCAGAAGCTGACAGAGCAGGTGCTCTGGAAAGGGGGACAGCCAAGCTTCTGGGATCAATTTCAGCTAATGCCTGCCCCATCATAGATTAGGTTATGGAGATGGAGGGGCAGTGTAAATGGATGTCTGGTGAGGGAAGGGGCTGACAGGACACCAATACTAAATATGCCCACTAGGCATTTGATGGCCAACCATATGCCCTTCCTCCCACCATGAATCAGGAGGGGGGTGGTGGTGAAGCCATTAAATGGGCCTTACTCCTGTTTACTGTTGGATGGGGGTGAGGGCTTAGGGACGTGAGTGAGTTTGAAAAGGCAGCAGAAATAAGTAACTGGCAGGATGTCAGGTACAATTTTTGTATTTACTCAATTACTCTTCAAAGTTGCTGGCCTCTCACTTCTCTACTTTGGCCAGCAGGCCTCACTGCATACTCGTCAGTTCCTATCAGTGGCAGATGCAGACCCCAAGGGGAAAGCCCTTCACAGCAGACTTTGGAGAGGATAGATGATGATCTCTTCAAGTTATTCATTAGTTTATGCTGCTTGTATGCCAAAAGGAAACCAGGGAGTGTTTCAAGTGCCAGTGATGTGGGAACTGCATCAAATATCATAAAAAAACTACACGCAGCTGGTGTTTATGCGTCTTTTAAAGCAATCCTCACACACAGCATGAGCAGCCATGCAGACCCAGCTTAGGTAGGAGGTAGGATATTGTGTTGTCACTTACATTGTCTAATGCTGCCCCTTAGCCACCACTGGAGGTGCTAGTGCAGCAAAGTCACTTGCAACTGTCCTCATGGAGCCCTCTGCAGTATGCCTACGGCTTCAGAGTAGGGAGTTAGGTTCATTGGTGCCAATCCAGCTCTCTGGCATGGGAGCATGATGGTATCCAGGCACCACCGAATTGGGATGCCAGATATTATTAAATAAGGTTAGGGCAGATCAATGAGGGGACTGAGGATGGAGTGGAGTCTGAGGTGGTGTAGGTTGGCTGTGGGACTAGCCCTAGGCAACTGGGGTGAGTTACAAACTGTTTTTCATCAGAGTTACTGTAAAACAGAGTTTGGGCTGAATAGCAAACACAAATAATGAATAATGAATATTGTTGTATCCCAAATGCGAATACTTGGTAAATATTCACACTGACTCACTGCTGCACTAGTTTAGTGGTCTTCACACTGGCCCACGCTTTGTTAGTATGACTAGCTTCTGCAAGGACTTGCTTCTGTACTGCTACAGTGATCCACAATACCAATCCAGTGCTGTTTTAGCTTAGTGATCCCCTGCAAGGAGAACTGTCTGAAGTCCATTTTGGGCTGTGCAGCTATAGTCTGCATAGCTCAGATGATTCCCTGTTCTTCTCCAGGTGACTGACCCAAAACCACTATAAACTCAGCAATTTGCAGAGCAAAGTCTTTGTTTGCCCACATATGGACAAAATGCAATACAGTTACATAAATAAAAAACACAAGGGCTGGGATGTTCAAATTGCATTTGCATTCGTAAAGAGGTTAGCAACTGCCAACACCACTTTGCAGCCCTAAAGCAGGAAGGACCACAAAATACCATATTTGGATGGTATGGTTTGCGAGTTGCTAACCCATTTGCAGCCAGCCCGAACACATGCCCATGTGCCTATGCAAAACAGCTGACAGAGCCTAGCGTATAGGCACACCAGCATGCTGAAAGGTTTGGAGAGGCAGTAAGTAGCCGTTAGTGTTGTGCTATTTACTGCCTCCCAAAGCCAGGTCTTATGAGCTGTGTACCTGAACCATGCCCCCCAAACACTCCAAGAATCTTAGAAACATTTTCCCTGGAGTTAAGTGGTCCCCCACCCCCTGATCTCCCCACTAGTAGTAGTTGATAACTGCTCTAGCGACTAGTGGTCCCCTGCCCCGATCTCCCACTGAGCTTTAGAAACATTTTCTTTGGATGTTAGTGGTCCCCACCCCTTGATCCTCCCAGGAGCTTTAGAAACACTTGCCCTGGTAACTAGTGCCCCCCAATCTCCCACTAAGCTTTAAAAACATTTTCCCTGGTGTTCAGTGGTCCCCCTTCCCCCAATCTCCTCGCTGGTAGTAGTGCACCAACAAACTGCTGGCTAGTGGTCCCCACCAGGCATATTAGAATCCCCCCATCCTGCCCACCCACTCAGTTTTGCCACTTCTACCAGCTCCCCCTACTTACAGAATCTGCACCTCCTGGTAACTGCAAGAAAGGCTATGGTCAAGGCTAAGGACTGGGTGCTGGAAAACTGTATACTGGCACAACAAGAAACACCAGCACTCCAGTATATCAGTGATAATAATTTTTAATGTGCAGGATCCTCACAATAAACAAGACTGTGAACGAACTGATAAAAATCAAATGCAGAACTTGGTCAAACCACAACCCGACCAGCCCCATCGCTTTGAGGTGCTAAATCTCTTCCTCAGGGGGCATGGCTACCATTTTAATTCCACATACTTAAGTACCATTGCCAACATGTGCAAAAGTTTGCTAAATAATGATTGAATTAATCAGTGAATACAGGAATAACTGCCAACCCCACACATTTTTTCTAATCAAAATCCAAATATCAGAAGCATCACTTCAAACGGCGTGGTGATCTAACACATCCCATTTTGGGAGGCACCTTCTGAATGCTGAGGATGTGGGGAGCCACACATTCTGATACATGGGTATAGAGCAGGTGTCGTTGAGACCCAGAGGGGGAGATAGGATTCTCTTGTTAGCTCAAAGGGAATCAGTGTGGATATTTAAACTTAAAAAACTGAAACTGCATATGGACTGGGAACTTTTTTTGTAAATTTATTGGAAATATGAAATGAACAAAGAAGAGTTGGCCCTTTAAGGCATCTTTCACACTGTGATACTTTAATTTGATTTTAGAATATAACATATGAATTGATGCTTTTAATATTTGGATTTTGATTTCCAAAACAATGTGTGGGACACTGTTGTGTTTAATTTAGGCACTCCAAATAACCCAGTGTGAAAGGCATATAGTTCACAGGGAATTTTCCAGTCTGTGTGGTATATAAATGCATCTACAGTTTGAGCCTCCAGTCAAGTAAATTAATTTTGTTTATTTTCTATTGTCTATTTGTACTCACAAAACTGGAAGTTTAGACAGTCATTACGAAAAAATATTTAAAAAAGTGTATGTGATTAAATGAAAGTAATAGTCTGTAATTAGATATGAAGTGAGAATAAATGGAATAAGAATTATTTTTAATATTTTTCACATTTGTACTTTAAGTAGTTGGCTGTGACTCTGCCTATTTGTCCTAGCATTTCATGAATTAAGTGATGGCAAGTGGATACTTATCCAATAATTAATTAAAGGGACCAATGGGCAGATTAACAGCTTAACGATTATTCCTGTTATTCACTGATTAATTTAATCATTATTTAGAAAACTTTTGCACATGTTGGGAATAGTACTTAAGTACATGGAATTAATTAAGATAGCCACGCACTCTGAAGAAGAGATGTAGCACCTCAGAGTGCAGGGGCTTGTCAGGTTATGGTTCGACCAAGTTCTGCATTTGATCTTTATTTTATTTATTTTATTTATTTATCAAAATCTTGGATAAACACCTTTGAGCAAAACTCTTTTGCAAAGGTTCCATGTCATAGTTGATTGAAACAAAGGTCATGGGAGTACAAAAAAAATGACAGAATAGGTAAACAGGTGCATGACTAAAAACTGGCATTGTACAATGGATGCCAGGGTACACATAAACACATAGAAGGCTAGAGCAGACACAGAAGGAGGAAGGTCTGGAGAGAACAAGGATGGCAGCCAGGAGGCCTTGCCAGGAGGTAGGAGGAGAGAAAGGCAGGTGGAAGGGTGGAGGAGAGTGGGGAGAGTGAGGAGAAAGGAAGAAGATGCTGGGCAGTGATGGGCCTTGTCAGAGGAAGAAGTTGCAAGAGGGAGGTGTTAAGGGATGGTGGGTGGAGAAGGGGAGCCGAGGTTGGGGGAGAAGACGAGCAGAAAAATGGTGGGAAGGGGGTAGAGGGATAGGGGAATGGTGTGAAGTGCTGAAAGAGGTGGGGCAAGGGAGAGTGCATTAAATGAAGGGGTGGCTAATGATTGAGGAGTCTAGCTGGGAAACACATTATTTAGTAGTAGCAATCACATTTGTTGTGTGAGGTGAGGTGGGACTGGGGTTTGTGTTTAAACAGGCCGAGTTTACAGATAGAGGAGAGATCCATAGGGAGGGAATTTACCTAGAGGGGGCATGGCAAGCAAAAGATCGTTGTCCGTGAGATGTACGGCAGTGTGGAACATTGAAGATCTAACTTACAGAACCCCTTGTCTGCTGGGGAGTGAGGACTGGCAAAAGTGCTTTGTACCCCAGGAGGTGTGAGGCATAGACTGATCCTCTTAACTAGTAGGCAAGATTGGTACTTGATCCTCTCTTTGAGCTGGAATCAGTTTGTCTTGGCATACAGTTCACAAGTGTGTGTGTGAGCCGAGCATCACTTGTGAGGAGCCTACATGCCTTGTTCAGGAGGGTGGAGATATGCTAGAGAGCTGTTTCAGTGGCAGAGCCATAGAGCAAGCCCATAATCAATTATAGTTAGCACAGAGCTTTTGAATGGCTAGTCTTAAAGCATCTGGTGTCAGGCACCATTTGTGCCTATGGAGAACCCCAATATGGATGTTGACAGCTTTGGCTACATTTGCAATATGCTGGGAGAAGGTCAATGTGCTGTTCAGGGTGACCCCAAGGTATTTAAAATGCTATACCTATTCCAAAGGAAGCCCATGGAATTATTGATGGTTAAAGGGTGAGATCTGGATTTGTTGTGCTGGCCGCTGAAAAGCATGACCTTAGTCTTCTTACAGTCAAGGATGAGTTTGTGTCTGCTGAACCAGTCTTCCACATTTGAAAAGCTTCGCTGGAGTTGATATATATATTCCAGGTGCTTGGGGTCGAGATTGCGGGAGAAGATTACCGCGTCATCTGTGTAGAGTAGTAGATGGTCGTGACAGGAGCTAGATAGGTTATTCAGGAAGATACTGAACAGAAGTGGGCTGAGAATGGACCCTTGTGGGACTCCTGAATGGACAGGTTGCCTATCAGAGAGGTGGCTATTGATCTTGACTTGCTGCGAGCGGTTTGTGAGGTAACTGTCAAACCATCGAACAGTTTCCCTGGATAGGCCAATGGCTGAAAGTTGTTTAAGTAGGAGGTTGTGGTTCACCGTGTCAAAGGCTTTGGAGAGATCAACAAATGCAGCCCCGACCATAGCACCTTGATCAAGTGATTCCTGTACAAAGCTAGAGAACTGGAGAAGTGCCATGGTAGTTCTGTGGCCCTTTCTAAAGCCATGCTTCTGGGGGCACTGTAGTTGATACTTCTCTAGGTACTCAGTAAGCTGGTCTACCATGATTTGCTCAAGGGCTTTAGAAAGAGTGGGGAGGATAGAAATTGGCCTATAGTTCCTGATGAGATCTGTCACCACTTTTGTAGACAGGGTCACTAGCGGATTTACATTTGTTGGGGAATTAGGATAGCCTCAGGGATAGGTTAAAGATTTTGGTTAGTGGCAGTAAAATTTCCTCCAGAGTTAGGGCGATGAGTTTCAGATCCAGCGTGTCCCCACTAAATCTTGATTTCCCAAAGACTTTTAGTATATATCTTCTGGCTTCGCCGATGGTAATGGATTTAAAATAGAATGGGGGTTGTGTCGGTGGCTGATTAGGAAGAGCAGCTGTCCCCATGTTGGAGGTGACTTTGAAGAAATCGGGGGTAGGACACCACTGAGATCAGTAAAGGCATAGGTAAATATGTTGGTAATAGTAGTAGGGTCAAGAGTTGGCACTCCATCAATATTGAGCATAGAAGGGGATGTTTGAAGCCTTCTGATAAGTTCCTTGATGTTACTCCAGAACTTCCTTCCATCATTCCAGGAGTCAGTGGCGCTTCCCTGTATAACCTTTTTTATGGTTTCAGATTACCTGTGTGCATTTATTCCGGCCCCTTTTGTACTTCTGTATGTCAACTAGGTTGCCTTTGGCCCCGACGCGCTGCCATAGGTGGTCTTGGTTATTCATGTGATTGATTAGCTCATATGTTATCCACGAGTTGCAGACACCTTTAACTTTTCGTTTTTTAAGTGGGGCATGGGTATTGCAGGCGGCATTAAAGTGATGGATGAAGTAGTCAAGTGCCTTGTTCACGTCATCTGCGGTGTCAGTTGGGGACCAGTCAAGAAGGCATAGGTGAGGATTTCAAAGGCTCAATGTGGCTCCGGAGTAGGAAACTGTATGTGGTAGTTTTGGATGGTGACTTACTGAACTTGTTGGACCAATTGTATAAAATTGAGGAGTGGCCGCTTATGGCATCAGGGAGTACAGTTACATTGGATATGCGAGCCAGATGGCTCTAGATGACCCAGTCCAGGAGGGTACTGGTCCCGGTTTTGTAATTTGTTCTAGTTGATGACTGAACAAACTGGGTGTAGTGTTCAACAGCGGCTGTGTCCTAGTATGCGCCAGCTTCAGAGGAGAACCAGTTAACATTGAAGTCACCCATCACGATGGTCTCGGAGCTAGAGTGAAGGGCACGAATGCAATCAGGACTGAGGTAAGACCGAGAGATTGTGTTAGGGGATATATACTGATGCCACCGTGAGAGATTTCTTATGTGCCCAAGTAGGATTTTGATGTCCAATACCTGGATATTGCTCTCCAGGGTTGGCATGGGGTAGCGCATGCCTATGATTGAGTCTTTAATGTAAATAGCACAGCCTCCACCATGTTTGGTGAGCCTGACCTTTCTGAAGATGATGTATGGCAATGTGGGCATCAGCTATTTTGGTGAAAACCATATCTCTATGACCGAGAGAATATCAGGGTTATCTTGGGAGACCCGGCACTTAGGCTGTCCAGCTTGGTGAGCAAGTTACAAATATTGATGAACACCAGTATGAGAGTGCCAAGTCTATTTCCACAGGAGCCTAATGCTGGGGACCGGGGTTAGGGTGTATATTGCCAGACAGTAGTAGCAGCGGCAGTATGAGCCTTTTGAGATGATCCTTTAGCTGCTTCTATGTTATTGTACGATTCTGATTATATGAGCGGCAATTGTTGAGTATTCACTGATTTGCATGGTAGCTTGTTAAGAGATACAGGTGGGGATACCAAGCAATGTTAACAGTGGTTAGCCAGGCATAGTTGTGAGCAGGGAATTTTCCAAGGTAATTTAAAGCTTTCCAGCAAGGGTGGAGTCCGTAGGTTCCAGTGCCAGTGCTGTAGGCATCTGTGCCATTATTCAGGCTAGCGTATGTTGTCATCAGTGGTGGGCACACCCCTGGAAGTCCTGATAGGGGGAGTGTGACAAGCAGGGTGAACAAGCAAAGAGAGAGAGAGAGAAGTACTGCCATTTATGCTTGGTGGAGGGGACACTCGGAGATCAAATCCAGAGTCAAAAATTGTGAGACATGGGTGTGAGTGGGGGGTGAGAGGAGAAGAGGTGCTGGGCAATTGAGGTGATTAGGGGCCAAATAAGGAGGAAGTATGAGGGAGACAGTGATGATTGCCTGAGGGATAATAACACGAGTCAGTGGGTGGTCAGGGACTGGGCAGAGGGAGAGCAGTATTGGAAGGATTGGCAGCGAGGGTTGCCCTCTACTGGGTGCTGCTTATAATGTGCTAATGAGGCAGTGGGGAGATAGTTTTTATTCGCTACAGTAAGTGTCATGTGAGCCCTGTCGGCTATATAACTAACAGCCTGGATAGGGCGGGTGGCAGAGTGGGTGGGAGAGGGGATGGGAACTAGAGAGAGCTGTTGGGGCTCCTGGGGTGGGCAGTGGCCATGGAGAAGTGGCCGAGCCATCATGGGTCCCTCAAGCCGGCAGCAGTGGTGCCCGATCAAGGCAGGGGAACCTGAGGAAAGGACAAGAGATTAAAGAGAGTTTGGAAGGAGGGGTGACTGGCTGCAGATGGCCAGCAGGTGAGTGTGGGACATACAGAGGGAACAATAGGGGATTTATAGGGCAGTTAGCCAGAGGTGATTAGCAATGGGGTTAGCGATGGGGAGGGGGGAGATAGAACGTACAATGGGAAGCTGTGGGCTGGTGACAGTGAAAGCAAAGAAAATGTAGGGGTGAGATAAGGGGAAGAGGTCAAGATCAGGGAAGAATTACATAGGAGAGGAGCAGTTCAGTTATAGTACAGTGTATTTAGGTAGACAGTGCAGAATTCAGTTTAACAGCAGTAAGTTTAGCAGTTCCGTACAATCACTTAAAACAAACGCTATAGCAGTTTTTAAAACAAGCATTTGTCAATGCCGAATGTTTGCTTGCTGGCATTGGCATAGGTAGTGTAGGAGTTACAGAGCTGCATAATAGGAATGGCAGTGAAGTATTGAACTGAAGCCAACCCCACCACCACCCCCCTGCAGAGACTGACAGGCATTGGGATGTGCCTTTGGGTCATCAGGCATAATGGCCATGCCATTCCACCACACCCTACCCTGCAGACACCAACAAGTGTCACGGTGTGCCTTAGGGTCTTTGGCCCTTATGCGTACCCCATTCCATCAGGAAATACGGTGAGATGGGTGAAGTATAGCAGAATGGGGTGAACTTTGGGGCCAAAGAGTCCAAGGTACAACTCGATGTCTCTCACTGGCTGCAGGGTGTGGAATGGTATGAGCATTACAGGCGACAATCCCAAGTCACATCCCTGATGCCTGTCATTTTCTACAGGGTGGGGTGTTATCAGGGCTGGATTAAGGGGAGACAAATGGGGCAATCTTGCGGCCCCCACCATGACTGGCCCCCCCCAGTAGTCTGGAAGCAAGAGACACTTTTAGTAGGTGGACTGGTGGTTTGTAAATCATGCCACCTCCCCCTTGCCGCAGCGCAAGTTAAGCGCGAGTCAACCTCCTCTCATAGGCCCCCAGCAGCTTGCTCCCTTAAAAACGCTGTGAAAGCAGCCTGACTTCGGAAGAAGCACATTTGTTAAATAAAATAAAAAAAAAACACACAAGCCCCCTGCCACAGATAGGCCCCCCGGCAAGCCTATATTGCAGATTTCTCTCGTTCCCCCTTCCCTCAGGTGGTACAGTACTGGTAAGGAACACAAGCCCCCCGGACCCTCCTGCTACAGATAGACCCCCCGGCAAGCCAACATTGCAGAAGATTTCTCTCGTCCCCCCCCCTCCATTATTTGCAGCCTGCAGCTAGGGTCAGGTGTCTTGCTAGAAAAACAAACTGGCACTGTGTGGCACAAGAAGTGAAGAAGGCTAACTGTGCAAGCACTGTGATCTACCGCCTTAGGATACTGACAGGTTTTCCACTTTTTTGAGTCTGGGACTGGACCTGGACCGGTGCAAGTTGCGACCAGACCTGGGCTGCTGCTGCATATTACGAGGAGCAGCGCCAGGACCAGGAGCTTTGCATACAATCCATCTGGGCAGCATTTTTTAAACCACTCTTTCTTGGTGGTTTTGAGGCTCAACATGCACTTTGCCAGCGGCAGCACCTGCCCAGCTATCTATGCCTTCCCACGGCCACTCTATCGCTAGCAGCATGAGTAATCGATGCACTGTCCTAAACTGCCTGCTGCTGCTAAACTAAGGAGTCTCAAGGGGCGCCAAGCAACAGCAGACAGCTTGAGTTCAGTAAGTGGCTTAGAAAGTTGATATCTGTATTTTATTTTTATGCTGAGATAATTGATCTGAGCTTGTTCAAAGAAGAGATAAAGGGACGTGGGTGTGTGTGTATACATGCATGGATCCTCTAACTCTGAAATAAATGGAATTAATCATTCCTTTGATATCCCATGAGCAGATAAAGGTATGACATCAGTCTGTTTATTTGGAGTCATAGCATTTGTACATTGGAACTGCACACTTCTGTACAATGGGTACATACAGTAACTTACTGTTGTTTGGAGTAGGATGCATACCTCTTAGTAAAGCACTGTTTATTTTTGTTTCATTTATTTCCTTAAAATAAACTTGTGATTAAAGAGGTTATAAAGATTACTTTGCTTTTCTGAACAGGGTCTAGGAAGCGACTTCAATAAAAGCCCCAAAACTCACCACAGAGCATCTAGACCCCAGAGCATCTGAGCCTGGCGGCCTTCATGTCTTGTACAGTACAATAAATATAACATTACAGACTATGACAACATGACAGGGTGTTGTACTTCAAGTTACTTTTTCTCCTGTGAATAATGGGGGTAGTCTCCCCATATGGTGGTTGTTATGGTTAATAAACAACGTGCTCAGTAAATGTTGCGCAAAATAAAACATTTTGGTATGGAAAGTTGGGTGTTTTACATGGCCACCCAAGTTGTGAGTGTCCCAGGCCCCCCATGGCTTGATCTGGCCCTGGGTGTTATGGTCAGAAACCCTAATGCCTCAGGCATTTGTTGGTATTTTCACTCCAAATTTTCAACATGTTTTTTTTGTGACTCCCACCTCACGAACAGTGGCAATATCAGTTTGTTAGCCGAAAGCTGCTTTTGCACAGTGATTATGGCATTTAGCACCACAGGTGCAAAAACACATTCTGAACAGGATGTGAAAAATGACAGCTGTACTGTTCGTGGGGAGGTGTAAAAAATGGCAATGTTGAAAATGCCAGTGAAAATGCAGTGAAAATATTAAAAAAACTGGTCAAGTCATGAGCATGCGTAGAAATTGTGCAATGCACACCAGTAATGTAATTAGTTTGGGGATTTTTTATAGCAGATTGTCAACACAGGCATTTTGGGACCTCCGATCATGAACAGTGTCACTGTGATTTTCTTTATCTGTCCCAAACAATGATTTCCCACAGCGACCATGCATTTCTGCGCTGAAAGTATGAAAACACATTTCGGACATGTTGTGAAAAATGACAGCTGTACTGTTCTTAAGGAAGTGTGGAAAAATGCCACTGGTGAAAATCTGGACTGAAAATATCACAAATTCATGAACTTACAAGGGTATGTGGAAACTGCTCAATGCTCACTCTTAACACAGTCATTTTATGGACTTTTGTCACCAAATTTTCAACATAGCCATTTTAAGACCTCTGCTCGTGAACTGTGTCACTGTGATTTTCTTAATCTGTCCCAGACATTGCTTTTGCACATGACTGCACCATTGTGCGCTACATGTGTGAAAACGCATTGTGGGTGAGATGTGAAAAATGGCAGCTGTACTGCTCATAAGGAAGTGTAATAAAATGGCAATGTTGAAATTTGGCGGCAAATACTAAAATTTGCAAACTTGGCGAGCTGTGCATGTAGGAACCAAGAACGCACAAGCCCTAAAACAGTTATTTTGGGAGATATTTCACCAAATTTTCAACATAGCCATTTTAAGACCTCTGCTCATGAACAGTGTCACTGTGATTTTCTTAATCTGTCCCAAACATTGAGCGCTGCGACCTAGCCATTATGCGCTTCATGCAGGAAACACATTTTATTTATTTATTTAGCTTTTTGTTTGCCGGGTAAGTACACTAGACAAGTAGTATGCCTATTTTCAGGAACGACCGGAGAGCACAAAACATACAGTATACATACATGGCAACATTGGAGAAACATCATGATACAGTAAAAAACAGCTATAACAACGCTTGTATAAGGGCAGAGATACTGCCTGGGCGAGATGTGAAAAATGACAGCTGTACTGCTCATGAGGAGGTGTGGTAAAATGGCAATGTTGAAAATCTGGAGTGCAAATATTAAAAATTCGTGAACTTACGAGTGTGCATAGGAACTGCACAACGTGCGCTCCTAAAACAGTCACCTTTAGGAATTTTTTCACCAAATTTTCAACATAGCCATTTTAAGACCACTGCTCATGAGCAGTGTCACTGTGATTTTCTTAATGTGTCCCATACATTGAGTTCACACAGCGACTGCGCCATTGTGCGCTACATGTGCGGAAACACATTTTGGGTGAGATGTGAAAAATGACAGTTATACTGCTCATAAGGAGGTGTGGTAAAATGGCAATGCTGAAAATTCAGAGTGCAAATATTAAAAAATCCATGAACTTATGCGCATGCATAGGAACTGCGCAACGCACGCTCGTAAAACATTCTTAGGAATTTTTTCACCAAATTTTCAACATGGCCATTTTAAGACCTCTGCTCATGAACAGTGTCACTGTGATTTTCTTAATGTGTCCCATGCATTGATTTCACACACCGACTGCACCATTTTGCGCTACATGCGCGGAAACACATTTTGGGCGAGATGTGAAAAATGACAGCTATACTGCTCATAAGGAGGTGTGGTAAAATGGCAACATTGAAAATCCGGAGTGCAAATATTAAAAATTTGCTAACTTATGAGCATTCATAGGAACTGTGCAATACACGTTGGTAAAACAGTAATTTTTAGGAATTTTTTCACCAAATTTGCAACATAGGCTTTCTGAGAGCCCACCTTATGAACACTGCCACTGTCGTTTCGTTAATCAGTCCCGAGACGTGATTTCACGCAGTGACTGCGAAATCACCCTTTGGGCCTGATTAATGCCATGACAGTGAGAGAATTCATGTGGAGGGGTCCCAAAAATCCCATGTTAAAAATTTGGTGCAAAAATTCCAACAAATGCCTGAGATATGCATTAAAGTTAGAAAAACCCTGCTCATTGCATTATACAGCTTACTGGTATTTCCTCAGTTTGCGGTCGGCTTTGAAGAGTGCAGACGTGTTCCCGATCCACCGAAGATTGTCGCGCCGAGCTTCGGAGGTAAGTATGGGGTGAGGTGGGGTGTGGGAGGTAGGGTGCACAGAGGGTGGGTGCGGTGGGCAGGGCGACCACCAAGGGAAAGTTTTTTCTTTACAGGTTTTTTTATTGGACGATGCGGGACATTTGCCAAGCTGGGGTGGGCTCCCAGCATGGCAGCTGGAAAGGCTGTTTGGGGGCCTGGAGCCAGCGAGAGGGATTAGGCACCCGTTGGCCATACAGTGTGTGCATGGGAAGCATGATGCAATTATACATGCGTGTGTGAGGGGCGCTGCTCACTGAAGCGGAGCTCTCACTTTCAACTGTACGGCACTGCATTTTCAACTGCTGTCATAGACAGCTGCAGTGTTGATTGGAGAACTGTGACCGCTCCTGCAAACATACTGACTGAATTGGAAGACGGCTGCCACACCTCCGAAAACTCGGATGATGGCACTATGTTTTTTGCACATGCGTGCAAGCAAACATAATGATCTTAGAAGCAGTAATAAATCTAACTAGCTGAACATACAGGATTATTACTTAATTAAGGATATGCCTATTTAGCCAAAGTTTGAGAAAATTTTAAAAATACAGAAGTCCAAGGCAGCGGAAAGAAGTTGAGTGGGTAGCCAATCAGATGCTGTCTTAAAGCTGAGCAGCCAATCCTGGAGAGATAGCATGAGGCGCCCATTTCAAAATACGGCACAGCAAAATCAGCATACCTGGACTTAGCGTGAGGGACTCCAGTTCTGCAGGGTGTTCCTGGGGGTGGGCGGTGGCCGTGGAGAAGTGGCCAGGCTGCACCGTGGGTCCCTCGAGCCGGCAGCAGCAGTGCCCGATCAGGGCAGGGGAATCTGGCCTTAGTGAGAGGGACTCCAGTTCTGCAGGAGAGCTGTTGAGGGTTCCTGGGGGCGGGTCGTGGCTGTGGAGAAATGGCCAGCCGCACCATGGGTCCCTGAGCCATCAGCAGTAGTGCCTGATCGGCCAGGGAATCTGGCCTTAGTGAGAGGGACTTTGGTTCTGCGGGAGAGCTGCTGGGGGTCCCAGGAGGTGAGTGGTGGCCGTGGAGAAGTGGCTGAGCCACACTGAGGGTCCCTTGAGCTGGCAGCAGCAGTGCCTGATCAGGGCAGAGGAATCTTGCCTTAGCGAGAAGGACTCCAATTCTGCAGGAGAGCTGTCGGGGGTTCCTAGGGGTGGGTGGCGGCCATGAAAAATTGGCCGAGCCGCACCGCAGGTCCCTCGAGCCAGCAGCAGCAGTGCCCGATCAGGGCAGGGGAATCTGACCTTAGCTAGAGGGACTCCGATTCTGCAGGAGAGCTGTTGGGGGTTCCTGGGGGCAGGAGGCAGCCGTGAAGATGTGGCCGAGCTGCACCGTGGGTCCCTTAAGCCGGCAGTAGCAGGATTTTATCAATTTTTTCAGTTTGTTTATTGTGACAATCCTGCACATTACAAATTATTACCACTGATATACTCGTGTGCTGGTGTTTTTTGTTGTGCCAGTATCTGCACCTCCCCTGAATCTCCCGATGGCTACCAGCACAGACTCTCCATCTACCTCTGCAGTCAGCCACCAACTGATAGTTCACAATCACACTGTCTACTGTAAGCAGCTGTTTCTACATAAGGTAGCACAATCACAAACTGTAAGTCAGTAACCAGCCACTAAGGTGAGCAGAGTAGATTTCATAGATTTCATAGAAGTATGACGGCAGAAAAAGACTGACAGGCCACCTAGTCTGCCCATTTGTTCAGCTATCTGCTAGGACATGCCCCCCATCCTCAACTCTCCCCTGTGTCTGTCCCATGCCCTTTTGAATCCCTCCACTGTCTTCTCACCAATCATTGCCTCTGGGAGCCTATTCCACTTATCCACCACCATCTCTGCGAAATAGTACTTCCTAATGTTACCCCTGAACTGCCCTCCCTCCACCTGCAGGCCATGCCCCCCTCATCCTCTGATTACCTTTCAGATGAAAGATACGTTCCATTGGCACCCGGTTTATACCCTTAAGATACTTGAAGGTCTCAATCATGTCCCCCCTCTCCCTCCTCTGTTCCAGGGAGTACATGTTTAAATCTCTCAACCTTTCTTCATAGGATAGGTGGCTGAGCCCCCTTACCATCATCGTTGCCCTCCTTTGAACTCACTCCAACCTCCTCACATCCTTTTTGAGATATGACCCCCAGAACTGGACTCCATATTCCAAATGTGTAGTAGAATGTGTGATGGTAGCCATTGGGGGGGGGTGCATATACTGTAAGTGGGGAGCCAGGAATTGGTGGTAGCGGCTGGACTGAACAGAAGGGTGGGTGTGATGAGGGGATTTGATCTTGCTAGGGAAGACCACTAGCCACCAGGACATTTGTACACTACTACTGGTGGGGGGTGGCGGCTGGACCACTAGACACATGGGAAAATGTTTCTAAAGCTTGGTGAGGAGATCAGGAGGTAGGGGGGACCATTTACCACCAGCAAAGTGACCTTAAAGTTCAGCAAGGGCATCAAGGGAACCACTAGCCACCAGGAAAATGTTTCTAAAAATCTATGGGGAGATCAGGAAATGGGGGGCCACTAACCACCAGGGCAGGTGTGCGCTACTACTGGTGATGAGGTTGGGGGGTGAGGGGAGCACTAGATACCAGGCAAAATGTTTCTAAATCTCGATGGGGAGAGCAGGAGCGGGAGGACCTCTAGCTACCAGGGGAAATGTTTCCAAAGCTCAGCGGGGAGATTGGGATGGGGGGACCACTGGACAACAAGAAAACTTGTGATCTTTTGCGGCCTGGTGCATGGGTGTGGAGGGTGGGACTATTAGACCGCCAATACAGGCAGCCCTGACAGATGTGGGGGGGGGGTGCAAACACTGTTTGCTCCTGACCTGTAATGAGGCCCTAATGTGATGCAAATGACCCCATAGTGCCTAGCTAGTGCAATGGGGTAATTTGCATCTTAAGGTACCAATATGGCAGATTGCTTCAGAGAAGCAATTGCCATTACTGGTCTCTAACAGTCCGATTGCAGTTACAATCTGCGTAGCATCCTATTGGCCACATACCTTCTGTGACCAGTAGGGGACCAGGTTTGCGATCACAATCTGGTTAGTGCCTGGCTGCAGGACTCCAGATAAGATTTTTGGGGACGAGTACTGTACCCCCTTATTTTGAAAGTGAGGTGAGTAAAACCAAATTTAGATGCTTACAAATGTTTGGATGGAGTGGAGCGAGAAGTACATTTTTTAAAAACAATGTAGTTTTTTTCTAGATAAGAATTGATCAGGTGCCAACAATACTCCAGATAATGTTGTCAAGTAGGAATAATTTACTCACCAGTTTTAAAATGTAGTGAGTGAAACAAAATTGAGTGCTGTAAATCTGAAAAAATGCTCCTTTTGAATCACCAGATATGTTATGAAGCGCTATTCTTTGGTGTGTGGAGTATTTGCAAATGTTGGGTGAGCAAACTGAGCATTGGTACTCAATAAAAAAAATTCCTGAAGAGTATTGCTTAAAATAAGGTGAGTAAAATAGGTCAGTACTCCCCTTATCTGGAGCTTTGCCTGGCTGGTATATCGGAACATGCCACTAGCTATTGTAAAGTGCCCTAGCATGTTTTAATATATCTCTGGTTTACTCCAGGCACTAATCTGGACCTATGAATATCCTGGTCGAGGGACCATAAATGAGAACCTGAAGTCACAGGGGTAAAGATTATGCCTCACAAATTTCTCTTGAGAGAAAACCTACAAGGCAGAGCGAAAGACCACTTACTGTTTAGTGACAAGAATGCCTTCAGGTTTTGGATTCTCCAACAAGTTGGGCTTTTGCCTTACTGACAGAAGCTTTTCTTTCTTTCCTGTAAAATCTCTCGGCTGTGAAGTAACTAGACCATAGTGGGCATTGTAGAGCAATGTTAATATCCATGTGTGTCAGTGTACTAAACAAAATGTGCAATTTTTGCTGTCATTACAACATGTTCAAAAATCCATAAATAAACTGTTTAAATAACAAAAAAAAAGAATAAAAGGGACAAGAGAATACCCACATCAGTAAACTGCCAGACTAGAATCAGCGATTGCATGTATCCAGTGCCAGCTGGCCAGAAGCTCAAGTGAAATGAGACCTAATGCTGCCGGAAGGCTAGATTAATGGCATGCCCCATGGAGTAAGTCTGCGATTCTATAGCTGATGTGAACAACTGTTACAAACTGGACTTTTGGGTCTTGGGAAAGACAAGAAATTGCCAGCACTGGATACTGAGTCTCTCTAGTCATCCACAGGGTATTTAGTCAAGGAATGAGTCTAGCCAATGCACGTTCTAGATAAACTAGTATAAGTTCAGTTCTCATCAGTGCTGTAAGATATTGGTATTCCAGAAAGAGTTCAGAGAGCAACACAAATGGTAGATAGTAAACAGGGGAGAGGAGGCACTGTGGGTCACCTTGAGACTGGAAAGGCACCACAGTCCGCACAAGGGTTGTGTACAGACCCCATGTCAGGGGAGGGAATGGACAAGGATATGATAGAAGGCATTCTTAGAACGGCAGAGAAAGGAGATACTGTTGATGGGAGACCTGAATATGCTAGATGTTAACTGGAGCACATTTGCTGCAGCCACATCCAAGAGCAGGGCCATTCTTGATGCCCTACAGGTGGCAGGCCTCAGACAGCTAGTTTCGAACCCACTGTGGAGGGAGCAATCTTAGACCTCGTGACTCTCAAATGGGAGCAGTGAGAGGATCTCAGATCTAGAAGTGGGTTGCCATCTGGGAACAAGTGACCATCAAATAGTGTGGTTCACGTTAAACTCAGCTACAGAGTCAAGCCATACAAAAGTGAGGGTACTGGACTTCAGGAGGGCTGACTTTGGTAAGATGGGAGAGTGCCTCAGAAAAGCACTAGCAAACAGGCTAGAAGGAGGTGTGGAGCAACAATGGGGAATCATCAAAACTGCCATCACAGAGGCAACAAGCCTTTGTGTGAAGCAAATAAACAAATCAAAACGAAAGAAAAAGCCACTATGGTTCTCAAAAAAGGTGGCTGTGAAAGTCAGGAAGAAAAAGATAGCATTCTGGAAGTATAAGAAATCACAGAAGGAGCAGGACAGAGAGAGAGGTACCAGTTAAGGCAGAAGGAAGCAGGGAGGGAAGTCAGAATAGCAAAGGCCCAAACTGAGGAAAAGATAGCTAACTCGGTTAAGAAGGGGGATAAAACCTTTTATAGGTACATCAGCGAGCGTAGAAAGACAAAGGGAGGGATAGTGAGGCTGAATATAATGAACAGTGGGTGGGCAGAGGGGGACAGTGAAAAAGCAGGGACACTGAATGAATATTTCTGCTCAGTATTCACAAAAGAGGAGGGGGAAGTACCTAATCCAATTAACAGAAGCACTCTTGATAGGGGGTCGATCCCAGTCCTTTCACAGAAGAAAGGGTTCTGCAAGAACTCCTAAAACTGAAGGTGGACAAAGCAATGGGGCCTGATGGAATTCACCCCAGAATTCTAAAAGAATTAAGGGGGGAACTAGTGAAACCACTGGCTACTCTTTTTAATAAATCATGGGAGGATGGTGTGGTACCCGAGGACTGGAGGAAGGCGGATGTGATTCCCCTTCACAAAAGTGGGACCAAGACAGAGGCAGGAAACTACAGACCTGTCAGTCTGACCTCTGTGGTAGGGAAAGTGATGGAGTCACTTCTGAAGGAAAGAATAGTTGAGTGCCTAGAGGCCAGTGGGGCACAGGATCCAAGGCAGCATGGGTTCACAGCGGGAAGGTCATGTCAGACGAATCTAACAGATTTCTTTGACTGGGTGACCAAAGTAGTAGACCAGGGAGGGGCTGTGGACATGGCCTACCTAGACTTTAGCAAGGCATTTGACACAGTCCCACACAAAAGATTAATAGTCAAATTAACCAGCCTGGGAGTGGGTCCCAGGGTGGTAACCTGGGTAAAACATTGGCTGGACAACAGGACACAGAAGGTAATTGTAAATGAAGTCCACTCTGAAGAAAGAGGGGTCACTAGTGGGGTACTGCAGGGTTCAGTATTGGGTCCAGTCCTTTTTAATGTCTTCATAAGTGACATTGCAGAGGGACTGGAAGGAAAAGTATGCCTCTTTGCAGATGACACAAAGATCTGCAACAGGGTTGATACACAAGGAGGCGTGAAAGGATGAGAAGGGACTTGGCAAGGTTGGAGGAATGGTCAGAAGTATGGCAGCTAGGATTCAATGCAAAGAAGTGCAAAATAATGCACCTGGGAAACAAGAACCCAGGGGAAGAATACACAATGGGGGAGGTAGTAACAACAACAAAAAAGGAAAGGGACCTGGGGGTAATCATATCAGATGACCTTAAGGTTAGCAAGCAATGTGAGAAGGCAGTAGGGAGGGCTGGGGGTATACTGGGATGCATAGGGAGAGGCATCGGCAGCAGAAAACAGGAAGTTGTTATCCCTCTGTACAGACAGTTGGTGAGACCCCATCTGGAGTACTGTGTCCAGTTCTGGAGACCCCATCTCCGCAAGGACATAGACAGGATAGAGGCAGTCCAGAGGAAGGCCACTAAAATGGTGCAGGGTCTGCAAGAGAAGCCGTATGAGGAGAGACTAAAGGAGCTTAATATGTAAACTCTTGAGGAAAGAAGGGAGAGGGGGGACATGATAGAAACTTTTAAGTACCTCAGTGGAATCAACAAAGTCCAAGAGGGTAGCATCTTTCAGAAAAAGAGACGTGCAAGAACAAGGGGACACAATTTAAAGATGGGGTGGTGGTTCAGGGGCAATGTGAGGAAGTATTATTTCACAGAGAGGGTAGTGGATGCATGGAACAGCCTTCCTGAGGAGGTTGTGGGGTCTAAAACTGTGGGAGAATTCAAGACTGCATGGGACAGACATAAGGCAATTCTTGTGGGGGGTAGGAAGAAATAGGCTGTTGGTTAACTAGGATCTGCGGCCTATCCTGTAGGTAGGGGAAATGGGCAGACTAGATGGGCCAAGCGGTCCTTATCTGCCGTCAAATTCTATGTTTCTATGTTTCTATAGTATGGAGGATGTCTAACTACTCTGTGAGGGCAGACTATCTGACCTGGGATTCATCTCAATGGAGAAAGGAAGAGTAAGAGGAGATATCAACACTTGGCCCTGTTGTGCTGTTGGACCACAGCACGCTCCCATGTGTGTGACCCGGGTTCATGGAGTGAACTCAACCGCCTTGCTCTGTCCCTGCCACATAAGTCAGTGTTCCTTACTATCTCCTGGTGTCCTGACGTGTTCTGTCTCTGAACACACAGTCAGCGAGTCCAGGTTGGTTCATGGTGCTTCAGCCTGCTCTGTCTTCCCCAGAGATGTGGCCAATGTAACACAAACTGGGAGGCAGTATAGCGTGATAGTTAAGAGCAGGGAGCTGCAAACCTGGAGAACTGGGTTTGAATCCCACAGCCACCACTTGCATAGTGTGTGACCTTGAGGAAGTCACGAACGTCCCTGTGCTTCCAGGATGCACGTGGAAATAAGCCTTAGCTTAGTGTGTCTTTCCTTGCCAAATTTGAAACAAAAAAAAAAACAGCTTGTACTTTCAGTCAGTGCTGTGGGAAAGTCTGTATATCTTGGGTAGTTTTTTTTTCCATCTGGTTCCTCACTACTGACAATGCTGTGGTGTTTTGATTTTCCCTAGCATACCAGTGAGCATGTATGTGAACTGATCCCTCCCATCTTCCTTTTGCAGGTGAGACCCTACACCCCATTTGAATACAGCTGTGAGGGCGTGCTGGAGCGGCTCAGGGCCTATATCACACATCAGGTAGGAGAAAATGTGTTGGAGGGAAGTCAAAACTGCTTTTGGATATCTGGTTGGAACGATGTCTGAAAATGGGGTGTTGACACTGTAAGGTCCATAACCAGCTTTATGAGGGAACAGCTTCTGTAAATGAAATTTCAGTACTTGTTTGTGTGTTTAAGTTCTGGACCCAAAGACTGATGCTTGTATTCCTGGTCTGAGAGGCACTAGCTCTAACCATTCAGCTTAAAGGGCACCTTCCTTTTAGCCAAGGGCCAAGGGGATAGACTGGAATATGCTGGAATTTTCACTCTCTCCACCAGATGTCACTCTGCATCTGGTTACTGATTCTGTATACATTACAGGAACACACCTTCATGGTATGTCAGTTGGGGATTCTGGAGAATGTATGGGAGTCTACTCCATCACAAATTAGGAAGGAGAAATTGATAAAGATATGGTGGTAATGGGGTGTCGTGTGGGTCACTAACTCCTTCATTCACCAGGCAGGAAAACCAAACAGAGGGAGTTAAATTAGCAAAGATTTTGAGCTGATTTGGGGTTCTAAAAGGGAGAGCAGCTACTCTCACACCATGAGCTGAAGATTAGTGCTCTTACACCAGGAGGGCTGTCCTCATTGGTTGACTGCAGAGATTTCAGAGATACGCACATGGGTGGCACAGTGCTTTAAGGAGACACACATGTACTGTAGCAGTGATGGAGGAAGGGACCCCCACCTAGTCAGCCAGCTCAGGTTTGGTAAAATTACAGACAGATCAGCCAAACCAATGCTAGTGATCAACAGGGTGGGGTGGGGGAACAGAAGTCACAGCCTGATCAACTGAACCAACCCAAGTGATCAATGGAGTGACAGAAAATGCAACTAGAGCTGTTCCTGAGTCAGATGCATCAGACTGGCAGTGTCTGTGTCCATCTGACATTCTTTATACACAGGCTTAATGGGAAAAACTACATGTACAGATTTTATTCTTTTTCCTAAGTATTTTACAGTTTGGAGCTGAAAAACATGTATCTTTATTGTAGAAATAGTTCTTTATAGTACCCTTTTAAACCCTTAAATTTGGACTGAGTTTAGATTGCAAGTTGTATTGAGAAATAATGTGATGTGACCTGTCATCTTGACTGAGTTGAGACAAATGTGTTCTGTTGCACTTCATTATGCAAAGTAAGAACATGAGGTCTTCCACCCTCTGCCCATGCATCCTCTGCTCCTCCATCCCATTCCTCTACCCATCCACTCCCTTAGTCCAGATTTACCTACCTCTCCTGGCACCGTACCATGGACTCTGCTCTTGTAACCTTTGTCCTTGCATTCTCCCCGTGTCCTTGTACTGCTAGCCTCTATCCATACATTCTGCCTCTCCACTCCATTCCTGTGCCCCTGCTCCCCTCCATTTGTCAATATGACCTTCATGCGCCCACTGACTCTGCAAACCTTCCCTTTCTGCTATTAGCCCCTTCTCTTGGCCTGCGCACTCCTCCCTCCCTCCCTCCTTCATTATTCCCACACCTGGGAGGGCATGGCATAGCTTGCAGAGAAGGAGTGCCATGGGATATGGAGAGGGAACAAATGCCACTGGGCACCAGAGAGTGCTTGGCATGGGATGGGGGAGCCACATAGCCATATCACTCCTGCACACACTTATGTGCAACTATACAGTAATGCCACAACCAGCTATAGGGTGGCACTAGCCCACCTTTTTTTCTGGAATTGTTTTGTTTGTTTTCACAATCCTATGTTTATCCGCCTCTTGCCAGTGCCTGTCCCATGCAGGCCATCTTTCCTGGCTACTGCTCAGCCCTGATGTGCCGGACAATGCAACCACCCAATTAAGACTCAATGGCTGCAGGCCCCGGGGGGGAATTAGGCTGTCATCCTATGGACAGGCATGGTGTTTCTTCCTTTTCTTCTTCCATCCTATCCTTTCAGTGAGCATGACCTCTGTTTTGTACTCACAGTCTGGGTACCAGGGGTACCAACAATGCAGACTTCTCCCACTACCTACACTGCTGTAGTGGGACAAGTTAGGACCCTAAACTCTTTGTGCTGCACCTGTGGCTTGGGGGAACTGTTTTGCAGTCATACTGGTCACCCAGGTTCAAGAGTGAACTCAGTTCTTTTGTTGGGCCAGCAGTGGGTGGGAATGTATTTTACAATTTACTTTCCCAGGATAGGACAGCTGAGATGCCACATCTGCTTTCTGCAGGGTCCTGTTTTTATTCATTTTTACAGCCTCCTAGCTAGGTGGCACTGAAGCACTGAGAGGTTAAGTGACTTGCTCAGCATCACACCATTAGCCAGTGGCTATAGCGGTATTTGAACCTGGGTCTCCTGGTTCCCAAGCTTGTGCTTTAAATGTGAGGTCATGCTGTCTTCCATCTAGGGAGGATAAGGTGGGTCGTGCAGGAGACCACCATCAACCCCACTCAAGCAGAGGTTGGGCACCACAGTGTATTCTGTGTGCAGTGGGGCAAAGGTTCAAGTACACATAAATGGCAAACAGAGGAGAGGTTTCACTTTCTGCTACTACATATGTAACTACATGGAAGGTAATTGCTAACTTTTTTTTTTAGTTTTCTGCAAAACCTTGTCATGTGGGATCTGCAAGACTCAAATCTCATAACATTCTAAAAAATCAGGACATTACATTTTTCTGTTTGCTTGCACGCATGTGCAAGAAACATAGTGCCACCATACGAGAATTCATAGGTGTGCCTCCCCACTTCCAGTGCCCTGCTGCCTTTTGCAGACAGAGCCCCCCCCCCGCACCAATGAATGTAAGAGCTGTCTATGACAGCATTTGCAAATGCAGCGGTGTACAGTTGAAAGAAAGAACCTCAGCGTGTAGGCAGTTTGCATACAGCCACCGTCGGCAATATGCAAAGTGCTTACACATCGGCACTGCAGTGAAAGAGCTGTCACAGATAGCTCTCCCCCTCCAACAAGTAGCATGCTGGGAGCCCACCCCAGCGTGCTCACGTGCTCCCCCCCACACACACAGTATGGCTGACGGGGGTGCCCAATCCCCCTTCGGCTTCACTGCGCTCCCCCCAACAGAGTTTTAGGTGCCACGCTGGGAGCCCACCCCAGCATGGCAACAATCTGTAAGGCCGATGGGGGTGCCCAATCCCCTGTCAGCTCCACTGTGCCCCAACAGCCTTCCAGGTGCCACACTGGGAGCCCACCCCAGCATGGCAAACATCCATCTACTGCCCCCAACACACTTACAGGTGCCACGCTAGGAGCCCACCCCAGCATGGAAAACCTCTCTATGACCAATGGGGGTGCCCAATCCCCATTGGCTCCACAGGCCCCCCCAAAAAAAACTTCCAGCTGCCATGCTGGGAGCCCACCCCAGCGTGGCAAACATCCCATGTTGTCTTCCTAAAAGGAAAAAAAAACTAGAAAGAAAGAATGGTCCCTCGCTGACTGTCTTGACCCCCTCCCCCACCCGCGCCTGCCCTCTGAGCACCCTGCCTCCCCACACCCCCCCCACTCCATACTTACCTCCGGAGCCCGGCGGGACGATCTTCGGTGGACCGGGAACACGTCTGCACTCTTCAAAGTCGACCGCGAACTGAGGAAATGCTGGTAAGCTGTATAATGTTTTTTTTCAACTTTGATGCATATCTCAGGCATTTTTGGGGAATTTATTTGCCAAATTTTCAACATGGGGTTTTTGGGACCCCACCTCATGAATTCTGTCACTGTCACTTTGTTATTCAGTCATGGTCACTGCCCAAAACCAAGTTTTGGGACGATGTCTACAACGACAGTGTCACAGTTCATGGTGAGGCCCAAAACCCTATGTTGAAAATTTGGGGAAAAATTCCCAAAAATGACTGTTTTATGCGCGTGCATTGCACAGTTCCTACGCACGCTCGTAAGTTCGCAAATTTTTACTATTTGCACTCCAGATTTTTAACATGGCCATTTTACCATACCTCCTTATGAGCAGTACAGCTGTCATTTTTCACATCTTCCCCAAAATGTGTTTCCACCCATATAGCACACAATGGCACAGTCGGTGTGCGAAATCAATGTTTGTGACAGATTAAGAAAATCACAGTGACACAGTTCATAAGCAGACGTCTTAAAATCGCTATGTTGAAAATTTGGTGACAAAAATCCATAAAATGACTGTGTTACGAGCAAGCATTGCACTGTTTCCACGCACCCTCGTAAGTTCATGAATTTGTAATATTTTCAGTCCAGATTTTCACCACTGGCATTTTTCCACACTTCCTTATGAACAGTACAGCTGTCATTTTTCACAACATGGCCGAAATGTGTTTTCACACTTTCGGCGCAGAAATGTGGTCGCTGTGGGAAATCACTCTTCAGGACAGATTAAGAAAATGACAGTGACACTGCTCATGAGCAGAGGTCCCAAAAGCATGTGTTGACAATCTGCTGTAAAAAAAAAATTACATTAAGGGTGTGCGTTATAGTTTCACATCGCCGCGGACTTCACCTTTAGTTTTTTTACTATTTTCACTGCAGATTTTCAACATTGCCATTTTTTACACCTCCCCATGAATGGTACAGCTGTCATTTTTCACATCCTGTTTGAAATGTGTTATTGCACCTGTGGTGCCAAATGCTGTAGTCACTGTGCAAAATCAGCTTTTGGCTAACGAACTGATATTGCCACTGTTCATAAGGTGGAGGGTCACAAAAAACCCATGTTGAAAATTTGGAGTGAAAATACCAACGAACGCCTGAGGCGTTGGGGTTTCTGACCATAACGCCCCACCCTGTAGAGACTGGCAGGCATCAGGGGTGTGACTTGGGATTGTCGCCTGTAAAGGTCATACCACCACCCCCACCCACACCCTGCAGCCAGTGAGAGGCATGAGGTGTGCCTTGGACTCTTGGCCCCAAAGTTCACCCCATTCTCTTATACTGCACCCATCTCCCGTATTTCCTGATGGAATGGGTGAGCATAAAACCAAAGACCCAAGGCACACCGTGACACTTGTCGGTGTCTGCAGGGTAGGGGTGGTGAAATGGCATGGCCGTTATGCCTGACAACCCAAAGGCACATCCCACCAATGCCAATGCCAGCAAGCAAACATTCGGCATTGACAAATGCTTGTTTAGCACTGAAGACATCTGAAGGAAAGCAGCACTTTGCCCCTTAGACGTCCTCTATTCTGGCTGCTTTTCCTGTAGTGCAGTCATAATCCTCTGTTGTGACATCACAACCTGTTAGGAAGAAAATGATGCAGATGCCACATGCAATTATTTGTGACTTCACAGCAGCAAAAGCAGCAGGGAGCAAATAACCTATTTTCATCCAAAGATCTTCAGTAATTAAAAATGGAATGTTCAGAAATTCTAATTTTGGAGACATTTGAGCAACAGAGCTATGCTGATGCCGACTGTGAATGTTTTGCTGGAAATCAGAAAATTGCTTTAATTACATGATCCAGAGGTAATTATGCAGAGCTTATATATTTGTTAAATACCTGTACATCATAACTACCATACAGTTACACTGCAATTACACAACAGTTACAGAGTAGTTACAAAAAACTAAAGTAAAGTGATTCTAATGGAGGAATTGTTCTACAAACAAGCCCTGAATCCCAATGTTTTGCACTTATGCACATTAACAAAATCCAGTAGTACATGAAGAATAATTATTTGCTTTTGTGCAGTACTTTTTATTCACATTGTATCCAAAAGTGCTTACAAGCAATGAGAGAGACTGGTAGTAGGGATTGTAAACATGTAGTGACAGCCATTCTGCTCACATTCGACCCGCACACAGCCTTGACAGTTGCTTAAACTGGTTTCATAAGAAGGGAATGTTGGTCAGGACACTGGGAAAATCTACTGCTCTTACAGAAACTGCCCGAGTTCTTTTACTTCCAAAACAGCACAAAATAGCTGCATGCTACATGAAAAAAGGTGCACCTGTATAAACGGCAGGAGTTACAGCAGACACACAAATGGTACAGCGCACACCAAAGAGCAGACAAAATGTTTATTACAAACAACATACCAGCATCGTAAATTTCCCCAGTATATGCTGTAGGTGTGTTGTTTGAATAACCTTTTCTGCATCCACGTTAGTGAGTACTATACTATTTGTGTGTCTGCTGGTTCTTTTCCTTCCACCTGGACACCACCAAGACAGCACCAGAGATGGACAAAAGGAACCTTGGTTTAGAGAACAGGTTTCTGCTCTTAAAATTCTGCCCCCCACCGAGCATATAAAGAAGCTTACTTGGCCCCAAGTCTAAAACAATATAAATTGTAATTTATTGCTGCCAGTATTTAGGGAGGTAAGAGAATGTATTTTGGCTCCATGGAGCCGACAGCCCTATCCCTTCCACTTCCCTATTCGGAGACACGCCCTCACACTAGCATTTTTTATGGTGTCAGTACAGAGACAGCATGGGGGCACACTACATAGAGTACAATGGGGACATTTTTAAGGGCTTTTTAATATATTTTAGAGCTCCAATTATGACAACTTAAGGCCACCCCTCCACTAACAGGCACCTTGTTAGTTGACTGGTGGCCTTGATTTGTAATAATCGGAACTCTAAAGGGGTCCAGGTCAAAACCACGGGAGCATAAGCATGCAGTAAAAAATGTTGCAGTGCGGACACCAAAAAAAAAATGGTGCAGTGAAAAACCACACTAATATATATAAAAATACTCTGAAACCATGTCCGTTGTTTTGCCCACGTGGTTTTCAACCGCTGTTTATGCTGCTACGGTCCTGAGTGGATACTCTAAAGTATTCTAAAAGCACTTAAAAATGTCCCTATTGTACTTATGAAGTGCACCCTAACGCTGTCCCTGTACTGACATCATAAAACGTGCATAGCGTGGGGCGGTCTGTGAATAGGGATGTGGAAGGATTGGGCTCCGGCTCAATGGATCAAAATACAGTCCTTCCCTCCCAAATACCGGCAGTGATACATTTAAATTTATATTGCATTAGATTTGGGGCCAGGGAAGTTTCTTTATATGTTTTGTCAGGCAGAATTTTAAGAGTAGAAACCTGCTCTTTAATGTCTCAGCCCAAGATCAGCACACAGGGGAGTAGTACTACAGCACCCCACTACTGCACTGGACTGACAGAGTTTGGGATATGAGCCCAAGTCCTGCTGTGGGGCTAGAACCCATAATCCCCTGGCCCCAAGGCAGATGTGCTACCAGCTGGGCCAAGCTGACACCTATGCATGCATAGTCTTGCACATGAACACAGGTAGTGAACTATTCAGGGTCCTGGCAATGTTCGGATACCCCGGACTTCCTCCGAGCATTAGGGGGTCCTGAATCCTACAGATCCCTCATCAATGGTTTTAGCTATATCACAGGGAATTCTGCACTATAATTCCATCACTTGAATCTAGCAATACTGTCTGCATAAAGTACTTTGTCCCATAACCTGATGGTAAGTGAGATAATATGAAATGTTTATTATCTGCGGACTCTGCAGCCTGGTCTGTATAACTGTTTCCATGAATTTAAGAATGGTGTGTTGTAGTAGCTAGACAGCAGGAAGACTGTGAGAAGTATGCAGGATCCATTGCTACAGTATGTTTTAGAATGTTATCACACTGGTAATATAAACTGACAGTAAATGTCAGCTGTGACAGGGTGATTATAGTAGATAATAAGCCTTTGGATATTACCATGGTAACTGCTAGAGGTAGGTGAGCTGATGGGGGAGAGAAGTTTCAAACCCTGTTGAAAGATGCCAGGTTCAAATGTATCCTGGAAAAGAGAGGCTGCCTGTGCCATGGGAATTGAAGTGCACTGATTAATTTTAAAATGTAGTAGAGGAAGGCCCTCACAGAGGGCAGTGGCTGGGAATGTACATTGGCTAAATAAGTGGAGCAAGGAGGACAGCCAGTGATAACGATAAATGATGGATGAAAAAGGAAGTGGCAAGCAGCATAGTCTAGTGGCAGAGTGCAGGCTTTGACGTAGCAGACCCATGCTTAATTCCCACCAGAGCCACTTACTCACTGTGTGACCTGAGCAAGTCACTTACCCTCTCCTTACTTCAGTCCTTTCTAGCTGTAAATTGGATCAAAAGCTAGACCCCACGAAAAACAAGAGGTTGCATGTCAGCTGGACTAGGCTGGGTTAATAAACTGCAACTGCCCGCCAAATACTTTTGCTCTCTGTGTAGGTCTTCTAGATTCACATTATTCCCCTTTGGTTAAGAATGATGCCACAGGCATGCATTGTCACCAATGTTACAGCTACAGAATGTGTTACTTCTACAGTTCTTCTACTTCACAGGCTTCCTGTCAGCTGTTCCTGACAGCTCATTTATTTTAAAAGGTTACAAGTAACTCAAAAAGAGTCCCTGAGTCACACAGTTATGTGGATTGCTCAGTTGAGTGTGGTTGCCAGCTGATTAGATTACTGAATTCTTTTAAAATTGTATTGTATTGTACTGGTCAGAAAGCCATCCACCTTGGACAACAGACAGATACAGAGAATAAATTGGTTCTGACAGGAGGTGGCTGAGAAGGAGGATCCTTGCTATATCATGACAGAAGAAGGTGTGCAACTATGAAGTATAGGCAAGGAGAGGTCTGCATGTGAGTAAGATTGTCTCAGAGGGGATCCTGAGATGGGCAGGGAGTTTGTGGAGGAAGAATGGACAGGAAATTGCCCCGAAAGATTTCACCTGAGCCCTGTTTACACCACCTACTTTGCAGTGCATCAACCCATGCGCACTGGTTGATGTGCTGCAAAGTCGGGTATGTGGACACATTCTGGAGCGCCGCAGGTGTAGCTGCAATCAATTTTCTACACCGACTCAGTTGTAGGTACCCCTATTGGAGCAAGCGCAGTAAACCGGCAGTGTGAACACTTTGCTGCACTCGCTCTGCATCATTCCCCATGTCTCCATTCATCCCCAGTAGCATTCACAGCCCCTCCTCAGCGCGACCTGCTGTGCAGTGAGAGCGGGCTGTGTAAATGGGGGATTGCAATCTGAGCAGCCACCGTAGTGGGATGGGAGCAGTGCAAATGCCACAGTGCTGCCACCGTGCAAACACGGCTTTGGAAAGAGGAATTGGGGGAGACAAAAAAGTGACAGATGGACAGAGCCACAGCTGTATTGCCATCAAGAACAGGCAGATTTGGTTATATAAAATGAGAACCCCATAGAACCTAGACCATTCTAAAACTTAAAAACTAAAAAGAACCTCTGCCATTAAAATACAGTTGTAAGGTTTAAGATGCAGATTAGCCATTAGTATGTGTTAGCATATAATTAATATGCAAATTAGCCTGTTCTGAGGTTGTGGAAAAAGGCTTGAAAATCAGAACCCTTTGGGGGGGTACTAGTGAGAACAGGAACAGCATCATCTGTCTCTAACTGAAAGGTAGAATGAGAACAAAGAAAATCTGGAGACCATGGAACAGAGTGGGATGTGATGGAGGAGCAGACGAACGGATGTATGTGTGCCGTTAACTTTTATTTTCTTTACAATTAATTTTTCCTGGGTAATCCAGCTGGGATGTAATGTCTCACTTTCAGTGGAGGGTTCAAGGGATCAAGGAAGACCCAAGACTTCTTTAGCATTTAACTCCTATAATTTTATTGAGTATACTATTTTTTTGAGTCACCTAATAGCACTGGCCTATGTTTTGTGGCCACGGGGGCCACTTCATCAGGGCACACAGTGGTCTGGATGTTCCTATTTCACAGGTTTATCTCACCAAACAGGTAGTTTCAAATACTTTAGTTATGTACTCCTGTATTTAGGAAAGGACTTAGTCACATCTACCTGCTTAAATTACTGCTGCTTGGAAATATCATCCACTGCAGTTCTGTATGCTTGCAACAACTCCATCAGTGCTCCACCCTAGGTTATAGATTTGTAGCGCACAGAGGGAGACTTCTCCAATTCCCCCCCTTTCTACTAGGGCTAGATTTTAAATGCCCTGAGAGCATCTAGGTTCCACCCCTTGCATCGCTACACATTTAACTTTTTGCACCCCTACTGACTGTTTCTCATCCGTGCAAACTCCTGCTCCCTGCCGCATCACCCTCTTTCTCAGAGACTTACCTTGACTCCATGGGAACCTGGTTTGCCCCCAGGATAGGACTGCTGGGAGTCTTCTCTTTCACTTGATGGAGACTGGATAGGTACAGCGGAGCAAGCACCATGGTCAGCAGTGTTTGACGGACGTCCTCTTGCAACAGTTGTGCACTGTTTTTCCCTTGTTTATTCCTCAGGAGACATGACATACAATGACATTGTGGTGGACATGCCAACATCTGTCCCATCTCCCCTATCTTGCGAGTGCCAGCTGTTTGGCCTCGACTTCACCAGGGGTCGAGTCGCGTCGACTGCTGTCCCCACCTCCCCTGGAGGAGCAGTCCTTGGGATGGTCAGTCCTCCTCCCCCACATGGCCCTCTGACAGCCTGGGCTCATTTCCAAACCCGGGTCATCAGCATCGCAAGTGGTAGCTCTACCACTGCGCTGGTGGGCCAGCTGTCACTACACATTTTCAGCGGTGCCCTGCTTCTGGCATTTGTAGCTGGGTAGTCTAAAGCACTGAGAGGTTAAATGACTTTTTCAGGGTCACACAGTGAGTTAAGCCACTCTGGTGGGATTTTAAACCTAGGTCTACTGGTTTCCAAAGTTGTGCTCTAGGCACTGAGTCTTCATTAAAGGGGAGGTAAATGTTGCCGCCACTCAAATTCTGAAGGTCCATCAAAAGATCCTTTAAATGAGGTACTAGGCTTACCTGTAGGTGTCAAGAGTGCCTACATATACATATCTAAATCACCTATAAATTAAATCAAGGTAGCAGTCATTTCATAGAATATTGAGACAGAAATTGATGTCACTAAGAAGGGCCAGTCACATGACTCTGCTGTTTTCTGTCTTTCACTTTTCTAATGTTAAAGATAGGGACTAACTTGCATATGGCAGCCAAGTGCCCCAGAAATAAAGTTTCAAAGGGAGAAGAGGACAACACTCACCCAATTGTATTTGTAGGACTTGTGATGGAAATGAAGTACGCTAGAACATATTATCTTGTGTTCAGCTCCATTTATTCTGTGCAAAACAGCAATTCAGTGCAATCTGATACAGCTTGCAGTACTTTACATTGGCATGTTGGTTTCTCTGGCCAGATGAGCAAAACCACCTCTAACCTCCATCTAATGTTTCGTCCCTGCCCCCCAGAGCTTTGTCCCAAATACCACAAATAATGCACTATCTGTTATTCAGATCTGAATAACGAGTGGCACTATTTGTGCCTGTTCCTATTCAGAAAATACAATATTGAAAAAAGCAAAGGAACAGCCCCTTCACCCTGTACCTTGTAAATTATACAACCTCCCATCCCCCCACCCTCTCTGACAGAATCCATGCCACCCTCCTCCTCCTCCCCGCACCCACAATTTTCAATACAAAATTAGCAATACAGAAAAACACGATTGATGGTTGGCACAACCTGCCGCTTCCCACGGCCTGGCACCATCTTACAATGCTTACTTGCACTTCATGAAACATGTTTCCCACCCTCCCCACCAAGGCAGACCCCAGTACCCAAGAGCCAGTGAGGCAGTAGGAAGAAGGATGCTGATAACCCACCTCCTCCACAGACAATTATTTTTGGTTGAATGAAGTTGTCATGTGCTTCCTTATAGTAAAACTGGATTTACTATGAGGAATCACACAAAAGTGCTTTCATTCAGAAAAGGGTGTCCAGCCAGAGAGGAGGGTGGGTTGGGTCATTCGCCTTCTTCTACCTTATGCTCACCACTCGTGGGCTCATGGATATTTGGGGGTGCCGCCTGGTGGTGGGTGGGAAATTATATTTCATTTAGTTCAAATAAGCACTGAAAGGCAGCGGCCAGTCATGGAGGATGACGGTTGTGCCAGCCACCATCATAGGAGTTTTTTTTATATTGCTAATTTTGTATTGTATGAATAATAGGTGCTGGGGGTGAGGATGGCATGGATTCTGTCAGAGGGTGGGGTAGGTGTATTTTGCAGGGCCTAGGTGGGGACTTTTTCTTTTTCCCTATAATTTACTGAATACCAATACTGAACATGGGGTCTGAACAGAATATTTAGTCCAAATATTTATAATAAGGTATTCGCACACCACTAACTATGATGTCACAGCAGACAATAGTAATTTCAAGTAGGAAATAAGCTACAGACTAAGAGAAACTCAAAGGGATAAAGATCTTGGGTCAGGTTTTCAAATGGCTGAGGGATTAAATCCTCTGCTGCAGTCCGCCGGTGCAGAAATAATCTCTGCACGAGTGGACAGTCATATTTTCAGCCCATGTTCTGCACGGGCAGCAGGCGCAGCTGCAGAGGATATTAGGCCTGGCACAACCAGGCCTAACATTTTTTTTTTTTCAGTTGTTTAACCAGGAGTAGCACACCAAGCTGACAGTTTTTTTAGAGTAGCGACCTGGGAGCACAGGGAAGTTAAGTGACTTGCTCAGGGTCACACAGTATGCAAGTGGAAGCTGTGGGATTCAAACCCAGTTCTGGTCTGCCAGATGTCACCAGATTTGCAGCTCAGAGCCTTAAACCACTGTGCTATACTGCCTCATTTTGCTGCAGCTGCACCAAAAAATGGCTGCAAGCTGTTGTAACTCATGAAGCTGGCCGTAAAATGGCTATGTATTTGAAAATCTGATGCATGCGGGAAAAACTGCTGCTCCACAAGTGAAGATCCACTTGCACCAGTTTTCCCTGCACCTGTGCCAATTCCTGGGGGGGTTTGAAAATCTAGCCCCTTGTTTTTGTGGGAATTTCTTCAGTAATAAACAATGGAGTAGAGAAACTATCGAGATATTTGAAATATAAGCTGAACTGTATCTAAATATTATGTTTTTAAAGTTTTCCCAACGGCCAGCTATTCTTTAAAGTATACTATATTGTTTTGAAAAATAGTAATCCCAGTTAACACAGAATGTCAACAACATGTAAACTTGCCTAAATGCTCTGCATTAGGGAGTCTAGCCAAACACTAAGTTAGATGCACAGTCAGGTTGAAAATGTGCAGACTGGATAGACTGCTGGGTCTTTATCTGCTGTTAAATTCTTTGTATCTAGTATTAAATGTCAGATTTTATATTTGTTTGAAACGTGACTTATTTCCAATCCCTAACCATTGCTGCAGTGCTTTTGCACTGGGATGTTTTTCTTTTAAATTATTTTTCTGTTTTGAGCTCATCATAATCCAACCCACTGAAACAGTCTAGCTGGCCGCTCCCCTTTTATGCTGATGCCCAACTATAGTACACTGATGAGTCCTAACAGGGATGAATCACGTATTTGTGGTTTGCTGTTTTCAGCCTTTGACGATTATCTGTGAGGCTCTGTGGCACCAAACAGTACTACTTAAATCTGAGCCTGCTGTAATTCCTTCATGGGGATTTGCATATGCTACCCATGATGCTTTGCATTTGGGAGTATGTGTAATTTTATATTTCATTGAAACTTGGCTTTATTGCTAGTGTCCTTCCAGAATAACCCTTGCTTCTGTCTTTTTTGTTGTGGTACTTTTCTATTTTAGGCTCATTGTAACCCAAACCACTGATACAAAACTAGCAGGTTCCCTCTCTTTCAGTGCTTATACACAGCTAGGGTACATCGATAAGTCCTAATAAGAATGAAACACGTGTCTGTGGTCTGCTGTTTCAGCCTTCGTGGATTGTTTGTGAGGCTTTTGGCATCATATGATCCTGCTTAAAGCTGAGTCAGCTGTAATTCCTTGATGGTGATCTGCAGATGCTACCTATGATGCTTTCCATTAGGGGAGTACTGTATGTGTAATTTTTTATAACATGTAAACCACTTACAAATACAATGACAATCAGAGGAGATGGGTTATGAAAGTCAAGTAATCTGATTGGTTGACAGCAGTCACAAGTTGTACAGGTATCAGTCATTATTGCTTGCTCGTCTCTGCCTTTGCCCAGCATGACGCTGCTTGCAGAGCTTTAAAATTCCATCCAATCTCAGTTAGAAAATAGGGTTGTGCCAGGCCAAAACAGCCCATTCTCTAAGCACAATAAGACCCTTCAGGGTGTGTGATGTTGTGGTATATCTGCACTTCCAGTGCTTTAAGGCTGGCCTATTGCAGCATCAGGCCTCATTACACCCTGGGCATGTGGGTATCCCTCAACACTGCACACCCTGTTGGGTCTAATTTCTTGCTTGACAATTTCTGTTAGTATCTTTATTCTGAAACAGAACATTTGGCTATCCCACTGGCACAGCAGTAGCACTGCTGGTAGCGATGCCGACAACCCTGGTTTGGGAACAAGCCAGGGTTGTTGGAGTGCCAGCCAGGAGCAGGATTAAACATCCCACAGGATGCTCTCCTCCGGCAAAGGAGGGTTTAACATCCTGCTGCTTTGCCACCACGTGGGTGACCACAGGTGGTGGTGCAGGGGATCCGTGAATGGAAGGTGGGGCCACTGGACCATGCTCATGGGTTGGCTGTGTCAGGCCTTGTCAGCAGCCAGTCCCATTGTGGACTCCTGGTAGGGGGCCAGGGAGAATAAGGGAAACAGTGCGCACAGGCCGGGCAGATGAAGCTGCTCCAGTGGCTCACTCCTGTGATGAATCTCATCTGCAGCACTTCTTCGTTGTACCCACACCTCCACCTCCACCCTGGGTGGTTAGATGACTGCTGGGAAGAAACACCAAAGAGGCTGATGGGGGGACCCAGCCCAAGGGGGTAAGTTGAGGGGGGCAGCACAGGGGTGTGTCGTGGGTGGGTGTGGGAAAAGAGGTGGCTGCAGTGGGGTCTCTTGGGGAGAGCAGCTCACAAGGGTTTTGAAACTTTAAGCAATCTGAGAGGGAAATGAAAGTCGAGAGCAGTGGCTTTCATTTCCTCTCAGATTGCTTAAAGTTTCAAAAAATCGGCATTGAAAAACCACCCCATAGACTTGTATGGGGCATGCCCCCGTACTCTCCCTGCTGAAACATCACAAAACCTCAGAGCATGGGGGCAGAGCAGATGAACTAGAAAGCTGGAAGGGATCGACTAGTGGAGACTACGGAGCCAGGTACGATCCCTTCAATAACTTCATAGAGTTAGTAAAAAAATTACTTCAACAAATATCAGCTCATGAAACTTCCTTTAAAGGGATCATTTATGAACAGTGCCCATCACAGTTTGAAAGCCCATGAAATTCGGTTTTAAATATGGATGGTATTGGCCTTACTAACAGCTGGCAGCATTGCAATGAGATCAATGACTCAGTCTGCCCGAGGCTGATATCACATTGCCATTATGTTTGGAACCTTGTGATGTCAGGTGTGATGAAGCTGTGCCTGACCACATTGTAGTAAATTGCACACTGGCCCTATATGTTGCTCTACACCCTGAATGTGATGGCTCCAGGGTTTAAAAGTGGAAGGCACCAAAAGTGGGGCATACAGTCGTTTGAGAGCCAGAGTTACAGTGCTGCAAAGGAGCTTGGGGCACCAGTGTCTAGTAGTTTTTGGCAACAGAAGCACCACTACATTCACCGCAGGAAGTGGCATAGGCCATGGGTCACTGACTAATGGGGTGAGGCCTGACCAGTGATCAGTGTATAGGAGAGCTCCTGGGAGAGTATTGCAAGAAGATTCTAGAAGGATTGTTTGCCAGGGGCCTAGTGCTCCTCCATTGAAAGAGAATGGTGCTGTCTAGTGGCCCTACATAAGGTGTATTGTTCAGGGAGGGACACCCAAATGATGGTCCATCGCCCTTCTGTATCAAGGATGAGTCTGAGTATGGAAAGGGTCCCTTTCAACGGGGCACAAATTGGCCAAAAAATGTTTCTGTATGGAAGCTATCAAAGAAACTGGGTCTGATAGAGGTTTTCCTGAAGGAGGGATCAAGTATGATGCTGAGTTTCTAGCCTGCAAGAGTGTAGTTACCATGGTCCCCTTTCTGGATCTACCATAAATGTGCTGTAACATGAACTGTTGTCTGATTATCGCACGGGATCTGCCATATAGAATTGCATCTGCAAAGCTCTGGGGTTGTCCTCTGTGCTACAAGTACCTTGATCCCCTTTCCAGATCTACCATAAATGTGATATATTATGAGCTGCTGTCTGATTTTACACAGGACCTGCCATATAGAAATATATCTGCAAAGCTCTGGGGTTGTCCTCTGTGCTACAAGTACCTTGATCCCCTTTCCGGATCTACCATAAATGTGCTATTTTATGAGCTACTGTCTGATTTTACACAGGATCTGCCAAATAGAAATATATCTGCAAAGTTCTGGGTTTTTTGTCTGTGCTGCGGGTACCTTGATCCCCTTTCAGGATCTACCATAAATGTGTTATAATGTGAGCAACTGTCTGATTTTACACGGGATCTGCCATATAGAATTATATCTGCAAAGCTCTGGGGGTTGTCTTCTGTGCTGAGTACATTGCACAATGCTGCCGTCTACAAAGAAATAAATGCTGCTTGAAATCAGACACCTTTATGGACCCCCGATACTCTGTTGTGACTGTGAGCCAAGTGCTCTTCAAGGAGGATTTGTCTTTTGATTAATTTATTTTTTATGTAAGTGTTTATCCACCTCACCGACCTGCTCCCTCCACTCCCATCACCCACCATCCTCAGATACTTACAACAATCTCCATCTCCCATGGCTTACTCCCTCTAGTGGGGCCATTGATTTTGCCCTTTCTCTCCCGAAATCCAGACCCAGTACAGGATGGGGCCTGGTTGGTGGTATGGGGCCTGGAAGTGCTAGCCTTTATCTTTCACTGGTTGGGTTTTTCCATCGCTTTCTCCCTATTCCTCATGGCATGCACAGCATGATAGGGTATTTGCATCGGACATGTACAGCATGCTTTTGCTGGGAGAGCAATCTCCTGGCCCATTAGCAGGAGCTGCTGCAGTGCTGGTGCATGCTGCCCTTCTCCCCTGTCTGGGATACACACTACCAGCTGCAGTACTGGTGCATGCTGCCCTCCCCGGCTGGATACACAGTACCAGCTGCAGTGCATCTCACAGCCTGGCCACAGAAGCACCAGCCCCTGAGTGTGCTTCTGAACCTAGGTTTCCAGCATGGAAGGCCAGAGCACTTCCATTGGGCTCTCAGATGTAGCTTTTGCTGGTGCCCCACATTGTTTACCCCCTCTATTAGAAACGCTGGCCAGCCTTCTTGAATCTAGGTGTAACCACCCCCACCTGCGAGGTGAGTGACACAGCCAGCTAGTTGGAAGGAAGTGGCTGAGTTTTTAGCACTTTGGATGAAGGGCACCTTGTTTTATTATGCTATTGGGATTTAGCAATGGTGCGGTACCTTCACCTGTGGGGATCCTTTCGACAGAAGCTGCCAGTGCTTCCACATGCCTGTGGTACAGGGGACCCAAAAATATGCACTGAGTACCTCACTCAGCCTATATGCAATATACACTGTAGCAGGCAATAAAGTAAATAAACACAATATAAAAATGACAACTTAGGCAGCAACTATGGTACAAACAATAACAAATGGCTTTACTGAGGGAAGAGGAACAAGCTCTGGGGAAGAAAGAATAAGGTAAGGCAGTTATTAGCAACAACAGAAGGCAGTCCACAGTATCAAAATCTACCACCCTCCAACACGCAGGGCTCAATTCTCAAAAGGGATTGCATGCCACAAGCCACGGGTGCGTCGAACACCCGGCACATGGGGCTTGCGGCATTTCTTAGCAAGCACTTGGGATTCTCGATCCTCGTGCCACATGCCGCATGTTAGACCAGCTTTGGCTGGTCTAACTTTGTCTCTCAGGGACTTCCACCATAAAAAGGGTAAAGTGTTGTATATGCACACGACCTTCTAGAATCGGGCACATGGCAGCATGGATTCACAGCGGAAGGTCGTGTCAGATGAATCTAACAGATTTAATTGACTGGGTGACCAAAGTAGTAGACCAGGGAGGGCTGTGGACATGGCCTACTTAGATTTTAGCAAGGCATTAGACACAGTTCCACACCAAAGATTAATATACAAGTTATTAAGCCTTGGAGTGGGTCCCAAGGTGGTAGCCTGGATAAAAAATTGGCTGGAAAACAGGATGCAAAGGGTAATAGTAAACGAGTCCACAGTGAAGAAAGGAGGGTAACTAGCAGGGTACTGCAGGGTTCAGTACTGGACCGTCCCTGTAATGTCTTTATAAGTGACAATGGAGAGCACCTGGAAGGAAATGTATGTCTCTTTGCAGATGACACAAAGATCTGCAACAGGACTGATACACAAGGTGGGGTGGAAAGGATGAAAAGGGACTTGGCAAGGTTGGAGGAATGGTCAAATGTATGACAGCTCAGATTCAGTGCAAAGAAGTGCAAGGTAATGCACCTGGGAAATAAAAACCCAGGGGAAGAGTACACAATGAGGGGTGAGATACTAATAACAACAAAAATTGAAAGGGATCTTGGAGTAATTATATCAGATGACCTAAAGGTGGGCATGCAATGTGAGAAGGCAGTAAGGATGGCTGGGGGGATACTGTGATGCATAGGGAGAGGCATCAACAGTAGAAAACAGGAAGTTGTTATCCCTCTGTACAGACAGTTGGTGAGACCCCATATGGAGTACTGCATGCAGTTCTGGAGACCCTATCTCCACAAAGACATAGACAGAGTGGAGGCTGTTCAGAGGAAGGCAACCAAAATGGTGCAGGGTCTACACCAGAAGACATATGAAGACAGACTAAAGCAGCTTAATATGTATACCCTAGAGGAAAGGAGGGAGAGAGGAGACATGATAGAAACTTTTAAGTACCTCAAGGGAATTAATAAAGTCCAAGAGGGTAGCATCTTTCAGAAAAAGAGATGTGCAAGAACAAGGGGGCACAATTTGAAGATAGAGGGGGGATGGCTCAGAGGTAATGTTAGAAAGTATTTTTTCATGGAGAGGGTTGTGGATGCATGGAACAGCCTTCCTGAAGAGGTTGTGGAGTCAAGAACAGTGGGAGAATTCAAGAATGCATGGGACAGACATAAAGCAATTCTAGTTGGGGGTAGGAGGAATTAAGCTGTTGGTTAACTAGAATCTGCAGTTTATCCGTCAGATAGGGAAATGGGCGGACTAGGTGGGCCAAGCAGTCCTTATGTGCCATCATGTAACCCCTAGATGGCGCTATCCCAGGGCTACTACCCCTGCCTGATTTGCCACTAACAGGTTGAGGGGCCTGGATCCAATGGCGGGTGCCTCCACCCAGAGGTCAGGGTTTGCAATAGTTAAACTAACTTGGTCACAGCCCTCTGGGACACTGCAACCCCCTTTCTTCCCACTAGTGGCCCACACAATATATCAGAATTACCTTCACAGTATACACTTACCCCCAGGTCTGGTTCCGCACTGGGACCTCCTGTGAAATGAGATACAGTGCAACAATCACAGTACAGTACTTTAACATAGACAAATACCTCAGGCAGTATAACTTTGCTGAAACAAGCAGCTCTGATTTATTTAGGGGATATAACAAGGACGGGAAATCAGGTTAATTAGCTTATCACTCTAATAATTCATTTATGGCTCTGTGCACAGGCCTATCCCTATCAGTTACTGTCCCTGGGTACCCAAGCCCCAGTGGCTAGTCCAAACCGTGGCAGCTGGTAGGGGCCTTTCACACAGAGAAAAGGAGAATTAAACAGTCAGCAGTACAGTAATTCCATTTGGATTTAATATGGCAATTCAACAGGAGCGACCCTGAATTAGTACTCACGACCTCCAAATAAGATAGGGTCCTTCAATGTCAGCAGGGCTCACTTGAGGTACACAAACCTCTTCACACATCCATATAAAAGAAAGCACTATACCAGGCAGGCTGCATCTGTATCCCGATCGCATTACTGCACAATACCCGGAGAACACACAGCAGATTCAGTTCCTGACAGACCGAGTGCAATTTTCAGCAATTCCTCCAGTCTTCTACAGGGTGAGCCTGGTTTCTACTCTTCAGAGATCCTTTGATTCTTTTCACAGGACGGATTCAGTCCTAACAAGCTGTTACACAAGCTGCAGACCGAACTCTGGGCCTTACACGCTTTTGACTAAAACTGCACACTGAAAAGCACAGGGCTCCTTCCTTCTCCACTGCCAAAGCCCAACTGAAACTCCAACCGACAAAACCGGGCACTTCCTTTGAGTTCCTCCCAGTTCTTGACTGGATTGGCTGTCACTCACAATAGACTGCTGCTGTTGGTCCAAAAGGCACTGAAGTCTAAACTACATCTCCCAGAGTCACTGCCCACACAATCCTCTTGTGGCTGGCTCAGATTATGAGTCCAAGTTCTGATTCGTCCAAGGCACCATTTTAGAGCTAGCTTACCCCACACTCGATTGGTCCAGTTCAGCAGTTCAAAACTAGAATGGGAACTAGCAGACACAGTTCTGACTGCAAAGAAAGCAGGTTAGACAAACTGTAATTTCATTATTACTCTAAATAATTTCTGGCAAACAGTTACATCTTTCAGATAGGTTCCTTTGCACTCCTAGTGACTGCAAAATGAAGTGAATTAGCAGCAGCTCGAGTGGTACTCAGAGAAGCACACAGTCCCCCCATACAAACTAATTATGTCTGCAAGCAGACAGCTCTTAAAGAGACAGTACCAGAGGCTCTAAAAACACTCACTGATAAATGGCTTAAATGCCAAACACCATTCAGGCTTGGAGCATTCAAGCAAGCTCCTGGAAGTCTTTTGGGAACCCCCATTTGCAGGGGGGTTACAATCAAATTCTATGTTTCTGTGTAAGGTTCACCAGTGTATTTGGTGCAGCGCATGGTTTGATGCAGGGCTTGTGCAAGCCCTGCATCAGCTTTTGAGAATCAAACCCATAATGTCCAATCAAGTCTCCTATTGGTGTAGCAGTAAACCCCAAATCCCTTGGGAGCTTCCTTAAGTCTGTATGTACATACTGCAGAGCAGCAGTACTTCTAACTATCTAGATTCAGTTCTCTAGCCACACATAGGCAGTCTTCCATTGAGCATTGGATATGCTTAGTCACAGGCACAGTCTTCCTGCTGGTGTCCTCCTCCTGCCACCAACCACGTGGTTCTCCAGCTTTGCCCCCTTTGCAAACAGATCTTTTCTTCTGCTGGAAGGAACATATCTCTTTCTTCACAGCTACTACTAGTGAGCAAGAATTCTGCTAGTTTTCAGGCCTTTTAGTGCTTTTTCTCAAAGTTTTGCTTCAGTTTTTACTCATTTCTGTACCCTTACTGTTGGCCTCCTGCTCTGATTATTGTGTAACCACCCTCATCTGGGGCTTCCTGATTGCCCCTCGGGCTGCCCTTGTCTGCCGCTTCCCCATTGTTCTCCCAGTCCTGGCCCGAGTCCCTGTAGTGCCCCTGATCTCTCCCAGCACCCACAGTATTTTTTAGCCCAGAATGGGGCTGGAGGAGCTAAAGCGTGAGCCACCAGTTGGCTCTGCACCGCTGCAGTTCCAATGATTCTGCATGCTCAGGAGCGCATGGTATCTTTGGCCATTTTAGTGGCCATTTGAATACCTCTCCGGTGCTCCTGATCCCCAGTTTATCTGATTGGGGACTGAGACCTGGGGAGGCAACAGAGAAGCTGCCAGGTCTTTTATTAAGGAGCACCAATCGTGCTACAGAATTTGGGGCTGCCTCATTAATATTCATGTCGACATCCATATTAATGAGCTCGCTTCTAGTGCCTGGGGCAGAGTGTATCAGCACTAGCGACAGGCAGGGAAATGAATAAAATGTTTAAATGGTGAATTGTGGTAAAAGAGAAAAGGGGTTGCTACACATCTGTTGGGGAATTGGGGAAATAAGTATGTTTTATTTTGGCTGCAGCAGAACAAAAAAAGGTGGGACACTATATGGACTGCAGTGGGGCTATGTGTGGGCTGCCTGGGGACAGCTTATAGCAGCCACAGGCTGGGGGCTGTACAAAAATTTTTTAAGTGGGCAATGATATGAGAGAGCAAAGGGACTACTACAATTTGGTGGTGAAAATGTAAAATAAATATGTTTCTGCTGGCTGCATGAGTGGGGACACTGAATGAACTCCCTGGAGCTGCTTTAAAAACTTACTTATTTGAGTCAGCATTTCCTGATGTTAAATATTTTTAAAATTACATGAAGTCTTGATATTTGTAGTTCTGCTGTTTTAGAACTGTGCTCTTAATATGTTTCTATGAAATAGTTCTTTGTCAATTACTATGTTTGCTATGATGTACAACGCTAAAATCTTCTGGAATAGCGTTTTAAAAATAAAGGCTTGATTGATTGTGTTGCTAGCCATATTGCAGCCTTGTGACCACAGTTCAGCCAATCGGAAGGCCAGGAATTTGCCAAGCGACCTTGGGACTGTTAAAACGACTTATGGGGGAGGGAACTGGGGAAACTCTTGGCACTCTTTCTCACAACCAATCAGGCATTGAGGGAACCTCATATATATAAATTTTTGTCAAGGACAGTGAATTCAGTCAATAGGAGCTACCAGAGAGCTTCCAAACCCAGTAACTGTCTGGTTCTGAGTCAGTTTGTGAGCTCTCCGGGGAGGGGGAGCTTCAGCCTCTATGCAAAATGAATCTGCAAGGTTGGGAAAGGGGCCTCTTGGGGTTGCCAACTACCTGTCCCCAGGGCCTGTGGTTTTGCCTTTCCCCATTTTGAAGGATGTTGGAGGTCAAGGAGTGTTGGTGTGCAGCTCAGCAGAGAAGGAGAGCTGCAGGGTTATGAAAAAGGCTGCTGTGGGAAAGGAGCTACACCACAGCAGTGAAGGTTTTGATCAGAGGTTCTAGACAGAAACAGTAGGCTATTTCTGCACCTAAACGGTGAGAAGCCAGGATGAAAGGAACAAGGATCAAGGTTCAAGTGAAGGAAATGGTTCTGTCTGTACCCTGGGTGGACTCAACATCACAAGGAAAAAGGGGAAGGACACTGGTCTAAGGTATGGAAATGTCTGGTTCTGGTTTTTGGAAAATGGATGTGGTTATGGTACACTTGGTATGGTAGTCCTCATGACTTGCGGGGGCTTGGCCAGTAAAATCAGGTACACTTGGTATGGGAGTCTCCCAACATGCGGGAGCTTGGCCAGTAAATCCAAAGAGTTTGCAGATGAAGGGGAGGGACAGAGAGAACAAAAGAACGACTCTTTTGGTTCGAGAGCACCTGCACGGTGATGAAAAAGTGATTTGCAGTTTCAAGGGACTGTTCAAGTGGTTCGTCAGTGCCAAGTTCAGGGTCCTCGGAGGAGCCCAAATGGATGAAACAAAGTCTCACTGGAACTGTGCGCTCGTGAGAAGCCAGAGACTGTGATCTGTGTGAAAAGGGCCACAGCTACCATGATGGTAGTGTGGCTGAAGGATGTTTTCTTTAACTTCTTAAATTCAAAATCTGCCAACTTGAGCTGAGCTTAAGAGACTGAGAAATTGCTCATTTTCATCCTGGAGCTATGTAGGGAACCAGTCAACCCTACCATGTGGGGCTGACTGGGCCACAGGGAGCCACAGGCACATGCCTGAGTGCTAGGGCACTCTGACCTAGTGGGGAGCCAGACCGTGGGGTCACTCCTGGGTCAGGATTCCTTATGGCCTAGAAAGCTTTGCGTTTGCACTCTGCATTGGGCCTGGAAACAGGCCGAAGGGAACAAGCTGCAAGAACGTCAAGCAAGCCAGAAGATCCAATGTACTGTGTGCCTGCTCCATGTCTCATGTCTCTTTAATCCAAGTCTCCAGTTCTGTTGTCCCATCTTCCGAAGAGGCGCAGTCACCATGCCAACAGAGACTGTCAGTGGAACTGTGAGTAAATGCAGGGATTATCCTGCATCTGGGGATGTAAATAGTTGTTTAGTTTGTGCCCAATGGCATGGCAAAAGTTTAAAGTGATCAAAGAGAAAGGTAAAAGTAAATTTTGATCTACACAGTATGCACGCTGGCCAACCAGCTGCACCACAGGCCTGCAATGAGTACTTAGGTACCCAGGGACAGAGAGTTGGGGTCTATCTGAACTGGAACCAGTTGGGACTGTGTGTTTGTTTAAACCAGCAGCAGTTAGCTAGTTAGAGGATGGTGCTGCAAGTAGTGAAATAAGGTCTGAAATTAAAAGGAATTGATTTAAAATTAAAATACTGATCTCTAAAGCAAATTGCTAAAACTACAAAATGTAACTGTTGTGCTCGACCTCTAGCCCATCTATCCCCTTCCTAACCCCCCCCCCCATGTAAATAAATGGTGTTAACTGTTCTGGAAAATTCTGACTCAAGAGCATATTTTATTTAGTGAGCATATTATTAGCCAAAGTTAAAAAATGCTAAGTGTTGAATTTGGGGGTTTTGGTTAGTGCTGTACCCATGTTGGAGTGACTGTATGGGGAGGTGGGTTGGTACAGCATCCCGGGGGTTGTATTGCTGATATCATACCCACTTAAAATGTACTCTGGGTGGAGGCACCATGCTATTTATTTTATCTTGTGAAAGAACCCCCAGTAACAACTAAAATGAGAACCCAGGCCCCTTAACCTTGTTCAGGCCTGTAAGGCACGGGTAGTAGCACTCTGTTGACACGGCGCCAGGGCTGCAAGTGTGATTGCCCATGGAATGGAAGAAGAAGTCTGGGCTCAAGAGGTATGTTGTGTGTAGGTACCCAATGGCCCCAACTGATGTCCACAATGCCTGTATATACTATTTGGTACTGGGCCAGAACATGGCACACAGCTCCTGGTGTCAGGCTATGCACTTGTTGGCACTTGTGAAGGCCAGCAGGTGTCCCAGGCAAACTTACTATGCTTATAAAATGGAGAAAGGTGTTTAATGGAAAGTGGTTTTATTTTTCTTTAATTAGGTTGTTGCTAGGTAGAATATGTGAGTTTGGAGCAAAAGCTGAGTGCATTTGAATGAACCCCGGAAGTGCATTTATTCTGAAGAAAACAATATACCCCATTGTGGGATTTTGTGTTTAAAAAATGGAAACACTTTTATTATTATTATGGAAAAAGATTTTACTTTTATTTAGCTAGATTGTTACTAGGTAGATTATGGCAGGCTAGTTAAGAGCTGTTCATATACCAAAGATTAAGAATGGTCAGGTGATGTGTTTATACCAATGAAGTTGCTAGGATTATTCTGAAGCCCATTTTATGAAGTAGATTAACTGATAGTAATTCATCCCCTGATTCTGCCTTAATACTTCACAGCTGATGTCTTCTGGATACAATGACCCAGGTTTAATTCCCAGCAAGGACTGGAGGAGCATCTGCCCAAGGTGAAGAGGCTGGCATAACAGACAGCACCTGGACTGGGGGCAGCACCACCCCCTCAGTATTGCACTATGGTGTTGGCAATGGGCCTTTGCTCGGATCCCTGGTGGGAGGTATGAGCTCATGGACTTCAGATTGAGAGGTGATAGGCTGCCAGCTAGTCCACACTGACTATCAACAGTATGTTATGTTATGTTTATAGGAATCCTGGGAAACACCACCTGTTAAATAAGAATATATAGCCTAGAGGTTTAGAGTACCAAACTGTTAATCTGGAGACCCAGCAGACCTGGGTATGAAAACGACAACTGCCACCTGCATGCTGTGTGACCCTATGCAAGTCACCTAACCTCCCTGTGCTCCTGTAATGTACATGAAAATGAGCTTCAGCTTAGTGCGTCATTCCTGGCCCAAAATTCTAAAATAAAAATTTTCTTTTAATTTCTAGCAGTTTTTCTTTAATGGTTCTGTTACCCCAAACTAAAATGATGCTGTTATTTGGTAAGAGACATCTCCAAGGAGCTCCATAAATATATAACTCACTTGAGTAAGCAAAAGTGCTGTATAATAAGTTCCATTTGTTATTTAAAAAAATAAATGTAACACGCTTCCTCCCTCCATTTCCGAGGTGGAACACTACACTTATATTCTGCTGCGTGAGAGAATAACTACACAGGAAAAGAGGTCCTGCAGTTGTGCTGATTGGCTGAAATCACATAAGTGAATAAACGAAATATATGTGTTTGTGTCCGGGGACACACTTCATCAGTCTTACAAAGACCAGAACATTTTATCACAACTGATGTGGTCTGTACAGGAAGATTACATTAATACAATATTGAAAAGAAAATGACAGAAATAGGAAGCAGATTTTCCCAGAAATCTCATGTAGAGGCCATGCAGTCCAAAGACAGCAGGATAAGGAGAGATCATGACATGAGAAGTTGTGTCGTTGGAAAGAGCAGTTATATTTAGTGCCTCTTTGCCTTTCCAGGTCATGCTCTAATGGAAAAAACACTTTTAAAAGCCAAAACCTGGAGAGAGTTACAAAGATGACTCAGTCTTTGACAGATTCAAGGAAGAATTAACTCATTTGGATATGTTTAATGATATCAAAGGGAACAAAGATCCACAGGAGATGTTATCAATTACATCAATGATTAATCTTCATTATGGCCTTTTTTTAATTACAACATATTATACTGAAATATTCCCCCAGTTTTCTGGTTCTTGGAAGCGGTCACTTTGATTGCCAATTGTATGGACTTGGAGTTACACACATTACCACGATGATTGTAGATTAAATTAATTTTTTTTAAATTGCATTTATGTTTCTTTCCATTATCCCTTCTACACACACACACACACACACACACACACACACACACACACACACACCTCCTTTGGGCTCTCTCTACACCATTGCCTTCTGAGGACATTTGCTGGGCGAGGCGGGACAGAATTCATAGAGACTGTTAGTAGTGATCTAGAAAACTGTTTCCCTAAGACCTGGTCTGAGACCAGTTTCTGTTTTACAGTATGTAACTGAACTGGTCTGGGATTGTTAGTATCACAGATGTGTCTAAATGCAAGCTAACTAGCAGCATCCAACATACCTAGTAGTTAGTGCATGAGGCTATGATTAAGGACTTTTGGTTTGAACCCTGATTCACTCAAAATTCTTTTATTCATAGATTCATAGATTCTGTCAGCAGATAAGGACCGCCAGGCCCATCCAGTCTGCCCATTTATGCTAGCTCACAAGTGACCATTGACCCTTATTGGTCATTGGCTTAGCTTTCTCTTCCTCCCTGTATTAATCCTTTGTTTCTGTCCCATGCATGTTTAAAACCCACCACAGTACAGGCTGCCACCACCTCCTGGGGAAGGCTATTCCATGCATCCACCACTTTTTCCATGAAGAAGAACTTACTAAAATTTCCTTATGCGGCCACCTTTCACTCTCATGTCGTGTCGCCTTGTCATGGCACTACTGTTGAGCCAAAATATGTTGTCCCTTTCCACCTTGTTTATGTCCTTAAGATTCTTGAATATTTCCATCATGTCACCCTCTCCTCCTTTGTTCCAGTGTGTACTAATTTAGGTCCTCACTCTCTCCCTGAAGGCTTATGATGTAATCTGTTCACCGCTTTGGTCGCCTCTTCTGTACCATCTCTATTTTGTCAATGTCCTTTGAAGGTGTGGTCTCTAGAACTGTACACAGTATTCAAGGTGAGGTCTCACCAGGGTCTTGTACAGTGGAACCATTACCTCCCTCCTTTCTTCTGCTTGTGATTCCCCTTTCAATACATCCTAACATCCCACTAGCCTTTCCCACTGCCTTGGCAGTCTGCCTAGTGGCTTTCAAATTATCTGTAATTGTGACCCCCAAGTCTTTCCTCCTCCTTAGTTACTGTCAGCAGCTCTTCCCCCATCCTGTAGCACACTCCAGGGTTCCTGCTCCCCACATGCATGATTTTGCATTTCTTTGCATTAAACCTTAGCTGCCATGCTCCTGACCATCTCTCCAACTGTGCCACCGTTTTTTTTTATATACATTTTTACTATTTTCAGTTTTCTCCCTGCCCCCTGAGGCCACAGGCGCACGCATGCATGTACTTGTGTGGCGACACACGTGCCAGGATATGGTGGCCTTCCGCCCTCCCTACTTTGCCGCCACACTGTACCACCCACGCACCCACTGGACCTCCACCCAGTGGGAGTGGGACTATGGATGGGTGGATGTTTACTGCTTTGGAGGGAGAACCACAGATCAATCCTGCTCCAACCCTCCCCCGAGCCGATACCCCGATGACCCGAACCTGGGACCCTTCAATGATTTTAACTTCAAATTTCACATGAGTGGTGATCCAGGATGATGTGGTGCGGTGTTGGAATAGCAGATCTATACTAACGGGTGAAAAGTGCAAGAAAAAACTACAGTAAGTGCAGCGAGAACTGGTCTCAGACCAGGTCTTAGAGGAACAATCTATCTGGAATATCAGTGGCGCTTTGGGGTCAGTAATATGTGTGTGTGTGTGTGTGAGTGTGTGTACGTACGTGTGCACATGTGTATATATTCAGTCCCAGTTCAAGTTTCAGAACACTATACTGCTAGCAGTTCTCTCATGGGAGGTAAGATAAGGTGGCAGCATGGGGAGTAACTGCTTTTCCATTTAGCATGGCGAAGGAACCACTGATGCTACTAAGATCTGAAAATTGTGAATTTTGAGCTCAAGGGTGTAAGTGCTCTTAGGTGTGTTTCAGTGATACTCTGGGGTATCAGTGCAATTACGTGTACATCAGTGATACTCTGGAGTATCCATGGAATTAGGTGTGTATTACTGATACTCTGGGGGTAGCAGTGCAATTAAATGTGTATTAGTGATACTCTGGGATAGCAGTGCAATTAGGTGTATATGAGTGATACTCTGGGGTATTAGCGCAATTATGTGTGCATCAGTGATACTCTGGAGTATCCATGTAATTAGGTGTGTATTACTGATACTCTGGGGTAGCAGCGCAATTAGGTGTGTATTAGTGATACTCTGGGATAGCAGTGCAATTAGGTGTGTATGAGTGATACTCTGGGGTATCAGTGCAATTATGTGCATTTTAGCGATACTCTGGGGTATCAGTGCAATTAGGTGTTCGTTAGTGATACTCTGAGGGATCAGTACAATTATGTGTGCATCAGTGATAACTCTGTGGCATCAGTACAATTATGTGCATTTTAGTGATACTCTGGGGTAATGGTGCAATTAGGTGTGCATCAGTGATACTCTTGGGTATCAGTACAATTATGTGCGTTTTAGTAATACGCTGGGGTATCAGTACAATTATATGCATTTTAGTGATACTTTGGGGTATCAGTGCAACTAGGTGTACATCAGTGATACTCTCGAATATCAGTGCAATCAAAGGTATATATTTTTTCCCCCATGGTAGGCCCCATCCAGCCACTGTCCTGGCACACCCTAGCTCCCATTAAGGCCCTCACCCTCAGTCATACCCCCACGGCTTGCCCCCTGTGGCAGGGTGGCAGCGAGTTCCTCTTACTTACCGCCAAGTCTGGATCCAGTTTTCTGGGGGCACTACCTCCAGAGCCGAGCACATCCTGGGATGCTCATCAAGCCACATGACCACATTTTTCTTTCTGTTCCTCGTGCATGATTCTCCAGGCGTCCTGCCCCATCCCTCACCCACCTTGTCAGCGGTGTGCTGCCCCCAGCCCCTGCTAAGGGCCAGGCGTTGCCAACTAGTGGTGCCTCTCCTCCCTGGAGAATGGAGAGCAGTCCCTGGGATGCTGATCCTTCTCCTCCCCTGCCATCCCCAAGTGGCCCGTGCTCATTCCTGAGCACGGGTCACCAGCGTGGTGCGAGGTGTGGCATCCAGCACCTCAACCCTCAGCAGCACCAGGCCGGCCAATCAAGAGTATATTGCATATACTTCAGGCATTGATGCACTTAGAGGACATCAGAAATACTCCAAGGTATCACTGCACGGTTGTATTAGTAGATAATATTAGGGTAATCCATGGGTCTTTGTTATATCCCAGACATTCAGTTTTGGGCCTGAGTGGGTAATATTGAAGATGAAAGTTCCACACGGGTCTGACATGGATACATTTTCCAAACCTAAGTAATATTATGTAGGCATGTGCCCATTCTGTCTGGTAGTACACTGTTGATTGAAAGTTGCAGTTACTTGAATAATGGATAATGTGGCCTGATAATCCAGATTATCCAGATAATTAATCAGGATAATGACCTAGCTGCCTCATTATCTGCACTGGACAAAAAATCTAGGCCTTAAATTGCCATTGTCTAACAACAGGAATGAAATCTGTTGGTTCATCACAAATGTTAGTATCAATATCCAGAATATCTGAGCATCTCTATCAATACCACTTTACTCACTTGATAAAATTGGTTGTACGAGTACCTTTTACAGCATTCCGACACATGACAAATGGGGGTTTGTATGCTACCTCTGATAGGCTGATGAGCAAACCATTTGAATTCTTTTGTAACCTGTTCAAGTGTCATTCCTCCTTACTCGGATTCCCTCAGTTCAGAACTTCCAAAGCTTCAAAGAAAACCTACTAACACATATGGTTAAAAAAATTAAATACCGCAAAGGCATGGTGTCCTATAGCAAACTATTTTATTGTTCCAAAACATGCACTTATATATATATATATATATATATATATATATATATATATATATATATGTGTGTGTGTGTGTATATATATGTGTGTGTTATATATATATATATATATATATATATATATAGATATATATGTGTACACACATATATATATATATATATATATATTTATTTATATAAGATAGATAACTCACTCTAGGGTGTGCGATCATGGTCTGATATACGCACACTTCAGTGGTTGATGCACTCAGCCTGTGGCCTCATGCATAGCAATGCACTCCAAGGCGCGCATATATCAGCGCATCATCAACACCTTAGAGTGGGTTATCTATTATATATATATATAAAGATAGATAGATAGATATTGCAAAAAACTTTGTTAATACATCAGTTAGGGTTGAAGTCGACAAAAATAAGGAAATGAGGCGTTAGGGTTGGGATCTTAACATCCCTTCCCACCCCAACCCCACCAGCCACCCCACACCACCTCCACAGATCAACACATGTCGGGGTGTGCCTTGGGGTCATTGGTCCTAACTCTCACCCCATTCCATGTGTAAGAAAGTTGACATGGTACAGTACAGGAGAATGGGGTGAGAGTTAGGGCTGATGAACTCAAGGCACACTCTGATGCATGTTGGTCTGTGGAGGGTGGGTGGGTGGGCTGGTGGGTTGGGTGGAGGGGGGCTAAGATCCCAACCCTAATGTCTCATTTCCTACTTTTGTCACTTCAGCCCTAACTGATGCATTAACAAAGTTTTTGCAATTTATTTCCTTACTTTTTGAGATAGTATAATGCTATCTTTATTTTGTTGTCGGAGTGCAGGGTCCAAAGGACCCTACACTCCCATCTCTCCACAAATGCACATATTTATCTAGCTGTGGAAATAGAGGGGTCTCCGACCCCTGCAGTTCCACACATTAAGTTACGAGCAGGCGTAGTGAAATTGCAACAAACAGTCATAACTGTGCCATCTTAAATAATTTTCACCCCAAATGCTCAGCATAACCTTATTATTACCTCACCACATGCACCTAGTACAGAAAATTTTCATATCCCAGTTGAAATGCAATTCTGCGTAACTGTAATGCCATTCTGCGCAACAGGTGCGGAAATTTTTTTTTTTGCAGGATCTGAAAAATGATGACTGTACTATTCATGAGAAGGTGTGAAAAAATGGCAATGTTGAAAATTTGGAGTGAACATATGATAAATTGCCAAAGTTATGCGCTTGCGTAGAAACATTCCAACAACCCCTCATAACTCATGCATTTTTAGGTGTTTTTGTACCAGAGTTCAGCATGGCCTTTTTGGGACCACATCTCATGAACACTGACACTGTCATTTCATTACTCAATCTCAAAAGTGATTTCATGCAGCAACTGTGCCATTCCATGTCACTGCTGCGTAAACACAGAGAATGTGAGAAATAACAGTTGTACTGTTCATGAGATGGTGTGAAAACTGGCAGTATTGAATATTTGGAGTGAAAATATTAAAATTTGCCAAAGTTACGAAAAGCAGCAAAAGTTCAAAGACCGTGTGTAACTCATGCTTTTGGGGTATTTTTGCACCATTATTTTCAGCATGGCCTTTTTGGGACCCACCTTATGAGCAGTGGCACTGCCATTTTGTTACTCCACCCCAAATGTTGATTTTGCACAGTGACCACACCATTTTGTGTCACAGGTACAAAAACATGTTTCAGGCAGGATGTAAAAAATAACAGCTGTACTGTTCATGAGGAGGTGTGAAAAAATGGCAATATTGAAAGTCTGGAGTAAAAATATTGTGTGAGGAGTACGAGCTGCATAGAAATTGCATAATGCACGTCAGAACGCAGTCATTTTTTTTTTTTGTACCAAATTTTCAACATGGCCTTTTTAGGACCTCCCCTCATGAACACTGGCATTGTTATTTCATTAATCAGTCCCAAAAGGTGATTCCATGCAGCGACCAGAAAATCACCTTTCGGGACCAAGTAATGAAATGACATTGTCAGTGTTCATGAAGTGGGGTCCCAAGAACAGCATGTTGAAAATTTGGGGTCAAAATTCTCAAAAATGGCTAAGATATCAACATAATTTGAAAACCCCATTGACATCCATTATATAGCTTACCTTCATTCCTTCAGTTTGCAGTTCGGCTTTGAAGAATGCAGATGTGTCCCGGCCCACAGAAGAATGCAGCCACCGACCTTGGAAGGTAAGTATGGGTAAGGAGGCTGCAGGGAGGTGGTGTGCAGAGGGAGGGTCAGGATGGGGAAGGGATGGGGAGAGGAGGGGGTTGTTTTTTTTTCAGAGAAAAACAGACATCGGGGACTGTTTCTTCTTTGACAGGTTTTAAAAACAGTATTTTGGGACAGTGGAAGTGGGCTCCCAGTGTCCCTGAGTACTGGGGAAGGGTTACTAAAAATGCTGACACGAGGATTGGGCATCCTGTCAGCAATGAAAATATACAGACTTTAGATCCGACACCGGAGTGGGCATCCCGTGTCGGAAACATAATAAAATCTAATATTTTGGCACACTGGGTGGGCCCAGTGTACCAAAAGTAGTGGAGGGGAGTTAAATGCCGACATGGGGATTGGGCACCCTGATGTCGGCCCCAAAAAATTGCCATAGAGGGCAGTTCAATGCAGGATTCTGTATCAAAAATTTTCATGCAGGATTCTGCATTGAAAAAAGACATCAGGCGACTGTTTTCTTTTTTTCAAATACATAAAAAACAACACATTTTTGGACACTGGGGGTGGGCTCCCCAGAGTCTAAAGCTACTGAGGGGTTTATGGGGGTGTAAAACCCAACATGGGGACTGGGCCCACAGAGGTTGACACATTGCAAAAATGATGGGCTGCTGGCGGGGGTTATCCAACACTGGGGGTGGTCATCCCGTTATCAGAAAATACAAAATTCAAAACAAAAAGCAGGGTGGTGATCAGAGGGTGGGGGGAGCATTAGACACTAGGGAATGAATGTTTTAAGGGAGTCAGGGGGTCCACTAGACACTAGGGAGAACAGCACAGTTACTTTAACAATCCCTTTTCGCAATCCCTCTTTGCCAGCTGATCTGCCGAAAAGGGATTGGCTGGCAAAAAGGGATAGGAAAAAAGGATTTTAAAGTTTAAACATGCAGTTTTTATATAAAACAAAAACAAAGGCATAGGCAGGTAGAGAATGTCCTCACCAAAACCCATGCCTTGGTTTTTTCAAAAGACGTCCCTGAGGAGTTATAATATTTGTTTTCTCCCTGCTAAGGGAGAAAACAAAATGGCGGTGAACGAATAAGGATTTATATTGCAAAAAAAGGATTTTGTGAGATTTACGAATCCCTTTTCGCAACCCCTGTTTGCAAGCCGTTCATGACCAAAAATCCTTGATCAGAACTATGCATCTATCCCAAAGACTGAACTGAGCATGCTCAGAACCCCAAATTTCAAAAGTGAATAACTTTGGAATGGATTAATATTTTTTCACTACACTAATGCCGGATTGTTTCTTATTAGCATCTCTCTACCTTGAAAATTTCAGGCCAAAATTCCAAATGGTGTACGCACAGTGTGATGTCGAAAAATGATCCTGACATTTGCCCAAAAAGTGAAAAACATGTTTTTTACGCCGCTGTGCAAAACTTCCAAATCTGATCAAAATTCAACTCAGCAGATCAAGAGATCTATCACCCAAGGCTGTGTGTTCCAAATTTTGTGCAAATCCATTGATTTGCAAAGTTATTAAAGTGTTAAATTTGGGGTTTAACATTAAACTGCCTACTCAACCTTAACTATAAGGGCGCAACTGCCTTATTTATATATATGCTAAATAGCACCACAAAAAACGAAAAGCTAACTCACAGCCACTGGAGCTGTAAAAGACCCAGACTTGGCTACAGGATAATAAATAGCAGATTTATTAGAAAGAATAGAGCGTATTCACCACTGCTGACCACCCCAAAAGTTTTCACACAAGCACAGATGTGCTTTCTTAAACTTGAAAGAGCACACCCGCATCCAAGTTTGGGTCTTTTGTAAAGCTCCAGTGGCTCTGAGCTGGCTTTTTGTTTTTGTAGTGCTGTTGTGGTTGTTATCTCCAGCTGGGAAATCCTTTGAGGTTGCCTCTCCCTGTTTGCATTTCATAAACTAAATAGCACCTCAAAAGCCCCAATACATAATGCTCCAAATAACATACTATTGAGATACAACAATCTGTTCTTGCAAGAAACCCAGTCCCTCACCAGAATAAGCAGGGTGGTAGTCTGTATGAATTTGGGCCTGGAACTGTCCTTCCTCACAGGGATGATCTTAAATGCTGTAAAGGGTGCTTGTACAATCTCATTCAACAGGTGAGTAAACTGGCCTTCTACATCACACACTTTACAGAAGTCCAGTGCCATGATAAATGTGTGACTAAAAAGCCGTACCTCCATGATGAAGGGTGGGATGAGTGAAGACCAGTTTCATACTTCCCTTGTTGAGTGCGCTTTCAGATTATCAGGAACAGTATGCATCTGGGTCACATAAGCCTCCCTGATTTCCACTTTAAGCCACCTTGCTATTGTGGCTTTTGAGGCAGGCACCCCCCATCTGTCTGCCTGTGTGTAGCAGCTCTGTGAAAGCAGATGTTAGTAGCTTTATGGATGTCCAGAGTCTGCAACACCTTTTCACGTGATTATATGAGTTTGAGACAAAAGAAAGGTATACTAGTGAAAGATCCTGGACTGAATGGAACATGGACTGAACTTTAGGCAGGAAGGAAGGAACTGTTCTAAAGATAACCCTATTGTTGTGGAAAATCATGAAGAATTCTGTACATGACAGGTTTTGGAGCTCGCTAGTAGTGCATGCAGAATTAATGGAAAACTGTCTTTATGGTCAAGAGGTATATTGATACAGAGTCTCAGAGTTTGAAAGGAGCTTGGCTAGGCGTCAAGGATGGTATTGAGCTTCTAGGGGTGGGACTGTCTTCATTTTGGGTTGAATCTTATCTGTAGCTTTCAAAAACCTGATTACCATACTTCTAGGTAAACTCCTGGAAGATTTCCTTCCACCTTTACTCTGAATGCACCTATTGGTGTGGCATGAACTTGAAGTGATGCAGCTGTAAGCCCCTTGTTGAATCCTCTTTGCACAAAGTACAAGATCTGAGTCACAGTGGATTGTAAAGTAGCTATATTTTCTGATGGGCACCATTTGGTAAATATGGACCATGGTCTGTCATAGGTATGGTTTGCAGAAGTTTGACAGGCTTGGACCAATGTGTCCACTAATGGATTGGAGTACCTGGCATCTAGCAGTTTCTGCCTTTGCACAGCCATGCTTTTGGGTTGAGGCTATGTGGATGTGGGTGGCTCACTAGTCCCTGCATCAAAAGATGTTCTGAGACTGTTAACTTAATGGCCTGTCCACGCACATCCTTATCAGTGTCGCTTACCAAGCACTCCTGGTCTAGTTCAGTGCTACCAGTACAACTGAAGCACTGGAGATTTGAACCTTCTGTAATACTCTATGGATGAGGGGTATTGGAGGATACACATATGGTCTTGTGAATGGCCATGGAAGGTAGACAGCATCTACTCCCACCATCCCTGCCTCCTTGAAGTATGAAAAGTAGATGGCCACTTGCCTGTTTGTCCCAGAGGCTGTTAGGTATTGTATTGTTTGAAATATGCCCCAAATTAAGACACCCCTCTCTTGGGTTCAGTATTTGTCAGCTCAGCCAATCTGCTTGGAAAAGAGCCCTAGTTACCCCTGTCTTCAAAAATGGTGATTGGACCAACCTCACAAACTATCGACCCATCTCCTTACTTCCTCCCCTTTCAAAGGTGCTTGAAAGGGCATTTAACGACCAGCTAGTTGAATACCTTGATAAACATAAACTCCTATGCCCAGAACAACATGGCTTTAGGAAGCAGCACAGTACTTCCTCTGCACTCATTAAATTTACTAGCTTTATCCATGAAGCATTAGACTTGGGTCACATAGTAGGGGCCACGTTTATAGATTTAACTAAGGCCTTTGTCACAGTCAATCATGGGATCCTGTTAAACCAATTCTCTTCCACTGGTATATCCCCTGTATCAGTTAAATAGTTCCATAGCTACCTTAACAAACGTACCCAGCAAATAAAAATTCATAACACAATCTCCAGCCAATGCACTGTCACAACAGGGGTACCCCAGGGCTCAATCCTGGGCTCTCTCCTCTTCAGCATATTCCTAAATAAACTTCCCTCAGCCTGCCCTGGCCAAACTCTCCTATATGCTGATGATATTGTGCTGTTCTCGAGCCAACCCCAACCTACTGTCCTGGAGGAGCAGTTGCAAACCAGCTTTGCTGCTGTTGAATCTTGGTTTCTGAAACATAAGCTACTCCTTAACTACAAGAAGACAAAGACAATGCTCGTTTCTTCCCCCAGTATAAAAAAAAAGCCTACCAACTCCAGATTCAGAACAACCTAAATGAAATACTGGAAATGGTCCCCATGTTCAAATACTTAAGGATCACCTTTGATTGCTCTGTATCCTTTGTTCAACACATTGATCTGGTTGCCAAAAATGCCAATGCCAGAACTGGTATCCTATACAAGCACAGGTACTGTCTTACCGATGATGCCCTCAGACTCGCTTTGACCAATTCCGTTATGTCAGTGATTGACTATGGTCTTGTGGTATATGGAATTGCAACTGATCATGGCCCTCACAGAGCATTAAGCTGGCCCTCAACAAAGCTTGTAGGCTTCTCCTAGGGGCACACGGCTACTGCATAACTATGCTATATTCACAAACTGGGCTGCTCATCCTAGACTGCAGAATCAAATACTTAACCTGTCTAATTGCCAAAACATAGAAACACAGAAACATAGAAGTTGACAGCAGATAAGGACTGCAAGACCCATCCAGTCTGCCCATTTTTTGAATGTGCCATAGGCCTTTACTCTGTCTATGGTCTATCTATTCATACTCATCTGTATTATGCCCTTATGTCTATCCCATGTCTGTTTGAAGCCCTGTACTGTATTCATATCCTCCACTTCCTGAGGTAGGCCATTCCATGCATTCACCACCTTTTCTGTGAAAAAGATCTTCCTCACATTACCCCTTAATCGGCCTCCCTCTAGTCTCATGTTGTGTCCTCTTGTCCTGCTATTTTTCTTATATTGAAACTTGTTAGACTCTTTCACCTTGTTAATGCCCTTAAGATGTTTGAATGTTTTGATCATATCACCTCTCTCCCTCCTTTGCTGTAGGATATACATATTGAGCTCTGTTAATCTGTCCTCATATGTTTTCTGATGCAGTCCATGCACCATTTTGGCTCCCTTCTCTGGACTGCCTCCATTTTTTTAATGTCCTTGTGCAGGTGCAGCCTCCAGTACTGCATGCAGTACTCCAGATGGGACCTAACCAGTGTCTTGTAAAGAGGGATTATTACCTCCCTCTTATGACTTGTGATACCCCTACTAATATACCCCAACATCCCCTAGCCTTACCTACTGCATTAGTGGTCTGCTTGGATGATTTCAGGTCATCTGTGATGACGATGCCCAAGTCTCTTTCTTCCCTTGTGATTGCCAGCAACTCCCCTCCCAACCTATAGGTGGCTTCAGGGTTTCTCTTCCCTATGTGCATGATCTTGCACTTCTTTGTGTTAAACCCCAGTTGCGACTCTTCCGACCATTTTGCCGGTTTATCCAGATCTCTTCTCATTCTGCCCACCCCATCTGGATCATCTACTCTGTTGCAGATCTTGGAGTCATCTGCAAACAGACAAACCTTACCCTCCAGTCCATCTGCAATGTCACTGATGAAGATATTGAAGAGGACTGGCCCCAGGACCAATCCCTGAGGTACCCCACTTGTGACTTGCATCTCTTCTGACTGTATACCATTTACCACCACTCTCTGTGTTCTGCCCGCCAACCAGTTTGCCACCCAGTTGGCCAACTTCAGACCCACCCCAAGCCTACCCAGCTTATTAATCAATCTTCTACGTGGAACAGTATTGAAAGCTTTGCTGAAGTCAAGGTAGGTGACATCAACTACACCCCCTTGGTCCATCACTCTGGTTGCCAAGTCAAAGAAATCTATGAGATTAGTTTGACAGTACCTTCCTGTTGTAAACCCATGCTGTCTTGGATCCTGTGCTGCTATGGATTCCAGGTGTTGCACTAGCCTTTCCTTAAGGAGTGCCTCCATAATCTTGCCCACTAATGAGGTAAGACAAAAAGTCCATAATGGGTCTCACCACTCCTGGACTGCTCAGCCTTCTGTGTCCCGACAACTGTGGCAGGGCTACCAGAAGTGAGAGCAAGCGGACCCTGAATATCCCTTTCCACCGCACTTCCCAAGGTCAGCGATCCTTTGGGTATAGAGCCCCTAAATGGATAAACTCACTCTTCCCTGAGCTACTGGCATGCACCCAGACTGGCCAATTCAAGACAAATCTGAAGGCCCTCCTGGTGAGCAACAATGCCAAGTGTGGCTGCGGTCACTAATCTCCATAATCCATGACAAGGTTTATCTCAAGCTACTTCTTCTCCCCTACCTGCCTGCACCATCTTGTCCTGGCTAGCTGCTCAGCTATACCAGTCTGTCTCCCCCTGACCAAAACATAGACTTTGATGGCAGATAAGGATCACTTTGCCCACCTAGTTTGCCCATTTCCCTACCTATTGGATAAGCTGCAGATCCTGGTTAACCAAAAGCCTACTTCTTCCTACCCCCACCAGAATTGCCTCATGTCTGTCCTATGTCTGACCGTGTTTATTCATATTATCTCTTGCTCCTACCTCAAACCTAAGTGACACCTTGTTGTTGATACTCTCAGCACAATGTCAATTATTTTGCACATTCTGTAACCAAGAGTAATTACCTTGAATGTGAAAGCTATGTTCACTGTTTTATTGTTAACTTGCATCTTCTTCTGTTATATATGTTTAATGCTTTACCTGTTTGTATCCTGACACGGAACCTATGTAAACAAGCATTTGTCAATGCCAAATGTTTGCTTGCTGGTACTGGCATTGGTAGTGTGGGAGTTACAGAGCTGCATAATAGGAATGGTAGTGAAGTGACTGGCGCCAGCCCACCACCACCTGCAAGATGTGACAGGCATTGGCGTGTGCCTTTGGGTCATCAGGCATAATGGCAGTCATTTCACCACACCCTACCCTGCAGGCACCGACAAGTGTCACGGTGTGCCTTGGTGTCTTTGGCCCTTATGTTCACCCCATTCCATCAGGAAATACGGTGAGATGGATGCTGTATAGGAGAATGGGGTGAACTTTGGGTCCGAAGAGTCCAAGGCACACCTCGATGCCTCTCACTGGCTGCAGGGTGTGGGTGGGGGTGGAATGGTATGAGCATTACAGGTGACAATCCCAAGTCACACCCCTGATGCCTGGCAGTCTCTACAGGGTGGGGTATTATGGTCGGAAACCCTAACGCTTCAGGCATTCGTTGGTATTTTCACTCCAAATTTTCAACATGTTTTTTTTGTGACCCCCACCTTATGAACAGTGGCAATATCAGTTTGTTAGCCGACAGCTGATTTTCATAGTGACTACACCTTTTGGCACCACAGGTACGAAAACACATTTTGAACAGGATGTGAAAAATGACAGCTGTACAGTTCATGGGGAGGTGTAAAAAATGGCAATGTTGAAAATCTGCAATGAAAATTTTAAAAAAACTGGTGAAGTCACAAGCATGCGAGAAACTGTACAACATACACCGTAATGTAATTAGTTTGGGATTTTTACAGTAGATTGTCAACACAGGCATTTTAGGATCTCCGCTCATGAACAGTGTCACTGTGATTTTCTGAATCTGTCGAACCGTGATTTCCCACAGTGACCATGCATTTCTGCGCTGGAAGTGCGAAACACATTTGGCCATGGTGTGAAAAAATGACAGAAAAAGGAAGTGTGGAAAAATGCCAGTGTTGAAAATCTGGACTGAAACTATTACAAATTCATGAATTTTCGAGGGTGCATGGAAATTGCGCAGTGCTCACTTGTAACACAGTCATTTTATGGACTTTTGTCACCAAATTTTAACATAGCCATTTTAAGACCTCTGCTCATGAACAGTGTCACTGTGATTTTCTTATTCTGTCCTGAACATTGATTTCGCACACTGACTGCGCCATTGTGCGCTACATGTATGAAACACATTCTGGGCTAGATGTGAAAAATGACAGCTGTACTTCTCATAAGGAGGTATGGTAAAATGACAATGTTGAGAATCTGGAGTGAAAATATAAAAAATTCGCGAACTTTACAGTGTAGGAACTGCACAATGCACGCTTGTAAATTAGTCATTTTGGGGAATTTTCACCAAATTTTTCAACATAGGGTTTTGGGGGCTACCTCATGAAGTATGACACTGTCATTTACCGTAATCGGTCCTGAAAGGTGGTTCCACGAGTGACCAAGAAATCACCTTTTGGGGTCGACAACGCCATGACAGTGTCAGAATTCATGAAGAGGGGTCCCAAAAACCCCATGTTGAAAATTTGGTGGCAAAATTCCAAAAAATGCTTGAGATATGCATCAAAGTTGAAAAACCCTATTTATTCCATTATACAGCTTACTGGCATTTCCTCCATTTGCGGTCGGCTTTGAAGAGTACAGATGTGTTCCCAGTCCATGGAAGACTGTCACGACAGACTCCGGAGGTAAGTATGGGGTGAAGTGGGGGTGTGGGGAGGTAGGGTGCACAGAGGGTGGGCGCAGGTGGGGGAAGGGGGGCAAGACAAGCAATGAGGGACCGTTTTTTATTTTTAGGTCTTTTTTTTGCTTTTAGGAAGACAATGCGGGACTTTTGCCATGCTGGGGTGGGCTCCCAGCATGGCACCTGGAAGTCTGTTTGGGGGGGCCAGCAGACAGACGTTTGCCACGCTGGGGTGGGCTCCCAGTGTGGCACCTGGAAGTGTGTTGGGGGGGCACTGAGCCAACGGTGGATTCGGCACCCTCATCGGCCGTAGTTCATTTCAAACTGAATTTATGTTCTAGGAAGAGAAAGCAGAGACGTATACAAGCAGGATTGCCAACAATATGCTAATCAACACTATCGTATCACTGCTCACTGAAGCGGTCTCGCTCTTTCAACTGTACGCCACTGTATTTTCAACTGCTGTCATAGACAGCTGCAGCATTCATTGGTGAACTGTGGCCGTGCCCGCAAACACACTGACTGAATTGGAAGACAGGATGCCACACCTACAAAAACTCAGATGATGGCACTGTGTTTCTTGCACATGCGTGCAAGCAAACATAATGAGCTTCTAGCTCGTAGGTTGTATAATCCTAGAATCAATAAATAAAAATAAAACAGTACATGTCATCAATTAGGAACAGTTAAAAATATCCAGTTACAAAAACAAACATGAAAAGCTGAATATATACATTTACTTTACAGCAAACCAAATCACATATTCATGCACAGTGCTAAGCTATACATTTCCAAAGCTGAATCTTACATGGAAGGTGCTAGAACCAACAGTTATTAGGTGACCTGAATAGTCACAGGGGTGCGAGTTGGGCTAGGGGGGATCAGTGGGTGGGAGGAGATTGGCGCCACACCTTCACCCCTTTGAGATGCAAGAACCCCACAGGGGTAGAAAGTTAATTGGCATAGAGAATTAGTTAACCTAGACAGGCTGGACATTGTTGAAGAGTAGACCGGGGGAGGGGTCAGGTACAATTGCAAGAAGGAGTTATGTGATGTCAGAGAAGGAGGCTAGGGAGGCGAGGGACTGTGCAAAGAGGATGTCTAAAGGGAGGGAGTTCCTGGTACTTGGAAAGTGATAAGAGAAGGTGGCTTGCAATGAAGTGGTATGTGGGGGGGCGAGAGCCTGTGGGTGGAGTTGTGGAGGGAGTAGAGGGAGTGGTGGGACAGAGATGAGGGAATGCAGGTGGGATGCAGAGAGCCAAGCCAGTACTTCACAATTAAAGAAGCACTATGGGCAAGGCATCTGGCACTGAGATATGGAAGGAGAACGAGGTGTAAAGGCCACAGTGGTGAGTACGAGGCAGACAGTCAAGAGCGAAGTGGCAGAAGGAGTTGAAAAGAGTGTCCACTCTGGAAAGGGTGGATTTGGTGGCAGAGTTGTAAACTATGTCTCTGAAGTCAAAGATAGGGAGAATCATATTTTGGACAATCTCTCTTCAGGCTTGAGGGGAAAGGCAGCTGCAGTGTCTGTACAGAGCACCAAGTTTGGGAAATAGCTTTTTGTGGATGGCATCCACGTGCACCCCATCATCAAGGTTCTTGTCAAGCCATAGTCTGAGGTATTTGAAAGAGAAGACAACTTCCAATACAGAACCATTGAGGGTATGGACAGAGGGAGTGGCATCAAGCCTGGTGAGCCTTTGCCTAGTGCCAAAGGTCATAGAGACCGTCTTTTGGCGTTTAGGGAGAGCTGATTTGTGTGAAGCCAGAGCTGGACATTGTTGAAGCAGTTGAAGGCTGGTCACCACCTCTGAGGGGGAAGTACTGGAGGTAAACAAAGTGGTGTCATCTGCGTACATGTGGATACTAACAGATGAGCAGGCATCAGGTAGGCCATTCAGGAATATGGAAAATAGTACTGGACCAAGTACCAAGCCTTGGGGGATGCCAGTGTTGATTGGGAGAGGGGAGAGGGAGTTGCTGACCCTGACAGACAGACCTGCCCATGAGATAGGACTGGAACCAGCAAGTGGCAGATTCAGAGAGGCCTGCAGCAGTCAGCTTGCTGAGGAGAAGGGAGTGGGCAACATTGTCGGAGGCTTTGGCCAGATCAACAAAGATGGCAGAGGTGATGCATTCCTGATCTATGTCTGAGAGAATGGAGTCAGTTAGCTGAGGAAGGGAGGTGATGGTGGAGCGAGCCTTTCAGAACCCAGACTGGTAAGGGGTGAAGAAGGAGGAAGAATCAAGGAAAGGAGAGAGCTGCACCAGAGTCAGATGCTCTTGAAATTTATCCAGGATTAGGAGCAGAAATATAAGGTGGAAGTTACTAGGGATGGATGGCCTTTCAGAAGGGGACAACAGTGGTGACCTTCCAGGTGTTGGAGACTGTGTCGAGTGAGAAGGATAGGTTCAATAGAGTTGCTAGAGGGTAGGCTATAGTGTATGCTGAGAGGTGAAGCAGCTTGGGGTCTAGGCCATTGGAGCTTTTGCCCTTGTGAAGATTAAAGGCTAATAAAGCATGTAGGGTGTCATCGGGGGAAGACAGGTTGGAAGGAAAAGTGTGAGGAAGAAGGACTACTACTATCTAGCTATCTATCTATCTATCTGTCTGTCTGTCTTATATCTGTATGGGATGTGCCAAGGCCCCTATGGGAATATGACAGATATTTTTCCTGAGTGCAGCTTGACCTTATAACATCATGAGTGGCAAAGCCACAGTGATCTCTAAAGCCAAGATGCATGAAGGGAAAATATCTGTCATATTCTATATGGGCTGTGGCATATTTCATTTATGCAACACCCATAATTTTTATGCTATTTAAACATTTTCAGTAGCTTTTGAATGTTTTTTTTTGCTTTTATGTTCCTGGCAGTTTCAGGATGGTGCAGTGGTTGCTCTTGGTTTTGACTTTCCACTTCACGTATTGATGTTTCAAATTGTGGAATGAGTAGCGGCTGTGTGGCGGGCGGGTGGAGTGTGGCATTATGGGAGACCAGGGTGAGGAATGGCTTTCAGCTACAGAATGGAGCATCGGTAGTGACTTCAAAAGCAGGGGCGCTGGTCGGAAGAACTGTTTGGAATGCTTGGGAGCCAGAGGAGGCGGGAATGCTGGTGCGAGACGGCCACTGACTGTAAGAGGAAGGGGCTTGTTTAAATGTGGGGCATTAGTCTTTTAAACAATTGAAGGCTGTTACAAAATTTGCTGTGCACAGGGTAAGAATTTTGTTTTGAGCATGGCCGGTCTTGGTGAGCTGGTGGGGAGTGGTCTGAAAGTTAATGTGCTCTATGTGCTGCCAGCTCCAGCCAATGGGAACCTACAGTGAGAATATCTTTCCTCCTGGGACCTAGAGTGAGTACAGTTCAATATTCTCACTCTAGGTCCCGAGAAAGGAAAAGTATCACTGATATGTGCCCTTTAATATACTCACAGGTTTACACAGAAGTAGTAAAACTACAAAAAGGTGGCACATACATAAGAATATGGCAAAGGGAAGGATAAAAGAGTAAAGTAGGGTACAAAAGAAAAATGGCAATTACTGAAATATTTAAGGAATAATGTATGGGTGCCCATACACAACAAGCCTGTGTTTCCCTCGAGAGGTTGAGATACCAGTGTATGGACTTCAAGAGCGAAGCTCGAGAGGTCCATGCTGGTATCTCAACTCCAAGATGGAAACATAAGGTGAGCTGTGTATGGGCACCCATATTTTATTTGTTATAGTATATGGTTTAAAAAAAAAAGAAAGAAAAACATGGCTGACTTGTCTTTTTTTTTTGAACTGTGGTTACAGTAACTCTGAGGTACAGTGAGCAGAGCAGTGAAACCAAGCATCAGGAGTCAGCGCAAGGGAATCGCAGCTGCAGTTAATGATAGAACATGCACAATAAGGTTTTTAGAATGTGCACAATAACTTTAGAATGTGCACAACTTTAGAACGTGCACAACAACTTTAGAACGTGCACAACTGTAGAATGTGCACAACAACTTTAGAACATGCATCTCAACTTTAGAATGTGCATAACAACTTCAGGAACATGCAAACTTTAGAATGTGCACAACAACTTTAGAACATGCACAATAAGGTTTTTAGAACGTACTGTAACAACTTTAGAATGTGCACAACTTTAGAACTTGCATAACAACTTTAGAACATGCACAACAACTTTAGAACGTGCACAACTTTAGAATGTGCAGAACAACTTTAGAACATGCACAACAACTTTAGAATGTGACAACACGGTTTTGAGCTGCTTGAATTCCATGCAGAATAAGCCCTAACCATACAATATATTACTATACTTAATTTGGGATTGCAAGTTTTCACAATTTGGCCTATATGAAAAACGATAGAAAGTTTTTTATGAAATAAGTCAAAACTGGCCAAAATCTGCAAAATTAATATAATATATATATATATTTATATATATAGGCTGGCAGTGTAGCCTAGAGGTTAGAGTAACAAACTGTAAATGAGCTTGGTACATACAGCAGACCTGGGTCTGATTCCCACAACCTCTACTTGCATACTGTGTGACTCTGAGCTAGTCACTTAACCACCCGGTGCTTCCGGGTCACCCCTGAAAATAGGCACTTGTGCCTAGTGGGCCTTACCTGGTTACAAAATGAATAAAAAGGTGTTTATAACACGAATTGTACACATAGCCAAGGTGTGGACTCCACATAAACCCCGAGAGCAAGCTCAAGGGGTTTATAAAGGCATCCAACACTGAGGGTGTGTGTAAAATGTGAATTTTGCACACTTACCCAGCCTTTATTGTATATAATCGCTGGGCAGCATTTTCTTTTGCCACAGCAGTTATATAAAATAAAGGTACTTCTGTTGTCAGCTGTGGTCCAGTCGGGATGAAGTGCTGTCCAAGGTCAGATGCAGCTGGAAACTTTCCTTTTTTTTCTCTCTTTTTAAATTTAAATGCAGAACTTTAGCCTGTGGCTGTGTGTTTCCACCCTCCCTCCAGCTGCTATTGCTTGTTTTCTCCTCTGCTCCCTCCTGTTTCAGCAGCTTCCCTGCAATTGTCTGGCAGCTGTCAGCTCCCTGCAGCTGTCTGTTGGCAACCCAACCACGCTCATGTTTCCATGTCCTCCCTTCCTTGGTACCTCCTTTGGGGTTCTGCTGCTTTTTAATTATTATTATTTATTTATTTTATTTAACTCACCACCAAGTGCGGTGCTGCTGAAAAATCTGTTGTGCACTCAATGTCGAAACCTGTATCCACTGTGAAGTTTGCTGCTGGTGCTGGTGAAGGGTTAAGTGCCTGGCAACAAATTATGGTGGCTGGTGGCTGAGGAAGGGCAGACTGGAGGTTGGCGCATGCGTATAGTGTGGGAAATCCAGCCTGTGTTTGCAGTTATAAGCAGCTGTTATTGCTTCAAATTATAACCGGGTTTCCCTTAGGGAAAAAATGCTTCCCAGTTATTATATATAGAATAATACACAGGGGTGAGAGTATAACAAAAATGTAATGCACACCAGAGGTGCAGGATGCTACATAAATTCTGTGGGCGAAGCCCAAGGGGTTTATCAAAGCATCCCACACTGAGGATGTACATTAAATTTGAGTTTTCCACTCTTAGCATTTCATTTTGCGTGATGTTGCAGTACTCTCTTGCCACTAGATGGTGCTGCTGTAGAGACTGTCTTTAGTTGTGGAGACCCTTGGTCTTCATTTTGTTTTAGTTCATCATTGTTCCTGTTTGTTTCAAGTAAAGATTTAGATTTTATTTTGTTTGGTCCCAGCAGCTGGAGTGGTTCACCCAGTGAACAGAATAGCGCCACAGCAACGGCAGTTGTGGTTGGGCTGAGAATGAAGTCAGTTTATTTTATTGCTAATTAACCCTGGGAAGAAGAAGGAAGTGTTGTTTTGAGAGTGTGCTAAGTGAGTTTGTGTAGTGCAGAGTTTCGTCCATGCTGACTGCTGTGGTGAGGAAACAGTTGATTTTGTTTGCTGACTCTGTGGAGTTGTTCACTTGGGATTGTTGCACGCATAAGGACAGAGAGAGAAATGCAGCACATGTTCACCGTTATAACCTGCAGGTTATAATGACAAATTGTAACCGCCTTTTCCTTTGGAAAAAACTAATGGCAGTTATTACAAGCAATTTATACTCCAACTGAATAAGATGAAGACCCTAATGAGTTTAGAATTTTAAGGAAAAAATAAAAATCACAGCAAGAAAACTACAAACCATTGTTAATAAAATGCACAAAATGATGCCCATTACACATTAGTTGTTAATGTGATGTGCATGTGTGGGATCCCAGCTCCATTTTTCGAAATTAAATATTATCACAGTCAGTGCTCATTCTTGTTAGGGAACAACACATATAGAATAGTGGATGGGTGACCATCCATAACAAGGCTGTGTTTCCATCGAGGGAGTTGATGACATCATTGAGACCTTGAGGCGAGAAGCTTGAGAGGTCACTGTGATGTCATCAACTCCAGATGATTCCAACTTGTTGTGGATGGTCACCCCATCCACTATTTAATATATATATATGGTTCTCAAAATGCACAAAATTTAATTTCACAAGATTCATACCTTGTGTCTTCTCCTGCTTGCTCCCGAATGCTCCCAGACCTGTCCTCGCCACAACGCTTGGCTCCAGTGCGTCCCTGAATATGCCGTTTCTGCTTTCGCTGCTATTCCACACTGCTCTGACCCGTAACTTCCCCACTGATTAAAAAAAAGAAAGAAAGAAACCTGGCAAATTGATAGTTTGGACGCACGGAGCCCACTATGGCAGTCTGTGTCCAAACTATCCTAATATCCTGCTTGCCGACCACTCGCTAAGCTACGCCGCCATTTTCGAGTAAATTGTTTTAATCACTGCTGTTTTAACCAATTGGGTAACAGCTCAAGGCCAAAAAGTTGTTGTACTATCACTATGATGTCAGAACGACAGTACAACAACTTTTTTGACCTTTGAACTATCCTACAACAAGATTTGGAAAACCACGGTTTTCCATACAAAATAAGACGTAACCATATACTATACTGTAATTCAGAATTAGAAACTCTATCTAATACCACCCTTTGTTAGATATGTACCTGGAAATATATTTTTATTCTTTATGCTTGAGTTGCGGCTCAATGACGGTGCCATTAGAGATGCGCATTCATGGCGGTGATATGCTTCTGGGCGACAGGCTGAATTTGTCAGTCTGAACATAAGAAGAAAAAAGGCTAATACAATATAAATGTTGATTTATTTTATACTGTATGTTGTAGCATTTTATAAATAAGTTAAGCAAGTCTGTGCCTAAAAGCTGGTCACAGATGACCAGAAACTGTATAAAGCTGACAGTGTCCCTTTATTCAAAGGAAATGACCAGCTCTGAGGTTGCTACTGTGATTATAAGTCTAATCGCAAGAGTAACTTTTGTTTTTGCCATTCTGTTTTGCCACAGAGCAGTGTGGACTGACCAGTTTGGTACTGATACATCTGACATTGTAGGCGCTGCATGCTGCACAGCACTGATTGGCAGCTGGATTGATCATTTCTAAGACATTAATGATCGATTCTCTAGCCAATTAGAAGCCTCTGTAGGCTCACCAATATTTAATTAGACTTATAATTTGCCGTACTCAGTGCTGCTACACATTGCTGGGACATCTTCACTTCCCATCAGTGATGAGTCTCATGTGTTTTTCATGGTCTATGGTTGTAAGTCATTTACTATTTAAAAAAAAGTACTGCCAGTCAGAATCGTTTGGACCAAAGTGAAGGATTATAAAACTATCCACATTGGTTTTCATTTACCACTTGTTTCGTTCCCTAGTCTATTTAAGTCCCTTTGCAGACTAATTTCCTCTTCCTGCAGTCCACCACCCTCATTAGCTATATTTCTTCAAATTTAAATACCTGACATGAAACTAGTGGTATGTAAGTAACTTTTGAATACTCAGTGAATATTCATACTCTGGATGCCCAGATACTTGGTATTATGCCATCAAAATGGCATTTTCTTCAAAGTAGTACAAAAGATTTTAGCAACACTATTGCCCTTTAAGCTCTCCTTGATTACACTTGTAACTGGACCTGGAACCAGATGGCACAGTCGCCCCGCAAAAAAAAAAAAAAAAAAATACTCAACTCACCAGAAGAAAAAAGCATACATTGGAAAGTCATATGCAGTGAGGAGGGGAAGGGGGTAATCATCTACTGCCCTCCTCCGTCACTGACACACCAAACCCTGGGAACTGATGACAAAAAAAAATTCATGGAGTCAAGTCTGACTTACTGAGAGAGATCAGATAAAAATCTGATAAAAAATAAGTCAAATTTCAAAAAATAATCCCACTATTTAGTAGTTTGGGTCTCCTATTACAAGACCTTAACTCTGATAAATCTGTCTCCCCTTCTTTACCTTGAGAGTGAGAGGACTACATGATTTGGCCTCTGTGAATTCCAGAAATTGTGACAGATTGGCTACTCAGTACTCAGGTATCCCTCTGTTAGTGATATGTGGGAATTAATATTCTTTACTTTTGCACCCCTACTTGTAGCTCCTGGCTCAAGGTCATCAATAAAAATAGTGAGCAGTAGAGGTCTCCATATGGACATGATATATCAGAAAGAATGGGGATACATGCCACCTGCTCCCTATCACCATGTCAGTGGGGAGAAAGATTGAGGTAGTGGATTCAGTCAAATACCTTGGGATAATATTCGGTCAAGGCTTCACGTACAAGGCCCAGGTAGATCAAACAACTCCGCTATCCACAGAAACTGGGTCTCCTGTTTATCTAAACAAACAACTCACCCCGGGTCTAGACTTGCAATTGCAAAGTATTCTACTACCTAAATGTACTTATGCCCCTATCCTCCAGTCCATAGGAAAAACTGAAGCTCGTAGGCTGGAGCTGCTATACTACAAAATAGGATGTTTCACTACAATGTCCCCCCCAGGGCACGCCACTGCGATATTTTGGCCTCCTTAAACTGGCCATCGCTGCCAAGTAGGGTCCAGTACCCCCTACTAACTGTAGCATACAAACTAATCAACAAATCAGCTCCCCAAGCCTTAAAGGCCTCCTCATCCCCAAGAGCTCCTGCAGAACACTCCGCACTTCTGGGAAGACATTACTCGAGGTATCCAGGACAAGGACTACACTTGGAAGTAAATCTTTTGTGCATTCAGCCCCATAACTCGGGAATACCCTACCAGATGACCTACAGTCAGCTGGTTCCTTAGCCACTTTTCGCAAGGGTCTAAAAACTCACCTCTGTGCAGCACCAATATACCTGCTAGTTGTTGCATGTAGTTCTAGCACTTGCTCCCTAACCCTCTACTGTACTCAACTTCCCCAAACGTTTAGTCTAGCCCTACCCTATGAAGTTGCTCAGCCCTGCTTGTCTCCACTGTATGAATGTAACCTGCTGTAAATATCGACTGTGTATTGATTGTCACTGTTATGAATTTACCTTTCAACTGTATTCTCCTTCTGTATCACTTGTTATGATATCTGCTGTACCTACATGTAACTAATTCTGGGTCACCCCTGAAAAAGGGACCTCTGGTTCCAGTGGGCCTACCCAATTACCAAAATGAAATAAATAATAAATAAATGTACACCAAGTCTGAAATAAAGAGCCCAATAAGGGTATAGACTTAAAAAGCTGTACTCAGATGCATATACTTTAACTTATAAAATGATGTGAAGATAATTTGCATGATGTAGCAATAGCACCCAAAACACCACTGTTTCCTGCCAGATGTGCACTTTTGAAGACAAATACCGCCACAAAGTGGACATCTTTATATAGTCTTGAACAATTAACTACATGTACAAAATTCAACAATTTAAAGTGACAGTGCAACAGAAATACCAACATGCCATCAGTCGCATTACAACACAAACAAAATAAATGACATAGAATTAAAAGGGCCAACACCTCAAGGAGAACTTTGTAGTGCTGTGTAGAATTTTCAAATTCAACAGAATGAAATTCTGCAGAATTTATACAAATGGAATGCTGAAATTCCGTGGTAGAAAATAGTTGTGAAATGATTTTCCGCCGAAGAAATGCTGTTCCATGAAATATTATTCTGCGGATCTCAATATTTTCCATGGAAATTGTTGCGGAATAATTTTCTGCAGAAAAATTGCTTTTCTGCAGAGTATTATTCTGCAGATCACAGTTAGTGGAATTCCGCTGAAGAACCAGTGAAATTCCAGTGGAAATTCCACCAGCAGAATGGCCATTCTGTGCTAACTCAACGGTGTAATTCCACAAAGCACTAGAACTTTGAATAACACAATATCTGGACACAGTTCAGCTTATGTTTCATGTAAGCTTTGTATCTCTCCTCCTATTATTTATTGCTGAGGCTATATACAGGAAAAGGATCTTTGTATCTTTATCAAGAATATGTCTTGCATCAGGCCATACATGTGGAACTATAGCCACCAGGCACTAAGACCACACAGAAACTTTCTAGCTAGCAGTCTACTAGGGGCTGCCCATGACAAGGTCAGCGTACATCCTTCCTATGTAAACGAAGGCAGCCCCATGCCCTCCTCAGTTCTTTTCCTGCTGTTGAACATCACATGTCAGACTCCATGGAGACAGTGTCACTGCAGTCGACCACCAAATCTTTGATTTCTACCTTTTTTCTTTCTCATCCTAGTTCATTTATCATTTTACTTTTAAAAGTGATTTTTGCCTTCGTCTATGTCAACTAACCCCCAAGAAATTCTTCAGATACTGTGGTTGTGGTCAGAAAATCTATGATAAAGATGACCACAATGCCTGTGTCAGCTGTTTCAGCGCCAATCACAAGATGAGGGCCTGCAAAGTCTGCCATGGATTCAACCAGGCTACAATACTGTAGCCGGTGATACCATCAGAAGGCCCTAGAGTCTTTCCTCCTGCAAACAGAAGGTCACCATAATGGAGAAGGAGCTCCAGGCAAGAAGCTCTTTCATGTCACCAGCTCCATCCGTGGACTTCCACTTCTCCAAGGCCCGGGACAAATCAGCTGGTTAACATAAGCATTGGGAGAAGGATAGGCCCAAGGAGAAATCCTCCCAGTGTGCTCTGACTTGCCTCTTTGAGCTCAGGCCACTGCTGGGTCATTCGCTGCCTCAGTGATGACCCCACTGCCTCCCACCTCTGTCCTTCACAGGGTCAGCTCTGGCAGTGCAGCCCACTGGTCCTTCTTTGGATGGCAACGGCTCATTGATGTTGGGCCTCCTGACATCCCCACCAGCGTTTCAACCCTGCCATTTAGACCCCTTCTTGCTCAAGGGCAACAGACAGGGAGTTCCACAGGGCCTGCTTCATCCAGTGATGGCTTGTCAATGCTGGGATTTCTGCCTCCCATCAAAGCCTTTGGTCATTTCATCAATGCTGGGATTCATCCTTCCCATTGATGCTTCAGGCTGTCATGTCAACACTGAGTCCTCAATCTCTCTCTAGAAGTTTCAGGCTGCACCAAGGACCCAGGGATCTAGCCCTTGACTTATCTTCTGTACCATGGGTCTTTACTAAATGCTTGGCAGTGGTGGCAGCAGCCCTCAGGAGGGAGTGAGGGACTGTGCGTCTTCACTTACCTGGATGCTTGGTTGCTCAAAGCTCAGTCCAAGGAGCAACTGCTCCACGCCCTAGTGCATACCAGACAGCTGTTTCATGCATTAGGGATCACAGTCAACCTGTCCAAGTCGGTCTTGACCCCATGCCAGCATCTTCTGTACATAGGGGCCATACTGGACACTGCCCAGGGTGCGACCTTCCATCCCCAAGACAGGGTGAAATGTCTGATAGCACAGGCCTGGTTGCTTTACAGAAACCAGTATGTCACAGCCTGGGCATTCTTGCAGCTACTAGGCTTGATGGCTGCAGCCATTGCCACAGTCCCTCTGGCGAGGCTGCATGCGGATCCTCAATGGACTGTAAGAGTCCAATGAGATCAGTGCTCTGATGATCTAGAACAGGAGGTTCTGGTAACTTCACCAGTGAAGAAAGTGTTCCAGTGGTGGATGGAACCCAACAATTTATTCCACCACGGATGCTTTGGGGATGGGCTGGGGAGCACACCTGGGCCCTCACCAGACCCAGGGTACTTGGACCACAGTGGAGAGCTCCCTTCACATAAATGTCATAGAGAAGAGAGCCATTCTATATGGCCTGCAAGCCTTTCAGGACTATCTGTCCCTGGGGCCTTTGCTAGTGCAGACAGACAACATAAGTGTAGTGAACTACATCAACAAACAAGGGGGGCATTCCTACTCCTCTGCAGGAAATGATGAGGGTCTGGTACTGAACATGTGTCTTCTGTTGGCACCCATTGCAGACTGTATGAGAGGCCTTTCGGCAGCATGCATTTTGGCTTAGAGTTGAACCAGCATAATATTCTGTGGTGATTTGCATATGCAGTCCATGATGCTTTGCCTTATGGGAACATGTGTGATTTTGCATTTCTTTGAAACTTGGCTTCCAGGTCAATGCCCTTTGCGGTAACCATTGCCTCAGTGCTTGCGCACAGAGGTTCTTTGTCTTTTAACTCGTTCTAGGGTATATGTATATGTGTGTGTGTGTGTGTGTGTGTGTGTGTGTGTGTGTCAGGGGGAGGGATAAATGAAGGGATCTCACAAACTGGGAAGTAGACAGAACTCAGATTTTTAGATGTGAGGGGAAATGTTAACCTATAGAGGAAGGGGAACTTAAATGGCTCACAAGAAAGCAGGAAATGACAGTTTAGTGAAGGGACAACTTGGCACAGCAGTTAGCAGTTTAGCATGAGAACAGCAATTAGCACCTCATTATCATCAAAACTGGGAAGTAATCTGGCATCTATGGGGGTTTTCAACACCTCCTCTGGCCTTTGGCATCCGGTATAACAGGCACCCTGAGTATGGCATAGAAGACAGTGTTATTATTGTACTGAAAGATAACTGACTTTTGTAAAACAGTAAATGACAGTTATAAGCAGCTGTCCATATCAAGCATGCACGGTGTAAGCGTCGCAAACTGTACCTGATGTCATAATACTCTGCTTGTGACATTACAGCTACTCCCATAGCAACAGACTGTGACATCACAACAGAGGATTATGACTTCAAGTGAGGAATAAGCTGAAAGGGCAGATGAAATTTAAGGGCTAAAGCTCCTGTTTTTACGTTCATTTCTTTAGTAATAAATTTAGGGGGAGAAGAAATCTTCAGTGGTACTGTATGTGTAATACAGGCTGATGGCTCTCTTAATGTTATATTCTCTAAATATTTCCCAGATGCACGAGCAGCTCTTTAGCAACGATGTGGCACGCCAATAAATACATATTATTTATTGTCAAAAGGTGCTATTTCTAGCACAGCTCTGATGACCATAGATATAAATGGGTGCTCAAAAATATCCCATTCTTTCTGCAGGATCATTTTGGTAGACAGGACTTTAGTACATGTTAATTGAATCTTTGCAGCAACTTCAAGCAGTAGCCATAGTTCTACAGTTCATCAGCAGTGTTACAAGAGGAATCATGCGGACCAGTAAATAAAACACAAGGAATAAATAATACAGTAATGCACAAATTGCAGACAGCCTTAAAAGCAGCAAGGTCCAGGCATTTTCATTCAGATCCATTGATTCCTTAGCTCCCCATTTAAAAATCCTAAATGCTCTCACATTTTAGTAAGCGATTTTCAGATCACCTCTTCAGAGAGCCAGTGCTAACCTTTTCAGTCACCCTCCAAAAAAACTATGGCTAGCACCACAGTCCTCATATGTACAGCCAAAGCAATATCCATGTCACCTTTAAATGTTCTTCCACCCAAACTTAATATTTTCTTGAAATTTTCTCCACATATATAGCATTACATATATTAATTACACTCTGCCAAATAGACCACATGGTATGTATCACAGTTAATAAAAATGTATTTATAATTCCACCCTATGCATGAGTTCTTGAAAACATTCATTGATCTGCCTCATCACTACATGAAACATACAACACCCACATTTAAAAGTGTCCCTTTTTTGTATTTAATGTGTTTTATGGTCCCTAGGCCTGCCCATATCAGCTCAACCTCTGCCTCCAGCCCGTCACCCTGTCCCTGGGACTTGCTTTCTCAGTGTTCCACCACAAACACCTCCCCAGGGCAGGGCCTTCAGGGAGTCCAGCCTTCCCTCATCAGAACTTGAGGCTGGTGTCTGGGAAGTGCCATGGGGCAATGGTGCAAGACCGCAATGAGGCGAGTCAAGTGGCATGCCGCAGGGGCCCAGTTTTCCATTTTTCTGTCAGGAGGGTGGTGTGCAATGACGTCAATGGCAGCATGCTAATGCCTACTCCACCTCCCCCCACCAGCAAGCTCTGGTGTTCAGTTCCCCCAGCCTCTGCTGGGAGTCCATTGAGCACCGGCAGCTAACCCACTGCCCCCCCCTCGAAGGAGGTGAGCAGTCCCTAGGATGCTCAGTCCTCCTCCTCTGGCTGGCCCTCTGACTCCTGGGTCCATTCTTGAACCCGGATTGTCGGCGTTGCAAGCGGAAGTGCTATTACTGTGCTAGCGGGCCAGCTAAAATTGCCCTTTGACAATGGTTGGAGCCAACTAGGGCCATTTTTGTAATGGCTCTTTTTTGGAAACGGTACTGCTTTATATCCTATATTCGGGCCCTTCCCATACACCATATGCGGTTTATTACCAGCTATGGGTCCAAGAACAGGATCTGACCTCAATATATTCAATTATCCTCAGAAACATTTTTAATCCTACCAGCATTGGCTGAATGTGTGGTAACAAGGACAATGGTGTGTCCCCTGAAAGATCCAAATTGCTAAACTTCGTGCTGTGGATTTTCTGCAGTTTTGGTCAGCCCTTGACATAGACTAAACAATATTAGATGCATCTTGCAACATTCTGACATGATGTTTATTGTTTTAACTCATGCTTTAGGTTGTGAATACATTCATTTTACCCATTCATAAATTTGCTCATTGATTCCCATTTGCTTTAAAATTTAGTAAATGAAATCCCATTCTGGCCAGTCAAACACTTTTTAGAATCTAGAGTGACCATGGCGCTTATAAGCCAGGTCAATAATATTGATGATTCTTCTTATATTATTAACTAGTATTCATCCTTTGATAAATCTGTTCTGGTCAATATGTATTATGATGAGTAGAATTGTTTCAAGATGAGTAGCCAGAATTAAAAATAAAATGTTTATATCTGAGCTGAGTAATGAGATTGAACATTATGATTTACATAATGTAGGGTCTTTACCTTTGTTTTGGAAGAGTAAAATATTAGCATCCTAAAAAGTTTTGGGAAAGTGTTATTATAATGCAGTTATTTAAACAATTTTATGAGTTTTGGAGTAATGCATGCATATTTTATGAAAGCCAATGGGAAGACCATCTGGGGCTTTGCCTATTGGAAGTGATTTAATTGCAGTCTCAGTCTCTTCTATGATAAATGTTTCATTAATGTAGGGGAAATGTCTCTGGAAGCCCATGTCCTAAAGTGACTTATTCACTTAATACAGAGGAACTTAGACGTCGCTGATGCAACCCAAGAAGAAAATGTTGAGCTCCTGTGTCATGCTTCATTTTTATTTTCATTTCCACTTTAAACATCCTGCTGACGTTTTGTGAGGCCTTCCTCGTGTTGTCATTATGTTATGGCATCAGTGACATGACAAGCTGAGCACAGAGGAGAGACTTCAGGGTAAACATGGAGGGAAGGAGCAAGGTACTAATTGGGCACTTTAATTTTAAAAATCATCAGAATCAATTAATTCTGTGTCACTACATGCTCTATATTCTGTGCAGGATGCAAGATCAGCTGAAAATTCCACAGCCGTGGAACCACATAGAATACATAGATACATAGATACATAGACAGTGTCGCTGAGATAAGGGCCTATGGCCCACCCAGTCTGCCCATTTGAGCTTGTAAGTTCAGTTTGTTTTCCTAGAAGTCTGTTGCCCTCACCCTGACCTCCAGAATTCCTTTATGTCTATCCCATGCATTCTTAAATCCCATGATTGTTTCAGCCCCACCACTTCCTCTGGCAGGGTGTTCCACTTGTCCACCACCCGTTCTGTGAAGAATTCTTTCTCATGTTTCCTCTGAATCGTCCTCCCTCCAACTTCATCCCATGCCCTCTAGTCCTGGAACATCTTTTTCACTTAAAATAGTGTTTTCCTGCACCTGTTCTTCCTGTAAGATACTTGTATGTCTCTATCATATCCCTCTCTCCCTCCTCTCCTCCAGGGAGTACATGTTCAGTTCCTTCAACCTGTCTTCATAGGACTTGTGATGCAATCCATGCACCATCTTTGTTGCCCTCCTCTGAACCTTCTCTACCCTGTCTATGCCCTTACATAGGTATGGTCTCCAGAACTGTACACTGTACTCCAGGTGGGGCCTCACTAGTGTCTTGTATAGCGGAATTATGACCTCCCTTTTCCTGCTGGTGATGCCCCTGCCTATACATCCCAGCATCCTATTTGCTTTACCTGCTGCCTTGTCACTGTTTCCCTACCTTGAGGTCATCAGAGATGACAACCCCAAGATCCCTTTCCTGCTTGGTGCATGCTATATCCTCACCCCAACTGATATATTGTGCCAGGGTTTTGTGCCCATATGCATTATCTTGCACTTCTTTGCATTGAATTTCAACTGCCAAACCCCTGACCATTCTTCAAGTTTCTGCAGGTCCTTCTCATTCTGTCTACACCCTCTGGTGTGTCTACTCTGTTACAGAACTTTGTGTCATCAGCGAACAGCGAAATTCTGCCTTCTAGATCCTGCGCAATGTCACTGATGAAGATGTTGAATAGGACCGGCCCCGGCACTGATCCCTGTGGTACCCCACTGGTCACTCTTCCCTCTGTGGAGTGACAGCCATTTACCACCACCCTCTGTGTCCTGCTACCCAGACAGTTACCTACCCACCACACTACTGTCCTGCCCACACCCATATTCCCCAGTTTGTGTAATAGTCTTCTATGTGGCACAGTGTCAAAGGCCTTGCTGAAGTCCAGATGAGCCATGTCCACCCTCCCCTGATCCACCTCCCTAGTCACCCAGTCAAAAAATTCAACGAGGTTGGTCTGACATGACCGCCCCCTGGTGAAACCATGCTGCCTTGGGTCCTGTAGTCCTGTTGATAACCAGATGTTCCACAATCTCTCCTTCAGTAGTGCTTCCATGATCTCCCCATACCGAGGTGAGGCTGACTGGTCTGTAGTTCCCTGCTTCCTCTTTGTTCCCACTTTTGTATAAGGGGACTACATCTGCTGTCCTCCAGTCTTTGGGTACCTCCCTGTTTCCAGTGATCGGCTAAACAGGATAGCCAGAGGTTCAGCCACCACCTCTCTTAGTTCTTCAAGGACCCTGTGGTGCACCCGTCTGGCCCCATTAGCTTTATCAACTCTTATTACTTCCAGTTCCTTCAGGACCCTTTCTGTGTAAATGGACTTGTGTCCATTTCTGCACCATTCTCACCCTTGTACTCCCTTCAGACCCATTACCCTCCTCTTCCTCAGTAAAGACTGAGCAGAAATACCTGTTCAATATGTCAGCTTTACTGTTGTCATCCTCCACGGCTCCCATCCTCCCCTTCAGACTCACTATCCTCCCTTTGTCTTTCTTTTTTCACTTATGTACCTGTAAAAGGTTTTGTCCCTCTACCCACTGATTTTGCAATGTGTTCTTCTGTCTGAGCTTTGGCTTCCCTTACTGACCTCCTGCCTCCCTTTGCTTCTCCTGGTACTGCTCCCTATCCCTTCTGCCTGTGTCTTTTGTATTGCCTGAATGCAATCTTTTGGCTTTCACTTTCTTTGATACCTCTTTGGAAAACCATAATGGTCTCCTCTTCCTTTTCCTCTTGCTAACCTGCTTAATGCATAATTCTGTTGTTCTTGTAATCCCCATTTTAAATACTGCCCACTGTTCCTCAACCCCTGATTCCTGTCCCATTCTTAATGCCTCTTTCAAGTATCTCCCCATTTTCCCAAAGTCTGCCCCCTAAAATCCAGGATACGTGTTTTGTGTGGTTTGGTTCTGCTCTTTCTGTGATTTCAAACCACAATGACTGGTGGTCACTGTTTCCCAAGTGCTCCCCACTGTTACCCCCATCACACTGTCCCTGTTTGTGAGCACAAGGTCCAGTATTGCCTTCTGCCGAGTTGGTTCCATGATCAGTTGCTTGAGGAAGGCACCCTGAAGGGAGTCCAGGATAAATCTACTCCTAGTTGATGCTGCTGCTGGGATGCTCCAGTCCACATCTGGATAATCACATCACATAATTCTAGGGGCCTTGGTTATGATCCACTGCTGATATTAAATGTTAGCCTGTTACTAAGCTTGTATGGATTTGATGTCATGTTTGATGCTTCCGCTTTATATTAATCACCTTGAACCCTAGGAAGGCCCTATAAAAACAAAGTTAATTACATAAAGTAAGGTAGTGTGTAATAAAAACAAAAAGCATGTCTCAATAACTGTTTCTGTTTTGTTTTGTATTAGGAATTACGGCTTTATTTAAGGATGTTATGGGCACTAGAATATTAGTCCTTTGAGGGTTGGAGGGTGGAACTTTTTGGGGCACTGGGAGTCAGTTCCTGTAGTGATGTGCTGTAAGACCTGATTCCTAATTAACAGGAATTGTTCACAGTTTCCCTAAATGTGACTCTCCTTTATAAGTGATAACCCTAACTGAGAGGGGCACAGTCACAAAATTAGACAGACTTGGGCAGACTGGATGGGTCACTAGGCCATCATTTTGTGTGTTTCTAACATAAACTGACCTTTAAGGATTTTTTTTTTTAGGATTTCTGCAGTGATCCACCACCCATATGGCCACCACGGAGTACTCTCATCCTTAAGCTGGGGCACCCAAATGAGTCCTGTATCAGAACATGCCAGAGACATGCTCTGGTCTGTGAACCAGCACTTTTCTACCAGATCAATAATGTCCGAGCCTTCAACAGGTAAGCCCTTGTGGATCATTTATGAGACTCTAGTGCCCCCTACAGTCAGGAATGGGTGAGCTGGCTGGGACCTTACTGTCATTCTGGCCCAAGTCTTCATGACTTTGTCTCTAAGTCAATCCAAGGTGGCCCAGAATTTCGGTTCAGGGGGTCTGAATGTGCATCCAAGTAGGGTCAAATGTTAGTACTGGCAGTTCCACAGTGGCCTGTTCATTCCAGTTGATATGTGGCTGACCAGCTCATAGGGAGTGGGCTGTCCAGATGTGAATTCAAGCTGCTTTACTCATCACTATTTACAGTTCATCTTTAAAGAGCACCTTTCATGATGGTCCAAAAAGTTACAGCTTGTAGTCATTATATGCATTACTAGACCTGAAAGGGTATATGCATTTGTTATTTTTGGCCAAGGTTTACTCTACCTTCCATAATTTGGATTTGCTTTTTGGAGCCCTGCTGCACTTGCCTTTACTGTTCAGCTGCTGGGCTGCTGGCTCTTGATGACATCACTATAGGGCAGATGAGTGACTCACACTGTGCAGTTGCAGCATTGTTGCAAGGGAACACTACCAGTACTCAGTGTACATACTGTGTTCCTCCTTCTCCAAGACACCCTGTTAGCAATGCATTATGCCACAATCCAAATGCCTTGTTAGTATGTTTTTTTTTTGTGAACTTGACTCTGCCCTATAGTGATGTCAGCAGTACAACGCTGGGCCCACAGCAACACCAGGCTTGCTATAGAAGCTCTGGTACACCCTGCAGTATTTAGCAGCTTAGAATGCAAAAACTAACTGCAGTGGACAGTAATGAAATACAGTTCCAGAATCAATGCAAGAAGGGGTAATTTATGCCTGAAAGTCAAAAGGACCATGAAAGGTGCTCTTTAAAACAGGGTCTGACTACCACCAAAAAAATAATCACAGTTGCCAACAGCAATCATAAAATACCTTCAATTTCAATCCATTCAATTACATAGAAGTTGATGGCAGAAAAGGACAGCAAGGCCCATCCAGTTTGCCCATTTTACCAATTTGCTCCCACTGCCTCTACTAGGTCAGCGGCCTCAGCTGTGCCCCCCCATATGAACGATTCCCTTGTACCTATCCCAAGCCCTCTTGAATCCCTCCACTGTATGTGCTCCCACCACCTCCTGAGGCAGGGCGTTCCACTCATCCACCACCCTCTCTGTAAAAAAGAACTTTCCCACATTACCCCATATGTGACCCCTCCTCCAATTTCATGTCATGCCCTCTAGATCTACTGTACGTTTTATACTGGAAGATGCTATCCCCTTCCACCTTACCTATGCCCTTAAGATATTTGAAAGTCTCAATCATGTCCCCCCTCTCCAGTCTCTGCTCCAATGTGTACATATTGAGGTCTCTAAGTCTATCTCCATATGCCTTGTTGTGCAGAACCTGCACCATCTTAGTTGCCCTCCTCTGCACTGTTTCCACCCTGTCAATATCCTTATGCAGGTGCGTCCTCCAGAATTGCACACAGTACTCTAGGTGAGGCCTAACCAGTGTCTTGTACAGTGTGATCCCTACTCCCCTCCTACAGCTTGTAATATCCCTCCCTATACACCCTAACATCCCACCAACCCTCCCAACTACTTTTGCGGTCTATTTGGTGGATTTCAGATCATCTGATATAATGATCCTCAAATCCCTCTCCTCCCTGGTGACCAACAACTCACCCCCAACATGTAGCTCCCTCCAGGATTTCTGTACCCCACATGCATGATCTTGCACTTCTTCACGTTAAACCTTAACTGCCATACCTCAGACCATTTCTCCAGCTTTTCCAGGTCTCTTTTCATTCTCTCTACACCACCTGGAATATCTACTCTGTTGCAGATCTTGGTGTCATCTGCAAACAGGTGTATTTTTTCCTCTTGCCCTTCTGCTAAGGCACTGTACCCTGTAGCTGCACTAGTAAATTGCTAAACTATTTGTTAAAACTTTTAAATATTGCCTCAGCAAGACAGGAAGTGGATGTGAAGTCACTTCCGGTTTGGCTGCTTATAAAGAGCTGTTTTAACTTAGCCCATCAGGTATAGCCTGAATCAGAGTAATCTCATCTCCCAGTGCATGAACAGGGAGCTTTATTATTTATTTTAGTTGTTTAACCAGGTATAGCACACTAAGCTGAAAGCTTTTTTACAGGAGCGACCTGGGAGCACAAGGAGGTTAAGTGACTTGCTCAGGGTCACACAGTATGCAAGTGGAAGCTGTGGGATTCAAACCCAGATCAGGGCTGCTGGATGTCACCAAATTTGCAGCTCAGAGCCTTAGACCACTGCGCTATACTGCCTCCTTTTACTACTGATACTCAAGTGAGAGCTGTGTTTTTGGCTCCACTTTGCTTTACTGCCTGTAAAACTGAGAGGGATCATTTAGTAGAACACAAAGAGCTGCTGTGGATTTTCTGCAGTTTTGGTCAACCCTTTAGAGCATCAAGGCAGGTTTACAGTGTCTTTTTAAAGGCACTGTACCCTGTAGCTGCACTAGTAAATTGCTAAACTACTTGCTAAAACCTTTAATATTGCCTCAGTGAGACAGGAAGTGGACGTGACGTCACTTCTGGGCTTCCCCTCTATATATTACTTCCCCCAGCATCCACCTAGGGAGCTAGGGCTGAAACCTTGTCACTTTAATACCAGAGGAGAATCTGGCCCTAATATCTTGTTGTTACAAGCAGTCTGTAAGCAACCCCTCCTATTTTCTATTGTGGAACAGAGCAGACAAAATCAGTTTAACATCTTAGAGCTAGGAAATGGAAGCAAGGTGATAGTTTGTCAAACTTGTAATACAACTGATCACAAGAATAGCACTGTTGCTGAACCCATCATTGCCTTTTCATATACTAATTGTGAATTTATCTTAAGCCTCAAAGGGTAAATTACTAAATTGCACACTGACTTGACTAACCTAACAGAGTTACGCAGTTTAAAATGCTTCATGGACAACATGCTTAGAAATATAACTCCTCCAACTGTTAAGCCAGCTGTTACCACAGATAATGGTGCATCTTATACCTCTAACAAAACACAAGCAATAACTCAGGGTGTTGATATTGAAGCAGAAAGCAACAGCACATGAAGAGATAAAAGATCTCTAGAACCAGAGCCATTTAATACTGAAACAGGGGATTGGGAAACAGTACAACATAGAAGGTCAAAAAAAGGGAGGACAGCGGAGGTCTATAAACCTCCTGTTATAGATAATACTTTTCACACACCTTCTTATTCAGTACCAACTAATAATAGATTTGCATCTTTAGAAGAGACTATGGAAATCCCTGACACTGTCACTGAGAATAATTATCTTTCTAATGATATGATTCAACATGAAATCATTGGAGACTCTATTATTAAACACATTGATTCTCACCTCCTACCAATCAATAAACTAAGAAACAATGTCACATATCTACCAGGGCCAAAAATACAAGATGTTGCATCAAGACTTGACAATTTGCTAAACGAAGAAAACACTAAAATTATCATTCATGTAGGGTCTAATAATGTGGGACACATGCACGAAAAGAACATATGCTATGAATTGCCATCTCTGCTAGTCTACCAATACCAAGAGCTTCACAGGAAAAACATAATACTATAGCCAGAATTAACACTAGACTGAGAAACCGGTGTATTCAAGAGAACATCTTGTTTATTGACCACTGGAGAACTTTCTCACAAAATAGATCTTAGTTTGCCAGAGATGGATTACATCTAAATAAAACAGGCACAGACCAACTAACTTCATTTTTTTTCCCCTTCAGCTCATAGCATCATGGATTTAAACTAATGGGGGGGGGGGCAAAAGTACCATCTTGCCACTGTTGATCATACACTCATTATGAAAGTTGCCAACCCCATCAAAACCAAGTCTCTGATAAATAAAACATCCTTAAAAACATATTTAATCAATGGCCAAAGTTTGAATAATAAAATGGATGAACTAAAAGCACTCTGTAATCTGCATAACCCAGATATTGTTGCCATCACTGAAACCTGGTGGTCTAAAAAATAAATGTGGGGGACAGTAATCTCTGATTATGATTTGTTTTTTAACAGTAGAGAAAACAGGAGAGGAGGAGGAGAATTGCATATATATATATATATATATATATATATATATATATATATATATATATATATACATATATAAAATCTGAACTAAAACCTATAAATATTACAAACAAAATAAAAACATCTAATCACACTGAAACTTTATGGATAAAACTGTTGAATAAAAATAATGAAACTCTTTTAATAGGCTTATGCTACCATCCACCGAATACCACCCCCTTAATATCGTAAGAAATTATGAATGAATTGGAAAAAGCTGTAGACCAATTGGAGACAGTGTTTTGGAGAGATTTAAATATGGGTGACATTGACTGGATCAAAGGTACTGCCAGTCAAGCATCTCCAAAGATTTTTTTAATTTGTGTGGTGAACTATCCTTAACACAATCAGTTACAACTGCAACACGGGTTCAAACATATAAGACATTGTGATAAATTCAACAAACATGTACGGTACAAGCACCACTTGCATGTAGTGACCACAATATGATTTCATTTGACATCATTTCTGATGTTTCCGTGTCTAGGAATGTCTCTGAAATCTTTCTTTATAACAAAGCTAATTTAGATATGATCAATAAAGCACTCACTAATATTGACTGGGATGAATTATTTAATAATGCATCAGTGGAAGACATATGGACTATCCTAAAGACAAAAATCTTACAAAAATCTAACACAAACATATCAAAAATCAGGAAGTACTGCTCTACTAAGAATAACCCAAAATGGCTAACTGTAAAACTTAAAAAATTGATTAAGAAAAAACATCGCCTTTATAATAAATATATAAAAAAAAATCCATCTAAATTGTCAACATTTTAACAGATCCAAAATAAATGCAAACAAGTAATCAGGAAAGCAAAAAAGCAGCAGTTTCAATTGGTGGCAGAAGCAAATAAAGGAAACAACAAAAATTTTACAGTTATATAAATCCTTAAGGAAATAGTCGTATAAAGTAGGTCCATTAGCATTTGAAGATAATGTGATATCAGAACCAACAAAGATGGCCAATTTGCTAAATGACCATTTCCGTAAATCTTTTGATATCCCTTCATCCAATACCCATACCATGCAAGATACAATTCAATTTGATATTATTTCTGAGGAAGAAATTCGATCTAAAATTAAACTTATAAAACCTGGTTCTTTCCCAGGCCGAGACAGCATCTCCATGGATATGATCAAAATTATGCCAGCGCATCTGACCAAACCATTACAAATTTTATTCAATTACAGCATTAAAACAGGAGAAATACCAGCAGACTGTAACAAAGCACATGTTATACCACTATATAAAATGGGAGACAGAGGGGACACAGATAACTATAGGCCCATTAGCCTTACCCCAAGTCTCTGTAACATTATGGAAAGCATACTTAAGGACAAAATAATAAACAACTTATCAGACATTGACTCAAAACAACATGTTTTTTGTAAAGGTCACTTATGTATTATAAACTTGTTATGCTTTTATGAATCAGTGAGTAAGCATCTTGATAGCAGGACACCATGTGATGTGGTATTTTGGGATTTCAAAAAAGCATTTGACTCTGTTCCTCATTGGGCCTTACTAATAAAACTGAATCTCTATAACATACAAACTAGCATTATAAAATGGATAAAAAACTGGTTATTAAATCAGTCTCAAAGAGTCCTAATAGATGGTCATGCTTCGGAATGGAGACCAGTTACTAGTGGGGTACTCTAAGGCTCAGTCTTGGCACCCTTAATATTTCAATTGTTTATAACCAATTTATCTGATAATCTAGAAAATTATATTGTAAAATATGCAGATGACTGCAAACGTTGAGGTCTGTGCAAGACACTGTCTGAATCAATTTATATACAAAATGACTTAAATATATTGACTGAGTGGTCCAGAAAATGGAGTCTCAAATTTAACAATAATAAATACAGCGTCATGCACTTTGCAACTGAAAATTCTATCACACCCTACCCACTCAATAATTTACCCTTAAAAGTGGTGGAGTCTGAAAAAGACTTAGAAATAACAATACAGAATACATTAACATTCAATGCTTATATAACAGAAAACATAAATAAAGCAAACCGCATCTGGTGGAGTATAAGACAGAATATTAAATCAAGAGATAAATCAATTATTATTCTGCTGTATAGATCATATATTCGCCAAATATTTGATTATGCTTCTCAGTTATGGTGTCCATACAATAAGAAAGACATCTTAAGAATTGAAAAAATTCAAAGAAAAATTACAAAATATATAGATGGTGTCAGTCCTTAAATTATGAACAAAAACTGGACACATTTGGATTAATGTCTCTTGAAAAAAGAAGACTTAGGGGTGACCTTATGCACACTCGAGATATTATAAATGATGAAAACTTAATATTTGAAATAGGCATCGATTTCAAACAGATAAACATTAACACAAGAGGTCACTCACTTCAAATAAAAAGACAATGCTTAAATACAAAAAAGAGGATGTTTCTTCTCTCAGAGAATTATAAAACCATGGAATTCACTCCCTACAGATATTGTCATCAATAAAACAAAGAATATCTTCAGAAAAACACCTAGACAACTATTTATTCAAACAACATGAAGTCTTGCTGTATTCTGACTATATGCAGTTAGCCCCAACACTTGAACTGCTTTGGAGAGTAAAGGGTTAAAAAAAAACTTTAAACAAATGAGAAATCCTCCCTGGCAAACTATCACCAAACCTGTTTTACACAGAAAGCAACTGTGCCCAAGTCTTGCTGTATGTCTCTGTCTCAGGTACAGCAGTACCTCAGACAGTATTTTTTTTCTCAGTAAAGAAACATGAATTATCAGTGTCAGTGGCTCAGCAGGTAGCACACTCGCCTCTGAGGCCGGGAGATCAGAGGGCTGTGGGTTCAGTTCCCACATCTGGCACTTGGGTTAATATCCCAGTACTGACACTGTAGTGCAGCATGAGGGGGGTGCTGCTCTTCTGAGGTGCCGTCTTTCGGATGAGACGTTAAACTGAGGTCCCATCTGCCTGGATTGGTGGTAGTTCAGGTGGATGTTAAAGATCCCATGGCACTTCTCGAAAAGAGTAGGGGAATTTCCCTGGTGTCCTGGCCAAATTTCCCTCATTCACTAAAAACACCACCAACAGCTTAATCTGGTTTAAGGTCAGTGGGCATTCATCTGTATCCCCCTCCCCCGGGTCGTGCCTGAAAATAGGCAGGATTTGTCTAGTGCACTTACCCGGTCAACAAAAGCTAAATAAATAAATAAATTAGCATCAACAAACCTGAAAAGAAGTTTTAAATTCTCACGTGCCACAAACAAAAGGTAATACAATTGCTGAATGTCTCCTATGAGAAAGTGTAAGTGGGTGTGGCTCAACAATGCTCCACAGACCCAAATGGAGGAGGGTGTGTGGAAAAAAATTGATGGTCAGTGAGTACATAAAATAAATGCACACCCTTGATGTGATGCTTGAATAAACCCCTTGAACTTCACTCTCGGGGTTTATGTAGCAGAACACACCTCTAATGTGTATTAAATTCTCATAATGTACACCATCCCATGTATTAGTCTATATATAATCGTACACCTCCAGTGTATTGTTAGGCAAGAGGTGCAGCCAAGTGCTATTAAATACACCTGAGAAGTATGATTATATAATAACTGGTGATCCCTGTTATCAACTCAATTTTCGAGAACTGTAAAAAGTTGTATCAACCCACAGGTTGATACGAAAAAAGTCGTATCAACCCGCGGGTTGATCGACTTTACATCTCACGCCAAGAAGCCTGCAGCACTCACATTCCAAAGTAAACAGTTTCAAACTCATAGCAAAACCAACACAGAGACCCACTGTCAACAGCCTACCTCACTAGTGAGAACACTCACGCCAGCACGTTATGGATGTCAGTCTTTGAATAGCGTGGGGACGTGCCTATTAGTATGAAATATGAGCGTTTTGTTCTGCCCTCGTGAGTGGTAATACTTATATTGAATTTGTTTTTGGTGCCAGTTATAAAAATAAAACATATGTAGGGAAAAGCAAGTTTTCACACACCCTCGTTGTGTGATAATACTAAAACCTCTCGAGCTTCGCTCTCGAGGTTTACATATTATCACACAACTTGGGTGTGTGAAAAAACTCCATATCAACTCCCTACATATGCATTATTCTCTATATCTGGGGCCAATATCTAAATAACTGCAAACAATGGAGTGTCTTATTGCACTTATAAAATGGCATTTAAATATTTGACTTAAAATAGTAATAAATTATTTTAAAAAGGTAAAAAATAGGACCTTTCATTGAAGTATGCTTCCATTTTAACATTGAAGACAAAAAATAGTCCATATTATAGTAACTGCAGGGTAGTTAATAACATTAAAAGACAATGAAAACCATATGTGGTACAGTTTTCATTAAAAAAAAGTTTCATTATAGAATTTTAAACCAATAAAGGCATTTTAATGGAAATGTGTTCAAAGCTGTTGAACTGGCCAATAGAGCTGTGAGGAATGAGAAAATTCTGAATTTGTGGAATTTCTATGGAATTCCATGAAATTACACAGAATATCATTGGAATTTTGTTTAATTTTTGAAATGTATTAATGTGGTTATAACTCAGATGTTAATTGAGCTAGAGATCTGACATCTGGCAAGATTCCATTTTGACATGTGCTCTGATATCATGCCAAATACTATGAGATTAAGGCATATTTGTCTAAAAATGATGGGTGCTCAAAATCCGTCATTTTATTTTTTTTGTGGGGAATTTCATGAAATTTGTATCTGCATAAAACTCAGGCACATTTGGAGCTAGAAATATGAAACTAGGTACATAAAGAAACATTTTAATAACCATTATACCTGCAAACATTATAACATGTCAATGAAAACTTTCAAAATATACTAAAATAGCTAAAATTGAAATTTTGACAAAATGTCTGGCTGTCTATAGCACAGACCCTTTTAAAGCTTGATACTTAAAACTTGGTTATCATGCCCATGTTGTATGTTTCTCTAAATCCTGAAACTGTGGAGAAATTTGGATAAGACATTTTAAAATTAGATGGAAATAACTGAAAACTAAATTTTGATTAAATGTTTGGCCACCCACAATTCACCATCTTTCACTCTAGGACTCTGAAATTTGTATACTTGTGAAAGCCATTAGTACCAGTATACCTGCCAAATTTTGTATAATTTGGATATGTACTTTGAAAATTAGAACTAAATAACTGCAATTTTAAAGTTGGCAAAATTCAGTAGAATTTTTGAACTGTATTAATGTGCTCATAACTCAGCCTTCTATGTAGCTAGATAACTGAAATTTGGCATGGCTACTTGTTGATAGGCATTCTAATGATGTGTCAAATATCATGACATTAGAGAGCATCATCTCAAAATGATAGGTGCTCAAAGTCTATCATTTTATTTTTTATGGGAAATTTCATGAGCATTTTTATCTGCATATAACTCAGGCACCTTTGAAACTAGGCGCACATATAAATGTAGTAATAACCAGTACACCTGCAAAATACTATACCGTTGATGAAAGCTTTCAAAATTATATTAAAATAACTAAAATCTAAATTCTGGCAAAATGGCCATCTATAGCACATCCCCCATTAAAGCTTCAGACTTAAAACTAGGTGCATATTCCCATGTTGCATGTTTCTCTAAATCCTGAAAATATGGGAAATGTGGGTAAGAAATGTTAAAATTACATGGAAAAAAATGAAAATTAAATGTTGATTAAATGTTTGGCCACCCATAACTTAGCCGCTTTCAGTCTAGGACTCTGAAATTTGGCACACTTATGCAAGCTATTAGTACCTGTATACTTGCCAAATTTGGTATAATTTGCATATGTACTTTGAAAACTAGACCAAAATAACTGAAGTTTAACATTTGGCAAAATTCTGTACAGGAGGCAGTGTAGCGCAGTGGTTTAAGGCTCTGAGCTGCAAACCTGGAGACCTGGGTTTGAATCCCACAGTCCCCACTTGCATACTGTGTGACCCTAAGCAAGCCACTCAACTTCCTTGTGCTCCCAGGTCACACCTGTAAACAAGCTTCAGCTTAGTGTCTATCTCCTGGTTAAAAAAAAGAAATTAAACATTCATGCAAATTCCACAAAATTCCACTGAAACGGAATGGTAATTCCACAGGCATTCCAGCAGAAAATGTTATATTCTGCATAGCTCAAACTTGGCTGGCCCTCTCCTCCAGCCCTTATGGATCTTACCCTTGGAAATGTTGTCCACAGTACAATACAGAAGCAAGCACCTTTGCCTCTTGTCTCTTACCTGGTACCCAATATCGACCACTACACTTTAAGATTCTCAAACTGAACAGCTGTCCATTCCCAGGTCAAGATCCGAATACAGAGAACTGGCTTTGTCCTCTGTAGCCCCCAAACTCTGGAACAGCATACCCATACCAGTGCAACAGAACTTATCTGTCGGCACTTTTGAACACAGTTTCGTACCCTCCTACTTCAAAGCTACCAATGCGTTTGCCCCTTACCTGACACACCTCTGTCGTACCCCCTCCTCCTTGTCTATCAATCATGCTGCCAAGCTAATTTCTCTGTACATGCACTTCTGTACCAGTTGTGTTTCCTCTCCACCTATTAGTTTTCCTCTGAAAAACCTCTTTCTGTTGTGCAAACTAAGAATGCCGCCACCTCTATGAATCTAGTATTATTGCTAATCATACCCTACCCTACCCTACCCTATTGTCAGTCTACCATTACCACTCATTAGAGTCCACTTTAATAGTGTGTACCATGTTATCTCCTGTTCCTAATGCTCCCCTATTCTGGTTCTGTTCAAAACTTGCCTTGTTTTGGTGTTACCCTCTATGAACAATGTACAATCCTGCCTTGTTTGTTGTTGTTATCCATTACTGTATGTATAATTTTTCCTTTGTTAGCTCCTGGGTCATGCCTGAAAATAGGCAAATGTCTGCCTAGTGCACCCTACCTGGGCAACAAAAACTAAATAAATAAAAATAAATAAATGTGCTATTATGAACTTCAGTAATTTAGTTAAGCAGTTTGGGTCTGTCTCTACCTATGTATGTGTCCTCCCTTCTTCTCTTTGTTTATATTATTGCCTCTTTTCCTCACCCTCTGTCTTTCCTCACATTCATCATTTGGAATGTTTATCAGGGAATCCAGGGATTCAAAATTCTGCACAATTCCACTGGTAGAATGTTCTTTTCCCAGCATATGGTAAGCACACAACAAAGGCCTCATACGAAGTCAATGCTTCAATTTTATTTCTAGCAGGGTAAGTAGCAGAGATTTCCCTGGTAAGTACAGTAGGTAAAGATAGGAAGAGGATTTGTCATTATCAGCTAAGAGACACAAGTAATGAAAACTATGAACAATACTTAATTTTTCTAATTTGTTTATGTGTCTAAGTAAGGTGTGACAATCAAGGATACCACACTGGTTTTGTTTTTATTTTAGGTAGTTTTGCTTTTAGGGACTAGTTGAAAGTTTTTAGTGAGTGAACATAGCAGCCATGTTTAAGATGGAAGACCAGTTCTGGATGTAGGGGCAGGGATTGACTTTCCCTTTCTGTAATGTGGCTAAAAACAAAGCTGTTGTGGTTTAGGACCTGGATGACAGAGCATTATGCTGTAATAATATACAGTCACGTGACTGACTTTACCCAGTAGTAGTTTAGCACTGTTTTTTACCTCTATGGTGACTCCATATGACGTTTGTTTGCAACAGAAAAAAAGGCTCTGTTTCAGTTAGTGCTGCACTTGAGAGAGCAAGAGAGTGAGTCTTGAGCACAGCTACTTAGTTTGTATGCATGTTTGCCATGCTAACCAGCCAGTTATTACAGCAAATAATAACTGGCCATCACCATTAAAACAATTGATAGCCAGTTATTATGTAACTAATAAGACATGACAGGGTGTACGTTAGACAGTTCTAACACACGGCTAGGGGGCATAGTGAGGCACGAGGCCACATGCCAAGTGCGTTCAGTCCCATAGCCATACATTAGAACTGTCTACCACACATCCATGGAGTGGTTTATTGCACTTATAAAATGAGTCTGTGTATTCTACATGGGGTTTCTATTTTTAGTCATGTATTAGATACCTCTAATGCATGGCTAACAACCAATCAGTTTGCTTGAAATCCTTTGTCCATTTTATAAATCACCATAATGCACACCTTGTAATGGCTTATTGCTTACTTGTCCTGAAGCTGAGGTCATAATGCCCAGTTTGTGACATTATTATAATCATCTGAATGGCAGACTGTAATGTCACAAGCAGGGCATAATAATATCATACTAATTTCTTCAGCAGCAGACTGTGATGTGACAACCAGGGCATAACATCATCATAATAATAACAAATACTTAAGTTCCGTGCATGTACTTTCAAGTCAGGCTCTGAATCTGTTTTGAATAAATCCTATTCAGTCAGTACTACCAAAACTACTGAGCATCAAAACACACGCCTGTATGCTTCCCAGTGTCAGGTGAATCTGTAATGGCAGACTGAGTTACTGGGCACTCTGTAGACATCCCACTTCTCAAGTGCAGGACCTGGCACATTTGCTCTTCAGACATTCTTTACCGTTCATTCTTAATGCATTCAGTACAATTCACTCTTCACATATTTACTCTTCACATATTCACTCTTCATACAGTCACGCTTTACACATTCATACATTCATTCTTGACACAGTCACATTTTTCAAATTTTGATCCCCAGATTTTCAAGATAGTTATTTTATGACTGCCCTTATACATGACATGTAGCATTTATAGTATATTGACCAAAATGTCATTTCACACCACAAGTGTGAAAATACGTCTCTTCCAGGATTTAACAAGCATTTGTCAATGCCAAATGTTTGTTTGCTGGTATTAACATTGGAAATGCAGGAGTTAGACAGATGTAGAGTAGGAATGGCAGAGAAGTATTCAACTTCACGCCAACCCCACCTTCACCCTGCAGAGACAGACAGGCATTGGGGTATGCGTTTGGGTTGTCACCCCCATAACGTTCATGCCATTTCTCCTCACCCTATCCTGCAGACACTGACAAGTGTTGAGGTGTGCCTTGGGGTGTTCAGCTTTACAGTCACCCCACTCCATAAGGACATATGCTGAAATGGGTGCAATATAGGAGAATGGGGTGAACTCTGGCGCTGAAGAGTCCAAGGCACACCTCGATGCCTGTTACTGGCTGCAGGTTGGGGGGTTGGGGTGGAATGGCATGAGCATTACAGTCAGCAATCCAAAGGCACACCCCTAATGCCTGTCAGTCTGTACAGGGTGGGACGTTATGGTTAGAAACCCTAACGCCCTGGGCATTTGTCGGTATTTGCACTACAGATTTTCAACATGGTCTTTTTGTGACCCCCACCTCATGAAAACATTTGGGACCTCTTCTTGTGAACAGTGGCACTGTGATTTTGTCAAAGTGTCCCGAACTTTGAGTTTCCACAGCGACCGTGCCATTGTGCGCCAGATGTACGAAAACACAGATTGGGATGCATGTGAAGAATGACAGGTGTACGATTCATAGGGAGGTGTGAAGGGATGGCAATGTTGAAAATCTGTAGTGAAAATATTAAAAATGCTCAAACCTCTGAGCATACATGGAAACTGCACAACGCATGCGCGTAACACAGTCATTTAGTGGAATTATTTCACCAAATTTTCAACATTGGCATTTTGTGACCTCTGCTCATGAACACTGTTGCTATAATTTTCTTACTCTGTCCTGAACATTGATTTCTCACAGCAACCGCGCTATTCTGCGCCAGATGTGTAAATGCATATTTCGGGCAGGATGTGAAAAATGACAGCTGTACTGTTCATAAGGAGGTCTGAAAAAATGCCAATGTTGAAAGTATGGAGTGAAAATACTACAAATTTGCGAAGTTACGAGGGTGTGTGGAAACTGCACAATGCATGCTTGTAACACAGTCATTTTATGGACATTTGTCTCCAGATTTTCAACATAGGCATTTTAGAACCTTTGCTCATGAACAGAGTCACTGTGATTTTACATACAAACATACATACGAACATATGAACATACGAATCTGCCAGCAGAACACACCAATCGGTCTATCTAAGTCTGCCTGAGTGTGCAGGTAGCACACTAGATTGCAGCTTCCCCAGCCTCCTCCTCCTCAGTTCCACCCCTGCTTGTCCCAGCCCCTGCCCCCTGACTCTTCTTGCTTTATCCCACTCCTTCTTAAAGCTATTGATTGTTCTACATGTTACCACCCCCTCTGGCAGTGCATTCCAACTAGACACCACCATCTCAGTGAAGTAGTGCCTCCTCATTTCCCTCTCGAAATATCCCCCTTCCAACTTTAGTCCATGCCCCCTCGTCTCTCTCTTCCACTCCTCAGTTTAAACACCCCCTCGGTGATAGGTTTATTTACCCCCTCAGGTATTTAAACGCTTCAATCATATCCCCTCTATCCCTCCTCTCCTCCAGTGTGTACATGTTCAGTTCCTTCAGCCTAACTTCATATTGCTTTCCTTCCATTCCCTTTAACATTTTGTTACCCTCCTTTACCCCTCCAGTAACTTCTATCTCTCCTCAGGTATGGCCTCCAGTACTGCACACAGTACTCTAGTTGTGGTCTGACCAGTCTATAGAGAGCAGGATCACATCCCTGTGTCTGGATGAGAACCCCTGCGATGCACCCCAGCATCCTGTTTGCCTCGCTGCTGCTCTCCTGCACTGAGCCAAACTGTTCATGCTCCCAGATACCAACACCCTAGGTCCTTCTTCTCCTCCTCTGTGATCCCCAACCAATAGTCCTTCTTCTGGTTCTTAGCCCTGAAGTGCATCACCATACACTTCTTTGTGTTGAATCCTAGCTGCTACTCCACCGACCATGCCTCTAGTTTGGTTAGGTCCCCCTGCAGTTTTTCCCATCCGTCCTCTTCGTCCACCACCGCCCCCAATTTGGTATAATCTGTGAACAGACCAACCCTACTCCCCACTCCATGTGCTATATCGGAGATAAAGAGCCCAAATAGCACCGGGCCCAGTACTGACCCCTGCGGCACTCCGCTTGTCACTGCTCTGGGTGCCGAGAGCTCCCCCACCACCACCACCACTCTCTGCACCCTCAATTGTAACCAGTTCTCTATCCATTTAGTCAGCTTTTTTCCCACCCCACTGCCGTCTGCTCCCCCCAGTCTCCCATGAGGCACTGTATTAAAGGCCTTACTGAAGTCCAAGTATGGGACGTGTACCTCATGACCCTGTCCAACTCCTTGTCACCCCATCATAATACTCTATTAGGTTAGTTTGACAAGACCTCCCTGAGACGAACCTGTGTTGCTGCCCATCTTGGAGGCCATTACTGTCTGGGAATGCCACCAGCCTCTCATTCAGTATCGCCTTCATAAGCTTACCCACTATGGATGTGAGACTTACCGGCCGATAATTTTCTGGCTCCTCCCAAGGCCCACTCTTGTGTATGGGCACCTTATGGGCACCTTCCAGTCCTGGGGCACACACCCCATTTCCAGGGAGGTGTTGAACAGATCTGCCAGTGGCTTAGCCAACAGCTCCGCCATCTCCCTCAGCACCCTGGGGTGGATGCCATTGGGACTTGGTGCCTTGTCCATGCTTGCTGCCCTTAGCCCCTCTAACACCCTACTCCCTGTGATCACGTTGTCTGTCACCTCCTCCTCCCTTTACCCACCACCCACCCCAGCCCATTCTGGTAGTGGACCATCCTCTCCTTAGTGAAAATGGAGCACAAGTACTCATTTAGAATTTCCACTTGCTCCTCCCCCTTTTCTAGCCAATCCCTTCCCTGCTTTATCTTCACAATATGTTCCTTGCACTTCCTCTTTTCCCTGACATACTTAAAAAAGTCCTTTTCCCCTCCCTTTATGCCCTGTGCAGACCTTAATTCCCTGGAGGCCTTAGCTTTTTTCACCCTCCTGGCCACCTCCCTTGACCAACTCCTGAAAGCCTCCTTATCCTCTCCCTTCCCTGTTCTCCTGTACTTCCGGTATGCAGCCCTCTTTGCCCTCACCCCTTGCAGCACTTCCTAATTCAGCCAGCATGGTTTCTTGGCTCTACTCTTCTTACTTCTGGCCCTGGTGCAGGCTACTGTGGCCTCTGTTAGTCCAGTCTTTATGACTCCCCACTTTTGTTCTGCACCCATCCCTGGCCTTATATCCTGGAGCCTCCCTTGCAGTATTGTTCCCATCCCCCCAAAGTCCACCCTAATAAAGTCCACCATCTTAGTGCCCGCGCCTCCCGTTTCCCTACCCAGTGCGAGAACGAGCCACACTGTTTGGTGGTCACTACCTGCTAGTGGGTCCTCCACCCTTACCTCCCTCACCACATTCCCATTTGCCAGTCCTAGGTCCAGAGTGCTACCAAGCCTTGTAGGCCCACTTACCAATTGCATCAGAATGCCATCCTGGAATGCATCAAGGAGCACCTGCTGCCTGGTACTGCTAGTGGCCAGGGTGCTCCAGTCAACCCGTGGTAGGTTAAAATCCCCCACTATCACCACACTCCCCCTTCTACACACCCTCCTTATCTGCTCTGCCAACTCCCCATCCAGTTCCCCGGATTGGGCTGGTGGTCTGTACACCACTCCCAGCCTCAGCTTTCTGCCCTTGGAGTCCAGGAGCTGCACCCAAAGCGCCTCTGTCCTCTCCTCTTCTCCCTCATCCCTTATGCATTTAATCCTTCCCTCACATAGAGTGCAACCCTCCTTCCAACCCCCAGTCCCTCCTGTATATCCTGTATCCCGGATTGCCAAGTCCCAGTCATGGTACTCTGTGGCCCAAGTCTCTGTCACTGCAGCAGTGTCCACCTTCCCCTCTAAAAGGAGCACATGAAGCTCTGCAGTTTTGTTCCCCAGGCTTCTTGCAATGAGAGAGACCACCTTCCACCCGTACCCCTCCTTCTCCTCACTCTTCTCCTCCTTGGCCTGTGTCCCTCCTCCCGGTAGTCTGCACCCTTTCTCCTCCTTATTCTTACTGGGTGGTGTTGCCTTCTGTATTACATTCAGACCACTGTGCCGGCCCCCTCCCAGGGTTACTACGCCTCCACCTTTACCTATATCTAGGGGGTGATCTCATTGGGTTCCCCTGTCCGGACCTTTCTACCAACCTCAGTCTTTTGGCCCCCCCCCTCTACTAGTTTAAATCCACCTTAGTAGCGATATACCCTCTAATCCCCTTTAATACTCAGCTCCCCTTCCTGCTCAAGGTGTAGCCTGTCCCCAGTGTACAAGTCACTATTCCCCAGACCCTACCCCAGTCAGTCACTTACCCAAAATTTTTGTGTGGCACCAATCCCTCAGCCACTCACTGAACTCCTCAATCCTGCCCTTCCTTCCCATGCTTGCACATGGTACTGGGAGTACCTCTGAGAATGCCACTGACTCCCCACCCCCTCACACTGCCTGCCTAACTACTCAAACCTCCCCTCACTACTTCCACAGTCTCCCTGCTAAGTCGTTTGTACCCATGCAACACTAAATGAGGTTTCTTCCTCCCCCTTGCTGCACATTTGAGCAGTGCCTGTCCTGCCCCTCCTGCAGTCAACCTGGCGATAGCTTCAACCCAGATACAGCTGTGCCTTTCCCCTCTTCCGCCTCATCTCACCCCTTTCAGTATCGAATCCCCCAGGATGAGTACCCCCCCATCCCTTACCCCCTTTACCTTTTAATGCCCCTTCCACCACCCCAGTATTTGTTCTTCCCTGCCCTTACCCCCACCAGCTGCACTTCTGTGACTTCTGTATCTGTACCCCTACTCCGCCTCACCCTTTTCTCTGCCTTATTCCTCCCATCCCCTTGAACCCCTTCCGAGCCTGACTCTTCCTACTTGGCTTCCCATGTCGACCTCCCTGCTGATTTCCAACCCCTTTCCTATCCCTGTTGTTGATTTACAGCCCCATTCCCTTCTACCCGATAGTGATGCCCCTCCATCCTTCCTCCTTCCTTAGCCTTCTCTCCTCCAGTCACCACCCCTCCTTCCTTACTAGCCCCCTCTACCCTTTCGTGCTCGCTATCTCTTTCCCTACCAGTTGCCATCCCTCTCATGCCCCGCTTGTTCTCCCCCTTCAGTATGTTCCTGCTCCCCTCTCTCTCCCATAGCAGAGGCTTGAATCTATTCCTAGTCGATTCCCCTCTCATCTCTTTCCCCTTTGGTTCCCCTCCTACTTGTTCCCTCCGTACACCCTGGTCCCCACTACCCCAGCCATCTGCTCTCTCTCCCTCCGGTACTCATCATGGTCTCTTCCTCCCCATCAGAATGTCCCCCTCGCCTCGGCACCCCTCCCTTCTCCTTTCTTTTCTGCTAGTGCCTCTGATACTGGGGTCAGTTTCAGTCCCTAGTTGTTCTTCCTCCATCCTCCCTTGCCATCCCCTATTCCCACCCCCAGTCAGGATACCTACCATACTCATCTGGCCTGCCACTTAGACTCCTCCCTAACCTCCACAGTTCCTCCCTCAAACTAGCCAGTTGTCTACAGACCATACACCCCCTATCCTCCAAGCCCAGTCCAGGATCATGGTGGACCCAGACCCTGTACACCCCACCACCCTTCCAAGATGCTCACCCTATTGACATGTGGCACCTGCCCCATTTTGGCCCCTATCTTATGTTACGGGTTCTTACTCCCAGTTTCTGTACCATACTACAACTGTTAGGCCCCTATTTACTCAAATTCCTGTTCCCCCCACACTAGTCCCCCTACTGCCCTCTTGCCAACCAGGTTAATTCAGTCTCAAATCTCATCCGTCAGATACTGTATTACTGTAGCAATCCTAAAGCCTCCTTATCCATTTTTCACCTCTCAGCTACTATACTTTTTGTTCTCAGCTCTTTCATAGTTTCACTTAGCCCAGTTAGAAATCCTATTGCACTCCAAGGGGCAAATATTACTCAGCTCAGTTAAGATAACACAAAACAAGTAAATAGGTATTATTATAGCAATCCTAGCAGTATAGCTCAGTACTTTGCTGAGTTAGAGAAATAAACAGGACAATTAAGTCTGTATTATTACAGCAATCCTAAAAGTATCCAATCATTGCTGTGTCTCCACCCAGAGATGACTGCTGTAATATAGCACCACAGAGGACCATGGGAGGGAGGAGGTGGGCAACTCTAAAGTCCTGGCAGAGCTCCGTTGAGCTCGCTCACTCTCCCTCTCTCACTCGCTCATTCTACTTCTCCCAGTGCTGCAGGCTGCCCTTTTGTACTAGGCTCCTGCCTGCATTGGCGCCTTTTTCTGCCCACAAAGAAATCCGCGGCAATCCCGATTGAGCTCTGTTGAGCTCGCTCACTCCCCCTCCCTCACTTGCTCATTCTGTTTCTCCTGGCGCTGCAAGCTGCCCTTTTGTATTGGTTCCTGCCTGCGTTGGCACCTTTTTCTGCCCACAAAGAAGTTCGCAGCTATCTAACAGAGCTCCATTGAGCTCACTTACTCTCCCTCTCTCACTCGCTCGTTCTATTTCTCCCAGCGCTTCAGGCTACCCTTTAGTACTGGTCCTCTGCCTGTGTTGGCACCTTTTTCTGCCCACAAAGAAATCTGCAGCAGTCCCGACAGAGCTCCGTTGAGCTAGCTCACTCCCCCCTCTCACTTGCTCAATCTTAATCTGTCCCAAACACTGATTTTCCACAGCGACTGTGCTATTCTGTACCAAAAGTGCAAAAAGCATTTTGGCCAGGATGTGAAAAATGACAGCTGTACTGTTCATAAGGAGGTGTGAAAAAATGCTAGTGCCGAAAATCTGGTGTGAAAATATTACACATTTGCAAAGTTTCAAGAGTGCATGGAAACTGCATAAGGGACACTTGTAACACAGTCATTTTACGGACTTACTTCACCAAATTTTCATCATAGGCATTTTAGGACCTCTGCTCATGATCAGTGTCACTGTCATTTTCTTAGTCTGTCCTGAAAACTGATTTCCCACAGCAACTGCGCTATTCTTCACCGGAAGTGAGAAAACACATTTCGGCCAGGATGTGTAAAATGATAGCTGTACTTGTTCATAAGGGGATGTAGAAAAATGCCAATGTTGAAAATCTGGAGTGAAAATATTACAAATTCACGAAGTTATGAGTGTGCATGGAAACTGCACCAACGCACACTGGTAAAACAGTCATTTTTGGATTTTTCACCAAATTTTGCAACATAGGCTTTTGAGAGCTCACTTCATGAACAGTGACTCTGTCATTTCATTAATTAGTCCAGAAAGGTGATTCCATGCTGTGAAAGCGAAATCACCTTCGGGACTGAATAATGCCATGACAGTGACTGAACTCATGAGAAGGGTCCCAATAACCCCATGTTGAAAATTTGGTGCCAAAATTCAAAATGCTATTATATAGCTTACTGGCATTTCTTCCAGTTCGGCATTAGAGCTTTGAAGAGTGCAGGCGTGTTCCCAGTCCACCGAAGATCGTCGCACCAGGCTCCGGAGGTAAATATGGGGTGAGGGGGGTGTGGGGAGGGGGATACACAGAAGGTGGGTGTGGGTTGGAGTATGGGCACTGGTCACTTTGAGGGACCGTTTTCTCATTTTACAGGTTTTAAAAAAATTACAGACAACGCGGGTCGGTTTTTACTTTTGCAGGTGTGGTTTTGATACACTGGGGTGGGCTCCCATTGTGCCACTGGCATTTGTGGGGAGAGGGACCAAAGTCAATGGGGATTGGGCCCCCATCGGCACAGAAATGAGTGTGGGAGCATAATGTTGAGGGGACTGGGCACCCCTCGGCAACTGGAATTGGGAAGAGGGGACTGAAGCCAATGGGATTGGGCCCCATCAGCACAGAAACGTGTGTGGGGCCACGATGCTGAGGGGCATTGGGTACCCCTCAGCACACAACTGAAATTGAGGGGCATTATGCTGATGGGAAGTAAGCCCCCGTTAGCAAATGAAGTGGGTTGGGGACATGCTAACAGAGGGATTGAGCACCCTGTCAGCTTTCATGGGGCTCTGATGCCGCAGCATAGAGCCGCCATGTGCCTGGTAATGTTACACCAGACAAGATGCCATCCTGTAATGGCGGGTCACTCCCTCATTGCAGCGGAATGGCCAACGCTGCAATGATGAGGCGGCCCCTGATTGCAAGCAGCGAAATCCTTACAAGTTGGTGGCACTCTGCAGGATCAGTGTCATCAGGACACTGGGCCTGCATTGGTTGAGCACTGCCAAGCCCAACAATGCAGTGCCAGCATTGACCGCCACAGTGCTGCACCTCGCACCCTTTCTCTCAAGCTGCCACATAATGTTTCTTGCACATGCGCGCAAGCAAACATAAAATGACACTGTCACATTTATGAGGTGGTGTGGAATAATGGGTATGTTGAAAGTTTGTCATCAAATTATTGAAAATTAGCAAAACTTATGAGTGAACTTTGAAATACTGCAATGTTCAGTCATAACCTGGACATTCTACCATATTTGAACACAGGTTTTCAGCATAGTGTTCTTATTACCCTACCTCATGAACCTCGTAGGTGAACGTTTTAAAATCCTGGCTGAACTGTGATTCCACTCCACTGAAAAGTCATTCCACACCACAGATGGAAAAACATATTTTGGCCAAAATTTGAAAAATGGCAGCTGTCACATTCATAAGGTGATGTGAAAAAAATGGCTATGTTGAAAATTTGGGGTTAAAATATTTAAAATTACTGAAGTTATGAGTGAACCTAGAAAAATGTCAACATATGCTCATAACTTTGTCATTTTTATATATTTTGACCCCCAGTTTTTCAACATGAGCTTTTTATGGCCCCACCTCATAAACAATGGTGGTGAAAAGTTTCAAATCCTGCTTGAAAGGTGATTTCGCCAAGTGACCGCAAAATTGCTTTTCGGGCCTTATTTGTATAATTCCACCACAAGTGGTCATGGGGGGATCCCAAAAATGGCATGTTGAAAATCAGGTGAAAGTATGCAAAAATGATAACGTTGTGCCTCAAAGTTCAAAACCCCATTGAAATACATTGAACTGCACTTGCCTTAGTTTCTCACATTGCATTTGCCAGTTCCAGCAGCAAGACATGTTTTAATTTCGAGAGTGGATCTTCACTATAGGACATGTTCAGGTGAGCGAGGGTGTGTGTGGGGTGTTGGGGTGGTGTGGAGTTGTTGATGCTGAGTGGGAGGTTGGGGAATGGGGTCAGATTGGTGAGGGACCATTTTCTTTTTTACAGGTTTAAAGAGGGAAAAAAAAACATTGAGGGACATGTTTCTTTATTGCAGGTCACATTTGAAGAATGAATACAGGGACAGTGATCAGAGGGTGGGGGTGCCACTAGACTTCAGGGAAACATTACATAAATATAGGGACAGCGAACAGAGGGTGGAGTGCCACTAGACCCCAGGGAAGCATATTAAATTAATACAGGGCCAGTGATTGGAGGGCGGGGGTGGTGCCACTAGACACCAGGGAAACATTATATGAATAAGGGGCTGGCAATTAGAGGGCAGGGGGTATCAATGGACACTAGGGAAACATTACATATATAAGGGGGACAGTGATCAGAGGCTGGGGGTGCCACTAGACACCAGAGACACATATAAATAGGGGGACATCAGGGAGGCTTCAACCTGCTCAAAAACAAGTGACAGTTCCAAACCCAGAAGTGAGCGTGGAGCAGAAAAATAGTCTGCGGGGGCAGACAGTATTGTGATCAATGGAGGGACTGCATGTGATTCAACTCCACTGTGGAAGGACCCAGTCTAGATATCTGGCCATGTGCTTCAGAGCCCTTCTCTCTCCCTGTGTAATAGCAAGATGTCAGCATAGCTCTGCTATGCAGCTGTAAATGAGCTCTTGGTTCCATTTTGTTTTACCACATAACGTTTTCAGCAGTACACTGCCCTTCTCTGCAGAGCTCTTTGCTAATGGGGTTGCTGCCTTTGGATGAAGTAGAAAATGGACACTCCCACACCCCAAACTCTGCCCGTAGTCCCTCCCTTTATGACTGAGTACAATGTTCCTGCTCCACGTCATTTTTCATTCTATTTGTATTAGTTCATAAAAAAAAATTCTCATTATGCACAATACACAAGAATACATATGGTTAAATAATACATCACATGATTACATTAGAAACCTCAGTTAATATACCTAGTTTTACATAGGAAATAATGTTTATACTGTTAAATACCCTCCTGTTTTTGTTACCATGTCAGTCATGTATTCTTAAATGTTTCAGTCAGTTTTTGATAAATGTATTAGCTAGGTCTGTGGCGTCCTCAAAATTACTTTGTGTTCATTTCATCTCAGCAGCTACTGCTGTTTCTTGTCATATTTCTATGATATTCCACAACATCAGTCACGCCATTCCTTGCTATTTATCCAAATGGCCAGGAATAGCACAACTGATGTCATGGAATGTGCAAGAAGTACTTATGAAAATGAGCAGTAGCCGTGAGGACTCAGGAGAGAGGTATTCAATGTAGTGATGACGGCAGTAACACATTTGATTATTAATATAGCAAAAATGGATCTTAACATATTAGAATGTACGACACACACAAAAAGGAATGCATGAGAGCATGTAAAGGTATAAAAACAGTTTCCTATCATGGCAGTGAAAGACCTTATATAAAATGCAGAATGGAAAAGGTTAGGTTAATTTACCGCTAGTCGTCTTAATAACCATACTTTGCACCTCCCATGCTGACTGGTTTGAAGTTCTGTATGACATCAGACTTTGTTTGTAACCTGGACATGCAGCCAAGACAGTGAATCATTTGGAACATGTGTTTTAAGACTAGGTGAGCACTCAAAATGACCCAGAAAGTGGATTACATTTGAACAAAACTGGTTGACTGGATAAGGACCCTAAAATCTGATTATCAGTCCAAAACTGGACAAGGTGGCAACCTGAGTTGCTGATAGGCTCATCTGAAGGAAGTGAGTCCTGAGGCCTTGGGGACCTCCTCTGATTCTCGGAGCACATGCTCACTGTTGACCTCTGACCCTTCCCACAAGTCAGTGGGCCAGAGGGTAAGCAAAGTTGGTGGCACCCATGTTCGTGGTGACTTATACTTTATTTTTAAACAGTTCTGTGGCCTGGTGTGATATTCTGCCACATGTACTGTATATGCCTAGGGCACCTTTGTAAGCATGGCTGGCCCTTGGTTCTGTTGCTCAATCACTCTACCATCCATCAGGGCTAAGACAAGTGGCAGAGCACCCTTGAGAGCATCTGTGCTCTGGTCCTTAATGTGTGGTTTCCGGCAGGGCTGTCTGCTGGCTCCATGGCAGAGAACCAAGTCCACTTTTGTTTTATTTTAAAGTTTGGTCCCTTGACGGCTTCCAGCCATCATATCCCTTGCCAGTTTGGGCTACTCCATGCCGGCAGTGATGCTGCTGGTGCCATGAAGGGGTGTGTGTGTGTGTGTGTGTGTGTGTGTGTGTGTGTGTGTGTGTGTGAAAAACAGTTTATTCTTACTCTGTTGTGCTGCAAGTCCCCACCTGCAGTCCCTGTGGACTGAGTATAAAGAGAGTCCAGTCAGCCACTCCAGGACCTTAGAGGCAGGCACCTGCTGCCAGGAAGGGACTGGAACCAGGTAAGTGGATTCGAGGATTCAGAGACAGCAAAACTTGGCAGTGCAAAAGATAATTATTTCAAAACCACATAGATTTTACCAAACAATAAATAGTATGGAGGACTGGAGGGCAAAAGTCGGCACTTCAACCCGTAGAGTTTTCATCAGGGGTATCCTGCTACCAGAAGGATCCTGAAAGGTAACCCCTTTTGTTGTGGGGTTACTACTAAATTTGTGAAAAGCCCTTTATCAGATGTGCACACTACATTTTTGTGCTTCCAGGAAGATCCTCATCATGGGGGTACAGATGTTATATGTCTTATATACAACTTTATTCTAAAACCTCTTAGCGTGATAAAGTGTGTGTCTACTTCCCAGAGGGGTCAAGGTGTCAGCTGCCGTGTGTGCGTTAAACTGTTTTGAAAAGTTACAGACTTTTGGATCACTTGATAAACTATGCAAAACTTAGCACATGTTTCTGCTCAACATTATGTTTTAATCAGGATCACATTTTTCTGCTCTGTTTCATCTTTTTTTGTTTTTCTTCATAATCCGCCAACCACTTTCACTGATCTGTATCCCCTTAGCATAATACTTGCCCTACAAGAAAGGTGAACTGGAGATTTTACCCCTCCCTACTCTGGTCTGCTCCCAGAACAGAATTATCACCGTGACAGCCCTACAACACAGCAGTAGGGCTACTGATCCTGACACTGGAGATCTGGGTTCAAGAATGAGTGTGGGGCATTAAGCAGCCTGCAAGGAAGAGGGGGATCAATTGTCCCAGTGGATGCTGTCCTCCTCTGTGGGAGGAGGGACACTGTCTTTGTTGTGATACTGCTACCTTGGTGACTACAGGTGGCAGTGCAAGCAAGAGCACCCTGTGGGAGGACGCCTGGCAAGGACCCATGCTGTGCAAGCACTGTGTGCGTTGCTCATCGTCCCCCTTGAATGACAACATTCTCCAGAGGGGTAGGACCAGGCATGAGAAAAACCCTGGAGTGTGGTTAGATGAAGGGCACAGTCAGGGCTTGGCCCAGCTGACCAGCCACTCACTACCCTGGAGGTTCTCATCGAACCCACATCTCATCGGATCCCTTCCCCTTACTCCAGGTGAGCCCCACTGTAGGGAAGGTGAGCCAGGTCGTGCCAGCTGGAGTTGTTTTGTGCTGTTATTGTTAGCATAGAAGCAGAGCTACTGCTTGCAATGCTGGTGACCCAGGATGTGAAACAAACCTGTCTAGTCAGGGACTGGTTGGTTGGAGGAGAACTGAGAGTCCCAACAGAAGCCTTCCTCCATGGAAGGGAGGCTGCTTCCCTCACTGTGTTACTGTTATCTGTAGGTGTACTGGTGGAGGTGCAGTAGATGAGATGTTGGGGGGCTTTGCAGAGTGTTTGGCAGGGCATGTGTTCACATGCTTCAGCTGGGACCTTAGTACTGACTCAATGCCCCACAGGGATGGGGAGTCTCAATAGCAAAGAGGTAACTAATGGGTAAATTCCCTCTGTCTGTGCCCTGTGAGGGCCAGAATAGCCAAATAGTGATAGATCCACTACACTGGACAGGGAACAAAATACAATTAAACAAAAAAAAAAAGATAGTGGTATTTTAGGAGGCAACAAGCCAATGTAATTAGAGATGGGTGAAGTTGGCAAAATTTGCTGCTTGAATTAATCCGCAAATTTAATGCAATCGTGAAAGTGTAAATCGATCTCCAAAGTTCCACAGCAACTGTGGAATTTCACCCATGAAGCTCGGAATTTTACCCGCAAATGGTGGAACTTTGCCATTTGTGGGTGAAATTCTGCTATTTGCGGGTGAAAACTTCACAATTTCAGGTGAAGTCGAAGTTGCTGAGGGTTGGGAAAACTTCACGAAGCTCCTCGAATGCGAATACTGGCTGCTTCACAGCAGCTTTGCCACAAATTTAAACTTCACCCCATCTGTACATGTAACTTGTTACTGTACATGTTCATTTTCATCTGTGCATAACTAGCTTCTCTCTTCACTCAGCTTGAGGCCAGTTACTAGAGGGCTCTTGAAGGGTTAAGTTTGATCCTAGGAGCTGTCCTGTAGAGGGGCCCCTTACTTGCTTGGTGACAGGAGGTCTGGATGTTTGTGTACAGGCTGTTCTGCTCAGCTAGAAGTGGAAAAACTCTGTGATGAATATTCATGATCCTGCTCTCCTAAAATCTCTATAAAAAGGGGAGGCAAGGTGCGAGTTTTGTGTTCCACGTGGTCTGAGAACAGCAGAGGAAGAAGGGAGGGAGTCCAGCCTCTGGCTGTGATCCAGGCATGGGCTTGCAGGCCCAGGGATTGTGGCACGGTTCCTGGGTCCAGGTGGCAGTGGTCCCTATCCAGGTCTCTGGAGTTCCACCAGCAGGTGCTATGAGGATGGGTCTCCTAGGAGGGCTTCAAGGAGCCCAGTGAGAACAGAGAACTAGATGGCACAACAGGATGAGTGGAGGACCACCCTCAGGGTGGTTGCCAGGATCCTTGTGGATCCACTCCTGCCAGAAACAACCAAGCAGGGCTCAGAATTATATGGAGTAACAGTTCACATGGGCCTGTAAGTAAGCCCTGCAATGATAGATAGATAGATAGATAGATAGATGGATAGATAGATAGATAGATAGATAGATAGACATACAGATATGTAGATAGACAGATGGATAGATAGATAGAGAGATAGAGATAGATAGATAGATAGATAGATAGATAGATAGATAGATAGATAGATAGATAGATAGATAGATAGATAGATAGAAAGAAAGAAAGAAATAAACTTGATTTATATAGCCCTTCGTGGGAGCTTGAGTGTTAACAAAAGTGATTTTAAAACCATTCATGCACAAAGTCATAATAAAATACACACAATACACAATGATAGAACATACATCAAAGTACAGTAACAAATTCTAACATTTATTAAATGGTGCAAAAATAACAGTCAGTTAATTTTGCTCTTACATGTCAAAAGTCTGATTAAATAAAAATGTTTTTAAACTCTTTTTAAAGGTTTCCACTGAGGGTGCCTTGAAAATGTGCAGATAGGCCTTGGCAAATGTAGTGAAGTATTTCCCCCTGGCAGGTAGCCAATTGAAAGGTTGTCAGGAGAGGGGGGCCTGGCAAGAGCTGGGATTGCTAAGTCCCCATGTGAGGGGTCAGGCATGGGAGCCTGTATCTTTGGGCCACTAGGGCCATCAGTACCTTGTCAGAGGGAGGGAGGGAGGTATGGCTGGACAAACCATCAGCTTTAGTAGTACTGTCATAAGGCTGACATGCTTTTTCACTCTGAAATTGCCTTTCAATGTCAGGATAAAACATGTGCCATCATGGATTTGCCCCAAGGATAGTGCTCACCCTACCTGGAATCATGCCACGCACAAATAGTCTTTGGAGTGCCAGGGTTCCAGTGACCCTATAGTGAAGCTAGGGATATGTACAAAGTGTAAATACATTTGGACTAGGTCCAGTGATAAATGTAAATAATGATGCCTCTTAAGTGTGGGGGTGACCCTGGGACAAATAATGTGGGGAATTTTTTAAAGGAGCCATGCCTTGGAATGGTGGCAATGGAAAGTGGAGCCCCAGATGAGTTAGAGCAGGGGTGGCCAGCCTTTAGCTCGTGAGCCACATGTTGCTTTCAAAGCAGTTTGATGTAGCTCCTGAGGGGTTTGTCATTTACATCAAAAAGGACATTAACCTGCTGGAGAAGATCCAGAGAAGGGCTACAAAGATGATAGCTGGTCAGCAGGGTAAGGCATATGAGGAGATGCTGAGGGCACTGAACATGTACTCTCTGGAAGACAGAAGATAAAGAGGGGACATGACTGGGACCTTCAAGTACTTGAAAGGGATAAATAAGGTTGATAAGGAAAGTCTCTTTAAGCTGAATGGCAACCATAACACGAGGGGGCGCAGTCTTAAGCTGGCGGGTGGGAGGTTTAGGAGGGAGGTCAGGAAGCACTTCTTCACAGAGAGGGTGGTGGACACTTGGAATGTGCTGCCAGAAGAGGTAATCTCATTGAAGACAGTGGACAGCTTTAAGAGAGACTGAGACAGGTATGGGGGAGGGTAAGGGACATGGGTAGGGAGGATAGGAAGAGTGGGGAGAGGGGGCAGGGACAGTAGCTCAAGCTGTGGATCCTGCAACATGAGCAGACTTGATAGACCAAATGGACTTCTTCTGCCAGCTTCTTTGCATGTTCATATGTACATGTCAAGTACATGACACAGTCTTTTAAATTTTAGAAAAGTCAAAGTACAGGAGCTGAAAAGTCCATTGAATGCTCAAAAAGCTACTTATACTAAGCCTGCAAGCAAATCTGAAGCTCCAGAGCTGCAATAAATAATTATTTTAAAATTACAACTATTTTTTTAAATACTGTAACTTAAGAAAACTTAATAAAATATGACTATTGACTGTGACTATGTTATTATTTTAACTCCCAAATATGGCTAAATATGGGTATGCTAAAGGCCGCACATTGGGTATAGTACAGGCCACACGTTGTTGTGGCTCATGTCTTACTTAGAAATTTAAATGTGGTTCATGACCCCAAAAAGGTTGGACACTCCTGAGTTAGAGGGTACAATGGATGCAGCTATTACTGTACAATTGGAAGGGTGGTATGGAGTAATGATTGAAAGGGAATGCCCTTAAACTGTTAAACATCCACAGACATAAGGTAAATGCTCCTAGCTTGATCCCAGCTTCATATCTGGTCTCTGTTTGTGTATGGTCACTCATGTATTGGTGCCCCAGTGTTTGGTTTATGGAACCCTTACTCCAGTGACCCAGGCCTTAGCCCCGCCCCCTCACTCGCTCCTTTCCTTGCTTGTTTTTCACATGCATCTTCATCTCTCCCCTTTCTACTTTGCCTAACCCATTATACCACTCAAACTTTCCACAGTCTCTTGGACTAAATGGGTGGGCTGCCAGCTGCGCAAATCTTGGTCACCTATCTCTATGTTAGCCAGAATCCTAATTCTCCTCCTACTGCTGACTGGTGGCATCCACCCCAACCCTGCCCCCCAACCCAGCCTGCCACAAAAATGGTATTTCTATCGTACATCTTAATTCATAAAGCCTCACCGCCAAGCTAGTCTGATGTGTTTCAGGCTTGGGCTGCCAATAATAATTCTGACGTCTTTGCATTCTCCAGAACATGGCTCACTGACTCAATTTTTCTACTGAGGAGATTGACCTCCCAGGAAACAAACGAAGAGGTAGGTGCCTGTTTTATGTCTCAAAAAAGGTTCTCCTTTACTGAATACTCCTCGGAAGTGGCTTTTGAAAGATTGGAAGTTCTCTCCATCAACCACCTCCTAGGTAAGAGCAAAATACTTTCCCTCACCACTGCTTACCTTCCCTCGGCACCCCTTTCTTGGACCTTTAGTCTCTTTTAACCATGAAGAACTCCTTCCCCTTAAACAGGGAATGGATACTTCTCGAGGATTTTCACCTTAACTGGGTCTCGAGTAAATCTGACGCAGCTAAGGCATGCATCTCGGGCCTTGGCCTCCATCAAGTAATCACCACCCCCATGAGGACAAACTACAAGACTGGTACAGAATCCCTAACTGACTGGATTGTTGTCACAAACCCGGCCCATGTCTCTCAGGTTGGCATCCTGCCTGACTGTCTCAGCGACCACTGTGCCATCTCCTGCCTCTGGTCTTCCAAATCCCCCAAACCTCCCCCTAATTTTTAACTCTTCCAGGCATCTGACTGATGACATCATTGAAAGGCTACCAAGTGCCTTTTATCAGGTCGACTGGCCTTCACAAATGGTCCATACGATCTTGACACCATTTACACCACTTTCACAAATATCTTCCTTGGTATCTGTGACAAAATTGCCCACTTAAAGAAAATCAGGGTCAGAGGACACAGAAATGATTGAGTCTCTTCTGACATCATTAAATTCATGAGGGCCCAGGACAAAGCCTGGTCATGCTACAACAAAAACTGCGACTTTGCCTCCTTGTTACTTATAAAGAACTAAGAAACAAGTGCAAATCTGCCACCAGAAAGGCTAAAATTGACCATTTCCATAAAAAACAACTTGGCGAATCTAAGAACCCCAGAAAGCTCTGGGGGACATTAAACTCTCTTTTAGGAAAAACAAAGACTTTGGAACCCATTACCCTGCTTCAAGGGGACAGGCTCACAAATTACCCCAGCGAAGTGGCCAACATATTATTCTTTTTTGGTGACCTCGATAAGTTCAAACCCTCCACCCAAGACCCCTGTCTCTCAACTTTCCTGCCTGCTGATAACAAGCCATGCAGTGACCCCCAAGACTGCCCTAAACTCTACTTTCACACCCTAAAGCCATCACATACCATTCGCCTCATTAGAATCAACAACCCTAAGCCCTGCATCGGTGATGATGGCATTGATTATAAAATTCTGAAACTCTGTATTTTGCCACTGGCCAAACCCCTGGCAAACATCCTCAACCACTCCCTTTGTTCTAGCACCTTTCCTAGCATCTGGAAAAACAGCTATGATCTAACCTCTACACAAATCGGGGTCCAGGAGTGATGTAGGGAACTATCATCCTATCTCACTTCTGCCACTTCTTTCCAAAATCATCGAGAAGGTTGTTCACTCACAATTAACCTCTTTTCTTCAAGAACATAGTCTGTTCACTGAAGCACAGCACGACTTCAGAGCTGGCCACAGCACGGAAATGGCTTTAATCAGATTCACCAGTGATATTACTAAAGCAAGTGACAATGGTCAGCACTCATGGTCGGTATTCGTTGATCAGACCAAAGCTTTCGATTTGGAGGACCACAACCTCCTCCTAGACTCTCTCTCCTGTCTTCCTGTATCCCAGGATGTAGTTTGTTGGGTAGACAGCTACCTCTCAAATAGATCTCACAGAACAACCATAAAAGGTGTACTCTCAAATGTCTGCCAAATTAATTGTGGCATCCCGCAGGGTTCTATTTTAGGCCCCCTGCTTTTCTCTCTCTTCATTAGTAATCTCCCAAAAATCTGTCAAAACACCTAGATAGTTCTCTGTGCAGATGATGCAGCTCTATACTGCAGTGATAAAAACCCTGACGCCATGCTCTCTAACCTGCAAACTGACCTCGTAAGGCTCCACTCTTGGTTCCTTCACAGAGACCTAGTTCTTAACTCAAAAAAAACTAAGTACATACTCTTTGCAGGCCCCAGAATAAATGTAGAATTAAACCTCACCCTCCCCGACCTTCATGGGAACAGTATCAATAAAGTCAAAGATTTTAAATATCTGGGCTTGGTTCTTGACCCACACCTCACTTTCCAAGTACACATTACTAATCTTATCAAGAAAATAAACCTGAGGTTAGGACTGCTATTCCGGATCAGAAAATTCCTTCTTCCAGCCTTGATATCTCACCTTGCCTGCTCCTTGCTCCTTCCCCTTCTTGACTATGGCTCCATAGTCTACTCCTCCACCTGTCTGCTCTTCACGGTTTGTCACTGGCCTCCCCTGGTCCACCCATCACTGTTCCCTCTACCCTCCTTTCTCATGGCTACCTCTGGAAGGAAGGTTGCAAATTAAAATACTTCTTTTTCTACACAAGGTTAATCTTAACTTATTGCCACAAAGTGTTTTGGACCCTTTCCCCAAATCTGCCACCAAACATGGCACCAGAGGGAGCACCAGCCAAATTTTTGAGGTTCCTTTCCTTCATACCACACACATGCGCAAAACTCCATCTGCTATCAGGGTGTGAAACTTTACAACAACCTACCCCTTGCCACCCAGTCCTGTGGCTCCATCCCCGTATTTATTGCCTCTGTAAAAAATTTGCTCCTGGATGGTTACTTTTGTAAGTGCCCCTCCAGTGAGTTTCATATAGCAGTTGTGAGGTTCCTCTCCCTTAAGGGCAACCCTTACGTCGTCTCCTTTTTCTCCATCCACACCCCCCAGCCTCTCCCCTCCCCACCTCTATGTTTACTGTCTCCTCTTTATCTCACCCCCCACTGTCTACCTCCCTTATCCTCATCGATATTTATGACTGTCTTAATTTTTATTTAAATTTGTTGTAAATATGGTTATTTCTGCTCTTGTATTTTTCTTTTGCTGTATATGTTGTGATACTCTGTAACCTGGATGACTGTGAAAATGGGCATGTTTGCTCACATTCATTCCAGTATAAAATAAACTCGATTGATTGATTGTGATTGGTTTGTGCAGGTACAGATTCTATAATGTAAGGTGGGTGCTCATCTGAAAAGACTACCGCAATATATCCCTAAACACAGAGGGGTTTCCAGCACTTACATATGACTAATTTTTATTTTTGAAATTTCAGTTTATTCAATTTTCAAGAATACAGGGCAGGTACACATTGAGACAATACAATACAAAGTAAGAGACATATTATATGGCTTCAACCTGCCCCCATACCATGTCCCCCACCCTCCCTCCCTCACTTTGCTACAGTTCCTCTTATACCATGTAGAGGGGTAACATTAAACTGACTGTGAAGGACACAAGCAGCACAGAGGATTACTAGACTTGAGTAGACACCATCAAGATGATAGGGCTCCCCCGGGCCAAATATTAAGTGTGTAATTTGTCCCAAACCTTCTTATAGCTAGGAAGGCTATTCCTTAAACTGGCCTGATTTGCTCCATTCTTAAATTAAAGAACATTTCCTTCAACCATTCTGTATAACTCAGTTGGATGTCATCCGTCCAGTGCCGCAGCACCACTCTTTTGAGGGAAGAAGAGATTAAGGCCATATAGTACCTCCTCTGTTGAACTTGCACTCCCCTATAGTCTCCAACTAGGCAAATTTCTGGGATGAAGAGATCCTCTATCCCCAATAAAGGGTCTGCTTTAGATTGGATTAATTCTCACAGTTCCTTAACCTTAGGACAGTCCCAGAAAATGAGTCTTAAGGATCCCTCATCTTGATGGCATCTATTACATGTGGGGTGAGGGACCTTTCCAATGTTATGTAACTTTGTTGGGGTCCAATACAGATTATTTAAAATGTGAAATTGCATCAATCTAAGTCTGTCTTGGGTGATGTATTTATTCAAGTTTTGCCAGATTTTAGCCTATCTTCCTTTCATCCCAGGGAATTGCTCTTCCCAGTAAGTGGGGGTTCCTTGTACCTCGGGGTAGGCCTTGTGAAACAAAGAACCATACAGATTAGATACTGTCTGTGGGATCCAGGCACCTTGAGCCATGGTCTCAAACAGACCATCCGAGTTACCACCCCTGTCTAGGCCCACTTGGGCTTGTAGCACCATGTGTCGTAACTGGAAGACTTTGAACACCTGTCTTCTATCTATATGGCATTTATTCAGGATGTCCTCCACGGAGAGACATCCCCCATCTGACAACAAATCTTTAACTTTCGCTCCCTGCAATTGTGGGATCCACTGATCCGGAATCACTTTCCCCCCTATTTTCCAGTTAGGATTGCCAGTTATGGGTTGACTTAGATCTCGCCTGCCATCATATTTGAAGAAGTAGCAAAGCTGTGAATGTATGCTAAGATAAACTGCAATTGGGGAATCCTTTACTTCTTTGGGGAGACCTCTGTGTCTGGTATACAGTAAAGCCCTTGCGGAAAGATCTGCCCTATTGATGAGCTCTAGTTCCAGCTTAACCCAAGGAGGAGTGTACTGCTGGGCTTCCAGGTCCCCGGGGGCTACCAGCCATTTCAGGTACTTACTGGCATTACTTGCCCAGTAATACAGACCAAAATGTGGCAATCTCAGCCCTCCTCTGACCTTGGGAGCAGCTAGCTTGTGGGATACTCTTGTAGGGGCCTTGCCCCTCCAGATGAACTCTGAGATCATGGCATGGACCTTTTTAAACCAACTCAAAGGAATCCCATTGTTCAACATATTAAGGGGGTAAAACACCCTGGAGAACACGTTCATTTTAATTACATTGAGATGTCCCCAGAGTGAAAGCTTGAGGCCCTTCCACCTCAACAAATCTTGTCTTAGTGTGTGGAGGAGAGAATCTAAATTTAGCTCAGACAGCATCGAGATACTTCTTGACAAAATTATACCCAGATATTTCAATGTTAGTGGGCTCCATTGTAGACCTAAATCTGTGACATCTCTTTCTTGTAACTTACTATTGAGCGGGAGTACTGTAGTTTTCTCCACATTAATTTTATAATTAGACAGTGAACTATACTTTGTAATAATGTCCAAGACTTCTGGAAAGACGTCTGTGGGTGGACTAGGTGGAGAAGAATATCATCAGCATATGCTGATAGTTTAAATTCTTGTGCTCCAATAACCCCATGCATCTGAGGATTGTTCCTCTGTCTGGAAAGGAGGGCTTCTATGCATATATTAAAAAGAAGGGGCGATGGCAGGCATCCCTACCTAGCACCTGAGAACAATGGAAAGGAAGAGGAGAATACCCCATTACAATAAATCTTAGCACTCAGGCAATTATATAAGGTGGAAACCCCCTTAATGAAGACTGGAGGAAAGTCAAGCCTCTCCATGGTACAAAATAAAAACTGCCAATCCTCTCTATCAAAGGCTTTCTCTGTGTTCAGGGACTGCAGCCCAGTGAGATCAGCCAAATCCCTGGACGCAGAGAAAATGTGAGCCAGCTTGCACAGGTGATCTGAAGATATCGTCCCTGACATAAACCCCACCTGGTCTTGGTGTATTATGTAAAGAAGAACTCTAGTCAGCCAGTTTGCCAGAAGTTTGGCCATTGTTTTCACATCATAATTAATCAGTGAGATGGGATGATAGCTGGTAACTCTTGTCTACTTCTCTGTCTGGTTTGGAAATAGCTATTATAAGAGCTTCAAGTAGATATCTGTCTATTTCTTCAGTCTCTGTGACTTCACTGATTAGCCTCTTTAACCAGGGAACTAACTGTATGGCAAAGCATTTGTAAAAGTTGGAGGAAGATCCGTCCGGCCCTGGTGATTTAAACATAGAAACATAGAAGCTGATGGCAGATAAGGACTGCAAGGCCCATCCAGTCTGCCCATTTCTTTTTCTACCTTATAAATGTGCTATTGGCCTTTGCTCTGTCAGTGGCCTATCTATTCATACTCATTTGTATTGCTCCCTTATGCCTATCCCATGCCTATTTGAAGCCCTGCACTGTATTCATAGCCATCACTTCTTGAGGTAGGCCATTCCATGCATCCACCACCCTTTCTGTGAAAGAATTTCCTCATTCCCCTTAATCGCCCCCTCTAATCTCATGCTGTGTCCTCTTGTCCTGCTATTTTTCTTATATTTAAACATGTTAGACTCCTTCACCTTGTTAATACCTCTTAAGGTGTTTGAATGCCTCGATCATATCACCTCTCTCCTACTTTGCTCAAGGGTATACATATTGAGCTCTGTTAATCTGTCCTCATATGCCTTCTGATGCAGTCCCTGCACCATTTTGGTTGCCCTTCTCTGGACTGCCTCAATCTGGTTAATGTCCTTGTGAAGGTATGGCTCCAATACTGCAAGCAGTACTCCAGATGGGGCCTAACCAGTGTCTTGTAAAGAGGATTATTACCTCTTACAACTTGTGATACCCCTACTAATACACCCTAACACCCCTAGCCTTACCTACTGCTTTAGAGGTCTGCTTGATGATTTCAGGTCATCAGTGATGATGATGCCCAAGTCTCTTTCTTCCTTTGTGACTGCTAGCAACTCCCCTCCCAGCCTATAGGTGGCTTCAGGGTTTCTCTTCCCTATGTGCATGATCTTGCACTTCTTTGCATTAAATCCCAGTTGCCACTCTTCTGACCATTTTGCTAGTTTATCCAGATCTCTTCTCATTCTGCCCACCCCATCTGGATCATCTGCTCTGTTGCAGATCTTGGTGTCACCTGCAAACAGACAAGCCTTACCCTCTAGTCCATCTGCAAGGTCACTAAGAAGATGTTGAAGAGGACTGGCCCCAGGACTGATCCCTGAGGTACCCACTTGTGACTTGCATCTCTTCTGACTGTATACCATTTACCACCACTCTCTGTTTTCTGCCCGTCAACCAGTTTGCCACCCAGTTGACCAACTTCTGACCCACCCCGAGCCTACCCAGCTTATTTATCAATCTTCTATGTGGAACAGTGTCAAAAGCTTTGCTGAAGTCAAGGTAGGCAACATCAACTGCTCCCCCTTGGTCCACCACTCTGGTTACCCAGTCAAAGAAATCTATGAGATTAGTTTGACAGGACCTTCCTTTTGTAAACCCATGCTGTCTTGGATCCTGTGCCCCTATGGATTCCAGGTGTTGCACTATCCTTTCCTTAAGGAGTGCCTCCATAATCTTGCCCACTACTGAGGTAAGACTGACTGGTCTGTAGTTCCCTGCCTCCTCCCTGCTACCACTCTTGTGGAGCGGGATCACATGAGCCCTTCTCCAGTCTTCTGGGACCTCTCCTGTGCTCAGAGACTCACTAAACAGTTCTGCTAATGGCTCTGCTGGTTCCACCTTTAGCTCCTTAAGTACCCTGGGATGTATGCCATCAGGTCCCATTGCCTTATCCACCCTGAGCTTAGCAAGCTCTTGTAGGACCCTTTCTTTTGTGAAGGGAGTAGTGCTCACCTCCCTCCCCCTGTGTCCATGGTGCTGAGCTGTGGGTCCTGCCTACCTTCTCTTCAGTAAATACTGAGAAAAGTATCTATTTAGGATAGATGCTTTTACATGGTCCTCCTCCTCACATGCTCCCTTTTCTCCATTAAGTTTAGTAATACCTCTCTGGACTTTCTCCTTTCACTAATGTATCTATAGAAAGTCTTATCACCTTCTTTTACTGTTCATGCTAGTGTTTCCTCAGTTTGGGACTTTGCCTGCCTTACTGCCTTCCTGCTTCCCTTAGGGCAGTTTGGTATGCCTCCCTATCTTCATCCCGCTGTGTTCCCTTATATTTCCTGAAGCCAGCCTTTTGGCTCTGACCTTTCTGCTACTGTATTTGAGAACCAAAGTGGTTTCCTTCTTCTTTTGCACTTCCTTTTCTGTCTAACACAATGGGATGTTGCTTCAAGTATTGCATCCTTAATGCTTGCCCACTTTGCCTGTACCCCCTCACCTGTGTTTCTTTTTGCCAGGGCTAACTTAACTCTGTTGGCCATCTTATCAAAGTCAGCTCCTCTGAAGTCCCATATTTTTGCCTTGGAATGGGATGATTTAGATGTAGTAGCCAAACTGAACCATACCATGTGATGGTCACTGGCCACCAGGTGACCTTCTACCTGGAGATCTGTGATCCCTTCCCTGTTAGTCAGTATTAGATCTAGGATAGCCCTGTCTCTTGTGGGTTGTTGTACCAGTTGTTTGAGGCCCTCCCCCTGCAGGGAATCCACTATGTGTCTAGTTCTGGCAGATGTTCCTGCTGGTATTGACCAATCTGTATCTGGCATGTTGAAGTATCCCGTTATCAGAACCTCCCCTTTAGCTGTTATGTTTTGTATATCTTCTAACAGTAATGTGTCTATGCCCTCCCCCTGGTCTGGGGGCCTGTAGACGACCTCAGTTCTTATGGCTGTCCCATTTCCTGTTTCCAGGGTGACCCACAGTTCTTATGGCTGTCCCATTTCCTGTTTCCAGGGTGACCCACAGTTCTTCTGGCTCCTTATGTGTATTCTGAATTTCTGTAGCTTTGATATTTTCATTGACATACAGGGCCACTCCGCCCCTTTTGCACCTCGGTCTCTTCTGAACAATACATAGCCAGGTACTGAAGTCTCCCAAGTGTGGTTACTGGTAAACCACGCTCACTAATTGCTACTATGTCCAGTTTAGCCTCTGACATTATTGCCTGCAGGTCTGGGATCTTATTTCCAGGCTGTGAGCATTTGTGTACATGATTTTCCATTGGCCAGATTTCAGTGTATGAGTTGTTGGGTGAGGTTTGGCACCCCTGTGCGTCAGGTGGGAGACAAACCTTTTTCTTACCTGGTGATGCAAATGAACTGTAAACATGCTGAATCCCTGTTTGACCACTAGCTGAGGGGGTGTTCTTCCCATTCAACGTATGGGGTGCTGCACCCCTCTCCCCATTTGCTAGTTTAAATATTCTGCAAAGATGCCAAACTTCTGCCCCAATGCACTGACTTCCTCCTTAGTCAGATGCAGTCCATCAAATTTAAAGAACTTTCACTCCCAGAACTGTTGCCAGTTCCCTACAAATATGTGTCTTTTTTCCTGGCACCAGCCCTTGAGTCACTTGTTTAGCTCCCCTATCTCCTCTTCTCTGACCTTCCGTCCATCTTCCCCCCTCTCCCAGACTGGCAGGATTTCAGAGAAGGAGATGCCGGATGAAATGGATGATAGTTTGTCACCCAGCCTAGTCAGGTGTTCCTTGGTCTTCACAACTGACCGGCTGGTGAGATCATTAGTCCCTATGTGTACTAGGACATCAATGTTTTGTCCTGCTTTGTGAACAATTTTAGCAATGCGGTCAGTGTCTCTCCATGCTGATGTACCTGGGAGACATCTGACCATTACCCCTGGCTGGAGATGGGTATCAACTCCCCGAATCATGGAGTCTCCTATGATCAGAAGTTTTTTTGGATTTCCTTTTGCTTTTTTGTTTTGGTTCCTAATTTGGGTGAGTTTTGTTGTGTTAGCTCCTGTGCCGCAGTGTCCTGCTTCTGCAGTGTCTTCTGCCTCTTTGTTTGATTTCAGAGATAGAGGCAGATACCTGTTTGTAGTGTTTATATGGTTTTTGAGGTAATATGTTGGAGAGCAGAGGTGATGGGGCACCCAATTTGTCCCTCCTAACCACCTGCCAACCTCCTGGACCAACTACCCTCTGCGGTCGAGGTTTTTCTGTTGGATGCTGGGGAAATGGCAGGTGGTTCTTATAATGTATTTCCTCTTGAATATGAAATTTGAGGTGTGCAATCTCTGCCCATGCTGCCCGGAGCTGAGCCCAAAGATCTCCAATGGCCCAGCATGTAGGACAGTGTTCTAAATCCTGTAAGACTGTCCTTCTGAAAATTGTTCCACAGTACTTGCAGTTAATGATATCCATTCCAGATAAGTTGCTGAGTTTATAACCTAGTCAGAGTAATTAGAAGGAAGAAAATGCAAGTAATGGTTTGATTGTGTTTTGTTTTTGTTTAACTTGTTATAACAAGTTAAATTACTAGTGCCCCTGTAAATGAGCTCACCTTGTGGATGCCCCACTGATCCGCCCCTTCCTGTTCTGCCACAGAAAATGTCACAATTGTGGTACCCTATAAAAGGAGTGTAGTGTGGGGTGGTTGGGGATGGGGGTGGGTGGCTGAGCCCTTCCCCTACCGAAAAAGAAGAACCACGGACGAAAGAACGAGGAGGTAAGAGCAGAAACAATCAGTCAACAACAAATTCAGTAACCCTGAAAGCTTATCATAATGTTAGATAAAACTGTAAAACCTGTAAACTACCACCTGTAATAATTTCAGAGAAGCTACTGTATACATTGTAAGAAACACTTTGCTACAGAGAAAAAATAAAACAATGAAATGTTAGCAACAAACAGTAGCAATCCCTGTGAGTAAAAAATAAAAACAACACCACACAGTAAATCTGCTTAGCCAAAAGAAGTCTTAATCCTTTTCCCTTGCTCTGGTAAGTTTCTCTACTCTGCCTTTCAAGCCGTCTTAGAAGGAAAGAGCTCAGGTGAAGCTAGGTGCCTTGGCCAGCAAACCAAGTCTAGGGGTAGCGACTTAATAACCTCCAGGATTTCCTCCTCTGTAAAAGGGAACACCAGCTCTTCCTTAAGATCCTCTGGCACTTCTATTAGTAGGGTTTCTTTCAAAAACTCCTTCACTACCTTTTTGGTCGGTGATTGAGGCATAGGGCTGTACAATTTCCTGTAACAGTCCTCGAACTCCTTAACAATATCCTGAGGATGAACTTTAACAGAGTTATCATTCCTGGCTCTAATACTACTTATAGTTCTGGAGGCTTCTTTCTTTCCTCCGTCTGAGGGCTAACAATTTACGAGCCTTCTCCCCCAGGTCTACATACTTCGCACTAGTTTTAATGATGGCATATTCTGCTTTCTCTCTCAGTTGCTCATTATACTGGTCTCTCAGGGCCTCCAGCTTTAGTTTAGTGGCTTCAGGTGTGTAAGGAGAAAGATTCTTGTCTAGCTCCCTGATCTCACTTAGTAGTTTTAAAGCCTTCTGATCTCTTATTCGCTTTCTTTGCTAGCAATTCTAATCAATTCACCCCTCAAGGCACATTTTAGTGCTCCCCATTCTACACTGACCCTCCCGGTTAAATTCAGATTAACCTCTTGGTACTGCTTAATTAGTTGTTCCACCGCCTCTATTATCTCCATCTCTTTAATTAGTTAGTTATTTATTTCCCATATAGTTTGTCTGGGTAAGTTGGGGGAAGGAACTAAACTGCAGCAAACCAGTGAATGGTATGAAATAACCCCCAGTTCTGTTCTGCACTCCATCACTCCAGGAAGGAGGGACTGGCTTGCCAGAAAGTTCTTTATCCTGGACAGAGTCCCGTGCACCTCTGACCTAAAAGTAAATTCCTTAGCTAATGGATGTAATACCCTCCACAGATCACACAGTCCTAGTTGATCTAACAAGTCTCGGACTGCTCTTTGTGCTGGTGTGAGCCTCTTCTGTTTCTTCCCAGATTTATCTAGATCTGGGGAGCAAGGTAGGTTCAAACAACATGAAGTCTTGCTATATTATGACAATTGCAGTTTGTCCCAGCCTTAGAACTGCTCCGGAGGTGAAAGAGTCAACTTCCATGCCATGCATGGATCTTGGAGCGTGAGCTCAGTTAGAAAAGCTCTGTCTGGGTCATTTCAAACTGAAACTGTCAGATTCTTTACTCCGCCTCACTGAACAGTCGCTCCGGAGATTCCTCCTACTGCTCGGTTCATTTCTCGGTTTAAAAGTGTTTTTCTCGGTTAAATTCAACCGCGATTATAATTATTTTAACCGCAAACCGATCGGTTCAAGCTCTGTCTGTGGTATTGTAAGTAATAGAGAGGTTTATTTCTGTGTGGAACTTGTAAATGTTTATTGGTTCGGTTTGAACCGATCAGGTTGTTTTAAAACTTTTTTCTAAATCATTTAAAGCTATTTAGAGTGCGGTTCCAGGCCCTTATTGGTTCTAAAAAAAACGGATTTCATTACGTTTTTTTCCATGACCTGTGACACGGTTGGGAACCGATAAGGGTGTCTTGCCTGGCATTTGCCGGAAAAGGGCAAGTTTTTGGTTAGGCTGGCATTATGTCTGAGAAACCCAAAAGAAAAACCGGGCCCACTGGGTTTCAACACTGTAGTGTCTGTGGGGAAGCCTTTGCCAAGGCTGACCCACACACCACATGTGTTTATTGTCTGGGGTTTGACCACCTCAATGCAGACTGCTAGATTTGCAAGAATTTCCCTGCAGCTACCCTAGATAAGAGAGTTGGTAGACTCAGGGAACAAGAGGCCAAAAAGTCCGCTGACCCGGATGGCCAGCCCGATTCGGTGCCAACCGAACCGGAGGGAGTGCCCTCTGACCAGGGCGAGACTTCCTCGGGCAAACGAAAAGCTGACTCAGAGGAGCCAGTTCCAGCAAAGAGAACTAGAAAATCAGCAGGTGTGGAGTCAAAATTCCTTCTCCAACTGCTGCAGAGATAGCCAAAGCGATCCAAATTGTCTAGTCGCTTTCCCCGGTTCTGTCCGAACCGCCACTATCTGGCAAAAGATCGGTTCGGCCGGTTCTACCGGTTCAAGAATATGATATAGAGGAGTTTTATGAACCAGAGGAGGGGGAGGATGATTATGAACAGTGTGAATGTGATTTTGAAAGTCTGGATGTGCCCATTGAACCGGACATCTCCCCAGACAGACCTTTAGGAGAGTCTCCCCCTAGGCTTTCTGAGTCTCCTTCTCATTTTCTGTTTTATAAAAAAGTTGCTGAAACCCTCCAGCTCCCTTTGGAGGAAGCTGTGGATGAGCAAGAGGAGCCTGACTTTGTGGAGATGATGGATATCCCAAAGTCCAGGAGATTGTCTATATCTTTACATAAATCCTTTAGGAAACAAACAATAAAAACTTTAAAAGCTCCTAATTCTGTGCCTCCTGTGGATAAAAAGATGGACAGGAGGTACACTTTGTCAGGTCCTGGTACAGAATTTCTTTCACAGCAATGCAGCCATGTTGGGGTAGTTCAGGCTGCAGCCTGTGATAAGGCTAATATTCCCCTGGCTTCACATCCTCCTGACAAGTACTCCAGGAAGATTGATGCCATGGCTAAAAAACAATACATGGCAGCATCCTTGGGACTCAGACAGGCAAATTATATGGCTTATGTTGCAATATACCAGAAATCTAGATGGGATACTGTCACGGCTTTAGCCAAACAGGCCCCTGGCCAGCTTGCCAAGGAGCTGGAACAGGTGGCTTCTGATGGTATTGAGGCATCTGAGGTGCAATTCCATGCTGCAGTGGATTCTAATGATGTATCCTCTAGAGTCATGGCTACATCTGTGGCTTTTTGTAGATTGGCTTGGCTCAGGTGTACTAGTCTGTCACAGGATACCCAGGCTAAGGGCATGGATTTTCCTGTGGTGGGAAATTCTCTGTTTGGGGAGCAGACAGAGAATTATATGAAGAAAATGGATGAATATAGAACCACTTATAGGAGTGCACAAGCCAAGGAACAGCAAGCCACTCCTCAGAGGCAGCCCCCCAGGGGTAGAGGCAGGCCTTTTCACAGGCCTTTTTACCAGACCCAGGCCTCCTCTTCAGCTTACGTTCAGAAGGGGTTCTTCAGAGGGAGAGGCAGACGTGGTACGAGCAGGCCTGCTCCCACCCCTCAGCCTAAAGCCCTTGCCAAACAGGCACCCTGATGGGATGCCCAGGGCCGATTCTCCATTACCTATAGGGGGCAGGCTGGCTTACTTCGTCCAGGACTGGGAGTCTTTAACATCAGACAAGTGGGTCCTGGAAGTAGTAAGCCAGGGTCTGGTTCTCAGCTTCAAAAAATTTCCAAAGATGAGAATCAGATCTTTTCCACCTGCAAATTCTCTAGAGACTCTTGCTTTGGAAACAGAAGTCTCAACCCTCCTGGCTCTCAGAGCTGTAGAAAGGGTTTCTCCCCTACACCAGGGCAAGGGACTATACTCCAGGTACTTCCTTACCCCAAAAAAGACAGGAGAATGGTGTCCCATCCTGGACCTAAGATATCTGAACAAGCACCTTTTAAAACCAAAATTCAAAATGATGACTCTGGGAATGATTTACCCTCCCTAAGGCCAGGGACTGGTTGCTTCCCTGGACCTCAAGGATGCCTACTTCCATGTTCTTATCAGAAGCTCCCACCGAAAGTACCTCAGGTTCGAACTGCCCTCAGGCCATTATCAGTTCAGAGCAATGCCCTTCGGCCTTACCTCTGCCCCAAGGGTATTCAAAAAATGCCTGGCAGTAGCAGTTGCTCATTTAAGAAGGCAAAAGATTGCCATCTTTCCCTACCTAGACGACTGACTCATTGTGGGTCAGTCTCCAGACCAGGTCAAATCACACCTGCAGGTTACCCAGCAGCTGCTTACCTCTCTAGGCTTTCTTCTCAATCTTCCAAAGTCAATTCTAGAACCTGTCCAGGTACTCACCTTCATAGGCGCAGAACTGGACACAAAGCAGGCCAGAGCCTTCCTTCCCCTAGAAAGGGTAAAGACCCTGGTGGCCCTGGCCTCCTCCTTCACCCTGCAGGTCTCTCGACCAGCAAGGCATTTTCTACAGCTCCTAGGACACATGGCTGCTTCCACAGCTGTAGTGCAAGGAGCAAGATTTCAGATGAGGGACATTCAGTTCCATTTGAGAGCCTTTTGGTCTCAAAGAAGAGATCCCCTATCCAAGTTGATCCCAGTAACTCGAACCCTGATCCAGGCCCTTCAGTGGTGGCAGGATCAGAGCAATCTGAGACAAGGGGTTCCTTTCATCCCTCTATCTCACTCCTTGATCCTTACTACAGATGCGTCCCTTTTGGGATGGGGAGCTCACATGGGCGTCCTCTCCACCCAGGGATTGTGGTTCCCTCAGGAATCTCTGCTCCACATCAATCTGTTGGAACTCAGAGCTGTTTTTCTAGCACTTCAGGTTTTTTCTGCATCTGTTCAGAACAAAGTGGTACAGGTCAGAACAGACAACACCACTACAATGTGGTACATCAACAAACAAGGGGGCACTCAGTCTTCGGCCTTGTGCACCGAGGCAATGAAGTTGTGGTCTCTGGCTTATTGCCTGAACACCTCCCTCATAGCAGTTCACCTCCCAGGCAAGGACAATGTCCTGGCAGATGCTCTCAGCAGGATTTCCCAGGGCCATCACGAATGGTCACTGGATCCCCGAGTACTGGGAATTTTTTTCCAGATGGGGCACCCCTCAGATAGATCTTTTTGCAGCCCCAGACAATCATCAACTTCCACTTTTTTGTTGCAGACCCCTAGTGTTGGGCTCAGTCCCCCTGGATGCCTTCCTTCTCGATTGGGAAGGGAAGTTTCTCTATGCCTTCCCCCCCTTCCCTCTCCTGTTCAAGGTGCTAGTCAAAATCAGATCTCAGCCCTGCAAGATGATTCTGATTGCTCCAGATTGGGACAGACAGCCCTGGTACCCACTTCTTCTGTCCTTAGCAGTCCATCTTCCCCTGTGTCTCCCCAGGAACCACAATTTGTTAACCTGTGCCCAGGGGAGAGTTTGGTATCCGAATCTCAAATCCCTCAACCTCAAGGCCTGGCTCTTGAGGAGTTAGAGTTTGCTGACCTACACCTTTCTGAAGGTGTTCTCGAAATTTTGAAAGCTTCTAGGAAGCCTTCCACTAGGGCTACTTATAACTCTAAATGGAAAGGTTTTTCATATGGTGCTCTGGGAAGCATATTTCCCGGAATCTGCTGATTTGCCCACTGTTTTGGACTATATGGTCCATCTTAATTCTTTGGGACTGAGACCAGCTACCCTGAAAGTGCATTTGGCAGCTGTCTCGCTTTTATTTCAGCAGGAAGCCTCTTCTCTTTCTGCTCACCCTGTATTTTCCAAGTTTTTCAGGGATTGCTTCTTCAATCCACCATTCAGGACCCTGCCCTGCCTGGGATCTTAATGTTTGCATTGCTCAGCTGATGCAACCCCCTTTGAACCTCTGTCTCGGCAGAGCTTAAGTACTTGACTTGGAAAACTGTGTTTCTAGTAGCCATCACTTGCCAGGCGCATAAGTGAGTTACAAGCTTTGTCAGTGGAGACTGACTTTATTTCCTTTCACAGGGATAAGGTAGTCCTCAGGACTAACAGGAAGTTTTTGCCTAAGGTGGTTTCAGATTTCCACCTTAATCAATCAGTTTCTCTTCCAGTGTTCTTCACTGACCATTCCTCCTCTGGTGAGAGGAGGCTGCACAGCTTAGATGTTAAGAGGGCCCTAAGTTACTACATAGAGCGTACCAAGGGTCACAGGTTTGACTCCCTCCAACTCTTTCTCACTTATGGTGAGGTTGGGAAAGGGAAACCTGCCACTAAGAGATCCATTGCCAGGTGGATTGTCTCTTGTATCCAATTTTGCTATCAAAAACTGGGTAAGGTTCCCCCTTCAGGCCTGAGGGCTCACTCTACCAGAGGTACAGCTGCGTCCCTAGCTGCGGCTAGGGACATCCCTATCTTAGAGATATGTCAAGCAGCTACTTGGAAAACAGTACATACTTTCACTAAGCATTACTCCTTGGACATTCAGGCCAGGAGGGATGCTCGATTTGGCACAGCTGTGCTTCAGAGCCTATTTCCTAAGTAGGTTCTGTCCCTCCTCCATGGAGGTACTGCTGTGTAGTCTGCAATTGTCATAATATAGCAAGACTTCATGTTGTTTGAAGAAAAAATTACTCACCTTAGTAATGTTGTTTCTTCTAATGGAGTCTTGCTATATTATGACCTCCCCCCCAGCCTGCCCCTCTCAGAACTTCTACTTTAGGGATGGGGTGGGCAGTCCAGTGTTGGCACTTATTGATGCCCATCTTGTGTTTTCCACCCCTTCTTTTTGGGGTGTTTGGGTGTTGTGTTTTATTTTATCTTATCTTATTTTCTGGTCCCCTGACTTGAGTCTTGGTGTTGGGACCAGGAAAATGTGTTAATATTTAGGTAGCCAGTTGGCTAGTGTAGATTACAGCTTCCACACAGAACCTTAGTGAGTTTTGCTCATAAAGATCTGACAGTTTCAGTTTTAAATGACCCAGACAGAGCTTTTCTAACCGAGCTCGCGCTCCAAGTTCCATACATGGCATGGAAGTTGACTGTTTCACCTCTGGAGCAGTTCCAAGACTGGGACAAACCGCAATTGTCATAATATAGCAAGACTCCATTAGAAGAAACAACATTACTAAGGTAAGTATTTTTTTCTTCCAGTCTCCCCCTAACAGGATGGGAATGTGAGCGAAAGGTGCCAGGATGTTCAAGAGTTATATGAAAAAGCCTGAGCAATCCAAATTAGGTCCATACACACTGCCCAAAATGATTTCAGTATGGTCCAGAAGGCCTCTGAGCAGGATGTATCTACCATCCGGGTCCTGCAGGCATTGTTCACAAACAGAAGATACTGCCCTGGACAGTAGCAGTGCTACTCCTTTACTAGCCATGCTATCCCCTGCAGTATAGACCTGTCCCACCAACTGCCATCTGAATAGGTTGGCTTCTCCCTCCAACAGGTGTGTCTCCTGCAAAAATAAGATGTCCTCCCCAAAAACTGAGGATGTTTCAATATTCTATAATGTTTAGGTTTGTTACGAGCCCCTTTGATATTCCACGATATAACCCTTTTAGGATGTGCCATTTCCCTTTAAGAAAACCTACAGGCCTGTAGTCCTCCCATCAATAACACTCCATCGAGTGATGCCCTTTTGCAGCAGTAATTCTTGGTTGTAGTAATTTGCCCTCTTAATGTACTTAGCAAGGCTCCCTTGATCCCCTCACACTTTCTACCCTTCCCTCCTGCCTCAACCCCTCTCCTCCCACCCACCCACCCATCCCAGTCTATTATCCCCCTTAAACCTATTTCCTTGAAAAACCCCACAAGCGCAACAACCCCCACTTTCCCAACAGAACTATGCTCCAGTACGTGACAGATTCCTACTGGCATGTGCTCGCTTTATGCTCCTGTAACCCCTCACCCCTGCCTTTTTACTAAAACGACAGGTGGCATGCTGTTGGCGTTGGCAGCAATACCTGGTGGGGACCTGGGTTCGGGGAGGATGAGGTTACCTGGCACAAGGGACCTAGGTTTAGCTACTCTGCACAGGGGCACCCAAGTAAATCCAACTACAGGAAGCAATAACTGTAATGTCCAGAACCAGGATTGGGATTTTTCAGTGTGGCTTTATTCATAAACTAGCTGAACATGACAAAGCATAGATGGTCCCCCAAAGGGCTACGTTCACTGTATATGCAATTCAGAGACTATAAGGCGGTCCACTTGAAGAATGAACCCATTTCTACTGTTGTCTGGCTCTGGACCCACCAGGCACTCAGCCCGGACTTGCATGCGCTTTGGATACACAGCCCGACTGGCCTGGCTCCCCTGCCGGCCACTTGACTGACAGTCCATTTAAAGGATGAACTCAAGTTTTACTTGTGGCTCCCCACACCACTTAGAGTCTGCGACTCCTAGAGAGATTTAATTTCTTACTTCCTTCGGACTCCCATCAAACAAGGAGACTCCCATCAAACAAGGAGTATATTTTTCCATCCTGTGGCTCCCCACACCACTTAGAGTCTGCGACTCCTAGAGAGATTTTCCAATTTGCGACCCATGTCTGTGTACCTACCTCATCACCGGCCAGGCGCATGAGGCAAGTAGCAATTCCTAGAAGAAATCTGTAGAGGTGGACCTGGTTACTAAAGATGGGGTTCCACCTCCAGCTCCCACAGCCCATACCCGGCCATTTCTCTGGACAAACAGAAACTTAAACTTTGTAATGTAGATTAAACGGTGGATGACCTGAAGCACCCCCTCTACAGCATTACTTGAAATTCATTCAGACTTTACATTTTAAACTACTCCATTTGTTTGTCCTAGTACAATAGGCCTCCCAAATAGTAGTTCACATCCCAGCTTTTCTTCATATTTTCCAAACTGAAGAAAACATATTGTTTGCCCTCTCAAATAGAGCACAACACTCACCCTTTCGTTGCAGGTGCCCCACAGGCAAAGTACCACTTCTTTCACTGTTATACCAGAACAGAAACTGTAAACAGGCAGCTTTCTTCTGTAGTGGAAAATTAGGGGATTGCCCCTGGAATCCACAGAGGGACTTCTCTTCCCCCCTCCCGGAGGGAGGGAGCATTGAGACCTGGACAGCGGTCTCCACCACTTTAAACTGGACTCTAAATTTCTCCCAAGGAGGTAAACAGAAAAACACTTCCTTCTTGCTTGGAGGTAAACAGACAACTGACTTTGAAAACTCCCAAAGTTCTAACTCACTCCCTGTGCTGCAGATTCCAATGTGGCTTATGCAGCTGCGACAGTTCTATGGTGATGTCATCTCTCAAGTCTCAGCTGTGACTGAGAATAGAGTGAGATTGTGTGAAACCCATTTAACTGGAGTTTCACAAGCTGCCTTCCCTGGCTACCACTAGGTCTTACTGGGATTCTAGTAACCCCAGGTAACAAGCTGGCCCGTCGGCGCAGCGGTTGGATTTCCGCTTGCGACGCCGGCGACCTGGGTTCGGGAACGGATCCGGGTCGTCAGAGGGCCGGCCGGGGGGAATAGGATTGAGCGTCCAACGGATGGCTCTCCTATTCCGGGAGGGCGGTAAGCCTAGTGCTGGAGACCCCTGGTGGAGACGGGGTCTGGCGCAAGCAGGCGCTCAACAAGGGGATGGATGCGGGGCGGATGCTGGCATCATTGCACGTCCCCGCCTCCTCTGGGGAGAAAAACCGGCGGAAACAGATGGAGGGCAGGACCACCGATTAATGAAGCCCTCCCTGGAGAGCCTCACATAGCCGCCGCCGCTGCAGGACCCCGACTAGTTACAGTTCCGGGGCCACATAGGTGGCCCACGGCCCCACCCTCCGGGGGGCAAGCCGGGGGTGACCGAGGGTCCTCAGCAGCAATCGACGGCGGTAGAGGTCTCCGGGGGCCGTGACCAGGGTGGATGGCTTCGGTGGTCCTGCCAGGGAGAAAGAGGAAAATTAAAAAAATAAATAAATAAAAAAATAAAAAAAACCCCAGGTAACAAGAGGGTTACACTCGCCCTTGACCAGGAAAATGACTGTCCCCAGTCATTATGCACCCGGCCTTAGGCCATCCTACCCTATGTGCTACCTGCAGAGGGGGGTGATCAGGCCCCCTCCTGCCATGTGCAAGCATAGGCAGGCAACACTAAGGGCCTAGAGGCCTGTAGCTGACATGTCAGCCTCTACACTATCCACTTACTATGGACACCTAGTGGCTCTGGTAGAACCATCCAGAGCATAGCCCTGATAGATCAGCACTGCGGTCCCTACTGCAGGTCAGGGCCACAGCCTGTCCATCCCCCCTAACCCTCTAGGGAAAACCTATCTGCCTCTAACATAACATCCCAAAACAAAACAAAAAACCCGGGGACCTCCCCGACCTTGGGCAATCTGCAACAACACCATTAAAATACCAAATTACTGCCTCCCTACCCCCACAACCACACCTGTGGAAGGAAAAGGGTTAACACAGTAACAACCGTAGCAATAACAACACAGCACTTTAAATTCTACACAATAAAGCACTGACGAGGAACTCCGATGAGCCCCTCCTCCTCTTCTTGTCTTCTCTTCTGTCTTCCCAGGAACACCTGTAAGAAAAAGAAAGACAAAAGACACTCCTAATCTGCATACACAGTCCACCTAAAACAACAACCCCTACCATACAAAAAACACTGAACAATCCCAAAAAATATTTTTTTAGAAAAAAGGTAGAAAAAAATGTATTTACATTAGAGTACAATAATGACATTATTTACAATACACATTTGGGGGGATGGAGTGCCCTAAAAGTCCCAACTAGTGACCACAAGGCCCGAAGGCTAGTCCAATAAAGAGTCTCTCCTGGGCCGGAGCCCCATGAAACACCGTTTTAAAAGGCCAAAGTCCTGAAGGGGAGAGTCTTTGCGGACAGTTCACACATTTTTGAAGTCTGTAGTGTAGGGTGTGTGCTGCAATGTCATAAAGATAGAAAAAGTGTTTTTCGGACTTACCAGCCATTTGTATTATACGAACTGCACCAACCTTGTCCCTGCCGAAGACTCTCCCTGACAGCATTTCTTTTGATACAGCTGGGCGGACATCTTCCGGGAACCACAGGGGTGCACATCTGGAAACAGCTGGGTTGATGTCATCCATGGAGAAGGAACCTTAGAACAGGAACAAAAAGAAAAACAGCTGGTCCGACGTCATCCGATTACCAGGCGATGAACAGGAAACAGCTGGGATGGTGTCCTCTCTGGATCTGAAGTCATCTGGTTGGCCAGTAGATGGTTGCTGAACAGGACAGTACACTGTAGACTGATGAATGTGGAGCACCTGAGTCCTTGGTTATTCATATTGGCGGATCAATAAGGGCACTTCACAGTCTAGTGTGGCAGTATTGACTACCACTGCTCGGCTCTCCATTTTGTAGGCACGGGCTTAATTACTGGGAAGTCCTTGCACTGAGGCCAATAGTACCAGGGATCAGAGGCTTGAATTATTACCCTGTCTGGGCGAACATAACTCACACAGTGGGAGACTTCACATCCCTCTCCGTCCACTATTCTTACTCTGTCCATAAACAGTGTCCCGCCTCTCTTCCACTGTGTATACTTTTCGTGGAACAGTCTTTTCTTTACATGCTGGTTAGCCCCAGGATGCACATGTTTCATTGCTTCATCCCAGATCCAGGATTTCCTGCAGTCCTCCATCTCCTCCCAGACTCTCCGAGGAAAGGTAGGAAAGGTCATACCATAGATTTCATTGGCCTTTCTACGAACCAGTCTCTCCTCTTTACTTGCTTTGGTCAATCTGAGACCGCTGGCCTGGCTTGGGGGTGGCCAGTCCTGGTTCTGCCAGCTTTGCATCCTCAAGGAAATTAAAAACGGATCCCTGACTTCTTCTTCTTGTAAAGCCAGGGCAGTGGCATCACCACCTTCTTCAACACGTTCCTTCGAGGCACGATCTTGAGGCTGTGTACCCGTTCCTTTCTCAAAAGGCCACATAGGTTCCCCCTCATCTTCCTCTTCACTGAGGATTTGAGCCCAGGAGTGAGCAGTCATTCTCACCCCTGAGACTATCCATTCATCACTAGGCACGGAGGTCGACACCTCCCAGTCAAAGGCCTCCCGCATCTCATCTTCACCTGCGAGACTTGGGCTAGGCCCCCCCACCCAAGGGTCTATTGATGCTTTATCCGAACTTTCTTTCTGAGATCCAGCATCCAAAACTTCAACTTCAGGTTCAGTCTCTAACTCTGCACCCTCTAGCTTTGTGCCACACTCCCCTGAGGGACCTTCCTCCACAGGCTCCGCCTGATGCTGTGTGCTGCCAACTGCAGATTCATGAATTTTTGTCCATGTGGGAGCCAAACGAATTTGAGGCACTTTATACAAGCCATATTTTTGTAGACATCCAGCACAGTGAGGAATCATAAAGACATCCCTTCCAGCACTCAAGCATATCTGGCATACAAGCACTGGATAATTAGGAATTGCCACATCAGGAGGGAGTTGCCCTCCATAGCATCACTTTTCAATATCTCTCAGTCTATTTACTGCTGCTGCTGTTACTGCAACCTGGGCATGATCCGGGTAACGAGCTGGTCCTGAGGCCATAACTGCAGAAAAATAAACAAAAGTTCACTGTAACTGAAAGTCCCACTTTAATGAACACACACTGTAGCTTTAAAATGGCTCCTCTGCTGCTGTGTTTACTTTACTACCCCACCCTGTAATGGCGGCGGCAGCACTCCTGTGCATCAACATTTAGACTCTGGGTCAAGCCACTGCACACCCGATTTACATCAGCTACTGATAACTTTTACTCAAACTGCACAACTTGCTCTGATCTGGCTTTTCACACATTTACAGGATTTTCCTTGGACTTTTCACATGCTGGCAACATTCATTTAATTTACAGTCCCTTAAAACTTCAGGTTTCAGCACAGGATTGCCTGCTTCTACTAGTGTTGCACTTTTTTTACAACCCACAGTCTCTCTCTGGCTGCAAACTTTAAACTGAGGCTACTTTCATTGCTATGCACACATCCAATGGCTTTACAGACTTGCACTTGCTGGCAGGACATCACACAGTCGTTACTTGCAAAGCGACTGCTGCTGCATGCACATTTTATATGGCATTACTGAAAATCACTGTTTGAGCAGTTTTAAATTGTTTACTCACTGTTATTTATAGCAACTTGCTGCGATAGGGTAAAACGGCCTGCAGCCAGATTTTGAAGGCCTCGGGAATGCAAACAGGCTGGCAGTCTCCGCGATCGTCATTTTAACCACAAAATTCACTAATTCCACGATCGATTTGTGGGTTGAGCCCGATTTTAAACTAAAAAGTCACTTTTTGAACTGTTTAACAGCGCTTTGAATCCTTCGCGACGCTCCTCCACTGCCAGTACATGCACTACTCTCTGTCTCCCTCTCGAATGCTGAGGCAGTCTCTGAAGAGCTGGCTGAGGGCCGGGACTAATGGCAAACTGACCAACCACACGACGCCATGCAAATGAGTCTCTTCTTCCTCGTGAGGGCTCCCTTCCTCACGGCGATCGTCGAGCAGTCAAATTTAAACTGTAAAATGCACTTTTTTTTTTCTCCACTGACTCCACGGTGGGAGCCCATTTCAACCATGTAACATTGCCATTAACTCTGCAGTCTCTCTCTTTACACAGAAAGCATTTCCAACGTCCAGGGCATAATTTCTCTGTTGCTACCCCTAGTTTTCCATACTTTCCTTCACAGAATTCACTTTAAAAGCATTTCAAACGTCCAAGGCATAATTTCTCTGTTGCTACCCCTAATTTTCCATACTTTCCTTTACAGAATTCACTTTAAAAGCATTTCAAACGTCCAGGGCATAATTTCTCTGTTGCTACCCCTAGTTTTCCACACTTTTCTTCACAGAATTTACTTTAAAAGATGACAAAAACGCTGTAAACAATTTTTGATGCAGGACAAAGGCACACTCTTTGGCTTTACAGCTCCTTGGTAAACAGTCGGCATTTTTTAAACAGCAGCACAAGATTCACAGCACACAGCAACACACTAGGGAAATTGCTTCAACTTTTTGGGCTACCCACTGCCAGATAGCCAAAATGCTAGCCTACTTGCCCAAGCACCTTCCTTCCCGAACAAATCCAAAGCGGTGCCTCCATTTTTGTAACCCCCTCACCCCTGCCTTTTTACTAAAATGACAGGTGGTATGCTTTGGCGTTGGCAGCAATACCTGGTGGGGACCTGGGTTCGGGGAGGATGAAGTTACCTGGCACAAGGGACCTAGGTTTGGCTACTCTGCACAGGGATACCCAAGTAAATCCAACTACAGGAAGCAATAACTGTAATGTCCAGAACCAGGATTGGGATTTTTCAGTGTGGCTTTATTCATAAACTAGCTGAACATGACAAAGCATAGATGGTCCCCCAAAGGGCTATGTTCACTGTATATGCAGATCAGAGACTACAAGGTGGTCCACTTGAAGAATGAACCCATTTCTACTGTTGTCTGGCTCTGGACCCACCAGGCACTCAGCCCGGACTTGCATGCGCTTTGGATACACAGCCCGACTGGCCCAGCTCCCCTGCTGGCCACTTGACTGACAGTCCATTTAAAGGATGAACCCAAGTTATACTTGTTGTGGCTCCCCACACCACTTAGAGTCTGCAACTCCTAGAGAGATTTAATTTCTTACTTCCTTCGGACCCCCATCAAACAAGGAGACTCCCATCAAACAAGGAGTATATTTTCCCATCGTGTGGCTCCCCACACTACTTAGAGTCTGTGACTCCTAGAGAGATTTTCCAATTTGCGACCCATGTCTGTGTACCTACCTCATCACTGGCCAGGCACATGAGGCAAGTAGCAGTTCCTAGAAGAAATCCTTAGAGGTGGACCTGGTCACTAAAGATGGGGGGTTGTTCCCACCTCCAGCTCCCACAGCCCATACCCGGCCATTTCTCTGGACAAACAGAAACTTAAACTTTGAAATGTAGATTAAACGGTGGATGACCTGAAGCACCCCCTCTACAGCATTACTTGAAATCCATTCAGACTTTAAATTTTAAACTACTCCATTTGTTTGTCCTAGTACAATAGGCCTTCCAAATAATAGTTCACATCCCAGCTTTTTCTTCATATTTTCCAAACTGAAGAAAACATATTGTTTGCCCTCTCAAATAGAGCACAACACTCACCCTTTCGTTGCAGGTGCCCCACAGGCAAAGTACCACTTCTTTCACTGTTATACCAGAACAGAAATTGTAAACAGGCAGCTTTCTTCTGTAGTGGAAAATTAGGGGATTGCACCTGGAATCCACAGAGGGACTTCTCTTCCACCCCGGAGGGAGGGGGCACTGAGACCTGGACAGCGGTCTCTACCACTTTAAACTGGACTCTAAATTTCTCCCAAGGAGGTAAACAGAAAAACACTTCCTCCTTGCTTGGAGGTAAACAGACAACTGACTTTGAAAACTCCCAAAGTTCTAACTCACTCCCTGTGCTGCAGATTCCAATGTGGCTTATGCAGCTGCAACAGTTCTATGATGATGTCATCTCTCAAGTCTCAGCTGTGACTGAGAACAGAGTGAGACAGTGTGAAACCCATTTAACTGGAGTGGCACAAGCTGCCTTTCCTGCCTACCACTAGGTCTTACTGGGATTCTAGTAACCCCGGGCAACAAGGGGGTTACACTCCTGTTCCCCCATGCCATACATCCACCAATCACTATAGGGGCTGTTTCCATCCCAGTCTCTAAATAGTCCACCTCTTCAACTTATGCCAAGTCCTTCTGAACCATATAACCCATGTACTACCAGACTGGGTCCCAGTCAGTCTGCAACCGATCTACCTAAATACAAGTCTGTCCCCCTTAAATCTGGTCTGTGATACTTCCCTAAGCTACCTACTCAAAGAGTGGGACCCATTAGCCAGTTGGAGGTTCTTTGCCCCCCCTTCAAACCTTGTGCAATCCTGCCCTCCCATAATAAGACTCACCCACCCCCCTTGTGTGTTAAGTCCCCATTAGGATTTTAAACCTCCCACTATAGTAACTGTAATAAGAATTATAAACAGCACTACATAATGTCCGGCCCCATAGAAAAGGAAATAGAGGGCAAATTAGTCCACAAAGCAGCTTTTCCAGAGTCATTGTTGCCTTGCCTCTCGAAGAATCAAGTCAATCCTTTCCCGGTCCAAATTAAATTAAGTGCATATACAAAATGGAGGAAAATCAGTCCCCTTCCCTAAGGGATTACACACAAAAGTACTGGGAAAGAATACTATGCACTGAGCTCGAACCCCCAGTCCCTCTGTATTTGTCTCTCATTCCAAACTTAAAGTGAAAGGCTCACTCAGACCCTGGCCAAGCCCCAATCACAACTAGGGAAGGACTATCTCCCAAAATGAAAAGATTTTAAGGGCTGCCAACAATGCGGTAAAACAGTTCTCCAGCCCAGCAATGAGCTCACAGGATATTACTCCATATCCACAGCAACTTCAATACCTTTTGTTTCCTTGACTAGAAAATCACAAACCAGCCATAGTACATACAGTTTCCAGTTCAGCGGTTCTTAAATAGATCTGGTAGCTTCTCCTTCAGGGCTTCTTCTGCAATTTTTGGATCTTCCTAGGTTTCCCACATACTTCCGACCACCATCTGGAACCTCTCAGGATAGCCCATTCTAAATTTAACCCCAGCTGCCACCAGTTTAGTGACCAGATGGTGAAACCCTGCTCTCTGTTGTCATATCGAGAGGGGCCAGTCCTGTGTAACTCGTAGACGCGTGCTTTCCCACAGCACTTCCTTCTGCTCTCTCACTTTCCCCAAGAAATGCTGCTTCTCCAGATAGTTCCAAAAACAAAATATAAACACTCTTTGAGGAGCACCGGGGATGGGATAGGCCTCAGTGCCCTATGAGCCCTTTCTGTAATATAACTACTGTAGATCCACATGGCGAGGGGCCTGCAATTTTAGCAACCAGCTTTTGTATAAACAAGATGGCATCTGAACCTTCCTCATGTACTGGCAGACCTATTATGATCACATTGTTTCTCCTACTGCAGCCTTCTAAATCCGCCACTTTATTCTCCAGTTTGGCCATTTTCTGTTTTATTGAGGTTAGCTCTGGGTCCAACTTCTCTAGTTGCCACTCAGTTGAAATAGCACGGGCCTCCATGTCTCTGAGGTGCTATGTAGTAGTTTCCAAGGCCCCAGCCATCGTTTTCATTTCTGTAGTGATGTTCCTCGATTCTTCATGAAATGGTGCAAATTCTGCCAGGAACTGCTCAATTGTTAAGAGCCCCAGGTCCATTGAAGCAGCGTTTGCTTTGTTAGACCCTCCCACCTGGCTTTTGTTTGTTTTTTGATGATTTTTCAGGCATTGATGGTGACGTGTGGTGGGGCAAGGCGGCCCTTATCTCCGCTTCCATGTCCAGAGCAGCTGGAGTGCAGAAGACTATCAGGTATGTTTCCCTGGTTCTCCAGTTAAGACTCTCCCAGAATATTCACTTTTGAGATGGGCTAAACTGTTTAAATGTGTAAATTTAAGGGAGGGAAGCTGGAGAACTGCTGGCAAGCATCCTATACTGACAGCTGCATCACATGATCTGACATATGACTAATTCTATCTGTAACTATTGTGTACTATCTCTGCTGCTGTATTGGTTCTGTAAAACTCTTTTGAAAAATAGATGTGTAACCTAAACAAGCCTATCTTGGTGTGTATACATAGAAATAAAATATATAAATAAATAGCATGTAGCTCAGGATGTGAATAGTTGACCATCCTACCTGATCCTGATCTCAAGGGTTCTGCCCCCCACCTCAGAACAGGATGCATCACTCAGCCATGTTAGTGGAATCCCAAGGCAGAAAATTATGTGACTGAGGGGCAAGTTATGTGTTCCCAATGACAGCCTGATCCTCAGTGACATCACTTTTGGTTTCAAGATTCCATGATATGGCTGCTTCCTTGTACAACCCCCACCCAAATAGTGGGCTTACCTGGGGGTCATCTCCCTAGACACTGCGGTGCTCCCTGCCTGGAAGGGTCCCCGCTGGTGCTCTGACTTTGATAGCCTGGTCATATCCAGTGATGTAAACAGTGCAAACCTAAATGTAAAATATTGCTGTATTCCTTGTTCCTGCGCAGGTGTGCAAATTAATGCCGCTGCACTGTGTGACTTTAAGAGGTATAGCCCTGTGTAGTGTATAGCCTATGCTGAGTCCGGGTGGAACGGAATTCGCGACTGGACAGTTAGCACCCCATAAGTCTCATTGTACAGTCGCTTACCAGCATGTATGCAGCCCCATTACAGTAGTAGCCACAGACATTGCCAGTTATTTCCAGATATTTCATGACATTTCTAAAGAGTTTCTCTCTGCTGCCCCTCCTGTAGAAATGGAGAAATCATTAGATATATCTGGAAATATCACAGAAATTTCGGGAAATAGCTGGCAGTGTCTGTGGCTGCTACTGTAAATGCTGTAACCATTTATTTGCAAAGCTGAATTGTTATGTTTAGAAATGAACTTTGAGGTGGGGACTGTTTACATTTTACTTGGACAGTCACCATTTTGATACTCTGACCCTGTTTTGGGGCCACTCAGAACTCAAGGGGTCCTAATGGGTCCTTTTGCTATGGCTGCTAGCAAGAAACTGTGAACTGTATGCTTGATGCCCATTTTGACCAATCAGGATGCTTAAACTGTGATGGACAGGCTGGGCAGCCAACCAGATTACTGAATTCCTTTTTCAGTCAGCCGAAAGAAATGGCTGAACAGTCTGTCTCAAGCTTCTGGTCAAAGAGGAGGCTCTGCACTCATCTCCGGGAATTCGGGAAGAGACCTGTTTACCACTACGTGGTCTAAAATCCTGTGTAGGTTATCTAGAACTGCCAATTGCTGCAGCCAGTGATAAAAGTCTCCAAGAGGGAGAGAGCGAGAGAGAGAAGTGACTTCTGTGGAGCTGAGGTTTCTGCCTGGAGAGCACTAGTAAACCTTAAAGCCACTAAACTGTATCTCAGTAAGAGACCTCTTTATTTTATTTGTTTATTTATTAGAATTTTGATAACCGGGTAGGCCCACTGAGACAGACATGTCCCTTTTGCAGGGGCTACCTGGGGAAAAACACTTCACGAGCAGATTACAACACAAAAATTGGTATACATTGCAAATAAAAAACATAAGGAGATATGAGATCACAATGACAGTACAAAAACATTAAGTAATTCAAGGTATGCAGATAAAGAACATCAGTTTCCTCCATTGTTGGATGATGGTTCCAGAATAGACAGAGAGGGGTCCAGTGGTTTGTATTGAGAGTCCATGAGGCTGCAAGAACCCATTTTCTGCATCAGGTAATCTGTTCATTAGAGGCTGATGCACAGAACAGTGAGGGGTCCATAAAGGTGAAGAAATCCTAGTGCAGCATAAGGTAAGTTGTTCATTAGAGGCAAACATTCAGTACACGTTCGCAGTAAAGACTAGCTTATTACAAGCTTAAGAGTGGAGAGAGAGAGATTTACAAGAGTATAGGTGGGGGAGGAGAGAGAAGAGGGGGAAGGGGATAAGGGAGGCAGGGAGTCAGAAGGGGGCATGGGAGAGGTGGGGGATATTGAGATGAGAAAGGGGGTAGAGAAGGGAAAGGACAGCCCGAGGTGGCAGAGGAGAGAGGAATGTAAGAGGAGAGAAATGGAGGGGTTACGTGCAAGTACCACTACAGATTGGGGTGGTGGGGAAGGAGATTTCCTTAAAGTTTTTCTTAAACTGGGGAAGAGATGTACATGAGAGTAGACTAGGTGGAAGAGTATTCCATTTTTGTGCTGTGGAGAAAGCAAAGGAGTGAACAGCAGAAGGTCCTGGGGAGGGTCTTCAGAGTGAGCAGACCAGAGAGGATGGGGGTGGGTGGGAGGTGAATGAGTTTAAAGGTAGTGCATAACACTGGGAAGTCCAATTTGGGCTCAAATGATGGCCAGCCCAGGGACCTTAGTACATCACAGTGATGAGTCTGAGCAGGTGCACCAGTGTCAAAACGGGCTATCCTGTGCTATACCTGTTTGATTTTGGCTTGATTAGAAGACTTGACTGAGTGAATTATGGGTGCACCGTAGAATAGATCAGTGAGGAGGGTGGCCGCAGCAATGTTTTTTCTTGCACAGGGAGTTAGGAAGGGGGCAGTGCGACAGAATAGGCCGAGTTTCTGATTGGTAGTTTTAAGAACACTGTTGACATGTAAGTCAAGGGATAGGTGAGTGTTGAGAGTCAAACACAGTTATTTGAAAGATCCCACCCCTTTGAGCGGTAGACCTGCAGAGGTGTAGATAACCAGAGGGGGCTGGGAGGTTAGGTCAAAGGAGGTATGATGGAACAGCATGGATTTAGTTTTCTTTGTGTTCAGTACCAGTAGGTTCTCTTTGACCCAAGCTTCCAGATGTTGGAAGTCTTATTCCAGGTCTGATTGAATGATGGAGACATAGGTGACATGCCGGTATAATATGGCATCATCAGCACAGAGCTGTATCAGTGCTCCCCTGCAATTTAGGGGCAGATCATTAATAAAGATTGAGAAAAGTAGAGGCTCAAGGATAGGTCCTTGTGGGACTCCGTCCATGATAGGGGATGGGGGAGATAGGGCGCCAGTCCATTTGACACATTGAGCATGGTTAGATAGATAGTTAGAGATCCAAGAGAGGGAGTTGGTATCAAGACCTAAGGATTTGAGTTTGGGACAGAGTAGAGGAAGGTTAACAAGGTCAAAGGTCTTCGTGAGGTCAATGAAGACTGCCCCAGTGGTGTTGCATTGATCCATGGCTTGAAAGATATCAGCTGTAACTCTCAGGAGTGCAGTGCCAGTCCCGTGGGATCTCCTGAAACCATGTTGATGGATTGTAAGGGTGTTAGTCAGTTCACGGAAGGAGTACAGCTGATTATAGAGGATACATTCCTGAATTTTCACAATAGGGCACAAGATGGAGATGGGTCTGTAGTTTTCAAAGGAAGTTAGTTGGGCCTGTTTTGTGCACAGGTACAACAGTGGCAGTTTTCCATTTGTCTGAAATGGAACTTGTTAGGAAGGATCTATTAATCAACTGAGCAATAGAGTGAGCAAGTGTGGGAGTGCCAATCCTAAGGAATTGAGGTGGCAGGGTGTCGAAGCCAAGGGAGCTGTTGGGGTTAAGCCCTATTAGGAACTTTAGGACTTCCTTGCGCAATGTGAATTTTAGATGAAAGGGGGGGGGGGGGGGTGGGGGTCTTTGGAGGTTTGTTGAGTGGGGCAGGCATCTGGGAGACCTATCTTGTAGGCATTGAGGGAGGTAAAGAATTAATTTATTCCTGCAGCGATCTCGTTAGGTGAGGATAGTACTGAGCCATTCAGGATCATGATCTGTGGGGTATTATGTTCACAGCCCTTAAGGAGTGTGTTAATCTTAGTTCAGAAATGTTTGGGGTCACTAAGATTGCTAGCTTGCAGGGAGTTAAGGTAGCTCCATTTTGATTTGTTTACTTTCATTTTGCAGATGTTACGCAGCTGCCTGTAAGAGTTCCAGTCCATAGGGAGCCCTGATCTTTTATATGATCACCAAGCCTTGTCGTGGGACTGCATTAGGAGCCGTAGTTCCTGGGAAAGCCATGGGGAGTGGGTGCCTTTGGCCCTTCTGACCTTGAAGGGGGCATGGACATCAAGGATAGAGGTAAAAGTGGTGATAAAGTAATCCAGGGCTTGATTTATGCCAGGGATAGTGGAGATAGGGGTCCAGTCGACAGACTTAAGGCTGTGTAGGAATTCAGATGTATTAAAATTTGTTAGGTCACTGGATTTGATGATTTTCGGGGTGGGGTGGGGGAAGTTGTTTTTCCAGACACAGAAGGTTGGAGAGTGATCGCTTAGTGCATCCGGGAGGACACCCACGGCCCTGATGTAGGTCCTGTTACTAGTTAAGATTCAGTCGAGTGGGGTGTGGTTACCAGACTTTTGGTTAAGTCCAGTTGGTTGGTTGATGAGTTGTTCTAACCTAATGTCGGATATAGCCAACAGATATTGGGCATTTTTGGGGCCGAGCCAGTCGAGATTGAAGACACCACAGAGGACAAGGTCCCCGTGATTGAGGGAGTCAAGACAGTGAAGAGTTCAGTAACGGAGGTGGGTGCCAGTCTGGGTGGCAGGTAGTCTGGGTGGCAGGTAGATGCACCCTATAGTCAGTGGTTTGATACTGCCGAGGGTGATTGTAATAAATAGGTGATCGATGTCAGAGCTGATGTTTTTGTCGGGTAGTTCACAGACTGCCAGCCCTTTCCTTGTGTAAATCAGTACCCCCCCCCACCTTTCTTACAAGGTCGGTCCCATCGGTAGAAGGAGTAACCAGAGAGGTCAATTTTGTAGGATTGTATGGCTGGTTTTAGACAGGATTCGGTTAAACAGAGGACATCAGGCTTGTCATGCTGAGACCAACTTTCAAGTGCCGCCATTTTGTGTCTAACACTTTGGATGTTCATATGTGCTATTTTGAGTCCCTTTGTCTCTGACCAGTAAGGACAGGGAGGTTGGGGGTGGGACTGATAATTTTTGCATGGTCCTGAGTTTAGCTCTATGTCACCGGATAGCAGAAGTAGGCACAGGATGGAGTGAATATTAGGAGGGCGGGTAAATGGAGTCTTATGCCAGTCCTGGGGCTGAAACACTTGCAGAATTGTTTTGGCTCATTGGGCGAGGACAAGATGACCGAAGTGATGGGAGGGCATGTTAGAAGTAGCTAGGGAATAGAGCAGGGGTGGCGGGAGAGAGGTTGAAGAGGAGGTCAATATAGTAGAAGTATTTAGCCTGTACTAAGTCGTTATGTAGACAGACCAGGAAGGCACAGAGCAGGAGAAAACCTTTAGACACTGGGAGTTGCATAATACTAGGATGTTGGACAACCTAGGTGAGGGCAGGAGAGAGGTTGGTAATCTACCTTGACAGAGGGTGAATTTAATTTTTAGTAACTGGGAAGAGACAACAGTAAACCGAGGGAGAGCTGGGGCTGCACTGAGGCAGGGAGTGGGATCCCAGAGAAAATCAGTAATTGTAGGTGAGGGAGAAGATAATTAGGCTGGGAGTCGAGGGATGAAATTCCACAGCCTGTTAGAGACAGCAGCTATACTGGTGTGCAGTTATAAAGAGTCCAGACTGATGAAGAGGGAGAGTCCTTGCTTAATTTTTACAGCCTGGGGATTAGGCCCACTGTTTGTAAATGAAATGAGCTTAGAAAATAGCTTATGACAGGGTAAAATATACTGAATCCTAGGTTTTGCAGGTAGGAATTGAAATCTGCTGGCAATAAGACTGGTGAGCCAGGAGAGAGTTTGGCAGACCAGCAGAGCAAGGGTTTACTCAAGCCGGTGGCAAGATTGTTGAGCCAATGGAGAGTTTGTCGAGGGAGGGATGGTGGGACTAAGGTGTATTTAAGGAGACCTGGGACCAGGTGGTGCGGGCAGGAAAAAAACTGCAGTTCAAGAGAGAAATTGTCAGTCCGAGCAAAGCGGGCCGAGCGCCCCAGAAAGCCGCCTAGGAAAGCCAGCAGATGTAGCAGCCAACCGTGGTTAGTCTGCAGTTAAAACAGCCAATGTGCCTCTCTCTCCTGGACACAAGAAGCCAATAGTATCAACAACTTAGAAGCCAGAATGGAGGTGCCATACCTGGCAGTTGCAGAGCTGTAGAGTTCTTTGGGCAGGTGATCAGGCCAGAGGCATCCCCTGTTGCTTATAGGAGACAGGGATGGCCCTGCAGGGCTTAGCCTGGCAGTTGCAGAGCCGTGGAGTTCTTCGGGCAGGTGATCAGGCTGGCGGTGTCCCCTGTTGGGTCCAGGAGACAGGGATGGGCCTGTGACAGTGTGCCTAAAATTGAAGCCTGAGGCTACCGGAATTGTCTCCAGCCCATTTGTCATAGGGGAGACCTGAATCCAAATTTTGCCAGTTTACACTTCAAAGACTAGTTTGCAAGCAGGTAAGGTGCATGGCCTTACTAAGACTGGGCCAGAATTTGAAACTGGGATGCCAAACACCTTTTCTAAAAGCCGGTTGCTGACTTGTAACTGTGCGCTGCTTGAGAAGCAGATTGGAGAGTCAGCTTCTGCAGAGAAGATCATCATGGGTTGCGGCCATCCTTGGGGGGAAAGGCCTTGATGAGGGGATGAGTTGTGATAGCTCTGGTCCCCAAACTCCAGTCCTGGCCAACAAGGACAACAACCTGCAGCCTGCAGCAGCCAAGCACCAGAGAGTCATTCCTTGAGAGGAACCAGCCTGGCAAGCGTTCCTGATCCTGAGGTCCTGGTACAGTGAGTAACAACAGGGCTTGACCCTGCAACTCCAAACAAAAAGGGTTTTGCCATCTGATTTGCCTTTAAAACTCAATTTGTAGTTTAGACTGTTTTGCAGGCCATCGGGCCTGAGGATTACAATATTCTGGGTGTTCAAAAGCTTGACTACAGCCAAGATTAAACAGATCATTAACCATTTAACCATTTGATCATTAACCATCAGTAGTAGGAGAGAGGAGGTTATACTGCCCTAGTACAGGTCACTGGGAAGGCCACATCTAAAATATGGAGTTCAGTACTGGTGCTCACACCTCAAAAAGGACATTAACCTGCTGGAGAAGGTCCAGAGGAGGGCTACAAAGATGATAGTGGGTCAGCAGGGTAAGGCATATGTGGAGAGGTTGAGAGCATTGAACGTGTACTCCCTGGAAGACAAGAGAGAGAGAGAGAGAGAGAGAGACAGGGGCCATGATTGGGACCTTTAAGTACTAGAAAGGGATAAATAAGGTTCATAAGGAGAGTCTCTTTAAGCTGAGTGGCAACCATAACACAAGGGGGCACAGTCTTAAGCTGGAGGGTGGGAGGTTTAGGAGGGAGATCAGAAAACACTTCTTCACAAAGAGGGTGGTGGACACTTGGAATGCACTGCCAGAAGAGGTCATCTCATTGAAGACAATGGGCAGCTTTTTGTGTAATCTATTTCTTTCCCCAGGGTCCCCAGGTCGGCATCCATCCTAGCCACCCATCCAGCCCCGTACTCCGATACCAGCCTGCATCCCCTCTTCCCCCACTGCTTATCCCCCATGGCGGGGTGGCGAGGAGCTCCCCCAAGCTACTACTCACCTCGAATAGGATCCAGTTCAGGGAGTTCCATTTAGGCTTGGGGCCTGCGGCGGGTGGCTTCCTCATGTAGCCGACCTGGGACCATTTTCTCGTTTTTCCTTCCCTCAAGAGTGGGGCGTGTAATGACGTCTGGGGAGGGAACGTGCACGGGTCTGCATGTGTTCCTCCTAGCACCTTCCCCACTCAGTGCTTGTCTTGCAGCACTGGTGCTCTGTGTCCCAGCCACCGCCAGAGGCCAGAAGCACATCGACCACCTAAATCCCCCTCCAAGGAGAGGGAGAGCAGTCCCTTGGACACTCGAGTGCTCTCCACCCCTGCCAACCCCCTGTGGCCTGTGCTCATTCCTGAACACAGGTTGCCGGTGTACCGTGAGGTAAGGTGACCAGCACCTCAGCCCTCAGCACCACCGGGCCTGCTGACAGTGGGCAGCTTTAAGAGAAGCTGGGATAGGCATGGGGGAAAGTACGGATCATGGGTAGGGAGGATGGGAGGAGTGGGGAAGAAGGTCAGGGACATTAGCTCAAGCTGTGAACCCTGCAATATGAGTAGACTTGATAGACCAAATGGCCTTCTTCTACTGGCTACTTCATATGATTGTATTTATTTATGTAAGCCATGGTGCACGGTGCCTCCTTTTTGTAACCCACACCTGGCTAGCCTAGGTTCGGGGAGAAACTATATGCTCAGCATCAGGGCTAGGTTTGTACTTCTGGTCAGGGGCACTGAAGTAATTCCAGACACAGGAAGCAATAACTGAAAATGTCCAAACCAGGAGTAGGATTCTAAAGTGTGGCTTTTATGCACTTCAACACGAGAATAACAATGCAAGATGGACCCCCACAGGACTACACTCACTGGATATGCAGACCTACAGAGGTCAGAATGCATCTTCTTTACACGAAAACCCTCAGGTTGTGAACACATCTGGGCTCACACGCCCAAACTGGTACTCTCACTCTTGGATTCCCTGGCATGGCATCCCAGCCAGCACTAAGACACTTTTCCATATGGCATGGAGTTTGGTGGTGGCTCCCTCAACCACCCATGAGCATTTTCTAGCTCTAAAGGGAAAATCTCATTCTTAATCCCATGTCTGGGTACTTTCTGCAGACACTGGCCAAGTGCCTGGAAGAAAGCTATAGGTGCCCAAGTGAATCCGTGGAGGTAAACCTGGTTACTCCAGATGGGGGGTCTTCCACCTCTTGTTCCCAAATCCATACCTGGCCATTCATTTGGAATCAACACCTTTCTTTGAAATCTCTGGTTGTAGATGCTATCTCAAAAGGATTTAACATTCTACTCTCTATGTAGCTGGTGTCCTGACTTGCAACGTACTGTAAGTGGCTATGTCCATCTCTGTAGACCCCCACTGGTTAGATGCATTTCAAGCCATACACATATCTTAAAAGTACTGTACTTGGCTACTCCTTTCCTGACCTCACAGTAGGCAGATACTTTTACACAACTGTCTTGGTGAGAACATGGGCTCTATGTCAGAGCAGACTCACCATGGTTCGCAGGTGCCCCAGGGCTTTTCTCACAACACACGAAATTCTCTGGTAACTCAGAACAAATTCTTGTCAGGCAGCTTTTCCCATTCTCAGCAGGGCCAGGGGATTGCCCCTGCAATGCTGGATTCTCCCCCCCCATCCCTCCGGGGATGGAGCACTGGAACAACTCGGGGAGCGGTCTAAATCACTTCTGCTGGTATCTTCAGTGTTCTTCTCTAGGGTGAGAACACACTACCCTGTTTCTGGTGTAGCTCTATGACAGAGCTAGGCTCTGAGGGGCTGCCAACTGCAGCACACCTCCTCCTTCTCTTGAGTCTGGCTGAAGATTGACTTGAAATCCCCAACGTTCTAACCTAACCCCTGCAGCTTATGCTGCTGTGAGAATTCTGTAGTGATGTCATCCCTCCAGCTCAGCTGAGACTGAGGACAGAGTGAGACAGTGTGAAACACATTTAACTGGGGTCTCACAAGTTGCCTTTCCCTGCCTGCCACTAGTTCTAAGTGGGATTCTAGTAACCCCGGGTGACAAGGGGGTTACATTTATTTAAGGGCCCCATAAAGCTGCAATGCTTCAGGCCTGCAGCATAGTTAATCCTGGGTACCCAGATAGCAGTAACTGGACTGTCCAGGGGGTTAATGTGGTGTCTAAATGTCCCTTTGACACGAGAATTTATTTAAAGTAAATCCTGATTTGCTCCCCTTTCCCTTGTTCAAATCCCCTAAATAAATCAGTTTTGTTGGTTGAATGTTATACTGATTCCTAAGCATATTATTAGTAAGTGCTGGGTTACTGGGGAAAAACTAAAAGGTGCATTGTTGTGGTTAATAATCATTCTTTACAGGTGCACAGGGATAATCCAGAAAGTCATGATCCCTGTGGTAAGTGGGGTAACTATGAGCATATTATTAGAGCTCACCATTAATTGTAACATTGGATGCCAAGTAAAGTGTTTTATGCTGTTCTATGTATGTGACCACTGGTTAAGGCAGTGGGTAGGTACAACATCCCAGAGGGTTGTACTAGCTTAGCATCAAACCCACTTAAAAGTCACTCTTTGAGAAAGCACCATGCAAATAGCATTATTGTTTGTACAGAGCCCCTGGTAACCACCAAAGCAGAACCCAGGCCCCTCAACCTGCATCTAGGGCAGCAGGCAGGGGTAGTAGCTCATTGGGAGGTGGCACCCGGGTTACACTTGGTTTAGTTTGCAGATGATATAGGTGTTCATTTCTCTCTACTCCTGACACCTACAGGTAAGTCCAATACCTTGTTTGAAACACATAGTATTTTTAAGGGCTTTCTTAATTTGAGTGACCCCTGCAATGTTTACTTCCCCTTTAATCCTTGCCCATAAGAATGCCTGTGGCAGGGGCTCTACTGCACATTCATGCTGCAGCCTGCTTACGCGGTCAGTCAGCATCTTCCATACTGTGCAGAGCCACTCAGCTGTGGTCATCCAGGTGTCAGTAACACAGCAGAGCCCTGGAGGGGGGGAAGGGTATCCTCTGGGATAACTGATCCTCCTGTCATTCCTTCAATACTTTGGTCTTATGTTGAAAACTTGGGTCACTGTTGTCATGAGTGGCATTGCTGCCACTGTGCCAATTGACTGGCCTTCCCAAACCCTAGGTTGCCAAGTCTTGGTAGCAGATGGATAGGTGGAGGGATGGGCAGTCATGTTCCTCCTGCCTGGCCAATTCTTTGAGCAGTGCTAGAATTTGAGCACTATCTAGTATCCACAGTGTTGCTGGTTGGTACACTAGCACATTTAGGGCAGTACTGGGATTCAAATCTCAGTTTGTACATGTGATAACATGTAATTGCTGACTAAGGCATATTTGGATTTTTATCCATCCTGCTTTCTGCTCATCAGAGTTATGATAAAAATTAGTATTTCTAAGAGCAAACGTGTATCTCAGAAACATGCACTTCTTTCAGGATAAAACGTCTCCTAAATAATATTTTTCTACCTCTGGCTCCTATTTAGCTTAGGTATCCCATGTGAGAAGACGCTGATGGAAGAGGACCACTTGTTGCCTGCTTTCCAGATTAGAACTAGCCACTGCCACCTCCAGAAGGAAGATCTTTTGTTCAGCTGTGCTGGGTCAGATGCAAGATACAGGAGGATGTGCCCATGTCGCAAGTCTCAGAAAGGGCAGCTTGCCCTGTGTGAAGACTGCTTGTAATTGACAAAATCTAAGATATAGAGGTGTTCATAGTAGTAAGAGCCACTAACAGTGAACAATCTGGATTTGTCCAAACTCGTCAGGCTCTTACTAGCCTTGTGCAAATGTTTGTGAATTTACACAAAGCCTTTTCTAGCTTTGTCCAACTCACCAGGCTTTCCACTGCTTCCTCTGAACTCACCAGACTTGCACCAGCCTTGTATGAACTCACCAGAATTTTACCCACTTTGGCTGAAGTCATCAGACTTTCACGAGCTTCATCTGAACTCTGTGGGCTTTCACCAACTTCATCTGAATTCACCAGACTTTCCCAGACTTGGAGTGAACATGAGGCTTTCACCAGCTTTGTCCGAATTGATATCCTTTGTCAACTTTATCTGAACTCACCAAGCTTTCACAAGCATAATCTGAACTCACAAGGCTTTCACCACTTTCACCTGTACTTTCCAGACTTTTATCTACTACATCTGAATTCCCAAAGCTTTCACCAGATCTTTCTTAACTCACCAGGCTTTCAACAGATTCATTCAAACTCACAAGCACTGACCAGGGTTTAACCCCCGAGAAGGGCCACAGAGACCCAAATTTACAGGGACTTTCACTGGTTCCTGTTTGGCTGGGGAGTTGGACATCTGTATTACCTTTTGCACTTTGTTCATGTCTTTTGGTTTTTAAATGATTACATTTACACCTGTCTTGCGACCCAGTACGTACTGCCTCTTTTGGATGCTCTTACGGTACCAGCTTCTTCTGTACTTGCTAGGCTTCCATCAGCATCCTTGGAACTCACCAGGGTATCATGAGCTTTGTTGAACCCACCATGTTTCCCAAACTTTAGCTGAACACTGCAGGGTTTTATTAACTTCATCTGTAGTCACAAGGCTTTCACTATTTATAGATAAACTCACTATGGTTTCCCCAGCTTTGTCTGAAATCACCCAGCTTTCATCAATGGTGCATGTACTTTATTTACTAGCCTTTCATTAGCTTAATCTGAAATCAACTTGCTTTCACCGGCTTTGTCTGAAGTCACCAAGCTTTTATCCATTACAGCTGAACTCTCCTGGCTTTTAGAGTATTTACTTCCTCGGAGTTCTGAGGCTTTCACCAGATTGTCTGAACTCACCATTCGCCATATTTGGTGGAATTCATCAGGTTTTCACCAGTTTTGTCTGAACTTACTAGGATTCCTCTCTCAGCTCCCTTGGGTTCAATTCAACCCAGTCACTTATTTGGGATGACCCATCTTGAATGACTATACCCGAACTGTAATAATGTGCTCTCCATTCGCAGCTACAGTGTTTTGTAATATTCCAATATAGAGCCTTAATCAGGATTCCAAACCAGGCTGATTTCTGATGGCACTGCTAAGTCTTGATTACTCCTTTTAGACCATAAAATCTATATACTGTACAATATGATACGATACGATACAATATGATACAATACAATACAAGCCACAAATGCCCTACCCTTGACTAAAATGTGTAGAGTTTGCTAATGATGCCACTCAAAGACTGTTCGCACTAGAAGTTGGATCACTGCCTGGAGTTCAATCCTGTAACCCTGAGCCTTGTTGCTTTTGACTACTTTCACCCCTGTCCTTGCAACTCAAGTCTCCAAATTCATCCCATCCATGAATCAATGCTGTTCATCTCTTGATCTAGTACCCTGTTATCTCCTCCTAGGTTGTCTTCTTACCCTTGCTCTCTACTTGACTGCAGTTCCTTAGTGCGCCCTCTCAAATGGCAGTTTGTTTGACTTAAAGAGATTTACCAACTTAGCCCCATGCACCACACACTTCGGTGCCTTACCTGCTACAAATGCTTCTGCTGTATAGTTGTTCAAAAAATATCTGTCAATTTTCAAGAAAAATTACTCATAAAATCATCTTCACAGGGACACAGGCACGTCCCGGTTCTAAGATCCACCCCGGCGCCACCCCACGCTCAGCCAACGTTATGACGTGATCACAGGGAGAGCATGGGGATGCGCTCAGTTATAGTCTATGGAGCACCTTTATGATCTTTTTTTATCTTATAGTGGCCAAGGGTCTCGTTAGTCGACCATGTTTCATTACCAAATGACCACTGAAAGATAACAAAAGATCATAAAGGTGCCCCCATAAACTATAATGGAGCGTGTCCCCACACTCTCCCTGTGATCACGCCATAAAGTTGGCTAAGCACGGGGCAGCACCAGGGTGGATTTTAGAATCAGGAAGTGCCTGTGTCCCTGCGGGGATGATTTTATGAGTGATTTTTCTTGAAAATGTATGGATATTATTTGAACAACTATAGAGTAGAAGCATTTACGGCAGGTAAGGCACCAAACTGTGTGGTGCACATCAACCAACATATAGTTTGGTGAATCTCTTTAATCAAGACTGCCACAGCACCCTCTTTTTTCAAGAAGCCATCCCTCTAATTACTACCCCATCTCAGACCTCCAACTCCTTTATGAAATTCTGGAGGTAGTACAGTATGCCCAGGTAAATTAACTAGTCATTTGTACCACAAAACTCTTCCTTTTGTTTCCGGCACTTTACCACAGCTCCTTCAGGCACTACCTTGCTTCTGACTCCCAGTGTTGATACTGCTGCTGGACTTAAATTTCAGCATCTCCAGGTTCCGAAGAGGTGCCATACCTCCATTCCCTGGGACCCACCTCTGTCTCTTGTTGGCGGGTTGGGGGTGCTACCTGTTTAATGAGCTGAAGGGAAGGGGGAAGTGAGTTATGGAGTGGAGGTGAAGGGGATGTTGAAGGAGGTGGGACCTGCAGCAGGCAGGCCCAGTTGCACAGGGGAGTGGTGAACATTTCTATTTTCAGTTTACGCCCCACCTCCAGGTATGTTACATGTGATGCTGGCACACTTCACCAAGTCTCCCAGCCCAGAGTGACTCATCACTGCCTTCTGCCTAGTGCTAGGAGGCATCCAAGCATGGTGCTGTACTCACTTTCCCTTTTCAGAGAAGAGCATCCAGGCAGATGCTCAAGCCTCCCAGCCAGCCTCTGCTCCTGATATCTCGGGCAACTATCTTTTGAATCATTTCTTATATGGCTTCCATGCAGGACACATCATTGAAATTTCCCGTCTCTTGGTTGTTGATGGCCTTCTCCTTGAAAGTGATTTATAACCTCTCACTTGACTTTTGAGATTCTTCTGGTATTATAGAGTATAGACAATAACTTCCTCACTGACCACCTTGCTAGTGTCTCTGATGTTCCACCCTCGTTATTTCACTCCTAGCTCTTTAGCAGATTCTTCTTCATCAACTAAAAATCCATCGAAGGGTTCCATGACACTCCTCTGATCTTGGACAATCACATTTTTCTACCTACTTACTCAATCCAGGCCTCCTGGTTTCAAAACTCAACCTATGAACCGGCCATGGTAGGGTTACTGCCATTTGCAACACCAGTAACACAGGTTCTGGAATAGGTTCTGGAATAAGCCCATTACACTGGGGGCTGGTGGGGAGGTGGCTTGAGCACCCAAAGGATGCTCTGCTTTGGGGAGTGATGGCTGCAGTCTCTGCTGTGATACCACAACCTGGGTCACCACAGGTGGTGGTGCAGCTGGAGATGCTTATGGGATGGTGGACGTAGGCTGACTCTAAGGGCATGCATGCAACTCATGGAGTCCTCACCACCGGCATCCTGAGGGAGGGGAGAAACACAAGGTGCAAAACTCCTGGATCACCACTAAACCCTACTGCCCAGCAGCCACCTATACTCCTCCAACCTGCAGGGGGGAACCTATCACCTCCATCCCAACAAAATCAATCATGGAGAATGACAGCTAGCTCCTTGTGGACTCCCTAAGTAAATGATGGAGAAGAGAATGGGCAGGGCTGGGAGGTAGCTATGCAGAGAGGGCAGCACTGGTGATAGGGAATAAAGAATGCATGTATATATATATATATATAATATACTGTGTGTAATATATATATATATATATATATTTATAAAATGATTAAGAAAAAAGGAATTTTCTGGTTGGTTGAAACACATCAGATGACTGTGCGTATTTCAGAGCGTGACCTCACACTTGCACGTTTACCCCCTCCAGAACAATTTTGCAATTTTATAAGATAGATAACCCACTCTATGGTGTGCTGCTGTGCTCTGATATATGCACACCTTGGATGGTTGACATGTTCGGCCTGCGATCTCCTGCATGCATCGCACGCCAAGGCGTGCGTATATCAGAGCGTGACTGCACACTTAAGAGTGGGTTATCTATTATGTATATAGTGTGTATATATATATATATATATATATACATATATACAGTATATATATATTTTTTTTTAAGAGGGTTGCTCAGAAGCCATTGAAACAGAATTATATTTGTTGGATTTTGGCCTTTTTTCAGAATTTAGAATTTCGGTATTCATTGCCAACAATCTGAATTCTGAAAACCCCATGTCACATGCGAAATCTGATTCTGCATCTAAACACATATTACATTGTTAAAACCTCCCCCTCCACCTGGTTCAGACTCAAAGGAGCCTATTAGTGGGCCATAAAAAAGCTCTCCATGCTTGTCTCCTCTTCCATGCTTCCTTAACGTATCGTGCTGGCATGCTGAGCTGGGGTCCCCAAGATGAGTGTGGTGCTGCCTGCTGTAGGCTAGAGGATGGAGGAGTCAGTGAGGTTGCAGCTTCACAATTTCCTTTGTAAGTCCACAAAAATGATCACCCCCTTCCCCAGACACCTGACACTTATCAAGAAAACAGAGCACAAGTTTGTGACCCCATTGCCAACTGTCAAGCCCCCTCCAACCCTGTCCCTATAGTTCTGACTCCCAATCTATCTAGACTAAGATTCTCTGTAAGAGCATCAGCAGAGTCCCCACTCTTGTCCCGAATCCATATTGTACTGCTACTGGGTTTTCTTTGGTTCGGCAACTTCCTTTACCCAGGTCATTCATAGAGGACTGGGGGATATGGGACTATTTGACAATGTGATGCATGGACCTGGGGGGATGAAGTAGATGACCCGGTCTCTTCTCTCATCATTCAATATTAGTAGTGCAGTGTGGAGGATTGGGGATGGGATTGGGGACTCTGTGGCCCCCTGACGAAGCTCTACCAAGCAAAGCACCAGGGCACCTGCATGGTGGTTACAATGTTTGTCTAGAGCTGCATTGAGTTACATGCTCAATAAATTTATTTGCAGATTTGAGATTTGCCTCAGATATTTCTTTCTATGCTTGTGTGCAGCACATCTTGTCTAGTGGGACTCTGTTAATTCCCTGAGTGAGAGTCTCCATCTGGATGGATTGGGAAGTAGGACTAGGGGGACTAGATTATGGAGGAAGTGCTTGGTGGTGGGCAGTTGGCTCATGGATTTATACTCTGCTTGCTGGGTACATGACAATTTGCTCAGCTGAGAGGTCATATTTGAAGACTTACGGATGAAGTTCTATAGCCGGATCCTCACTGCCTCCTGTCCCCTGCAGCCCATAGCAGGCAAAGCCTCACTTGTCTTGGAGACTCCAGCTCAGCAGGCCAACACATTAAAGTAAGGGAGGGTGGGAAGGGACACATGTGTAAGGGTCTTTTTTATGACCCACTAAGGGACTCCTTCAAGCTTGCACTGGGAACGGAGGCTTCATATTTAGTAACTTGTAGTTGGATGTGGAATCAGAATTTCAGATCCCGACTCCAATGTCTTAACTGGTATCAGAACAGAATCAGAGTCAGACATTCTGATTATCCAATATACAGTGGCGCTAGCCAAGATTCAATGCAGTAATGCTGCAGTCTATCACAAAATGCTGCAGTATGCTGCAGGAAACAATGTAATTCAATGGCAATTAAGCCCTTTTTTACAGTAGGATTGTGTGACATGTCATTTACTGCACGTTACTACATTGCATCCTAGCTGGTGCCCCTGTGTGTACAATACAATGGAATGGAATCATCAGATTCTGAAGAACCCAAATATTCAGCATTTATGTAAATAAAACTTAAATCTACATTATTTCTTTTGTGCTAGTGATCCCTGAGACTCTGTTTCTACTTAAAAGATGAGAACTTCAATTTAAAAGCACTAAAGTAAGGGTTACCCTGAAAAGGCATTGGCAATAAGGCCAAGTTTCAAAGCAACACGAAATTACAAATACCCCACTAATGCAAAATATCATGAGAAGTATATCATACAAGAACCAAGGCTGGCTCGGCTATAAGTAGGACCGAATGGTGCCAAAAGGATTCACCAATAGTCTGCATAGACTGAAAACAGGATGAAATACATGTCTGTGTCTGCTGTTTGAAGCCTTTGCGGATTGTTTCTGAGGTCTTTTGGCACCAGTCAGTCCTGCTTAAAGATGAGCCAGCAGCAGTTCTTTCATGATGATTTGCATATACGTTCCACGAGGCTTTGCATTAGTGGAGAATGTGTAATTTGGTATTTCAATGTTTCTACTGACTCTCAGCTCCCTCTCCCTGATCTTCCCCTGCCATTCACATATTAATGGAGTAGTCCACCCAGAATTTGCAAAAAACATATGTTATGCAAAGTGTTTTGATATGTATGTTAAATCCTAGTGTGCCCTTCCCTCTGTCTGCTATTATGAGTTTTTCCTAAATTAGCCTACTAGCTGTATGGTAGTTTTATGACCCCTGGGAATCTCCATCACAAATAGGTTTATTGGCTTTCTTTCTCCTACAATGCACCCTGTCTCATGTGACACTGATGTAGCCATGCCCTTAGATTTAGCATGTTCACTGCGTTAAAATCAGTTTAAAATCAGTTCACAACAGCAGGTAACTGTTCTTATCCAGGGAGCACAAATGGCAACAATTACAGTTTAGCAGATACCTGAGAGCAAGCTAACTGGGGTTTCTGTAAGAAAACAGCTGCTAAATAGCTCTAATTCATTATTTGTGTTTTCGGTGTGTGTCAGATCTAGCTAGCAGTAGTAAGTGTTTTCAGTTTAAAATGCTATTTCATCAAACTACACACAGCAATAAAAAGCACTGAAATTGCCCCAGATCATCAATGCTATAATTAGTAAAGACTAGTTGTTTTCTTACAGAACATCTACTCAGCTCTCAAGTATTTGCTAAACCATAAATGTAGGTACCATCATTCTGCTAGAAGGAACTGGGAGTTAGGGCTGATTTTGCTCTGTGACATCTCTTTAATTTATTTATTTTTTTGTTTCTTCTTTTGTTACAAATGTAGAGTGTCTTTTTAATAAAGTATAAAAATATGTATGTGTGTGTGAGTTATTTAGTTTGGAGAATATTTGTTTTATTATTTGAAAAAGTGTGATACACTAAATGTGTAATGCAGTGAACCATTGTAAAATGGAATCAAATGTGTAGCTGGAATAGTCACTGTCATCCTGTTGCTTTCATGCCATACTACAGGCAGGAGAAAAGCTGAATTCAACCCATTTTGCAGTTTCTAGGCTGCAGCTTCATACCATATACTTCATTTGTAAAAACAGATAAATAAATATGAAAATCTTGTCACAGAGCAAAATCAGCAGTAACTGCTAATAGAATGCTGATACCTACTTTTACAGTTTAGCAAATACTTGACATCTAACTGAGTGGGGTTTCTGTAAGAAAACAGCTAGAGTCTTTATTAATTATAGGTGGCATTGATGATCTGGGCAGTTTCTGTGCTTTTATGGTTGGGTATATTTTTCGAACATACGAACATATGAAATTTGCCAGCAGATAAAGGCCTAGAGGTCTATCAAGTCTGCTCGAATGTGCAGCTAGCACCCCTTATTCTGCAGCTGCCCCCCCTTCCACCCTTCCCCTTCATTAACCCTCCCCCTTGTCCTGTCCCATCCTTGTTTGAAGCAGTCCACTGTTCTACTGCATACCACTTCTGCAGGTAACGCATTCCACCCAGCCACCACCCTCTCTGTAAAAAAGTGTCTCCTCATCTCCCTCCTGAACCTTCCTCGCTCCAGTCTCATATCATGGCCCCTGGTGGCCCTCCCTTCCCTTACTTTGAACAGCCCCTCTGTACCTGTCTTGTATATTCCTTTCATATATTTAAAGGTTTCAATCATGTCCCCTCGTCTCTCCTCTCCTCCAGTGAGTACATGTTCAACTCCTTCAACCTCCTCTCGTATGATAAGTCCCCCAGACCCTTGATCATCTTTGTCGCCCTGCGCTGCACTCCCTCCAGTAACTTAATGTCCCTCTTCAGATACGGACGCCAGTACTGCACGCAGTACTCCAGGTGTGGTCTAACTAATGACCTATACAGTTTGATAAAATTAAGTTTTAAAATTAAAACACTCCTGCTAGCTAGACCTGATGCATATAGAAAAAAAATAGTGAATTAGAGCTATTTAGTAGCTGTTGTCTTAGGCCCTGTCCACACTTGCCACTTGGTACAGTTACCGTGGGTCACAACCGTTACAGAAGTTTGCAAAAATGGTTCATGTCCGCACTGGTAACGGTATCTGATGTGTTTTTGCTACCAATCTCAAGACCTGTTGCAAGGTAGTCTCGAGATCGGTAGCAGGAACGTTTGCCACTTGAAAACTCTCATGAATCAGAATACTCACCAGTGTGGATGGGTGAGTGTTTGATCTCGGTCCTCCCGATCCTCCATGGCCGCTCCAGGCATCCCATGAGGGAGTGCGGCGCACTTTGCTGTTTCCCTATGGGAGGGCTAAAGGCAGTTTGCATTGGCAGAGGAAGAAATGGGGAGCTTGGTGTAGCAACACAGGGGCCAATAAGAGAGACCGCCTGTTGGGAATCCCAAGCCATACCGCCACGCTCGTCTCCGTTTACTGTGGCCATGGAAATGAGAAGCAGCATGCTGGAATACATTGTGAAGTGATGCACAGCACTCTGGAATTGTGTGTGTCACTTCAATACTATCAGGTAATAGCAGCTGTAGGAAAACATGCGAGGAGCGCAGCAGTGCACGCGAGGTGGGTGAGAACACAGAATGGGCAGCATGGTTGGGGCAGAGTGTGGATGAACTGTAATGGTACAGCTTAAATCGTTACCAATACCATTATGCTGCCGCTAGCACAAGTGTGGACAGGGACTTACAGAAACCCCAGTTAGCTTGCTCCCAGGTATCTACTAAACTAACTGTTGCCATTTGTGCTCCCTGGATAAGAACAGTTACCTGCTGTTGTGAACTGATTGTAAACTGATTTTAAAGCAGTGCACATGCTAAATCTAAGGGCATGGCTACATCAGTGTCACATGAGATAGGGTGCATCGTAGGAGAAAGAAAGCCAATAAACTTATTTGTGTTGGAGATCCCCAGGGGTTGTAAAACTACTATACAGCTGGCAGGCTAATTTAGGAAAAACTCCTAATAGCAGACAGAGGGAAGGACACACTAGGACATAACATACATATCAAAACACTCTGCATAACATATGTTTTTTTGCAAATTCTGGGTGGACTACTCCTTTAAGGAGTGGCTAAATGCTAATGTCTTCCACTTAAGTGCCTTAAGATCATAGGTCCTCCTTCTGGGTATCATAAAGTGCAGCCTTATCTCCTCTATTAATCTGATGGCCTTCTCAATTGTTCCAGCAAGTTGCATTCTGAAAACAGATTGCTCTCCCCACCCCATTTTCCCCCATCCCCTTGTCACCTGGCTGCCTTCAGAGCTAATAACATTGCCACTCCTTTGTTGTCCAGCAGAGAGTGTGTAAATGCTAGGTACTATAGCTGAAGTCTGGCCTCTCTGGCAACTGAGCACCTCACCCCCATGGCTTGAATATATCTAATCTTATGATGGATTGAACAAGGTCTAAAATAAGGCCCCCCCCCCCAAACCTGGCTTGTTCTGAAAGTATTGCACAGAAAAGGACTTTCTCAAAAAAACAAAGTCTGAGTGATTGAAAGTGAAATTGCAGTTTTGCATGTGAGGAGGGCTGGGTGTCAGCTTCATTTCATTGGTGCAGTCCCCACAAAATAGCATTTTCGGGACTGACAAATTCCACCAAAAATTGAGAAATGTTTGCCTTCTAAGGTGTAAAATTTGTAGCATTTTTCCCTCAAACTGGCCAATTATCAGGGAACAATGTTGCATATTTCTGATTAATGGACCAAACAATTAACATGTCCCATTACTTGCTATTGCTACTTTTCCAAATATTTTTAGGGGCTTGCAGGTTTTCTGTTCCACAATAAATTACTTTTGTGATTTTTTTTTTTTTTGTGAAATGTCAAAGTTTATTTGGTCCCATTTCTGAAATTTATGAATGCAAGCTCATCCAGCCATAATTATAAGTGATATGCAAATTAGTAAATTACAAAAGAAGTCTGAAAATAGTATTTTGTGACACCTTCCATGCCCCGCGGAGCCTCAGGAGTCTGATTAAAAACAGAACTAAAATGAGGAGCGCCCACACTCTTACCCAATGTTATTAAATGAGATGTAAAAGCACATTTCCAAGATGTTTGATGATGCTATGGAAATAAAAAAAAAAAACAATTTGAAATCAAAATAAAATGTGAAACTCATAAAAACTAAATGCCTGGTTACCTCTGTTGAACTGTTGTACAAACTGGGCCCCTCATACCCACAAGTCCTCATTTTTTAGGGGCTACAGTAGTGGGTGGCAAGGTGGTTGTCCACAAGTCAGGCTTTTCACTGATTGTTTGACATTCTTTGATGATGACTGGCAGGCCGCAAACATTCAAGGCATCTTCATGAACTATTGCAAATGCCTGAAATTAAATAATAAGTTTCAAAAGTAGCCAGATGTTGCTTTTGATATCTGAAGTACTTTTTCTTTTAGCTTTTGCTTATTATAATTTCTTCCTGGCAGTACTAGCTGTGATATGTGGAACTGTACTTTGTATGGAGGGTGACATATCTAGTTCTATTCCCCTTCTTACCTCATCAGCATTATGACATCACTGACTGTGATACCACAACTCGCCAAAGAAGGAGCAGTTCCCTGCTGCCAAATCAGTCACTTGTGCTGTCACAGTAAGTGGGTACTCAATGTTGATCAGGTATAATGGGGAGTTAATGTAGTTTTTGTTAACCAGGTAGGTATACTGCACTATTTGTAGGTATGAAATGGGAGAGTACAAGAAAAACAGCATTATAATTTATCAAGGAATTGCAGGTGCAGTAAAACAAGGCAGGATAGAATTACAGGCACAGTAAAACAGGATAAACCACCAGAAACAAGATATAATGCAAAACAATTAAACAGAGCAATACGTACGTAGCCGACAATAGGCACAAATAGCAGTTTGATGGCCTAAAATAAAACAATAGGCTGTCAATAAAAATACAGTGATATGTAAGTTAGCCAGACTTGAAAGGGAACATTGGCATTACAACATAAGTGGCAGTTAGTTCCTCAGGTACAGTTACAAGCAGAGGAGGCTGAGGACATCTAATGATGTCACTGTCAAGCATGGTCTCATGAAGCTTGAGCTCTGGCTTCCTGCCTGTAACTGTCATGTTTAATCTGATTAAACTGCTATCCCAGCTCTCAGTCGTTGTTTACTGTGTGGTGCTAATGCGGGGGCCAAAAACAACACACTGACTCCCTCGGCATCTCCACTGGGACCACAGAACTCTCTATGGTCTGCCTTCAACAGTGTGGCCTCCTCTCCCCACTCTCAAGACAGTTCCTCAGTCCTGGAAGTGACAAACAACAGGCTGCACACACAACTGCTCACATTTTGCATGGAGGTCCATGACTCCCTAGCGGGAATACACCAAGAGCTTAACACAGTTAAGCAGCAAAATAAAGAACTGCAAGAAGCTGCAGCTACGCTGACTGATAAATCACACTATGGCTGACTTGCTGCTGCATTTGTGCCACAGCACACAGCCCAACTCGACAATAAGCAGCAAGATCTAGAAAAATGTCTGTCATAGAAATCTGTGAATCTATGGGTTACCAGAGGGGAAAGAAGGTACTCAGATAATAGGATTCACAGAGACACTACATAGGGACACACTCTGGCTATCCCCCGACTTGGATTTAGTGCTTGAATGTGTGTGTTGGCACTTGGCCCCAAACCGTCTCCGCTCTATTATAAAATTTCTGAGATTCCAGGTTACATAGAGGATTCAGCTAACTGCTTGGTGACAGAAGGTGGTTAAATACAGAGACGCACAGACCACAGTTTTGCCACCGTGATTGAGAAAAAGCCTATACTCCTTACCTGCATGCTCTTTGTCAGGCTGGCATTTGTTTCCAGTATTCCCAACCATGCTGACTGCACTCTACTGTATTCAGATGGAGAAATCCTGTACCATACCCCATCTAAGGCAAAGCAGAATTTGGAGTGGGAGGCATCACCACCCCGCCCAACCTCAACAATCACAGTGCACATGGCCACTCCGCTTATCCACAGGGTGATCACAGGAGACAGCTCGACCCACCCTAGAGGAGGACTCCAGTTGTCAGACACAAGCTACCATTCATGGGAGGTGTTACAACATATTAAGAATTTTTTGAAACACTCTGAGAGACTGGTTAGATAACTTTGATTTGGGTCAACTTTAAGCTAAACTGTATTAGCGACATCCCTGTTTTCAATAATGCACTTGGTGACTAGAGAGCTGTTTCACATACAATACTTCACAGCCCTCTCAACAAAGGCATGAACTGAATTGGAGGTAAAGGGATAATGGCATGGTTGGCAGAGGGTGGTTTGGGTGGGAGAGGGCCTCTTTACGGCTGCCCACCCATGCTTAGCCGGATCATTCTTGATCTTCACTTAATGAGACGTGTACAGCAGAAAGGTACATATGGACTGCCACCAGGGACACTAGAGAGATGGCCATATGACTTTATGTTGAGCGCGGAAGTGGGCCTTGCCCCAGTGCCAGAGATCCTTGGATCGCACTGCCCTGCTGCAGGTCCCCTCCCTAGTGTGTAACCTGGCATCAGCTTGGCTCTGATCTGACATATACTTGCTGCTTTGCTGCCCTGATGGTTGATTGGGAGGCTCAGGGGAGCTGCCTGCCAGGGCTGATATCTAAGTGGCAACTGGCGTTGCTGCTGTCCCCCTCCCCTGTGAACAACAGCACGGTCTAGCCAAGACTGAATTTGCACCATAAGGTCTTTGACACTTCTGGCTACCTCCACACTAAGGAAGCACTTGCATAGTGATCAGGGTGGCCCTGGGGGAGTGGGAGGGTCCCCCATATTCTTTATTGTCTCTCTCCTGTTACCCCTGTTGGCCTCTGCTTGCCTTCCTGTTACCTTAGTTCTGACATCTCCATTTAATCCACCAGAGCTATCTCACCTACTGAACTTGGCAAACTGTAATGACAGCAGGTGGTTACCATCTGGGCTCTATACAGCATTTCTCTATGAACTTTATAGTGATCCTGCCTGCATTATATGACACTGTGGATACTGGAGACTCCTCCACTAAAGTGTATGGGATCACTGTCTTTTTCTAGGACTAAACCAGATAGGACGGTGATTCACTGTGTTATCAACTGGCTGTGAGCATCTGAGATTTACCCCTTTCAGTGGCTTTATTGGTCACAAGTTTTTTTAAAGTCACATTCTGTGTTCGAGGGGACTACGGGGGCTGGATCAGCACTGGCTCTCTGCTCTGCCCCATTGTGTATACCTCATATGAGGCTTTCTTTATCAGGCCTGGAGTCTGGAAGCCTACTGACAATTCAGCTCACTCCCCTTTACTACCTATTTAGGCTATGCATTGGTGGGTCGCCCAGTGTGATTCTACCCAGAAGACCCACTGGCTAATAATGATTTTCCCTCATTCAGAGCCCCGACACTGGCTCAGAAAGGGGCAGCATGAGACCCTATCCTCAACCTTGAAAGTCACATACCCCCCCACCACCACATACACCCGATTTCACTAAAGGTGCCTACTGTACCCTCTTCTCTTTCAGTTCCACTTGGTGAGATGTTACCACCATTTCTTTGTACTACCGTGCATTCACCCAGTTGGCATTAGGCTGATTCCACTCCTTGTAATATGTTACTGCCCAGTTGGCAGGATCATTTTCCCAATTTCTTATTGGGTATTGTTTTATACGATCTGATGGTTTATGGCATTACATGGTCGATTAAGACACCAACAGCAGATAAATATTATAACATAATGCAAGTCTCCATGTGGGGGCACTGTGGACCTGGGCTTGGGCTTTGAGCAGACAGGGCAGACAATCTGTTCTTGTGCAGTGATACTGGTCCCCACCTGGGGGAGTTTGTGTCGACTTCTGAAACTCCCACTTTTGCTGTGCCAGGGAGTTTGGGGGGCTTGCCATGACTGCCGGGAGCAGGGTTCAAATATTGTCAGTTTTCTACCTGTTCAATAGAGAAGCCACCACCCTGTCTTTCTGCATGGAAGTAACCACCTTCTCAAGTAGTTGCCTGGAAAATAAATGTTCTGAATAACCCCATTAAATGTAGTAAAATATTTCAGCAGCTCTGAAAGGAGAAACTGGACCTAATTTATTTACAGGGGACTCATCTCTCCATGTTGGAACACTCTTAATTAGCAAAAGGAGGTGCCTTCATGGTTCATGCTTCAACATGTGATGATGGAAAGAGACGAGGAGTGGCAGTGTTAATACAATCAATCAATCATCTTTACCCTGTGCCATGCCTTTTGATTGCACTGCTTTCTACACTGGTCCTTGGGGTAGATATGTCATTTGATGGGCTGGCTATTTTCCACAGAGGCTACCCTGGTAAATGTGTATTTTCCCTCTAATGTCAGTAAAGAAGTTTTTCAGATCTTTATAAGTAAGCTGCTGGGTGTTCATGGGGCAACTTCTATAAGGAGGAGACTTAAATTTGACATTGCACCCTGAGTTGGACTCTACTTACTCTCGGGTGCATAGAGTAGCTCTACCTCAAAACAGCATCTGAGTTTAGTTGATATGTGGTGGTGTTTATTTCTTACGGACAAAACTTATTCTTAGTACTCTCTCTAATTCCACAGTGGCACCTGGCTAGATTATTTCATTACTTGCTGTGAGCACTTCCAGCAGATACAAGATATGGCCTATGGCCCTTGAATACTCTCAGATAATTATTGGCTACTACTGAAAGAAAACTTGGGGAAAATGCCTAAAAGCACATTCTGGTGCTTTAAGATGTCCCTTCTTCATGATGAAGAATTTAAAATGCAGATCTCTAACTCCCTGACTCAGATTATTGCTGACAGTGATAGCCACACAGTATCAGAACCCATATTTTGGGATACTTTTAAAACAGTCATCCGAGGTACAATTACCTCCTACATAGCCCTTAAGAAGACACTTAGGAAAGAGCATTTAAAAGTCCTTAATGGACCAGCTTGTTACCTTGCAAGCTCTTAATATGATATGTAAAGAGCATATCATAACTCAAATTGCTGCCTCTCAGCCAAAAATTCTGAAAATACTTCAGTCCGTAGTAGAGCTGTCTTTGTTATATCGTAAGCAATCTTTCTACAAGGGTAGAGCCCATGGATCGTAACAACACGCACACTGACTCCTGGCTAAATGGAAACTTGTCTGCATTTTTGCAACTTAGAAACCCGAATTCAGGCAAGGTCAAACATAGGGGTGACAGGACAATGTCTGCAATGAGAGACTACAGTAGACAGCTCTACGATGAAGACACTGTAGCCCACCCAGAGACAATCCAGACTTATTTCACCCCCTTTGTCTCCCCACTCTGACTGCGGAGCAACAACAAACTCTGCTGACACCTGGCACGAGGAAGGTACTCCGCCTAGTTCTCAACATTGCAGAAACCCAGAAATGCCAGGGACAAGATGGGTTCCCTGTAATTTTTTACAAGGCTTTTCCTGAGGAACTTCTACTGTACCCTCACCATGCCTGTAAAACAGTACAACAGTGCTAAGCCCCCCCTCCGACAAACAGCCACAATCTTCACTATTCTTAAGCTGGGCAAGGACCCTAGTAACCCAGCCTCATATCACCCAATAGCCATCTTAAATATGGATTACAAATTATACAAGGCCATTTGGGCTCATCAGCTGGATCGACTTCTCCCACATCTCATACAGCCTGACCAGTCTGGGCTCATTCACAGCAAAAAAACAATGCAGAATATTTACAGAACATTCCACTTACTAGATTTTGCTAATCAACATTCGCTTCCATTTGCAATTCTCAGCTTAGACACTGAAAATGCATTTGACAGGGCCTCCTGTACCTTTCTCTGGGAGATTCTGGCAGCCTTCCAATTTCTGCACCAATTCATAGATTGGCTCTGTGATTTATATGCCTCCCCAGAGGCTTCCATTTGGGTGAATTGTTCCTGTAGTTATTCATTTGCCAGTTAGCATGGACCAAGGCAGGGGTGCCCCCTCTCCCCCTTGTTGTTTGCTTTGTACATTGAACCCTTGTCTGTGGCCAGCAGAGGGAATTCTGGGGTAGGGTCAGTACCCCTGGTGGGCCAAGACATTAAAATGTCACTTTATGTGGATGATATTCTCCTTACTTTACTGACTCCTGACTCTTCCAACCCTATAGCCTGGAAAGCCATAATGCAATATGGAGAACTCTCTGACTTCTACCTTAAAGACAGAGAGCTTCTCAGAGATACTTCCCATGCCCAGGACAAGCACATCAAGAAAGCTAAGAATAAAGGATTTTAATGAATGGCTAAGAACCTGGTGTCATATTAAAGGGTATAGGCTGGTGGGGAGGGACCTGGGAGGACAGTAGTCTCTATGCCAAGGACAAACTACGCTTGAGCGAGGAGGGGAAGAAAGTGTTGAAACAGAGGATGGAGGAGTACACAGAGGAAGTTTGGAATTTAAACTAGGAGCAGGGGGTGGCAAGTGGGCAAAGGACATGAAGAGACCACAGGTTAGGAAGCCATATGAGCTTACCCCCCCCCCCATAACAGTGACAAAGGACAAAGGGCAAGTACTAGTGGTAATGCTAGTAAAGGAGGGCCAAAGGGGAAAGGGTGGAAGGTGGTCACCCTGAATGCTAGGAGCCTTGGGAAGAAAATTGCAGAGCTACAGACTCTCATGGTAGAAGGTGAGGTGGATATTGCAGCCATCATTGAAACATGAGCCACCCAATACAATGACTGGGTCCTGCCGATACCAGGGTACAGGATATTTCGTAGGGATAGAGTGATTGGGAAAGGAGGGGGGTGGCACTATATGTGAGGGAAGAATTGAAGTGTATATGGGTGGGAGGAAGGGGAGGAGGGTAGTACGGAGTCACTATGGATGCAAATCCAAGATTCCAAGAATAGGCCTCTCAGGATGGGAGTGGTGTACAGGCCGCCCTCTCAGACACAAGAGTTAAACAGGGAAATAGCAGGACAGATCAGGAAGACCTGTGAGAAGGGTAGTGTGGTGACTGTGGGGGACTTCAACATGCCAGGAATGGAGTGGATTGGAGTACCTCAACAACCAGGAATAGAAGGGAGCAGGTACTGCCGGATGCCTTTCAGGACAGCTTCCTGATGCAAATGGTCAGGGAACCAACCAGGTTAGGGAATAGCCTTGATGTCATGCTGGCAAATGGGGAGTTTGTGAGGGAATTTAGGGTGGAAGAATCACTGGCTGGTAATGACCACCACTCAATATGGTTCACGTTGAATTTGGGTAAGGAAGGAGTGGAATCCAGCACAAGGGTGCTGGACTTCAGGACGGCCAACTTCAGGAGGATGGGGGACATGGTATAAGAGTACCTGGCCAGAATTCAACCTAATATGGGCACTAACCAGAGGTGGGAGCTCATAAAGCTGGGGATAGTGGAGGCAACCAGAACCTGCAGAATGGCCCAGAGCAAGAAAGCTGGGGCAAAGAAAACTAGCTTGGTGAGCAATGAGGTTGTATAAAAGGTAAGGAGGAAAAGAGCCACCCTTAGAAGGTACAAAAAAACAGGAAGGGGGAAGAACAGGGAGAAGTTCTTGAAAGAATTGAAAGAGGCGATAAGGGCAGTAGGGGCAACCAAGGTGTCTACATAGCTTAGGCTGATGCAGGGCATTAAGAAGGGGGAGAAGGACTTCTTTGGGTACATCAGGGAGAAAAGGAACTGTAAGGACAACATAATAAGGATTAGGAAGGAGGGGGTTGGGTGGAAGCAGGGGATAATAAGGCAGAAGTACTAAATGATTACTTCTACTCAGTATTTACTAAGGAGAAGAGGGGAGTGATACCCAAGGGAGGGAGAAAGAGGGCAGAAACAGAGGGGGAAGGTGTGACAGATGGGGAAATCACAGAGGGCAGGGTTCTGGAGGGTTTGAGGGCACTGAGGGTAGACAAGGTGCCAGGCTCAGATGACATCCACCCCAGGGTACCGAAGGAGCTGGCAGAGGTCCTGGTGGGACCTTTGGCAGATCTATTTAATGCCTCACTACACTCAGGGTGTGTACCTCAGGATTGGTGGATGGCTCATGTGGTGCCCCTCCACAAGAGTGGCCCCAAGGATGAACTGGGGAACTACAAACTGGTGAGCCTCACATCCATCGTGGGTAAGCTGATGGAGACTATCCTGAAAGAGAGGCTGGTGGCCATCCTGGAGGCCAAAGGATTATAGGACAGCAGACAGCATGGCTTTGTAAGTGGCAGATCCTGCCAAATCAGCCTGGTGGAGTTCTATGACTGGGTAACTAGGCAATTGGATGGGGGCCATGCAGTGGATGTCCTGTACCTGGACTTCAGTAAGGCATTCGACTCAGTGCTGCATGGGAGGCTGGGAAGTAAGTTAGAAGGCACAGGGGTGGGTGCAAAGCTGGTGAGATGGGTAGGGAACTGGCATCGGGGAAGGCAACACAGGGTGGTGGTAGGTGGGGAGCTCTCATCCCCAAGAGTAGTGACGAGAGGTGTTCCACGGGGCTTGGTGTTGGGACCAGTGTTGTTTGGGATATTCACTGCAGACATATCATTGGGCTTAAAGTGCAAGATCAGTCTATTTGCTGATGACACCAAGACGGGAGCAGTGGTGGATGATCTAGGAGGATAGAAGGGGTTGCAGGATGATCTAGCAAAGCTGGAAACCTGGTCAGACACCTGGCAACTGGAGTTAAATGCCAAAAAGTGCAAGGTCCTGCATTTTGGGGCAAAAAACCCAAGAAGGAGTTACTAGCTGGGGGGAGTACAGCTACGAAGATAAGGAGAAGAAGGATCTGGGGGTGCTCATTATGGGGTCAATGAACAACTTGGCACAATGTAGGAAGGCAGCTGCAAAGGCCAACAAAATGCTGGGTTGCATTGCAAGGGGTATATCCTCGAGGAGGGGGGAAGTGATTCTGCCACTGTATAGGTCATTAGTTAGACCGCACCTGAAGTACTGCGTGCAGTACTGGTGCCCGTATCTGAAGAAGGACATTAAGTTACTGGAGGGGGTGCAGAGCAGGGAGTGATAAAGATGATCAAGGGGCTGGGGGACTTACCAACGAGAGAAGGCTGAGGGAGTTGAACATGTACTTGCTGGAGGAGAGGAGGGACAGAGGGGATATGACTGAAACCTTCAGGTACATGAAATGAACAAACAAGACGGGTATGGAGGGGCTGTTCGAAGTAAAGGAGGGGAGGGACACCTGGGGTCATGATATGAGACTGGAGAGAGGAAGGTTCAGGAGGGGGAGGAGGAGGAGACATTTTTTTACAGAGAGGGTGGTAGCTCAGTGGAATGTGTTACTGGCAGAAGTGGTATCTAGTAGAACAGTGGACTGCTTCAAAAGGGGATGGACAGGGCAAGGGGGGTCAAGGGAGGGGGGGGAGGAAAGAGCAGCTGCAAAATAAGGGGTGCTAGCTGCACATTTGAGCAGACTTGATAGACCACTAGGCCTTTATCTGCTGGCAGATTTCATATGTTCGTACTTCACTTTCATTATTTTTTAATTTTTATTTATTTATTGTAAAGATCAGTTTTACAACCTTTGAGTCAAAGACTTGTTTACAAAGGTACCTCGTCAAGAAAGGTGGGGGAGACGACAAATAGAGTGGGGTTAGGACAGGGATGACAGACAGGTTAGATACATAAAATATACATTTGGAGAGTGCAGACAGCGAAGCTGTACTAGAACAAACTTCGTGTAAGGTGCTAACATTGGTAAAACAACAGGAGATACATTATTCAATTAACAACATGTCACAACTAATATGTAGAGTTAAAAGGACGGACGGGAGGGCTTGAAAAGGTTAGAAAAGGACCGCACGGGCAGCTACAAACATTTACAGCATCGGTTGTCAATAATATGCTGGCGGAGGGCGATTTTGAAGCGGCCAATGCCTGGGATCTTGGAGATGGTTTCAGGAAGGGAGTTAAACCAGGACGGGGCTAGGTGATGGAAAGATCTTTGTCAACGGGAGGTCCTTGCTCTGGGAACGTTGTACCCCTGTCCTTGTGATGAAGCACAGATACCTGTTTAAATGGAATATAACTAACTTAAAATACCTAGGGGTGTTCATACTGAAACAGTTGCCACATGTGGAATTGTTAAATTACTAACCACTGACCCAGCAGCTAACCCAAAACTTGAATGCTTGGCATACTTTTTCTCTTGGCTTCTTCTCCAGGATAGAAATTATCCGAATGGTAGTCTTTTCTTGAATATTATATTTTCTACAGACACTCCCCACAATGCCTTCAAAACCATATCTTATGGAGTAGGATAAATTAATATATAGGTTTGTTTGGGGAGGGCAACAGCCTAGAGTTAGATATTGAGCCTTACAACTTCCTAGAGAGAAGGGTGAATAAATCTTCCTAACTGCAGGTATATGCAGATGCGGCACATTTACGTATCATCTGCTGTTGACTCTCTCCCACATATCAGCCCCCTTGGAAACATATTGAGTTCCACATAAATGACCTGTTTGATACCTTTCCCCATAAGGGATTGAAATACTTATTCTCTTGCCCTTTAAGTAATTTCCCCATAAGGGATTTTTCAGCATATACTGCTGTAACCTTACGTCACTGGCTTCATTCAACGGGTCACAGACACATTGCACAACTAGTGCTGCAGACTCGTGTTAAAGATTTTTATTAGCTTTCTGAAGGGGGAACCATGGGAGCTCTTAACTGGCCACCTCTACCAAGGGCCACAGAAGCCATGGCCTCATACTTCAGATTGTATTCTGAATAAATGGAATAGTGAGCTGCAGACTGTCTATCCCTGTAAGACCTGGACTAGACATGTGCTGCCAGCACTGAAGGTCACCTCTGCCACAGCCTGATGTGAATTCTGCTGGAAGTGCTGGTCTCATTTCTTCATAATCCCCCAGATACAGGCAAAATACATGGGTGATGCATACAGTAATTGTTGGAGTAAACGTAGGCATGTCAATGCTTATCATACACACATTTTTTGAGCCTGTCTGGCCCTAAGGGATTTCTGGCAGGAGTTAGAGTGACAATTTAACATGCCTCCCTTAAACTCAGCCTTAACCAGCCCTTCAATGGTATTACTATCCACCCCCCCCCCACCCCCATGAGGGAAAAGAGTGGGCCCAGGTCTTTAGCCTCCATTTTACTCCTTGCCACCAAAACAGTGATAATTAGGCTTTGATTGCAAAAGGCTCCTCCAACAGCAAGCTACCACCAGATTGTTGTGACTAATTATTTTAACTTATTAACTTAACTTACACACTTCAGGGCAGGGCTCAGCTGTTCCAAGAGGTATGGCAACACTGGTTATTGTACTTCATGGTTGTAGAGTCCCAGTGTGTCCCATGACAATAAGGAGAGATTCAGTACTTGGTCTGTGTTTACCAAATGGTTGTGAAGATCTAGTTGGATAACATGTTATATTTCATATTGTTATTACCTGCTCATTCATGAGTTTTGTGGAATCTCAGTACAGAGGTTTCACTGCTCAAATACATTGTGAGGATCAATACTCTGCCACTGGGAGCCAGCTCAGGTCCTCTTAAATATCATAGAATCTTTTCAAGCAATGTGACCCTCATTTTGACTTTAACATACACCAGTCTCTATTGAAACTGTAGTAAGTTACTTTCTCTATTATCTATACAAACATGCAAAAATTGCCAGCAGAAAAAGACCTTACAGTCTATCTAGTCTGCTTATAATAATAATATTTTTATTTATATAGCGCAATTCCTATTTCAAAGCGCTGCACATACAAAACATATCATAATAATTTGAATTTACAGATCCCCAGTAACTACTGAGGGATCCACCTCCCCTCCATGCTATGCACTTCTCTCTCCACTTCTCTCCCTTTGATGTCCCCCCTTCCCACCACATTCCCGCCTCTGCACACAACTTTTGCTTTTACTTTGTCCTAGCCTCTCTTAAAGCTGTCAACAATCTTCAGGGAGACAACTTCCTCCAGCAACTCATTCCATTTTGCCAACTCCCTCTCAGTGAAAAAGTATCTCCTCATTTCCCTCTTAAAGCATTCCCTCCAACCAGTTTGGGGCAGTGCCCCCAATGGTCCTGTTGCTACTAAAGTTGAAGAGACCTTCAGAGTTCACTTTGTCAAAGCTCTTCAGGTGTTTAAAGGTTTCGATAATATGACCCCTCTCCCTTCTTTCCTCCGGGGATTACATGTTGAGGTCTCTGAGTTTCTCCTTGTATGGCCTGCCTTGTTGTCCCTGGGACATCTTGTTCACACTTCTCTAAACCATCTCCAGTAGGTTGATGTCTTTCTTTAGGTATGGGCTCCAATACTACACACTACTCCAGATGTGGCCGAATCAATGACCTGTACAGTGGCAGAATAACCTCCACTCTCTTGCTGGTTATACTCCTGGCTATACATCCCAGCATCCAATTTGCTTTGCTCACTGCTCTCTTGCAGTGTGCTGAGTGCTTCAGGTCACTCATGATAATCATGCTCAAGTCTTTCTCTTCCTCTGACTTGATAAACTTGCACATCTCCCAGCCAGTATGTGGTATCTGGGTTATTCCCCAAGTGCATTACGTTACACGTTTTGGCACTGAGTCTCAGTTGCTAAGTACCTGACCCTCTCTGTAGTTTAACCAGGTCCTCCTTAATGTCCCGTCTCCCCTCTTCTGTGTCCACTCTCCCACAGAGCTTTGTGTCGTCTGCAAAGAGGCATATTTTGCCTTTTATTCCATCTGAAATTTTGCTGATGAAGATGTTGAATAACACCGGCACAAGCACTGAGCCCTGTGGGACCCTGCTAGTGACAGGTCTAGCTTCTGACAATTCCCCCGCGAACCACTACCTTCTGGTTTCTTTTTTGCAGACAGTGTTTTACACACCTAGCCAGTTTTGCCCCTACCCCCCAGGTTCTCCAACTTTATAATTAATCCCCTGTGGGGAACAGCGTCAAAGGCATTGCTGAAATATAGATACAGTATGTCCACTGCATGGCCTTTGTACGCTGTTCTGGTTACCAAATTAAAGAAATAAATTTGGATGGCCTGTCAGGACCGCCCTGAAATGAACTCATGTTGCCTTTTGTCGTTGTACTTATTTTCATCCAGTCTTTCCTTCAGTATGGTTTCCATGAGATTCCTCACTATCGAGGTCAGACTTTTTGGACAATAATTACCTGGATCATACCTTGGCCCACTCTTGTGTAATGGCACCACATGTGCCATCATCCAGTCCATGGCTACCACTCCCATCTCCCAAGAGGTGTTAAGCAGGTCTGCCAGGAGACCTGCCAACATATCCAGTAACTTCCTCAGAACCCTGTGACTCCTCCCTCCGTTACCTCCCCCCTACTCCCCTGGAGTACTGGGCCATCCTTCTCAGTAGTGAAGACCAAACTGAAGTACTTGATAAGTATCTCTGCCTTCTCCACACTACCATCCACCCACCCTTCTTCCATTTTCAGCATGACTATCCTTTTCTTGTTATCTCTCTTCTCCGTGATGTACTGGAAGAAGGCCTTCTGTCCCATTTTCACCCCCTCTGCCAGTTGCAGTTCCTTCTTAGTCTTGACCAGTTGTACTGCTTTGCTTGCATCCCTTGCCTAATTGTTGTGCTCCTCCCTGTCCTCATGACTCTGGGTACACTTATACTTTCTGAAGACTGCCCTCTTGTTTTTTACCACGTGAGCTACTCCCTGTCAAACCAGCTGCACTTCTTGGCTTTGGATTTTTTCTCTCTTCATCTTGGGACACTCATTAGTTACTGCTAACATCCCTTCCTTGATAACAGCCCGTTTCTGGTCCACCTCCATTTCCTTCCTTATCTCAGTGAGGTGCCCTTCCAGAATTCCCCCATCTTTCTGTAGTCTGCTCTCCTGAAGTCTAACATCCTTGTCTTTGTTCCAATCTTCTCCTTGCTCATGTCCAGGTGAAACCACACACTGTGATGATTGCTTCATGCCAGTGGTGCTTCCACCCTCACCACCTGGCTATGTGCACCATTAGTCAGAATCAGGTCCACTATAGCCCTCTCCTTGGTGGATTCTGGGACACATTGTGTCAGAAACCCAACCTGGAACGCCTCCAGCAGTACCTGAGCCTTGATACAGGTGGTAGCAGGGATCTTTCAGTGCACCCCACATAGACTGAAGCCCCTCATGATCATTACCTCCCCTGCTGGCCATCTCCACAATTTGATCACCAGCTCCCAGTTCAGATCCTGTTCCTGGTTCAGTGGCCTGTACATCATTCCTACCCTTAATTTGTTACCTTTCAATGACTGCACATCAGTGGTGCAACTGGTAGGCAAGAAGTGCAGGAACTCAAGAAGATCCTCAATCTGAAGGATAGCTGTGTTGTGACACATCTCTCTGTTTAGTCACTAATAGATTCAGTTAGAGATATTGAAGTATTTCTAGGAAAACAGCATTGGTGTACAAGTCAAATGTTGTTATGGAACCCTGATTTCAGGTCACAGGGCCAGAAACTGTCATTACGTTGCTGGTTTAAAAATTTCAGTGCCAGTGTCATTGGGAAGAAGTACAGGAACTCCATTCCTGCTGCAAAAAAGGTACAGGAATTGAGTTCCTGTGCGTTTCTGTTCACTTTCATCACTGCTGCACATGTACCCACAGCAACTCTGTCATCCCAGTTGTTTCTTCCTCCATATTAAAGGTGATCCCTTCCCTCACATACAGAGCCGCTCCCCCCCTACCTACCCCCCATCCCAGCTATACAGTTTGTACCCATCGACGGTGAGGTCCCAGTCATGGTTTGGTGTGGTCCACGTCTCTGTGATGGCATCCATGTCTACCTCCTCCTCCTCCTCCGTCATCAGTGAATGCAGCTCAGCCATTTTGTTCCCTTATTCCCTGCATTCATGGACACCACCTTCAACTGTGATTTGAGTCTCCCATCACCTGTGGTCTGCTTGTTCCCCCCCCCCCACTGTACCTGGTCCCACCTGGCTACCCTTCATATTTTGCCTCCTATCTGTCCCTTCATCCTCCTGTCCTGATTGAGGAGGGAGGCCTAATGGCCTTCTCTTCCTCCAGGTAACAAAGGGTATTATGACCCCTACTGCCCCCAATCAGATTAAATTCAGTTTCCTGCAGATATACTCGTTGAATGACTTTTAGCACTCTAGCGCCCTCTAGTGCATAAAGGTCTGTGTTCTCTCACATGTTCTCTCAGCCACCAATTTGTCTGTTTCCATCCTCTATACACCACCCCTGAGCCAGCCATTAAACTTCTCAATCTTAGCCTTTCTTGCAGTGCTGGCCTTTGGTACTGGTAGCACCTATGAGAAGGCTACCGACCTCCCCACCTTACTGCAGATCCTTCCCACTTCTCTGAACTTGTCCTGGACCACCCCCACCTCACTGTCAGCCAGGTTGTTCATACCTAGGTGCCCCCTCCTGACCTATGTTCTCGACTATCCTTGGCCCCACTCTCCTTGCAGTCATCCCTGGCATACATTGCACTCTTCTGTGATTTGCCTTAGCTCCTGCATCTCCCCATCTCACTCCCTTAACTATGGAGTCCCCTAAGATCACAATCCTCCCTTTACCACCTGCTACCTGATTTCCCTTCACCTCTTTACCTGTTTGTCCTTTCTTGGTTGACCCTCCCTCCTTCCTCCTGTCTACCCTCCATCCTGACCACCTGCATCCTTCTTACATCGACCCCTGTGTTTTCCCCTTTAGCCCTCCTCCACTGGACACTTTCCACTGCTTGACCTTATTCCCTCTGTGCCCTATGCCTCTACTAACACCCCTACCTATCCCCTCATCCTCTTCCATGTGGACACCTCCCTTATTGCTCATGTCCTTCTTCTGCTGCTACTGCCCCCTTTCCCCTACCACTCTTACCTGTACCCTCTCAGGTCAGTTGGAAGAATTAATTCCACATCGGCACCTCTGGGTATGCTCCCACTGACCTCCCTTCCTTCCTAGCCCTCCCTATTCCCTTTATTAGTGTCTATTCCTCTCCCCAGGCCTCCTCTCCCACTGGGAAAGAGGGATCCAGGGAGCCTGCTTTGACTTCTTTTCCATTCCTGCCTCCCTGCCAGCCCCCCACTCAGTCTGGGCTCTATCCCTGGACCCCCTCCAATAGGCATCCTACCCCTCACCACCCACACTCCATTTAGATGTCCCTCATCTACTAATGCTCCTAACTCCCATCTAAGCTGGGGGGGGTATTTGTGAGGAGAGGAGGGGTGGGTGGGGCAGTTGCAAATTGAGGGGCTAGCTGCACAATCGAACAGACTCGATAGACTGTGAGGCCTGTTTCTGCTGGTGTTTTCATATGTTCGTAAGCTGCCATAACTCTATCATCAGTTGATCTAGGTTCCTGCAGACCAGACACCCCCCTGTCTCCCAGAGGGTACCTAAGAAACCTGCTGCTCCACACCCTCTGCAACACACTACTCTACCCGCTACCCACCCCATCAGCAACCCCCCTCTCCACATTATGTTATTTTCTCCTCCCCTGACACTGTCCTTACAAACCTCTGTGGCTTTAACCTATAAAGGGTATTGCTGCGCCCCCCACAGAATCTTTCAGTTTGATCCTAGTACTCTACCCTATGTGGGGACAGCTGAAAAGTTGCACCCCACTTAATCAAGCTGTTCAACTAACCAAGAACCATAACCTAGATGGGGATGGCTAAAAAACCAATCCCCGTGACATCCTTATTAGCCTACTATCCCCTATGGGCATGGCTGTAGAGCTGCAACCCCTTAGCTAGGTTGTTCACTGACCCTAGACAGGGACCAGCTGCAGACCCTGCAACATTCCCTGCTACCTGCCCCTTGGTTAGTTGTCCCTAGATAAGGATTAGCTGCAGCCCTTTGACAAGGCCTGCCTGCTACAATGTGCTCTAGCTTTACCTGGCCTCAGCTGGGCAGCATGGCCTGTGGCCTTCCCTGTGGATGTCCTGTCAATTCCCCCAGACATCACTGAGTCAGATGCCACAGTCCTGCTTTGTGGCAGTTATGCTCTTTGGGGTTGCTCACAAGCGGCCATTAGGAATTGTGGATGTTATATACTGTCTGCAGCTGTGCAAATGGCTGGCTGCAGACATGTGGTCTTGGCATTCTCACATGGCCACCGAGTCCATCTAGCTTTGCCTCTCCCTGAACCATCCCTCTCAGTCCTCCACTCACTACTCCTCTTCCCAGATCCCCAACACAATAAATCACAGCATATCAGGAAATTCACAACATTTGCTCATAAGCCCCTAAACAGAATGAATTTCACTTCCACGTTGCCTGGTGCTGGCTCCACTCCCACTCCCCTGATCCCTCTCATAGCTCAGCGGCTGGCCGGCAGAAGAATAGCTGAAAAGAAAGAAAAAGCCAGCCATGCAACTGGTTGGCTGCAGTCATGTGGTTTTGGAGTTCTCGTATGGCTACCAAGTCCGTCTGGCTTTATCCCTTCCTGAAACCTCCCTCTCAGTCCTCCTCCTCCTCCCAATACCTCCCTTCCCAAATCTCCAACACGGTAAATCATAGCATATGAGGAAATTCACAGCATTTGCCCATAAGCCCCCTACAGAATGAATTTTGCTTCCATGTTGTCTGGTGCTGGCTCCAGTACCGCTCCTCTGACCCCTCTCATAGCTCAGCAGCTGGCTGGCAGACAAAAAGCCAATAAAAATCATATGTGACCATACAGCTCAATGTATTGTATTATTTTTAGAAAACATTTTAATAAAAAATGAAAATATAAAAAAAAACAAGCAGAGGAGGCCAGTAAATGTTTCTCAAGGCACCTCTGATGAGGGGGTAGGAGAGAGTATTTTGTAAGTGCACGGCAGTGTAACTTTTGTGCAAATGAGGAGAAAGCCTGTTCACTCATCCTGGTGGCACATTTAGGGATGCAGAATAGAGACTTGTCAGAGGATCTGAGGGGGTAGGCTTGATGGGAGCACTGAAGGATAAAGCAATAGAGGCAGAAGTAGAGGATCTTTGGAGCTTATCAAGCACCTAGCAGATGGAAACATAGAAACATAGACTTTGACAGTAGATAAGGACTGCTTGGCCCACCTAGTCTACCCATTTCCCTACCTATTGAATAAGCTGCAGATCCTAGTTAACCAACAGCCTGCTTCTTCTTACCCCCTTTGAGAATTGCCTTATGTCTGTCTCATGCATTCTTGAATTCCCCCACTGTTTTGACCCCACAACCCCCTCTGGAAGGCTGTTCCATGCATTCACCACCCTCTCCATGAAAAAAATACTTCCTCACATTGCCCCTGCGCCATCCCTCTATCTTCAAATTGTGCCCCCTTGTTCTTGCACATCTCCTTCTCTGAGATAGCCATCCAAAGGTAGGATACAGAGCACAGTCGTTAGTAAGATGGCTTGAGGACAGTGCAAAATAAAAATATTATTATATGTCACATCCTATTTAGCCAGTATATTTTTGAAGCATGGACAAAGGATAGAAGACTATAGTATAGGTAAGTCAAGAGGACTCTTTTTAGCGATTGCAAGTCTGGCCTTCAAGGTAAGTACGTGTCTAATTCTGTAGGCTATGCCAAGCTTAATATTATCTTCCTTGCAGATGGTGTGGATATGTAGGGAGAAATTCAATTGGGGTCAAGAGTGATAGTGAGGTATTTAAGTTTGAACAACTGAAGCAAGTAAGGAGGCATCAGCACAAATGCCCATTAGAGCATCTGCATGAGTTCTAAGTGCAGCATCAGAACCAAATAGCTTAGGCTGGGTCTGTTTGGTATTAAGGGTCAGTGTTTGTGAACCAGTTCTAAATATTCTGAAATTCACAGCTAAGCTGCAAGTTAATATGACCTACAGTGCGGGAACTAAAACAGAGAGCAAGGTCATCCGCATAAATTAGAGAGGAGCAGGAGGCAGATGCAAGAGGGAGCCTGTGAATGAAGACAGAGAAAAGCAGCTGGCTGAGAATATAGGACTACATAATGATATGCTAGCCTGTGGGTAGAGTACTGCTCTGCACAATCAACCTAATACTATTGTGGTGGGAGCACTCTTTTTGCCATTGTAACCCCCTTGTTACCCGGGTTACTAGAATCCCAGTAAGACCTAGTGGTAGGCAGGGAAGGCAGCTTGTGAAACTCCAGTTAAATGGGTTTCACACTGTCTCACTCTGTTCTCAGTCTCAGCTGAGACTGAGGGATGACATCACCAATAGAACTATCACAGCTGCACGAGCCACATTGGAATCTGCAGCAAAGGGAGTTGGTTCAAACGTTGGGAGGTTTTGAAGTCAGTCTTCAGTCAGTCTTCAGTGAGTGAAGAGTGAAGTTGGGAGCTTGCTTAGAAAGCAGCTCAGTGAAGGCTCTAGGAGCCTCAGCCCTGACAGAGGGCTACTTTTAAGTAAAAAGGGTGTGTGTCTCCACCTTAAAGAGAGACACAGAAGATTACTGAAGTGGTGGAGACTGCTGTTTTCGGGTCTCAGTGCCCCCTCCTTCTGGGAGGGGGGAAGGTTTTCCTGCAGATTCCTGGGGCAACCCCCTAATTCTGCTTCTGAAGGAAAAGCTGCCTATGTGTTTCAGTGTTTATTTGGGAGAACAAGAAGATTTGTGAGTTGCCTGTGGGGCACCTGCAACGTGAGGGTGAGTGTCTGCTCTGGCTAAAAGGGCCTATGTTTTTCACCCTGGGACTTGTGTGACAATGTGAGGATTGAACTACTAAATATTGGGAAGCCTAGAGTAATGGGCTAAGCAAAGTAAAAGTAGGTTCAAGTCCAGAGCTTGTTGGGATGCAAAGAATATGTAGAGGAGATGTGACAGATGTCTACCCATAATCTACATTTGAAAGTTTGGTAAAGGAATTGTTCAGTTTCCAGAGAAATTGCCGGGTATGGGCTGTAGGAGCTGGAGGTGGATGGCCCCCCCCCTTTAGTGACCATGTCCACCTCTACGGATTTCTTCTGTGGATTTCTACTTTGCCTCATTCACTTGGCCAGTGATGAGGGGAGTACCCAGATGTGGGATTGTAAGGAAAATTCTCTCTAGGAGTTGAAGACTCTAGTGTGGTTTGGGTAGCCACAACAGGATAATTGGTTCATTCTTCCATTGGACAGTGAATGGGATAATTGGTTCATTCTTCCAATGGACCGCGGATCAAGTGGCCAGCGGGGGAGCCGGGCCAGTCGGGGAAAACCCAAATGTGTACAAGTCGGGCTGTGTACCCAAAGCTGCATTCAAGTCCGGGCTGTGTGCCTGGTGGGTTTAGAGCCTGAGGGCTGGAAATAGTGATAAAGTGTTCTATAGTCTCTAATCTGCATTACCTGGAATGTAGCCCCATGGGGGTCCGTCTATGCTTTGTTTGTTCAGCTTGGATGTGAATAAAAGCCACACTGAAGAATCACATTCCTGCTTCTGGACATTACAGTTATTGCCTCCTGTGTTCAGATTTACTTGGGTGCCCCTGTTCAGAGTAGCCAAACCTAGGTCCGCTGTGCCGAGTAACCTCATCCTCCCCGAACCCAGTCCCCACCAGGTACTGCTGTCAGCTTCAACAGCATGCCTCTTGTCGTTTTGCTAAAAAGGCAGGGGTGAGGGGTTACACCATCATCAAACTGAGTGTGGGTTTGTTCTCATCCACTCAGACCTGATGTTTGTCTGACTTGCAAAAAGAAACAGGCACACCTTCTGGTGTAATAAGAATATTTTATTGTAAAGAGAAGTGCAAGTGCCATGATAGAATACTCATAAATTGGACCACTGGAAAGACTGCCTTTAAGAAATTGAGCTCATGAGCAAGTACAAGAATTCTGAAATGCTGGGAAGTTACTGTACTTTAAATTATTTCAAGGATGTCAGACTATAGCATTCATGAAATTCTAAAACTCTAAGAAACTACAAAAATTCTAAAGCTGTATAACAATGACAAAGATTCTAAAGCTCTGCAACAACTGCAAACAATTCTAAAGCTCTGTAATCCTGGCCAGGGTGACCCAAGATAATATACAGGATAATGCAGGGGTTGCTATTGGTAACTAGCTTGTTAACCATTAAGAGGTTGCCATGGCAATTGCCTAAATGTCGAGATCGAAGCTCGAGAGGTTTATGTCACCATGGCAACCTTGAGACGGTTAAACAAAATTGGTTGCTGATAGTGAACTATACATTATCTTTTATAGTGTATGGTCCACTACTTAGAGCAACAGTAAACTTAACTCATGATAAAATCAGGCTGATCTGCAGTTTATGGGTTCAGTCTAGCTCCTTAAATTGACACTCTCCATGTGGCTTCTTGATCACCGCCACAGCCATTTGGGAGAGGTGTTCACTGTCTGGACTGTAGGGAGGCAGTATAGCGCAGTGGTCTAAGGCTCTGAGCTGCAAATTTGGTGACATCCAGCAGATCAGAACTGGGTTTGAATCCCACAGCTTCCACATGCATACTGTGTGACCCTGAGCAAGTCACTTGACCTCCTTGTACTCCCAGGTCGCTCCTGTAAAAAAGCTTTCAGCTTAGTGTACTATACCTGGTTAAACAACTAAATAAATAAACTGTCTGCGTATGCACAAACACCACACAGTATGCAGAAAGCGCATGCATATGTTGCTATACCATCGATATGACGTACTTACGATGCCATAACAACATTGTGACATTACATCGGTAGTGTAACAACCCTGTAAATTAGCTGATTTCAATGTGTAATAAGTGTCTACCATACACTATAGTCTCGTTAACCTTTGTTGCAGCTGTGAAGGATGACCTGCAGGTAGACTCCACAAGCAACAAGGTGTACACAGGAAGGGGATTTCAGAGGACAAATACACCAGAATGGACTAAAGAAAGACCCGTCCAGGCAGAACAGGAAAACTTTACATTCAAAAGAGGGGACCACCAGAGGATGCTCCTTGTTCCCCTGGTCTGAAGAATTTGAAGAGCAACTCTACACTTCAGCATGTTCTTTCATAAATAAGATGTATCAGCCATTACAGTTTACTAGAGAATACAATTTTTTTCCTTTTCAACGTTCCTTTCCAAGGTTTGTAGCACATCTTTGTAGTCCATCTAAAAAGTCTGTATAGAAAACATTTGAAAACGTTTGCCTCTCTCCTCTTAACCTCACAGTACCTTTGTTTTTGCATCATAGTGTTCAACATGACAGCAGATTGTGATGTCACAAACAGCAGTTGTATGGTGAGCAGGGGAAAGTCAGATACATTTTGAAAGACTCAGTGACATAATTGTTGCATTATCTACAATATTTTGTACACCAGTAGCAGAGGAAAGTAAAAAGAAAAATAACAAAAAGCTAACTGCAGCAGAGGAAAGTAAAAAAAAAACACAAACAACTAAAAAACAATACATTTTAAACATAATTGGTGTAACTATAGTGTTTTTTAAAGCTTTTTATTATATTATAGATCAAGGGAGTTCTCCCGACCAATCAAAGCACTCCTTTACCCTGCTCATGAGACACTTATTCTGTGAAAAGCATCTCACGTGCAGATGCCCTGGAAACAGGCATGTTCTGGGAACAGTTTTTTTTTTTAAAATATATTATTGATTGCTCTCAATCAATACTATATTAATACATGCCTCATCGCCACTTGTTCCTATATTAGAGTGGTTTCACTTGCCTTCAGCTAGAGCCAGAACAGTTCCAGCTGAAGGCATGCGAAACCACTCTTATACAGCAATGATTGGCTCTGGGGGATGTATTACCATATAATTCAGAGTTGCTCTTTAAATGCCTGGGGAAAAGTCTTGACAGTCCGCCAAGCTGAATACAATCAAGACTTTTGTATCACTAGATGGGTCGTGGCAGACTGCTTATAAGTGAAGAACAACTGACTCCTTCCACCAGATCCTGTGGGCATTGGTAGGAAAGTCATGGCAGATCACTGACCAGAGTCACACTAAACACCCAAGGATTTGTAATCCACATTTCTTGAGCTTTTGTTGCTCCTAGTCTTGCCGCTTTAGTTGTTCCTACAACAAGAAAAATCCCACCCACCCACTGCATATTGGAGTCCTTAACTATTGAGCCAGAGTGGCTCCTAGAATTCCTTTACTTCCTTAATGGGAGTAGGGTCATAGAAAAGATGAGTAGCTGGAGGGGCCTGTCCTGACTTTCCCATAACTGTAGCTGGGTCAACCACCCCCAGTTGTAGCCCACAAGGGTGTAGGTTTAAACAGTTCCTTTGCAGATAGAGTGCAACACAGGTTTGGCAGTTTGTTCTCCAATAGGCACAACACAAGCTTGGCAGTTCATTTTGCAGTAGTCACTGCACAAGACTGACAGTTTGTTTTGCAGTTAGGGCACCACACAGGACCAGCAGTTCATTATGCAATTCAAGGCACCACACAGGCTTGGCAGTTCATTTTGCAGTTCACGGCACACCACAAGACTGGCAGTTCATTTTGTAAATAAAGGCACATTACAGGACTGACAGTTCATTTTGTAAATCAGGGCATATTACAGATGTAGCAGTTCAACTGGCAGTAAGTGCACAACACAGGACTGGCAGTTCATTTTGCAGCAAGGGTACAACACAGATTCGGCAGTTTGTTTTGTAAATAAGAGCACATCATTGATTTAGCAATTCATTTGGCAGTAAGGGCACAGCACATAACTGACAGTTTGTTTTGCAGCCCTCCATACAAGATACACTGCCCCTGCAAATGGTTCAGTGAGGCGGGGTGCACACCTGTAGATAATTCAAATAATTTCCCTTAACCCCACTGTGTTTGCTCTTATTGAGCTAACTTTATTGTGCCCAGTCGGTTGCTTCAAATCACCCAACCCACACTATACTGTCTCCTATAGAGACTTTCAACCCTGCTGTTTAGGCAATCCCTTTACTAGGGTCTGTCAGGGCCCAATCCAGCTACCATGGAGCTGTCTCTCAGCTATCTCTGTGGGCAATCCTGAGGTGGGACAATACCCACCTACCCACTCGGCCTCAGCTGCTTGCTTAGCGACTGTTGGCATGAATTACTTCATAAATAAAAGAAAAACAACTTGGGCTTTATTTCTTTTCCTGGGACTGCTCTGCCCCTTGCTCTTCCCTTCAGGAGCACTTCCTTTGATTAAATAAGGGCCTCTGGCCCAATGTTCCCCCCTCCGGGTGGTCCCTTGTACCTGGGGACTGATCGCCCCATTGCAGTCTCAGCCACTGGCCCTTTGTACTGTCTGATGCTTTGAAAAGTCACTTTTAAATTAATAAACTTATGACGGTCAGCACCTGCCTCATGGTGCTGCTGCTGCTGACTCACATCCCTGACCCAGGGTGAAGCGTTGAGGAGAGAGGGGTGCTGAAGTGGCTGGTACTGGTGCTGGTGGTGGGAGGTCCATGGTGATACTGTGGGTGGTCCTGGAAATGGGATCATGCTGCTCCACCTAACACTCCTGCCATTCACCACCATGGCCTCATTCTGGTGATGCTCCTTCACACTGTGGCTGTTCACCCTGCAGCTCACAATAGTAACCGATGAGAGATGCTAAACTTTATATAAATATAAAAAAAAGGGGGGCTGTACAGAGTCCACACAAGTCACTCCTTTTTGTGTCAACCACTGCTCACTGGACCCATTGACACTGCTGGGGAATCACTGACCAGAGGAGCAAAGCACAGCTGAAGCTGACGAGGCCTACTTCAATCCTCCAGCTAAGCCTTACAGTTTCCATTGTTTCCTGTCTCCTGCTGCCCTGCTGGTCCTGGGCTGCAACTCACTTAGCTGTTCAACTCAACTGCCCCTACGGTCATGCCAACTGTTCTGTTAAGGGCTTGGGGTTTCATTCACAAACCTTACAGGGTTGTCTCCTGGCTCCACTTTTGTTTAATCTCTATATAGACTCCTTATTATACTTTGATATTTCTACAATTCTGGATTCTCTCAAAATTGATAATCAGTATGTTCATATTTTGGCATACACAGGCGATTTAGTTCTTTTGTCCTCAAGTCAAAAAAGGACTTCAGACAAAATTAGATCACCTGAAAAAGAAATGTGATTATTTAAACTTAGGAATTAATCTAGATGAAACAAAGCTAATGGTATTTGGGAATCAATTCCCAAAACCAAAAATCATGTTAAACGATTCATAAATTGATATAGTGACCACTTATTGTTACCTTGGTATTAAATTTTCTATAACTGGCTCTTGGAGCCAACATATAAACAAACAAATAAACAAAGCAAAGCATGTAGCTAAAGCCCTTCTCAGGTTTAATTTTAAGTTTGGCGGGCTCTCTGTAGTTCCTGCCGTTAACGCTGGAAAATCTAAAATCACTCCCACACTATTATATGGAGCCAAAATCTGGGGGGGAGCATAACTCAAATTTGGAGCTACCCCTATCTTTTTATTATAAAGTTATTCTTCAAGTTCCTCCTTCCATGGCCAACTGTATAGTAAGAGCAGAACTTGGCAGAATCCCCTTGGTAGATTTGGTTAACCTCAGAGTATTGTCTTATTGGCTCAGGATTATTAATAATCATAATAATAACATTTCCACCCTTTGTCTAAAAGAAAAAGAAAAATGGAACACCAAGGGATTTTCTTCACCTTGGCTAAGAGCCTTATTAGCAAATTTACACAATTTAGATTGTATGCATTTATGGAGAGACCATCAGGCTGGTATCCTGATATCTGATACCTACAGAGCTAGATTCAAGAAAAAAATATTTTTGCTAGCACAGGATAACCAGATGCAGCAGGTCCAAAATCAAAAACAAGCCCTCTGGTTTAGCCAGAATAAAATTGACTTGACTTAGAAAATTATTTATTACTCCCAATAGCCCACCATATTCGGGAGGTGATCTCATGGGCAAGGTTTGGATTAATCACTTTGAAACATATGAATTTTAACAGCTGCCTTCCTTAAACAAATTACAATAATAACTCATGTGGCTGTAATAGAGGATATAATGAATCACTGTCACACATAATAATACAATGCCACCTGTTTAACAGGTGGAGAAATCAGATACTAAAGAACTTTTTAACTAGATATGCAAACTTGGAATACGATCCAGTATTCATTTTGCTCCATCCTGGGACCGTGAAAGATGATGAAATGAGCTTTAATTTTTTTATCATCTGTAATTAGCTTAAAAAAAAGGCTTATTTTAAAAGTTCTCAACAGAAATAATATTTGACAATACTGACTTTTAATCAGTTATGTGAATGTACTTTGCATTTATTGTTTTTTTGTAACTAAATTATGATGTTTGTAATGTCCAAAATTTTAAATATTTTTTTGGAAGAACAAATAAACAAACCTTGACCTTGACCATTCACAAACCCCAAGTGTGAGTCACCAACGACTCCTCAGTTTTGAAAGATACCCATGCACTGTGCAGTGACAGCAGATCCAAAACCGTTACAAGGAGTATACTGCTCCCACACTCTGCAATTTCCTGTTCATGTTTTATCTCCTGCACTGCTGAACGATACACCAGCAGTCTCTCAATACTTTTCCCACAATCTAGAGAGACAGACTCAGACTCAGCTCTCTCTTCCCTTGAGGTCTGATGGAAGCACAGTGAGTTTGAAACTGCCAATAGCTGTGGTCTCCCTGCACCCAATGAACCAGATCAGGTACCCCCTTCCTCTAGTTTTTTTGCATCTGAGAATTCTGTCCCTTCTTCTGTTCCAGGGTCTAAGGAAGTATCTAAAACACCATTAAATAGCTCATTTTCTCCTACTAATACACTATGTGGTGCTGTATCTTTCCCTTTCCCTCCCTTTGTCCTCTCCCTGACTCCCCATTCTGTCCGATACAACATATAACACACAACAGGCAGAGCCAAGGGTGGTAAGATTACTCTTGAGACTAATACAATACAGTCTGATGCTGACACAAATATGGGAGTTGCCAAACCAGGAAAAGATATGAAAACAGCATTATCAACATCTGATCCTAAGTTGTCACAAAGCCAACTCCCTGACAGTGAAGATCTATGGATAATTTCAATAGAGTTTCTTGCCAAAACAATGCTCACACTACAAAAAGATATTAAAGCAGGATTTGAAGAAATGAAATGTATCATGAATTATATAGATACTGCCGTGGTTAATCTAAGTAAAAAAAACAGGATTCCTTAACATTTCATACAGGGGGAATTGGAGGAAAGAGTGACCTCTGTACAGGACACTGTCTATTACACCCCTAGTTGATACCGTATTGGAGCATACAAAACAGTTAAAAATCCTAACACAAAAAAAAATGACTGAACAAGTGGCTCGATCCAGAAGAGGAAACCTAAGACTTACTAAAATTCCTGAAGGTACAGAAGGAAGAGGTGACCCTGTACCCCTTTTTAAGAAATTTATTTCAGAAGCTTTGGGCCTTGAACAGCCAGATTAAACAATCAGACTTAATAGAGCTCAGAGAGAGGGTGATTCCAGAATAATCAAAGATATCCTTGTTTTGTTTACCTGAAATTGCACAGATATCAAGACTATGAGAGGATTTTACAGAAGGCAAGAATGGGGAAGGGGGACTGCTATGGGTATTGAATTCTCTGTTTACCCTGACTTTAGCACAGAAACCAACACAAAAAAATAAAAATAAAAGCCATTTCATGGCCCAAAAGTTGAACTGAGGAAGAGGGCGATACAATATTCACGTTTACCACCATGTAAACTAACATTTTTTTTAAAAAGGAAAAATGAGGTTTTGCTCAGAACTCAAGAAGGTCTACAAGTTATTGGATCATATGGATATAAATTCAGATTGAAGCAATGGGTTTTTAACACCACATTTTAGAGACCCTCTATACTGGAAACCTGACTAGAAAAGTTAGCTCATATCCAGAATAACATTCAAGCAAATGAAGAGGTCTTCGTCATTGGCTCTGCATCCTCATATTTGCCTACCTTGGTCTCCCCAGCAGCCACCTTATCAAGTAACAATGACTGTTTATTTATCTTATTTATCTGAATTTTGATGACTGGGTATGCCCACTGAGATGAACATGTCCCTTTTTCAGGGGCTACCCAAGGAGCAGAGGAATTCCATACATAGCACAATAAACATCAATAAACAAAAGGAAAACGTAGTCAGAGTTGACTGTACAATACAAGAACTGACTATATAAACCAGACATGTGATGATAGTGGTCGCAAACAAAGGCCATCTATATCATAACAGTTAACAGATTGGGTAATAATATAAGATTCAAAAGTGAAATGTGTTAGCTGTAAGGCGTTTACATAAAATACAGTCAAATATTACATATATTAAATATGTACAGGTATTATAGTGGTGAAGGATTGAGTCATAGGAGATGGGGGGTGAAGACAGAGTGGTAGGTCAAGTTAGAATGGGGGAGTGAGAGGGAAGGGGAGGATGGGAAGAGGAGAAGTTGTGGGGTAACAGGGTTAGTTGCAGTAACCGTTACAAGCTGGGGGCAGAAAGAATATTTCTTTAAAATGTCTTCTAAATTCGGGAAGAGACAAACACAAAAGTAAACTGTGTGGGAGGTTATTCCATTTTTAAGATACTGTGTAAGAGAAGGACTTCTTGCCAATGGTTAAGTGAGTTTTGGGTAGATTTAGTATGGGAAGGTGGGAGGATCTAAGGGTGCTGGGGGAGGGTTTCAGCATGAGCAGATTGGAGAGGATGGGTGGGGATAGAAGATGTAAGAGTTTAAACATGGCGCAGAGTACAGGGAAGTCTAATTTAGCTTCAATGGATGGCCAGCTTAGGATGTTGAACACGTCACAATGGTGGGCCCGAGCTGGTACTTCAGCAGCAAAGCATGCTATTCTGTGATAGGCCAGTTTAAGTTTGGTCAGAATTGAAGTCTTAACCGAATGAATTATTAGGGCTCTGTAGAAGAGGCCAGGGAGTAGGATGGCTGAGGCAATGGTCCTCCTCAAAAGAGGTGTGAGGTAGCGAATAGTATGGTATAAAAGGTCAAACTTTTGATGGGTTGACTTTATAACATTATTTATGTGCATGTCGAAGGATAGATGTTCATTGAGCATCAGACCCAGATATTTGAAAGAGCCCACCCCTTTTAGCGGCACACCAGAGTAGGTCTTGATTATCGGGGTGGTTGGGTAGTCAGGTCGAAGGAAGTGTGGTGGAACAACATGGATTTTGTTTTTTTGGTGTTTAGCACCAGCAGGTTCTCCTTGAACCAGGTTTCTAATGCCTGGGAGTCTGCTTCCAGGTTAGAAATAATAGAGAAGATGTCTTTGGAGGATCTATAAAGTATGGCATCATCAGCATAGAACTGAAATGATGCCCCTCCACAATTCAGCGGTAGTTTATTAGTAATGATAGAAAATAAAAAGGGCCTCAGAATTGACCTCTGGGGGACCCCGTCAGTGGTGGAAGACAGAGATGGCACTCACTTCACTCATAGTTTGCCCCTGGAGGTGGGCAGCCCAATGGTTTTACAGTGCCCCGGTCATGCTGACACGCCCCCGTGCTCAAGCAGGTAATGACGTCTGACCAGGGAGAGTGCGTGGACGCACCCCATTAAAATGAATAGGGCTCGATTTCTCTTTGATTTTTAAGCTCAACAATGGTCAGTTAGAAATTAATGAAGGTCATCACTCAACTAACAAGGGCCTTGTTAGTTGAGTGGTGATCTTCATTAATCTCTAACTGGTCATTCTTGAGTTTAAAAATCAATGCGATATCGGGCCCCATTCATTTCCATGGGGTGTGCCCCCCCCCCGCTCTCTCTGGTCAGACATCATTACATGCTTGAACACAGGGGCATGTCAGCATGACCGGAGCACTGTAAAACCATCAGGCTGCCTATCTCCAGGGCAAATTACGAGTGAAATTACAAAGTTATGGCCTGGAGACAATTCTTAAAACCTGGCTACAATAACTATCGCCGAGGGCAGCTACAAGAATACGTGATTAGCTCTCTTATATTGGAAAAGTCTTCTAAGAACTGTAAATGGTTCACAGAGCTCAAAAATAGGAATTTCCTAGATATGCCCAAGTTAGGGACCTGGGGATGCCCGACTATCCTTTCTTGACTATTTAGTAATATGATAAAATCAAGAGGCCTTCACCCTGGTTAAACTGTGTTTTGTCTTAGACCTGCATCATCTTCCTTTAAAGGCTTTGGCAAGGTGACTGAGGGAGGCAGCAGAACATACTTGAAAATACATAACAGCATAAACTAATATTTAAAGTAAAAGCTGAAAAAAGGAAACAGATAAAAGAAAAATATATATGACTTCACAATTAATTCTGTTTCATTGATGATTCATAACAGATATGGGAATGGATGTATTTTATCAGCTGCAAATACAAGGCTCTCACAAAGTAAGCAGCTAATTTTGTTTTTCTTACATATCTTCTTTTTTCAGTCAGAGCATTTGATAATGAAAACTCAACCTTTTGCACTTTTCTAGGACTAGAACTACAGCATTTAAAGGGCACTGCTTATAGTCATTATAATAGTTATTTAAAGATCAGTCTTCGTGGATCACTTAGACTAGCAGCACAGTGTCACAGTTTCTTTTTATCGACTTCCATGCCTGACGTCTTTGTAGACTCATTGGGGGGGGGTGCGGTCTAAAGGGAGGGTTCAATGGGATAACCAGGTTGAGGGTAAGTAGGGTACTAGCAGTAGGGGTTTGGCTGTGGGAAGGGAAAAAAATAAAATAGACAGTATTATCAGTCAAAAAGTTACTTGGAGAATAAGAAAGACAAAAAAGCATGAAAAGCAGAATTTGAATTGTTGTTAAATGATAACAAATTGATAAGTAAAATATTGTTAAGATGTCAATGCTGAATCTATTGCCCTGGAATATAAAGGGACTGAGGGACCACAACATGAGCAGAAGAATGTTTGATTATGCCAACAGGCATTGTAGTAATTATATAATGATAGTAGAATAATATTTAGAACAAAAATACTGGGGGAAGACAAGGGACAGAGTGTCCGGTTGGAACCGTCCATTTCCTGTGTCAGGGTAGTATTCCAGTCACCACCAATAATAATAGGTGCTGGTAAGAGGGAAGACAGCTTATCCACTAGTTCCATGAAGAAAATCAGATACCCACTGACTGGTCCATAGACATTGCCCAGAATGACCTCTTTCCTATCTAGGAGACCCTTTACCAAAATGAAGTGTCCCTGTGGGTCCATAACAGTTTGAACTGGATGAAAGGATAAGCCTCTGTCAATCAAAATAGCTACTCCTCTACTAGTAGTCACATATCCGGCAGCAAAAAACAGGCCAATGAATTGTCTATGAAAACAGTTTGCCTCTTGGCTGAGTAAGTGGGTTTCTTGCAAAAAGATAACTTTTCCCTGCAAGAGGGCAATATATTTGAGAACTTGGAACCTTTTAAGCTGGTCTCTTGCTCCTCTAACATTCCAAGTTAACATCTTGACATAGTTATTAGCCATGCAATCCCGGTACTATAGATAAGATTACAAACAACAGAAAAAAAATATAGAACACACTCTGTGCCCCCCCCCCCAAAAACAACTTCCTAACTACAGTATAACGCTATACATAGAACAACCTGTGAGGTCTAGTCCACACAGAGATAGTACCTGGTCCAACTGGACCTTAAGTGAGGAAGCCCCCAATGAACCCACAATAAACCCCCAGCCTGATTAAAGCTGAACTATGCAAAATGTATAGAAAACATACCCCCACCATTCAAATGATCCCCCACTGTAGACTATATACAGAGAACCCTCAAACCCATAACCCAAAAAAGCACAACCCATCAGAAACCTGGGAATGATAAAAATCGTACCATTCCAAAACCACATCTGCCTAGTGCCGATAAATAAATGAAAAAATAAAATTAGGGGACAGCGGTGAGAGACTCTGGATGCAAGCAAGGCTTGCAAATATCCTCCATATAAATAATCCCAGAGGGAAGTGAAAAGTAGAAAATGTTTGCTAGGCGATAGTCTCCTACTGCTTCTCCTCATATATAAGCCAGGAACCAGAGGTAGGCTGAAGAATAATGGGAGTAGGAGGCAAAGTATTGAAGGTCCCACCCTAGGATTGGCTAAGGCAGCCCTCTATATCAACCTAAGCGTGACACTCTCCAGCTAAGAGGTTGCAAGGTACTCCAGTTGAGCCTCCCCTCCCACCCCCACTAAGCCCAAACAATAGAGGCCTATCCCAACTAGAGCTAGAAGTTCACTGAACAGGTGAAAATAAAACAGGAGGAGGCTCTGCTGCCTCTGGGGGATAGTGGAAGCAAAAAAGTAAAATAAACTCTGCTGCAAGGGGTAAGGTGAGCTGTAAACATGATGTACTTGCAGCAGTAACACCTTTGTTAAACTGGTTGGGGATAAGGGCAAGTGTAAAACTGTAACCAAACACCCATATAACCAGCAACAAACCTTGTCTGAACAGGGAAGAAAACATTCAGTAAATTCTATAAAATTACAGGAAACAACTACACAGAGCTGGGAGAAATATCCCCTGATTTAATCAAACAAAACCACGTAGATGTCTGGGGAAGGATAAAGTCAACTCACGAGTGTCCCAGAAATTCTGTCCTTTTAACTGAGAGACAAGGTTCCACCAGAGGTTTCTGGAATTTCAATGCCACAGTCCCTGGGATGATGGAACAGAGTCCCCCACCCCCCAGCCACAAGAGCAGGATCAAACTTCTGGACTGCCAGGAAAGAGTGCAGATCTGTGGAGACAGCAATCAGGAGGGAGGTCGGTATCAGGTGAAGCAAGCAGCATAGAAATCAGGGTCTACAACATTAAGAAAATCCCAGGCATTGCAGACAAAATCCATCAGCAAGTAGGTAAAACCTGTTGCTCAAAGGGGCAAAAACAGAAGGAAAGCCACAGCACATCAGGTGTTTCTGAGCAGGTCAGGCAGGTGATCTGATAGATCCTGGGAAGCTTGTTCAGGGGCGTCAAATAAGTGCCATTGTCCATTGAGTTGCACCTGCAGCCGAACAGGATGCCCCATACAAAACTTGATACTGGCCACAATCAGCTTGACTACCGTCGGGTGAAAGACTGCACGTTTCTGCCTTGTTTCACCGGGCAGGTCTTGAGTAATTCTCAGAGAGTGTCCCTCCCAGGTGATACTTTGAAGCTCCCTGTACTTTTGTAGGACATATAGGTTTTCAAGGTAGCTGAGGAATTTGAAGATGAAGGGATGTGGGGGGGAATCCATCTGGAGTCCTCGGGCGAAGGGAGCGATGTGCCCTCTCGATGAGATAGGATGGATTGTGAGGTGAGGTCCCAACAATTTTAGCCAGAAGCTTCTGTGTAAACAAAACAGGTGAGGAACCTTCAGCTGCTTCAGGGAGCCCAAAGATTAGAAGGTTGTTCCTGCGGCTTCTTCCTCCCAGATCCCCGTTCTTGTCTTGGAGTTTTTTGACTTGTTGCCGGAGACGGGTGATCTCCGGATCTGCCTTGTGCCTCTAGAGCTCCAGAGGGTGAGTATGGGCCTCCATGTCGCCTACCCTCTGACCCAAATCCCCCAAATCAGCTCATAACGATTTAAGCTTGGAGGTGATGTCCTGTAGTGCTTCACGGAAAGGTTGCAGCTCCTGTAGAAAGCGGTCTCCCATGAATGGTGCAGCTGAGACTGGAAGAGCAGGTTAATGGCTCACTTGTTGCCCTTGAGCCTTAGCTTTTTTGAAGGCCCTTTCAGGAGTGTTAGGTGGAGTTTGTCATGGTGGGGCCTGCCGCATATCTGTTTCCATCTCAGAGATTGAGTGGTAGTAAAGCAATATAGTCAGCATGATTAGAAGCCGGATACACTTAGAATATGTGAGAGGTGTTTCTTAGTATGTAGTGAAGCTTAAATTAGCTATAAGAGGTTGATGGAGGTAGATAGAGGAGGCAGCCCAGAAGCAGAGCTACCATTCAAGCCTAGGCATCATGTGATCTCCGTAGTCTTGTCTCCTAACAAGGAAGCATGCATTTAACATTTTCAAAGCCTATCAAAGGTTTTTGGGGTGGGTGAAAATCTCTTTTCTACCAACAGGAATTCATTTCGCTATGTACACTCTGGCAGTTGCTGGGCTATGCGTAGTTCACAAGACGTCTTCAAGCTAGACTCCTCCCACCACTTATGGTGTCTGTCACAACCACACTCAGCAGGACAGGCCCTCTACTCCCACAGTGCCAACCTCCAAGCGCAATAATGTGAACAGGCAACAGATGGTAACCCTTCTGTCTGCTTTTGGGTCTGAATCACCTTTAGTGTCAAGTTCTGGGGGGATTCAAACTGTGAACCTTATGTTCGCATACCCAATGTACAGGCTCAGATACGTACCCTCTTCGGGGATTGTGGTACAATCTTCCACCAGGGGCACCAAGCCAGGCTTCCAAAATGAACCCTTAAAACTCTATAAGAGGTCCTAGGTATATTCTTACCTTTTCCCAATTTAGTAACACCATCAAGCCCTTGAACAGTTTTGTCAGACTTAATCTCCTATATGTCTCCTGCAAAAAGAACTTGGAAGACACACCCAGGCAGTATTTTAAGAATAGGTTTATTAAAAATGGATACAAACAGTAAGATAAAATACAGAACAAATATCAAAGAGCACCACAATCACATAAAAGAAAAATAAGGAAAACTACTGAACAAACTCCTACCAAAGTACATTTAGATCTTTTCTATCTAATGTATTACCTCTATAAGTGCAGTATATCACAGAGCTCTGTGTCCCTTTAGAGTCCCAATGTGGTATATGACAAACAGTTCAGACACAGTATTAGTTTAAACTGTGTCTCCACACCCCATCTGTGAGTCATCTAGCTCCTCCCTTTAGAATATAAAAAAAAATACAAACATAATGTCATATCAGGAGGTACATTAAATAAGGTGACATCAGCAAAAACTCATTTCCCAAATTATGAGTCTTTGATCCCCCAGTTCCTTTTGAGATTTACAACCCTGCAATCCCTCACCTAATTGCGAATATAGCCAACAGGAATCAGCTAAATGACGCCCTGTCCTGTAATAAACTGTATATTTAGTTCCCCAACTTCAAAGCAGCAACAGGTCAGAAAAAGGCTATAAAATGCAGTTTTTCAAGGAAGTTAATTACATTACAGAGATCTTCTGGTCAGTGTAATATATCCTGTAGCTTCACTGAAACCTGGGGGGGGGGCACCCATGGAAGCACAGACTCACATACTATATTCTTATATTACAAATGTCATAAAGCAAACATAACCAGCTGGCCAAGCATCACAGTGTCATCCTCTGGTTCCGCTTCATCCTACATCAGATCTTATTTTCTGGTGGAAGGTACAAGTCTCCTTCTTAATGGCTCCTAGTGTGTTAGAGTGGATTCCAGTTTTAAGTGCTAATACTCTGGTGAATTTTCAACTTTTCAATACAGTTTTCAATTAATAGTGTGTATCTCATCTTCTTGTTACCGCTCCATCGACAATTCAAGGATACCTACTGTAGATACATAGGTACATAGATAAAGATGGAAGAAAAAGGTCCCTTGGTACACCCAGTCTTCCCACCCTACCTAACTACTCTGCATTGGCCCGAGTTGTCATCCTATGGGCTGCAAGAAACCCAGTTTTAAGCAATGCATTCTGTATCTGTGGAAAAGTGTTGTCACAGATCTACACAACATGTTCCTCTGCTGCTTCATGGCTAACCACAATGCTGATGAGTGCCCTTGCTGCCAGGCCATGAATCCTTTGCCAGTTTAAGAACAGAACATACGAACATACGAAGAAGCCAGCAGAAGGCCATTTGGTCTATCAAGTCTGCTCGTATTGCCGGGTCCACAGCTTGAGCTAATGTCCCTGCCCTCCCTCCCCACTCCTCCCATCCTCCCTACCCATGATCCTTACCTTCCCCCTATACCTATCCCAGCCTCTCTTAAAGCTGCCCACCGTCTTCAACGAGATGACTTCTTCTGGCAGCACATTCCAAGTTTCCACCATCCTGTCTGTGAAGAAGTGCTTCCTGATCTCCCTCCTAAACCTCCCACCCCCCAGCTTAAGACTGTGCCCCCTCATGTTATGGTTGCCAGTCAGCTTAAAGAGACTCTCCTTATCAACCTTATTTATCCCTGTCAAGTACTTGAAGGTCCCAATCATGTCCTCTCTCTCTCCTGTCTTCCAGGGAGTACATGTTCAGTGCTGTCAGTCTTTCTTCATACACCTTACCCTGCTGACCTGTTATCATCTTTGTAGTCCTCCTCTGGACCTTCTCCAGCAGGTTAATGTCCTTTTTGAGGTGTGGGCACCAGTACTGAACTCCATACTCTAGACCTGTACAAGGGCAGTATAACCTCTGCTCTCCTACTACTGATCCCCCTAGATATGCATCCCAGCATCTTGTTTGCCTTTGCTGCTGCTTTCTTGCACTGCATGGAGTACTTCAGGTCACTAGTGATCATCACTCTCAGGTTCTTCTCCTCCTCTGATGCAGATACTCGGACTCCACCCAGGTAGTACTCTGTCCTGGGATTCTTGGCTCCAATATGCATAACTTTGCATTTTTGCCATTGAAATCAAGCTGCCAGATCTTGGACCACTTCTTCAGCTTTTCAAGATCTTCCTGTAGGTCTTGTATCCCTTCAGCTGTATCCACTCTCCCACAGAGGTTGGTGTCATCTGCGAATAGGCACATTTTGCCCTTAATGCCATCTCCAGTGTCATTGATGAAGACATCGAACAACACTGGCCAGAAGGTGCATATCCTCCAAGTCAGGCCTCATAAATGTTGACAGGCTTCCACAGCTTTCAGCCGCCAAATTGGTCGCTATGGAGGAGTAGGTAGTGGCAATGGACTCCTCATCAGTCCAGGTCTTGGTGCTTATGGGGCCACCTGAAGGTCTCCCCTTTGAGGATTGCCTGGATTTCCAGAACATGTACCTGGCCCTCTAGACTACTGGGGAGACCTTCTCCTGGAAAGAAGCAGAAGAAGCACCTCAGTCGATCGTGAGAAGGAGAATGTTCCCATGCTTCATGGTCCTTAGACTCCCCTGAATGATCGATTTTGGTTGAGTAAGCCCCAGTCTAGGGGAAGGTCGAGGACAAGGTCAGAGTTACCATGGAGCCCCTGATGGAGCTTATGACCATGGTCTTGAATTTCAGAGCACCCTTAGATCACTGTAATTTATTACACTCTACAAAAGCATCAAACTCTGGGTACATCAGGGACCCTATGCCCTATTTTATAAAAATGGACATCCCTGCACCAAAGACCCAAGAGTTGCTGCAGCTGTAGGGTAGCACCAAACATTTGACACACTTGCAGCGTTTGAGAGAGGGATCCATTACCCCCCACCTGGGACAACCCTAGAGGGGCCGCAAAAGTGGGGGGAATATGTCAGCAAGGAAGGGGCCTGGGGCAGAAGGAGCATGGGGGGTATCTTAGGGAGTGACAGGGGCATAACGGCAATGTTAGGATGCTGAGGTGGCACCTGGTGGGGGTGCATGCACATTTGCAGACAGCCAACCGGCCTGGGTACAGGGGGGTTGGCAATAACAGAACATGACCCAGCCCCAGGTGCACACAGTCCTGGCATCTGCCCCCTAGGTCTCACAGTCCCCAACACTGTAGGCAGGCAGAAGTAACTGCAGGTTGTGGGGAGCAGATTATGGAGGGGAATGTTCCCCAGGCACCACAACAGTCCTCTGGTACTCAGCCCCCTGCATGGAGGTAGGCTGCTACCCATGCCCCCCTTGCTCTCTAGGGCATCTCCATGCTTATTCTGTCCCAGTCCCCGCCTTGCATGTCACCCACCAATCGCCACCCTGCTTGGCAGTGGCAGCGGTGGCGCATGGCCTTTAGTCTACCTCTTGGCTGGTCTAAAGTCAGCCCCCTGTTACACCCACAATGGGGCTTCTGGAATTCCAAAAATAGGAATGGTGCAGCCCCGCTTTGGTGTGACTACCCTTGCAATCTGGAGTATGGGCACTTCTTCCACAAGGGTGGCACAAGGTGGCTCTGGTGCATAGTATTCTGATTTCGACACAGCCTGAATTCAAAAATCAGGATTGCTACAAACTTTGATACAAGGTGCCACTTACATCACAGCCATTTGGAGCAGGCACCTTGTGTCAAAGTTTTCATTTTGAAAATTAAGCCCCATGATTGGTTGATGAACCGGTCAAATTTTTTCTTGACCTGGTTGATCTTGTGCATCTGGAGTCAGATGGGGAGGTCGGTGACACTTCATCTCAAAGACCCTGGTCTTCCCAGATTCCTCCGTGATGGAAGGTGAGGCCCAGCTCCTACCTACACTGGTGGTCCCCCCCCCTCCAGTACCCACTGTTAGTACAGTTTAGTTCAAGTTCAATTTATTATTTATACATGTATAAAAACATACATTTATTATATGCAATATTAAAAAAACACAAAGAAAGAAGACAAGCATATAGTAAAAGGAGGAATACCAATTACGTATTTCTATCCCAAGATAAAATACTCGAACAAATTTAGCAGTGGCAGGAAGTGCAGGTTTATCATCACTAAACAATAATTTAATTTGGAGCCTACTGAATCTCTATTAGAATTGTGTAATATAAAACAAATCCATCTAGATCTTTTGACACTGAATTGCTTACAGTTGAGCAGGAGATGCACTTCTGTTAGCCTCTGATTGATATCACATTTACAGGAGTTATCTGCCTCCAACAGTGTCCAGAAGCTCCACCATTGATGTGTTCTGGCTATCAAATCCAATATTATCTTGCAAAGTGCTTTTCTATGCTAGTATCCTCACAAAATGGACCATAGTGATGCTATCTAAGCATGAGGTCGACACAGCTCTGCCGGTGGCCCTTGTCAGATCAAGGGCGTCAACTTCTATGGATGAGGTGCCATTTGTGATCCAAATCTCAGTCTCATTCCCACTGTGGTTGACACCATTCTTGACAGAGGTTGAGCTCCACATCCTGATCAGAGGACCATTGACAGCATCGACTCATACAGAAGGATGAAGGCTTCCTGTGGCAGCAGTGGCCACTTATTGGCTCAATGCCGCCCTTTTGGTCCCTGCATGTGATCCCATGGCCCCAGATCCTTAACCGGTGGTTCCACCACCTGCAGCACCTCTAGCTCCACTGATCATAATAGATACCCCTCCTCCACAGCTGGTGGAAGGGGCAACCACAAAAGGGTCCTGGCTGGAGCCCGCTTTGCCTGGGCATTTCTTGGTGGTGGTGGTGTCTCAGGATGCTAGAGCTGTCTGCACCCCATAAAAGAGGCTGAGGACAATCTTCAAGGGGAACTCTGATTCAGACAGGGAGTCCTCAATAGCCTCCTCAGATTGAAGTCGACCTGCCATCCTCAACTTGTCCAGTAGTAGATCCTCACAGTGAGTCAACCTCATTTACCACTCTCCTGCAGCACATGTCAAAGACCTTATAAGAGCCTTTGGAGCCAGTCCAGAGAAAAGAATGTTAGCCCTTCACAGACATACTGGAATGGGGTTACTCCCTGGGAATGGCATTCCCAGTGGCTGTGGCTGTTCTGGGGTTAGCACTGACTCTCTGGTAGCATCTTAAATCCTGCCCAGCACCCCTCCACCTTCCTGGTCCACAAGTATGTGGTCCCTATTGGGAGTCTCTCTGGTTTCTGTGAGCACCCTGCAACTAAGCATCTCGTGTTCTACTCAATCTTTTCAAAAATGAAGAGCCAAAGTGATGTGGACAAGTCACCTGACGTGGAGTCCAAAAAGCAGGATTTCCTGGCCAAGAAGGTCTATGTGGAGCCCACCTTGGGCATTCAGCAGTCTAGATATTTTATACTCATGGTAGGTGTGGTCATATCCTCTATGATCTCATCACTGAATTTCTATCGCCTGCTCTCAGTCTGAGGCAAGAGCCATGAGGGATATGGGCTGCATGCTTGCCAAGCCCCACCTGCAGCTGATCTTGATCTTGGGTGACTCATATGCCTTTACTGTGGCTGTAGCCATGTTCATGCACTGTGGAGCCTGGCTGTGTCTCACTATGGTTACCCCGGAGACACAGAAACATAGACAAAGTTGGCAGTAAAAGACCATTGGTTCACACAGCCTGCCCTTTATTTTTTTTTATTTTATTGAAATCTAGGATTACAAATACCTTTGAGCAGGAACTGCTCGTTTACAAAGGTTCCATGTCGAAGGAATGAGGGGTATGCATACAAAGGTCAACATAATAATACATAGTTACACAATAAAAAGAAGTAAGAGACTGAGGCTTAGGAAATTCCAGTAATTCAAAATGTGCCAAATGTTAGGTAGCATGACATACAAGCCAAGGGCAATCTTAGAAATAAGCACTGTAGGTGAGAGGGCAGGGGGTATGCAGGCAGGAAGGCCATTGTCGGAAGGTAGAGAGTGAGAGTAACAGCTCTAAAGGGGAGGGAGGGAAGGGATAAAAGTCAGTAAATGCCCTGGGGGAGGAAAGAGAGAGGGGGCAAGGGGGTAGGCAGGTAGAAGTGGGCAAGGCAGGGAGAGGTAGCTGTCAAGACTGAAGTGGAGGGCAGTGAGTGGTGTGCCCCTGATTAGGAGAGGCAATCACAACGACTAATTGAAATGAGATGAAGTCAGAGTTGTCTCTTAAAAGGGCCAAGAGCAGCCACAGTAAGAGTTTCTTTGTTGAGAGTATTGTACCACTGTGGTGCTCTGTGGGCAAAGATCCTCTGGCCCATGGTAGTCCGGCATCTGGGGACAAGGAAGGTTAGTTGTTGTGAACTTCTAGTTCACTGGGCGCTGTGGTGGTCAATGAGAAGCTTTTCAATACCCGGGGGCATGACCCCGAGGAGGACTTTTTTGGCTAAGAGGCAGGTTTGATACTGTATCCGGCTGATGAGAGGAAGCCATCCTGCCTGAGTGTACAGGTCACAAGTGTGTGTAAGTCGATCAGCCCCAGTTAGCAGCCTGCATGCTTTGTTGAGTACCCTATGTACCCTATTAATACCCTATATTACCCTGAAACGTATTGTCTAAACGTGGCTTTTACATTCACCTTCTCATAGGTTCATATGTTAAGTATACAAGTCCAATCAGCCACTAGAACTGTAAACGGACTTGCCACCATTCACTGGACATAATCCCATTTTCTTTCTTGCATATGTTGATCAAGCAACCGTTTAAATGTTGCCATTTGACCAGCCCCCACTACAGCTAATGGAAGAGAATTCCATACCTTCACCACCCTCTGGTTATATCATCTACCTGTCTTAGATGTTTTATAGTTCTCTTCCAATAACTGGTAGGGGTGAAGCCTAGTTGCCCTGTCTGACCCTTTCTTTTTTATTAACCCCTCACATTCCCAGAGCATGTCATTCCGAAAGGCATTATAGGCATAACATTGATCACCTCCTATTCCTCGATAAGATGTTGAATACAGACCTAGGTCCAATAACCTATTATGATAATCTTTATTCTGGATGATGTTTATTCTATTGGTAAATCTACATTGCACTCAGTGTGTTTAACATTGCCTGTACTCTGCAGGGCACTAAAGGGCATGCCGTACTCAAGGACAGGCCTACCTAGGGATTTGTACACAGGCATCAACACCTTTTCACTTCTACTTTTGATGTTTCTTAAATTGTTACCCATTATTCTATTTGCACATTTTACCACTTCTAAATTATGTTTGTCAAAAGTTAAAGTGTCAGATATTATTACTCCCGAGTCTTTTTCTGATTCTATGCTTACAGTAATCTTATTGTTTTTTACATACTTGGCTTTCTTACTGTTGGAACCAAAGTGCATTACTTTACACTTGTTTATGTTGAAACTCAATCTATGTTTCTCAGCCTAGTCTTCCAACTTGTGTAACTGTTCCTGGAAGGTGGCTATCGATGCTGAATTGTTGACCACTGCCACCACGTTGGTATCATCCGCAGACTTACAAAGCCATGTTCCCTCTGACATCTGCATTGTAGTAACAAACAATTTGAATAACAGTGGCCCCAGGACCGAACCATGGGGAACCCCACTAGTCACCCTGCCCCACTCCGACAGGAACCCCCTTATTTGTACCCTCTGATATCTCTCATGGAGCCATGCATGCATCCATGCTATTAGTTGTTGTTTTTTTTACCCTAAGATCTCTCAGTACTTCCATTAGGATCCCATGTGACACTGCGTCAAAGGCCTTAACACAATCTAGATAGACAACATCCATTGGCAGGCCCCAGTCCAGAGCTAGGCTCACTGTTTTGAAAAAATGCCACAGATTACTAATACAGGATCTACTAGCTGCAAATCCATGCTGTGATATATCCATAACCTGCAAGTTTTTAGATCTTCTTGCAAAAAATCCTTTACACAGCCTTCTATTATCTTTCCTATCAAAGATGTCACACTTATTAGCCTGTAATCTCTACCCAAGTTTTATCTCCAGCTTTACATATAGGGGTAATTTGAGCCACTCTCCACACCACTGGTACCCTCCCTTCCCCCAGTGACCTATTGAACATAATCCTCAGTGGTCCGGCCAGTTCCTGTCAGTTTCTTTAAGAACATAGGATAAAACCCATCCGGTCCACCAGATTTAGATTTGCTTAGATTCATGAGTTTCTCCCTAATTTGTGATTCTGTCATTTCAAACTGCCCCTCCTGACTTTCACCAAGTCCTCCCCTTATTTGAATTGGTTCTTCTGGTGCTTTATAGGCACTTAAGAAGCATTTGTTAAAGGCTGTGGCCATTTTGTCCTCCTTTACAAGCATCGTGTCTCCTTCCTTAAGATTGTTAATTTGTTTATTACCTTTTCTTAAGCTTCCCACACAGCTGTAGAGTCGCTTGTAATTATCTTTATTACTAAGTGCTAGTCCTAGTTCTGCTTTTGCTCTAGCTCTTCGATTCATTTTCTTACACTTCTTAGCTATCAATGTAAACTTTAATTTTCTAGTTTCAGTAGGGTTAGCGTTATACTTCCTATACACTCTCTTTTTTCTTCATTATCTTGCATATTCCTTTATTAAACCACGTAGGGACCCTTCCTTTACTATCATATTTCATAATTTCTGGTACATAATCCTTAATGCATTCCTGTAGTTTATTGTCAATTTTAACCCAAATTTCATCCAGTTCAAGTTCGGCTAGCTCTGTTTTCCAATTCCAGTCTTGCAGGGCCTGCTTTTTTCTTGTATAATCTGCCTTATTAAAGTTAAGTATCTTTGTTTTCTCTAGTATTTTTTCAGTTTCTGCTTTCAGTGAACATTCAGCCATGTTGTGGTCATTACTTCCCTGGGGCTGTATTACCCTAACATTCCCAATCTTACCCTCCATATTACTGAAGATCAGGTCAAGTGTGCGATTCTCTCTTGTGGGCTGATGCACGCATTGCTCAAGGCCACCAATCTGACATATTTCCAGAAATCTTTTTTCCATGGGGCTTTTGCCCTGAAGGCTGGTCCAGTCAATATTAGGTAAATTAAAATCACTAAATAAGATACAATTATCAGAGAGGGTCATATCTTCAATTAGGTTCAAGAAGAAATCATTGTCAGTTTCTGATAAGCTGGGTGACCGGTAACACAGTCCCAGAGTACATGTCTTATTTTTTTAATAGGAACTTGACCCATAGTGTTTAGTACTTGCTGGATCCAAGTTACTTATTTCCTGGATGTGTGCTTTTAATTGGCTTGTGATATACAATCCCACTCCACCACCTGACTTATTAACTCTTGACTTCTGAAAAAAGTCATATCCCTGGATCTCACACACCCAATCATCCTCCCTGTTCCAAGTCTTTGTTATGCCACACATATCAATCTTATTCCTAAGCATTATATATTTAAGTTTGTCATACATATTCCTAATACTTCTAGCATTTATAAGCAGGAACTTTATCTCACTAGTCCTAACAGATTTGGTCCAGTCCCTCTTTGCCTTACATTACTGCTAACCTTCTGAGCAATTACTAAGCCCTTAAATGTGCCCCAACTATGCTTGAAACCATCAATGGTTTCTGTACTCACCACCTGTGCTGGTAGGCTGTTCTGTGGCTCAGTCATTCTTCCTGTAAAATAACATTTTCTCACATCCTTCCAGAATCCCTCCCCACCAGCTTCCACACATGTCCCCATGTTTTTAAACTCACTGTTCATGCTGAATAGTTCCTCACAGTGTACCTTGCTCAATCTTTTCAGGAACATGAAGGACTCTTATCATATCACCCCTCTCCCTTCTGACCTCCAGTGAGTACATGTTCAGAGTCCTTAGCTGATCCTCATATGAACTTCTCTGGTGGCCTTGAACAATTTTGGTTACCACGCAATGCACAGTCACAAGCCTGTCTTTCTCTTTCTTTAGATGGGGATTCCAGAACTGGGATGCAGAGCTGGAGTCCAGTGTTGCCAAGGCCTGAGAAAAGAAAAAAACTTCCAGGAAGAATCTGCTCCAATAAACTTTAGTGCTGTGTAAGCTCAGTGAAGAAATGACTCACCCACTTAAATACAACAAATTTTATTGTCCAACATGGTGCCAGTACTGCTACAGACGACAACACAAGCCACTGTTTCAAGGATTGGTCCTCTTGATGCAGTTATATTAGAATTAAAGAATATAACATTTAATCACATCTTTTATGAACATTTAAATCTACCCCACTATACTTTTAGTTTTAACTGTTCAATTAGCAGTAGTAGTAGTAGTAGTCAAATAGTTTATTCTATAGTTCCAGAAAAGGATAGCCCAGTTGAGCTGAGGCTCATTTACAATGGGGTACCTAGTACAAGTAAATTGTTTTACATCTAAAATGCTGATTTCAATGTACAAGAGTGATATAAACAAGCATTTGTCAATGCCGAATGTTTGCTTGTTGGTATTAGCATTGGAAGTGCAGGAGTTCGACAGATGCAGAATAGGAATGGCAGTGAAGTACTGAACTTCAAACCAACCCCTCCTCCACCCTGCAGATACAGACAGGCATTGGGATATGCCTTTGGGTCGTCGCCCACAACGTTCACGTCATTTCACCTCACCCTATCCTGCAGACACTGACAAGTGTTGAGGTGTGCCTTGGAGTGTTCGGCTTTACAGTCACCCCATTCCATAAGGACATATGCTAAAATGGGTGCAGTATAGGAGAATGGGGTGAAGTCTAGGGCCGAAGAGTCCAAGGCACACCTCAATGCCTGTCACTGGCTGCAGGGTGAGGGTGGAATGGTATGAGCATTACAGCCAGCAATCCAAGGGCACACCCCTGATGCCTGTCAGTCTGTACAGGGTGAGACATTATGGTTAGAAACCCTAATGCCCCGGGTGTTTGTTGGGATTTGCAATACAAATTTTAAACATGGTCTTTTTGTGAGCCCCACCTGATGAAAGCATTTGTGACCTCTGCTCATGAACAGTGGTACTGTGATTTTGTTAATCTGTCCCGAATGTTGATGTCCCACAGCGACCGTGCCATTCTGTGCCAAATGTGCAAAACCACAGTTCGGGCAGGATGTGAAAAATGACAGTGGCACCATTCATAAGGAAGTGCGAAGAGATGGCAATGTTGGAAACCTGGAGTGAAAATATTAAAAATTCTCAAAGTTACGAGTGTGCGTGGAAACGGCATAATGCACACTCATAACACAGTCATTTTTTTGTTATTCTTTCACCAAATTTTCAACATAGGCATTTTGGGATCTCTGCTCATGAACAGTGTCACTATGATTTTCTTAATCTACCCTGAACCTTGATTTCCACAGCAACTACTCCATTGTGTGCTGGATGTGCGAAACCACATTTTGGGCAGGATGCGAAAAATGACAGCTGTACTGTTCATAAGGAGGTGTGCAAAAACGGCAATGTTGAAAATCTGGAGTGAAAATATTAAAAAATTCTCGAAGTTATGAGTGTGCATGGAAACTGCTCAATGCATGCTTGTAACATAGTTATTTTGTGGAATTTTGTCACCAAATTTTAACATTGGCATTTTGGGACATCTTCTCATGAACAGTGTCACTGTGATTTTCTTAATCTGTCCCAAACATTGATTTCCCACTGCGACTATGTCATTGTGTGGTGGATGTGCGAAAACACATTTCGAGCAGGATGTGAACAATGACAGCTGTACTGTTCATAAGGAGGTATGTAAAAACAGCAATGTGGAAAATCTGAGTAAAAATCTCAAAATTCTCAAAGTTATGAGTGTGCGTGTAAACTACTGCTTACAAAGCTTATAATAGTAATTTTGGATTTTTTTCACCAAATTTGCAACATACGCTTTTTGGGACACCACCTCATGAACAGTGGCACTGCCGTTTCATTAATCAGTCCCAAAAGGTGATTCCATACAGTGACCACAAAATCATCTTTCAGAACCCAATAACACCATGACAGTGACTTGAATTCATGAGGGGGGGGGTCCCAAGAAGCCCATATTGAAAATTGTATGCCAATAGTCACAAAAATGGCCGAGATATCCACATAAGTTAAAAAAAAAACACATTTATGCCATTATACAGCTTACTGGCATTTTTTCAGTTTGCGGTCAGCTTTGAAGATTGCAGACATGTTCCTGGTCCACTGAAGTTTGTCGCGCCCAGCTCTGGAGGGAAGTATGAGGTGAGGGTGTGTGTGTGGGGAGGTAGGGTGTACAGAGGGTGGGCGCCACAAATCCATCCCAATTCCAGACTCGCCATTCCATAGTCGCCATTATCACACAGAACCATTATTTACAAACCAAGTTTTTAAAGGACTTCAGAGTACAAATATCTTTTGGGATCTTCTTATATGGCTGGGTAGATTGTGCCACAATTTGGTGCACTTACAGAGGAAAATAGAACTACTCTTAATGAATTTCATGACTGTTGCAGTAAACTCAATAACCCCTGCAGTATGTAAGCATTCTTTCACATTTCGTTCCTTAGCCAATTCTGATAAATAATCAGGTGCTTATTTAAGAAAAAACTTGTAAATCAAGTGAATTGTATTAAGATTTTGACACTCCGTTAACTCAATCCAGTTTAAAGCTCTATAAACGGAACAATGGTGCATGCCCCAAGGGGCATCCAGAATGTACTGTGCAAACCTATTATACAACACATCCAATCTGCACAGCACACTTCTGGACATTCCCCCATACACCATGTCCCCATAGTGAAAGAAGGGATTCACCACTGAAGTTACAATTTGCCTCCTAGCAAGTGGTGGAACACAATTTCTGTGTTTATACAAGGCATCCAATTTCTTATTTAGCTTCCTAATTAGGAATTCAACATGCATGTCTCATTTGCATTAAAAATCAACCCAGATTCCCAGATATTTATAGGAGTCAGCATGGTTCAAGATGCAATTATACTGTGTTTTTATATTCAAAGTTTGTTCAGTGATTCCTTGTTTATTTCCAAACAACATAACTTGAGATTTCATAGCATTTAATACTAACCCAAGCTCATAAAAATAGGTCTGCGACCTACTGAAATCATCTTGTAGCTTTTCTTGGATATAGCCAATAGACTTACCCTCAATATAATATGGTATCATCAGCATACAGATGATGTCGGACACCCCTCAATAAGTGTCCAACATCATTTGTGTACAGATTAAACAATATAGGTCCTAATATAGACCCTTGAGGCACTCCAGTTTTAATAGTCAAAACTTTAGATCTAAATTTGTTGTTTTGTGCCGCCTGTTGTTGTCTTCCGGTCAGATCGCCGTGGAACCATTTTAGGGCCTGCTGGTCATGGACAGCAGATATTAGTTTATTAAGTAACATACCATGATTAAACTTGTTGAAAGATTTAGGCAAATCTATAAATATTGCCCCAACCATGAAGCCCCTGTCCATGGTCATCTGAATGTCTGACATCACTTTGACTAATGCTGTAGCGGTACTATGCCAAGCCCTAAAATCTGGTTGATATGTGTTGTACAGTTTCTGAGTTTCTAAATTCGATTTTAACTCATGTACTACAATTTTTCCAAAAATCTTAGCGATCAAGGGGAGCAGGGATATGGGCCTATAATTGCCCATATCATTTTTTGATCTGTTCTTATAAACTAGGACCACGTTAGCCAGTTTCCAGGCTTGAGGGTAAGAACTAGATTTTAAGGAGGTATTACACATATCAGCCAGTAAGGGGGCTACCACAGGTGCAGCCAGTTTAAGTAAATAAGAAGGACTGCCATCCACACCTTCAGCTTTTTTGGTATCCATTTTCACCAATTCCTTAAGTACCTGATTTGGAGTTACTGTATGTATTTAAAGAAGATAGAAGTCACTGTGTCCTTTTACGCTATATCAATTGACTGCTTCCATAGAAAAGGAGGGACTACATTACCCTCAGTAGGGGATCCCACATTAATATACTTTTCGTTAAACATGTCAGCCACCTTCTCAGAGATCAGGTAGGAAACATCATTAACCTCAAAAGTACCCAATAGTTCAAAGGGTCTATTGCCTTTTAATTTCTTAACCATATTCCAAAAAGCTCTAGTATTTTTTGTATTATCCAATTTAAATTTGGATAAAAATAGTCTGCCTTTGCCTTCCTTATTTTCTTGGTATAGAAATTACAGGCATAACAATAGTTATCCCAGTGCGATCTCTATTTTTCATGTTCTTTAGCTTGTTTCCATGCTGTGTCCCTCGCCTTATGGTATTTTCTCACATCCTTTGCATACCAAGGGGAATTGTTATATTTAACTCTTTTATGTCGAATCAGAACTTAGTTGTTAGACATACAGACAAAAATTTGCTTTGAAAATTTCTGGCAAGCACTGAAAACAGCCACCAAAAGAAAATAAAATAGAAAAATGTTCTTTATATAACACGTTGAGAATCTTAAATTGTATGCCAAACATTTAACAAAAATAGCTTTAGATGATACTGCCCTTAATCCGATCCCTTTAAATAGTTACATTAAGCCAGAAAAAGCAAGCTAATATGCATAATCATACCTATCCCATATGGCATTGAAAACACTTGTTTCTGATTCAAGGTACAGTTTTTCTTTCTTTTCCTTTTTTTTTGTATCTAAAGAACATAAGAACATACGAAAATTGCCAGCAGCAAAAGGCCATCATGGTCTATCTAGGCTGCTTGTGAATGTAGCTAGCTCCCTATTCATCAGCTGCCCCCCCCTTACCTCCCTTTACCCTCCCCTTTGCCCTGTCCAACCCCTTCTTGAAGCATTCCAGTGTGGTATATGCCACCACTTCAGCTGGTAGTGCGTTCCACTTTCCCACCACCTTCTCCATAAAGAAATGCCTCCTCACCTCCCTCCTGAATCTACCCCCCTCCAATCTCATGTCATGGCCCCTACTGTCTCTCTCCACCCTCCTCCTGAATAGACACTCTGTGTCCTTTTGATTATCCCTTTAATGTATTTGAAGGTCTCAGTCATATCCCCCCATCCCTCCTCTCCTCCAGTGTGTACATGTTTAACTCTCTTAGTGTGACCTCATATGACAATTCCCCCAGGCCCTGAATCATCTTTGTTGCCCTACGCTGCACCCCTTCCAACAGCCTAATGTCCTTTGTAGGTACGGGTGCCAGTACTGCACGCAATATTCCAGGTGAGGTCTAACCAACGATCTGTATAACGGTAGAATAACCTCCCTTCTTCTCAAGGTAATTCCCCTTGCAATGCACCCCAGCATTTTGTTGGCCATTGCTGCTGCCTTTCTGCATTGTGCAGAATTGTTCATTGCGCCTGTGATGAGCTCCCCAGATCCTTCTCATCTTCTGTTACCTCCAGCTGCACTCCCCCCAGATGGTAGCTTCTCCTCAGATTTTTTGTTCTGAAGTGCAGCACCTTGCATTTTTTTGTGTTGAACCCCAGCTGCCATCTGTCAGACCATACCTCCAGCCTTGCCAGATCCTCCTGTAGCCCTGCCACCCCTCCTGGTCATCCACCAGTGCTCCCATCTTGGTGTCATCTGCAAATAGACTGATTTTGCTGCTGATGCCCTCTGAGATGTCTGCAATAAAAAACAACACTGGGCCCAACACCGAACCCTGTGTAATACCATTTGTCACAGGCTTAGGGGATGAGTATTCTCCACCTACCACCACCCTCTGCTACCTATCTTTTAGCCAGCTCTCCACCCACCCAAACAGTTTTTCTCCCACCCCTATGCCCTGCAGCTTGATTCCAAGTCTCCCATGTGGTACTGAATCAAAGGTCTTACTGAAGTCTAGGTACAGGACTTCCACCGCGTGGCCCCTGTCAATTTGCCTAGTCATCCAGTCATAGTATTCCACCAGGTTGGTCTGGCATGACCTGACCTGCCCTTGATGAAGCAATGCTGCCTCCCATCCTGCACCCCATTCACCTCCAGTAGTGTCACTAACCTATCCTTTAGGATGATCTCCATTAGCTTCCCCACTATAGATGTTAGACTCACTGGCCTATAGTTCCCCAGTTCGTCCTTGGGTCCACTCTTGTGGAGGGGAGCCATGTGAGCCAGTCTCCAGTCCTGCAGTATGCATCCTGTGTCTAGAGATGAATTAAATAATTCTGTCAAGGGTCCTGCCAGTACCTTTGCCAGCTCCTTTAGCACTCTTGGATGTACTCTCTCCGGTCCCGGAGCCTTGTCTACCCTCAATGCCCTTAAACCCTCCAGCACCCTCCCCACTGTGATTTCTCGTCCATCACCCCCATCTGTTTCTATCCTTCCTCCTACTATGGGTAGCACCCCTTCCTTTTCTTTCGTAAAGACTGAACAGACATAGTCGTTGAGCACTGTTGCCTTTTCATCCCTTTCCTTCACTCATCCCCCCTCCTTCTTAATTCTTACAATTTGGTCCTTACAGCTTCTTTTCTCCCTGATGTACCTAAAAAAGTCTTTCTCCCCTTTTTTTATGCCCTGCTCCAGCCTGAGTTCCCTTGCTGCCTTGGCTGCCCTCATCTCTTCCCCGGTCACTTCCTCAGCTTCTTTCAGGTATTCCTCCCCATTCTCCTCCTTCCCCGATTTTCTGTATCTCCTATAAGCTGCCCTTTTCTTCCTCACCCTGACTAGCACCCCTTTACTTATCCAGCTGGGTTTCTTCCCCCTAGCCTTCTTAGTCTGGGCCCTGCTGCAAGTTTCTGTTGCTGCCACTATCCCCTGTCTTATCAGTTCCCACCTTTGTTGTGTATCCATACCCGGTTGAATTTTGTACAGGAACCCCTGTACCACTTCCCCTCATCATCTTGAAGTTGGCATTCCTGAAATCCAGCACCCTTGTGACAGATGCCATCCTCTCTTTAGCCATCTGTAATTGGAACCATACTGTTGGGTGGTCACTCCCCCCAGTGGTTCCTCCACCCTCACATCCCTCACCCACTCCCCATTCATCAGTATGAGGTCAAGGGTGTTCCTTTCCCTAGTTGGTTCCTTGACCAACTGTACTAGAAATCTTTCCTGGAAGGCATCTGGCATTACCAGCTCCCTTCTGCTCTTTGTGGTAGGTGTGTCCCACTCCACCTCCGGCAGGTTGAAGTCCCCTACTATCACCACTCCCCCTTCTCGCAGTTCCTCCTGATCTGTTCTGCCAGTACCCTGTCCATCCCTTCAGTTTGAGAGGGTGGGCTGTTCACCACCCCCAGTCTTAGTGATCTATTTTTGGGATCCTGTAGTTGCACCCACAGTGCTTCTGTATCTCTCTTGTCTCCCTTACACATTTTAATCCCTCTTTCACATACAGTGCCACCCCTTCCCCCCTTCCTTTTTTCCCCTATCCTTCTGGTGTAATCTGTACCCCAGAACCGTCATGTCCCAGTCATGGATTTGGGTGGCACATGTCTCGTTATAGCTGCCAAGTCCACACCCCTGTCCTCCAAGACAGCCTGTAGTTCCACATCCCTATTCCCCAGACTCCTAGCATTTAGTGTTACCATCCTCCAACCCTTGTCTCTACCCTTCTCCCCCTGCCTCTCTCCCCTTATGTTCGCTCCCTTAGTAGTTGCCTTCCTCCTTACCTTGCTATCACTGGGGGTAAGCCCATTTGGTTTCACATCATTAGGCCTCTGAACACCACTATCCCTCCTGCTACCCCCTCTCCTAGTTCAAATGCTCCTCAGTGTGCAACATACACACTGTCTTCTCTGATTGTCCACCTGCAGGGTAGTAAAACTTAGCCAAGTTTTTCTTTATAGTACCCTTTAGATTTAATGTGCATAATGATCTCTTTGTTTATGTAGCATACAAATACTGGGAACACTTACACCTTGGAGTTAGAGGAGACTCCCTGCATCCTGCTTGCCAACTCACAGGGGTGCTCTTTTTTTTCAGCTATTACTTTTTGTCTGCTGGCTTACATCCAGAGAGCATCTCCAGCCCCGTCCCCCGACATCCACCATCAGGCACTGACCCAGCCCCAGGACTTGCCCTCCCAGTGGGGCTGGCGGGGATCCACAACCCCCACCGGAGACCGGATTCAAGGGGCCAGTGCCGTGGCTGGCCGGGAGTGGAGCCTGTGAGGCGCCATCCATCACACTGCTGCGGCAAGTGATTTTCTGTTTCCTTCCTCTAGGGGGAATGACATCTGTGGAGTGGAGCACACACATATCCACATGTGTTCCCCTCCAATCGTCTGCCTCTACTCCTCCCTTGTCTGCAGCATGACAGCTGTGTGCCCCAGCCTCCACTAGGGGGCAACCAGACACTGACAGCTGAAACCCCCCTTCCCTGGAGAAGGAGAGCAGTCCATTGGATGCTTTATCCTTCCCTGTCCCTGCCGACCCCTGGTGATCCATGCTTATACCCAAACACGGGTTGCCGGCATTGCGTGAGGTAAGTCCACCAATGCCTCAGCCCTCAGCATCACTGGGCCGGCACAGGGGTGCTCTTTTTAAGCATTTGCATGCCTTTTAAACTGTAGCTGACTTCCCAGTCTTGAACATATGTGATCGTGATCTGTGACTGTCTGATGGTGTCCAGCTGAAGAGGTGAGCAGAGGGCTGTGCCAGCTGCTGCTCTGCTCCCACCATATGGTGAGTGGCAATCGGGGTAAGGGGTATGCAGGGTGGGAGTCCTCAGTGGAAGCATGGGTGGGGGGGACACTAGATTGCCAGGGATATAGTTATAAATCAAATGTATAGGTGATTGGGGTTGGGGGGACCACTAGACTACCAGGGATATAGCTGCAGTATATACACTGATGGATGGGTGATTGAGGATGGGAGGATACTTGACACAGGTGAGGTGAGGTCACAGCCTTTGTGCAACGATAAGATGTGGTCTTCAGTAGTGCTAAACAGTGCCACTCTGGGGGACTTTTAATGACACCACAAACCTTTGAATATGCCACTATGCCAGAATACATGCGAGACCTCCTCATTTACACAGGCACAGTGGTATGAATAGCATAATTGCACTGCTGGTTTGGGGCAGTGTTCCATGAGCCTCTGAATATGGCCTTCCAGGAGTGCAGGCACTACCCCATTCTCAGTGGCTCTAACCTTTAATATTGGGTCAGTTATATTTAAATGGGTGTCATTTCTCCAATCAGCTTGCATAATTGCATAACTGGGCACAATATTTCAGATGTGGCCTCACCAGTGATCCATAGAGAGGTAGAATTATCTCTTTCCCTCTGCTATCGAAACCCCTCCCAATACACCACAACATTTTGGTTGCCTTACTGTAAGCCTTTTTACACTAACTGGATTGTTTTAGGGAGTTGCTTCCGATGATGCCCAGGTCCCTTTCCTCAGATATACTGCTAAGTTTAACCCATCCCATCCAATATTTGGTCCTGGGGTGTTCTTGTTCCCCATGTGCATCACTTTGCATTTTATGGCATTAAATTTCAACTGCCAAACCTTGGACCACCTCGCTGTCCTTCACAAGACCCTATGAAATTCCCTAACCCTTCCTCACTGTCTACCCTGCCTCAAAGCTTAGTGCCATCTGCAGAGACACGTATTGCCCTGTATTCCTTCTCCTAGGTCATTGATGAAGAAATTGAAAAGGATTGCACCCAGGACTGACCCCAGGCGCATCCCCACTTGTGACTTCCCCCTTCCCTAATTTGACCCAGTTTACTACCACCCTCTGTTGTGCCCCCCATCCAGCTACTCATCTATGTAACTAAATCTAACTAAATCCTTAGCCGCACCCAGATCTTCTAACTTCTTTAGCAACCTTCCATATAGCACCAAGTTAAATGCCTTGCTGAATTTGAAGTAGAGTAAATCCACTGCTTGTCCTTTATCTAATTTCCTAGTTACCCAGTCAAAAAATACTATCATAGCCTACATAGGAGAAGAATCTGAGGGGACATCTTACTATTTTTCAAAAAAATACAGCACTGAAGAAGAACTATTGAAAGATTTCAATATTACCTTCAGGAATGAAGCCCATAATACAAGAAGTAACAATAAGAAAACTGCAAACACAAATTTTAGGAAACTGTACTATACCCAGAGAATAACTTGATGTTGGAATTCACTACCAGATGAAATAATAAATTGTAACAACACTGATTCCTTTAAATGAAAGTTGGCTAAATATATGGATGGGGTAACTTAAAAGATTATTATACCTAATATATGGGTAGTTAAGGCATGGATGTTTAACGTCTACTGCTGCCTTGGCTGATCCAAGTATTACTGCAGGTATTCAGTGCTTGGCTAGATTGACAGACCTTAAAAGAAGACATTACCTACAGGCTTTAAAAATTGTGTTATATGCTTTCAGTTCCTGGCAAGAGCAGACTGCTATGAGTTTTGTTTAAGGAGTTTGGGTTTAGATCATATTTATGTTGTCTTGCACATGCGCAAGCAACATCTTGTGGTAGTATTATCACAGTGAGAGGTGTGTCAGTGTTGGTGAATGTAGGGCACGCTTTGGTGGGTGCGTCCCTCATTCTCCAATTAGCCAGCATGCTAGTGCTGACACAAAAAATATGTAAAGTGCCACCAACTTGAAAGAAATCTGCCACTGCAATCAGAGGCAAGCTCATCATGCAGTGGCAGAGAAGACACGCCTCCCTTACTTGCCTTTCCTGGAGAAACATTTCAATAAACATGGGGGCGGCTCCTGCCGCTGCCACACAATCCGCAAACAAAGTCAACATTTGGGGTGTAATCCCCATATTGGCATGTCCCCCACCCCCCACATTGTGTGGCACACTGGGAGCCCACCCCAGTGTGCCACTGGTCACACAAAGCCGATCATGTCGGCATGTTCCTCCCTCCATCCCCATTGAGTGGCACACTGGGAGACCACCCCAGTGTGGCCAAAAAACCATGTTGCGATGTCCATGTTTTTTGTTTTTTAAAAAAAAAAGGTCCTCGCTGTCTGCGGCACCCCCTCCCCCACCCACACTCTTTCCTGTGAACGCCCCGCCTCCTCACACACTCCTCACCCCATACTTACCTCTCTCTGAGGTCCAGCGCTGCAATCTTCTGTGGAGACGGGACACATCTGACTTGTCAAAGCTGAACTAGAAAATGAAGAAATGCCAGTAAGCTGTATAATGGCATGGATGGGGGGGGGTCAAATTAGGTGGATATCTCAACCATTTTTTTAATTTTGGCTCCAAATTTTCAACATGGGGTTCTTGGGACCCCACCTCATGAACACATGCACTGTCATCTCGTTATTCAGTCCCAAAATGTGATTTCACGGTCACTGCGTGGAATCACCTTGTGGGACCGATTAACAAAATGACAGTGCCACTGTTCATGAGGAGGGGTCCCAAAAAGCCGATGTTGTAAATTTGGTGAAAAAATTTCAAAAAAATAAGTGTGTTACCAGTGTGCATTGTATAGTTTCCATGCATGCTCGTAACTTTGACAATTTTTAGTATTTTCACTCCAGATTTTCAACATTGCCATTTTTTCACACCTCTTTATGAACAACAGTACAGCTGTCATTTTTCACATCCTACTCAAAACATATTTTCGCACATGTGGCACACAATGGCGTGGTCGCTATGGGAAATCAACTTTTGGGACAGATTAACAAAATCACAGTGCCACTGTTTATAAATGGAGGTCCCAAAATGCCTGTGTTGAAAATCTGGTTAAAAAATCCCCAAAATATTTGCGTTATGGATGTACCTTGCACAGTTTCTACGCACGCTTGTGACTTCACTAATTTTCCAGATTTTCACTCCAGATTTTCAACTTTGCCATTTTTTTATACCTCCTCATAAACAGTACAGCTGTCATTTTCCGCAACCTGCCCAAAATGTGTCTTTGCACCTGTGGTGCCAAATGGCGCTGTCGCTCTGCAAACTCACCTTTCAGGTAACAAACTGATAGTGCCACTGTTCATGAGGTGGGGTCACAAAAAGTCCATGTTAAAAATTTAGAGTGAAAATACCAACAAACACCCGGGTCATTAGGGTTTCCAACCATAACGCCCCACCCTGCAGAGACTGACAGGCATCAGGGGTGTGACTTGGGATTGTTGGCTGTAATGCTCATGCCATTCCACCCTCATCCCCACCCTGCAGCCAGTGACAGGCATCAAGGTGTGCCTTGGACTCTTTGGCCCCAAAGTTCACCCCATTCTCCTATACTGCACCCATCTCAGCGTATTTTCTTATGGAATGGGATGAGCATAAGGCCTGAAGACCCTAAGACCCACCTTGATACTTCTCAGTGTCTGCAGAGTAGGGTGAGGTGATACAGCATGAGCGTTATGGCCAATGACACAAAGGCACACCCCAATGCCTGTCAGTCTCTGCAGGGGGGAGGTAGGGGTGGGGTTGGCATCAGTTTAGTACTTCACTGCCATTCCTATTATGCATCTCTCCAACTCCTACACTACCAATGCCCATGCCAGCAAGAAAACATTCAGCATTGACAAATGCTTGTTAAAACTGTGATCTCTGTAAAATGTTTTGTCCTAAATTGCAAACGAAAAGGGCTAAAAAGAAAGAGTTTATGGCTTCTCAGTCTGCTTCTGTGTCACCAAAGGGTTCAGATGAGGGTCCAGTCCCTCAAAATAAGCAGCAGTCCCTGTCAAAGGGGACAGAAAAGAAAGATAAAGGTGCTAGAGGTAGCTCAGAATTCAGGGTGTCCTGAATCCAGTAAAAACATAAGTCTCAGAGCAGGCAGTGGAATTGGTGCCTGCTAAGGAAAAAAACAAAAACAAAAACATGTCTCTGTCACTACTTCTGAAAAAAGAATGAAACATACAGTTGTCTTACAAGAAATGCCCTTAAATGAGGACATGAAAAAGGCATAACCATTTTCCAGGCTTTCCAGGCTATGGGAAATCTCATTAATATTCCTGCCCTCCTCAGACTTCAGTTTCACACCTAAAGCCTGTGTAAGAAAAGGCTGAAATGTATTATCAACAGAATGAGGAAGGAGAACCTCTGGAACCAGATGTTTCTCCTGAGCAGGAATTTGGCTCTCCTTCTAGGCCTTCCTAGAGCTGTACATCACATTACTTCTTTGTAAGGCAGATGGTAAACACTCTCAACATCCCCTCCCATGACACTGAAGAAGCTGAGGAAGAACAGTTTATGAATATGATGGGACTAGCCCCTGTAAGGAGGTTGCTTCTTCCCATTCACAAATCCCTCAAACCTCTCAAAAAAGCCACAAAGGTATGTCAGCACCCACCTCAACTGCTGGCATTGACAAGAAAATTTAGAAAAAAAATATCAGGTGGACAGGGAGGGGGCTGAGTACCTGTACTCCCACCCTAATCATGAGGGAGTTGTCCAGAATGCCACTTGTGACAAGGCCAAAGTACCCCTCTTCTCCCAGCCTCCTGAGAAAGATTCCAGGAAGCTCGACAATATGGCCAAAAAAGTGTATATATCAGCTATCCTAATGCTCAGGCAGGTAGCTTACCTGGCATACACAGCTCAGTACCAGAAGGCACTCTGGAACTCCATACTGACACCGAATGAAAAAGCAGCTGGTGAGTGTTGACCTAGCACATGGCATAGCTGACACAGATGTCAGCCATGGATGCTACAAAGTACCATTTCTAGTGGATACAAATAACACTGATTCAATGGTCTTGGCCCATGCAGTTTCCTTAAAAAGATTTGCCTGGCTTAGAAATACCAACCTATCTCAGGACTCTCAGACAACAGTTATGGATTCTTCTTTCGAGGGAGACTCCCTATTTGGTTTCAAAACAAAAGCCACATACAAGAGCAATACTGAGAAAGAAAAGGCCTCCACTTCCTACAGGCCTTACGGAATGGGCGGTAGTGGTAAGGGCTACCACCCATTACTTTATGCTCCCTATGAGTACTTACCACAAAGAGGCTACTATAAGGACGGGGGGGAAATTTGCACCAGGCATGCAGTTGTAATTCCAGCCCTTAAGCCCCAGCAGAAACAAAACCCCCTTACAATTCTGCCCAGGTTGCCCATCCAGTGCCAGTGGGGGAAGGTTGGCCCACTGCTTCCAGGAATGGTCAAAAATCACCACAGACAAGTTGGTCCTGGAAGTAGTAGGCAAAGTTTGTCCCTGCAGTTCAGAAAATTCCCAAAACTGCAGAACCTAAAAGTATTCCAAGCCTCACACAGCAATGGAGAAAATCCTGTTGAAGCTATAAGTGAAGCAATAACTGCAATCTCAAGCACTGGACGAAGTACGTGCCACACAGTGGGGCAAGGGACTATTCTCCAGATACTTCCTGACCCACAACAAAAATGACATATGGTGACCCATTTTAGACCTAAGATATCTGAACAAATACATAAAAAGGAGAGATTCAGGATGGTCACATTGAGCTCAACAATTCCATCTTTACAAGTGGGAGACTGGTTGGGGTTACTGTATCTGAAAGATTCCTACTTCCACATACCAGTCAGACACACTCACAAAAAGTGTCTCAGGTCCAGGCTAAGGAACTGCCAATACTAGTTCACATCCCTTCCCTTTAGCCACACCTCAGCACCAAGGGTTTTCACAAAGTGCCTAGCTGTGGTGGCAGCACATCTGAGAAGGCAAGGTGTTGTGGTTTTTCCCCACCTGGACAACTGGTTGGTCTCAGAAAAAACACAGCAGGAGGTAAGGTCCTCCATTCCAGTGGAAAAAGCACCTTAAAGACCCTATACTTCCTGATAAAACTGCAGAAGCCACAAACAGAGTCAAATCAAGTATTGGACTTCACAGGTACAAAGCTAGATACCCTGCAAGGGAAGGTTTTTCTTCCATATGCAAGGGTAACATGTCTGAGTTCAACTGTAAAATCTTTCAGAGCAGGCCAGTCAAGGCCTGAAAGGGATTTTCTGCAGTTGTTGGGGCACATGGCCTCTTCCACTGCAGTGGTGCCAGGGGCCAAATGAGGGACATCCAGTATTATCAAAGGGACCACTGGTCTCAGAGATGGGGTCCTCTATCCAAGCTGGTGACTGCCACAAAAAGTTTACGAAGGGCACTGGATTGGTGGAAGGAAGAACACAGCCTCAGAGAGGGAATCCCCTTCCTCCAGCACTCTTCAACAACTGTCTTCACTACAGATACCTCCCTCCTGGGATGGGGCAACCCTCTTGAGGACCTCACTGTAAGTGGTACCTGGAGCACACAGGAGGCTCTGGAGCATATCAGTCTCCTGGAACTTGGGGCAGTGTTTCTGGCAATGCATTTCCCTGCCAGATTCAGGGTCAATCTGTCCAGGCCTGAAGTGAACAGACAGCACCACAACAATGCATTACATAAACAAACTGGGAAGAACAAGATCTTCAAAGCTATGCACAGAAGCCATGAAGATCTGGAAACTATCCTACTCACTGGAAGAAGAGCTATCCACAGTTCACCTGCCAGGGAAAGACAATGTGCTGGCAGACTCCCTAAGCAGAATCAGCCTGGGAAGTCACGAGTGGACTCTGAACCAGCAGGTGCTGGCATTAGTGTTCAGATGTTAGGGTACATCAGAAATAGACCTGTTTGCTTTATTTTTTTTTTTTTATTTTAGCTTTTGTTGACCGGGTAAGTGCACTAGAGAAATCCTGCCTATTTTCCGGCACGACCCGGGGGAGGGGGATACAGATGAATGCCAATTGACCTTGAACCAGATTAAGCTGTTGGTGGTATTTTTAGTGAATGAGGGAAATTTGGCCGGGACACCGGGGAAATTCCCCTACTCTTTCGATAAGTGCCATGGGATCTTTAACATCCACCTGAACTACCACCAATCCAGGCAGATGGGACCTCGTTTAACGTCTCATCCGAGAGACGGCACCTCAGAAGTGCTGCACCCCTCTCATGCTGCACTACAGTGTCAGTACTGGGATATTAACCCAAGTGCCAGATGTGGGAACTGAACCCACAGCCCTCTGATCTCCCGGCCTCAGAGGCAAGTGTGCTACCTACTGAGCCACTGACACTATATACGCTTTCTGGGAGAACAACCAGCTGCCACTCTTTTGCTGCAGACCCCTGTGCAAGGGTCAGTTCCAGAGGATGCACTGGTCCTGGACTGGACGGGGAAGTTTCTATATGCTTTCCCCCATTCCCACTCTTACTGAAAGTGCTTATAAAGCTAAGGAGGGAATCAGTGTAACGCCCCTGTTACTCGGGGTTACAAGAATCCCAGTTGGACCTAGTGGCAGGCAGGGAAGGCATCTTGTGAAATTCCAGTTAAATGGATTTCACACTGTCTCACTCTGTTCTCAGTCTCAGCTGAGAATGAGGGATGACATCATTTTAGAACTGTCGCAGCTGCATAAGCCACTTTGGAATGTTGCAGCTAGGGAGGTTAGGATAGAATGTTGGGAGGTTTTGAAGTCAGTCTGTAGTAGAGTGTTGAAAAGGGAGGAGGTGTGCTGCAGCTGCAGGCCCTCATAGCCCTCAGCTCTGACAAATAGCTATATGTTTTGTTTGTTTTGTTTGGTTTGTACTTTTTGTTTATATTTTATTTTTGGTGTCAGCGTGGCTCAGTTGGTAGCACATCCGCCTCTGGACCAGAAGGTCGTGGGTTCTCATCCCACACCGGGATTGGACTTGCACCTAAAAATCGCTGGCATCTGAGTGCAGTATTGGGGGGTGCTGTACTGCTGGGGTGTGCCGTCCTTTGGATGAGACGTTAAACCAAGGTCCCTTCTGCCCATCCTGGTGTTGTCCTGGTGGGTGTCCAGGTGGAAATAAAAGAACCCAGGACACTCTTCCCAAAGAGCAGGGAACATTCCCGGTGTCCTGGCCAACATTCTCCTTCCCATAAACTGGTTCATGCAATTATCCAGGCTGTGTGTGGGCGATAATGTGCGATATGGCCACCACCACACATTCAGTCACTTCACTACCAGTCTAGCATTGCTTGTAAAGCGCTTTGGGATACTGTGTATGAAAAGCACTATATAAATGCTGATTCTTCTTCTTCTTTGTTTGAGGTATGTGTTCTCACCTGAAGAGAAACACAAGAAGAGCAAAGTGAAGTGGTAGAGACTGCTTACAAAGGTTCAGGACCCCATCCCTGTGGGGATGGGGGGAAGGATTCAGCCTACTTCCAGGGGCAATCCCCTGGCCCAGCTAGAGGAAGAAAAAGCTGCCTAAATCTAGGTTCATGCTGAGGCACCAGAAGTTTTGCTGAGATTTCTTTGAAGAGAAAAAGCCTGTGGGGCACCTGCAACCAAGGGGTGAGTTTGCTCTACTAAAGGGCCAATGTGTTTTCACCTGGGACAAGATGAATTTAAGTGACTGCTACTATGGGGTCAGGAAAAGACAGCCAAGTACAGTTTTAAAAGTTGTGGGAATTGGACTGCTTAACTCTGTGGGGGTCTAGAGAAATGGACAGAGCCACTCATTAAGTATGTTTCAAGTTCAGCACATGTGGGATAGAAGAAACAGTAGATTAAATGTGACGTACATTTAAAGAGAATCTGCACAGTAAAGTGTTTTCAGAGATGGGGTGTTAATGTCCAGAGGAATGGCAGGGTATGATTTATGGGAGCAAGAGGTGGGAGACCCCCATCTGGCATGACCAGAGTCACCTCTACGGGTTCACTTTGGGACACCTGTTTGCTTTCTCTCAGGTACTTGGCCAGTGCCTGAGGAAAGTACCCAGACGTCGGATTGTTGAAGAAGATTCCCTGATGGAGCAGAAGTGCTTGTAGGTGGTTTAGGGAGCCACCAACAAATCTCCATGCTATATGGAAAGTGGTCCAAAAGGCTGGCAAGGGAGCTGAGCCATGGAAGGAAGGTAGTCCAAAGGGCTGGCAAGGGAGTCTAGCCAGGGAAACCGAAAAAGAGTTGAGTTAGGACAGTGTGCCCTGTGCGTTCTTAAACCTGAGGGCTTAACAGTACTGGAGATGTGCGTGAGCTCTGGAGAAATGTATGGACATTCAATTATTGCTTCCTGTGTCCAGAATACTTGGGTGCCCCTGTGCAGAGTAGCCAAACCTAATCACCATGCTAAGTGACACCTTTCTCCCCAAGTTTCAGGTGATAAAAATGGAGGCACCATGTCATAGGACCTAGGCCCCTCAACCTGTCACTAGACACACAGGCAGGGGTAGTAGCCCTCTCAGTTTAGCGCCGACTGGGGGTTACATCATCAATGATGATTCTCATAGTATCAGACTGGGACAGGCAGACCTGGTACTCCATGCTCCTGTCCCTCTCCAACAAGCCTCTTATCAACCTGCCACTGAGATACAATCTGCTGACACTATCCCAGGGCAGGATAACATTCCCAGACCTAAGAACTCTACACTTCAGGGCATGGTTCTTGAAGAGCTAGAGTTTTCTGGGCTAAATTCTTCAGATGAAGTAACAGAAGTGTTGAAGCTTTCTAGGAAACCAGCAACAAGGGAAATATATGTATGCTTCAAAATGGAGGAGGTTTTCTTTCTGGTGCCTCCTAGACAGCTTGACCCAATCCAGGTAGGCCTGCCTACGTTTCTGTATTACCTGGTCCATCTCCAGTACCAGTCACTGGGGCTGAGGCCATCAACCCTGAAGGTGCATTTAGCAGCAATATTAGAAAACACCTCAGTTGGCAAATACAGTTCAATGGTCTCACAACCCATTTTCAAAATATTTTTCAAAGGCATTAATTATCTGTACTCTCCTGTGAGGGATCCTGTCCCTCCCTGGGAATTGAATGTGTCTATTGCCCAGCTGATGGAGGCTCCTTTTGAGCCTGCTGTGGCCACTGTTACAGTGAAGTATGTCACTTGGAAAACAATTTTTCTAGAGGCAGTATCTGCTAGGAGGGTGAACAATCTACAAGCCCTCTGCACAGATCCAAACTATATAATTTTTGATAGAGACAATGTAGTTCTGAGGGCAAACAGGAAATGTATCCCTAAAGTGGTTTCTGAATTCCATCTAAATCAGTCAATTACTGTTCTTGTTTCCTTTTGTACTGCCCCAAAGTAAGGGATTAAAGAATGGGAGAACCACAGGAATAAAGGGGGTTTAGACTGCCCCAGGGGTCCATGTGGTGTTGTGGGGCATTAAGGGCTGTGTTCTGGGTCTCCAGATTTACTATCTCCCCCCCAAAGAATCACCAGGCAGGGCACTGGTTTAAAGGAAAAAAAAGAAAATGTTTTCTCTCTTTGCTGCTGCTTGCTCCCTCAGTCCCCGAGGCAGGCAGAGAGGTGAGGCACCCGTGCTGGGACCACTGTCCCTGGCCAGTGCGTGGCACCTGTTTCAAAATTCTGGCCGTTGGTTTGGGCGCGGGATCAGAGTTCTAGAACCAGAACCTCGAGGGCCTTTTGAAAGGAGAGAGAGAGACGTTTTTGTGGTAGTTCGTGTTGGGCTGTGGTAGTGAGCGGACTGCTGGAGTGCAACGGAGACCAGTAGGGCTTACCTGGTATGTCGATCATAGTGGTGCCCCTCCTCTAGCCAGAGAAGACTGCTGCTTGTGCTGTGGTGTCCAAGCCTTCCTGCGGTCGAGTCCAGCGGTTCCCAAAAGAAGTCTCCAGTCTCTGGTGCCGGTGTCGGCTGAATTGCCCTGTTTGTTTTTGTTGCCTGGTTTCCCCATTTTAAACAGTCTCTCATTGGTGGCATCTGAAGAGCTGCATCACACCAGCAAAGCCGTTGATCTTCTCGTAGGCTCCCTTCCATCCACCTCTCTGCCTGCTTTGCCTCCTGTGGTTCCCTTCCCACTGCCAGCGAGACCTTCCACCTCCTGACTGAAGAGTCTTCACCCTGGGCCAAGTGGTAAGTCGGTGGCAGAATGGAAGAAGAGTGCTTACCACCTAAATTAAATAAAAGTTTTAATTTGGTTAGTGCTGAAAGCACAATTGAAGGACCGGGTGGGAGGTCCAGCTACATAAATTTAAATATCCAGGGCTTGGCGAAGCCCACGGGCTGGGGCCAGACCAGGGAGGCCCATTGGTGATTTATTAAAATTGATAAGGAGAGAGGAACAGAGGTGGGGCAGTCCTGAATACTGACAGCAAGGCCTTGTGCAGGCCTAGGTTTAAAGGGGCAATGTCAGGCCCCAGTTAATTAAAGGATCAAGATAGGCCCGAAAACTTGAAGGAGCCCCCAGACTCAGAGTGCATAAAGGGATCCCAGCCACAGATGGCCCCAGGTAATGTAAGAGGGCAACGTATCCCTAAAGGTTTAAAAGGGGCAGCAAGCACCACTGGTAATTAAAAGGGCAACACAGTCAGACTTATAATTTTAATAGGGGCAGGCAAGCCCCACGTTGAGGAGAGAGCAAAAAGGGGCAACACTTTAGGCCATCAGTAGGCCCATAGTATATAGAGGGGCCCGGCATTTAAGAAGGCAAGGGAGGTCCATTGGAAAGAAGGGCATTTATCCCGAGGTTTTCAAGGGTTAGCCAGGTCCTGGTACAAAAAGGGACCCACAAGTGCATGCCTTTTGTGAAGGGTCAGTGAAAAGAAGGGTGCTTAGCATGCAACTGCCATCTAGTGACTGTCAATTGATGAAAATGTGTATTTACTAGTATATGAACTGTTGTGTTTATTGCAAAGCACCAAGACTGTGTTGTTACTGGGATTCTGGTTATTTGCCCCTGCAACAAACAATTGCCACAGAACTCTGGTTATTTGTCCCTGCAATGAACAATTGCCCTGGAACTCTGGTTATTTGCCTCTGCAATGAACAATTGCCCCTGATTCTGGTAACTTGTCCCTGTTCTTGGCAGATTGCTCCTGCAACGAACAGTTGTCCTGGATTCTGGTAATTTGCCCCATTCCTGAAAAAAATTTCCCCTGCAATGAACAATTTCCCTGGATCCTGGTAATTTGCCCCTGCTCCTGGCAAATTTCCCCTGCAATGCACAACTGCCCTGGATTCTGGTAATTTGCCCCTGTTCCTGTCAAAGTGCCCCAGCAATGAACAGTTCCCTTGGTACAGTGTGGAGGCAGTATAGCACAGTGGGTTAAGGATCTGAGCTGCAGATCTGGAAACCTGGGCTTGAATCCCACAGATGCCTAGGTACATACTGTGTGATCCTGAGAAAATCACTTCCTTGTGCTCCCAGGTAGCATCTGGAAACACGCTGCGAATTAGTGTGCTACTTCTGGTTAAACAATGTTCCCTTCCTTCCCTAAGTGTATCTGCCAGCTTTATTGTTGCCAACATATGTGTATAGACTCAATCTTCTACCACGATACTGCTCTATGGTGTTGCCTACCATCCTACTTCTACGAAATCAATCTCTGCCCGGAGAAAGATGTCCTTCAACATGTTTCTTCTCCAGAAGGTGTCCGTCCAGAAGATCCTCGAACACATTTCTGTCATCCGCCAAAGTCGAGTATGTCGAAGTCCATGCAAGCTGCACCTGCTGTTTCTTGTTTTCCTCAGTTCAAAGTTGAGTACATCAGTTCCCATGCAAGTCACACCCATTGTTTCTTTTTTTCCTCAGTCCGAAGTTGAGTATGGCGAAGCTCAGGTGCATTGCTTCTGTCGTTCCATTATCGTCTCTTAGTTACTGATCTGTATGTCCTGAAGTTGACTGCCTTCCAAGGAGTGTGCACATCCTAGAAGAACCTTGTCTGCATCCTCTGGTTGTTCGCTGCAAGTCGAGTCTGTCGAAGCCCAGTGTGGGACGTGTCCGCAGGTTTATTGTTTTGTTCCAGTCTCCTGTGCTGACACTTCAGGATCACCTATCTTCACCTTGAATTCTTCTGGTTCCTGGTTGCATCAGAATTTCCACAGCATCATTCATTCCTTGGTAATCCTCCAGTGGGTTCATCTCCAAGAATCTTCATTGTACCTTCACATCCTTGGCGACCCCAAAGTGGGTTTTGGCCAGGGAGCTTTCTTCAGCTAGTTTGATTCTGATTGCCCTCCAGTGGGCTTATTCCAGGAAACTGTTCCACTTATTCTTTTATGCCAGCAGCCTCGGAGAGAGTGGGTTTTATGCCGAGAAACACATGGTCTGTTTAAAAAAACTCTCACCACCCCAGTGACCGTAACTAGGTCTGTGCTGGGGCCATAATCTGGGTGTCACTGGAGATCCCTTTAGCTTCATCTTTCTGTAGCTACCAGCTCTGCTTGATGATGCTCACAAAGACTTTAGCTGCGATTGGACTCTGTGGTGTCTTTGTATGTACCTTGATGTACTTGACCTAAGTCAGTGGTTCTAAGGTCTTCTGAGGGGTAGTTATTATACTACAATACCATAGGCAATACTAAGGGTGACATAGAGTGTTGTACTACTATACCATAGGTGATTCTAAGAGTAACATAGAGTATAGCTGCACTAGGCCGAGGTGCACCTCAGAACATTTTTTATATACGATTCAGTTACCTGGTTCTGTAATCTGAGCTCATAAGGATCCAGTAGATGCATAGTAGTGTTTATGAAACATTGTCTGTTCGTTAGTCCTATATTTTCCCCTCCTGTGACCATGTCTTCCTACCCCTGTTGTTGAATAAAGCCCAGTGGGCATCAAACTAATTGGATGACTCCTATCTCTTCTTTTTGGGTAAATTTCACTCATTTGAACCTTGGTGCTCACCACCACCACAACAGCACACCACCACAACATTTTTTGGAGTAGTCAGCAATGTCAGATAATTATTTGTCAGAGGAGTCCAAAGCTGGAGTTTCCTAGAGAAAGATGCCAATGGAACGAGGTTGTAGCAGTGGGTTGTCCAGAGGAGATGGTGAGGCAACTGGGAGAGAAAGAGATGAACACCAAAGGAGTATGCCTCCATCACCATTAACCATGCCTTATTACTTTGGGGTGCCATGGCTTCGGCAATACTGAGGAAAAAGAGATGGGGGTGGAACCAGCAATTTGGGAGAGTTTCGCTCTAAGATGCAAGTGATGTTTAGACTGTGCCAAATCCCAGAGCAGCAAAAAGTTGAAATCCTGATTGGGCAGCTGAAAAGGGCAGCTCATTGAGAAGTACAATCCTGGCCAAGTGGAGCAAAGACTACCACTGAACAGATTCTGCAGAGGTTGCAGCAGATTTTCGATATCTGTATGGTGTCAGACCTCAAAATGAAGTTCTTCTCCTGCACTCAGAGGCCCTAGGAGAGCCTTCAGGCATATGCCCTAAGCCTGCAGGAATTGTTGAGGGCAATCGAGAGAGCAGATGCTGAGGAAGTCTGAGATGCAGACTGTGTGCTGATTGAAAAATTTGTAGAAGGGGTGCACAGCGAGGCTTTGAGTAGAGAGCTCAGGATGTTGCACTTACAAGACCCCAAGACAGATTTCCTGGACTTTAAGGAGAAGGCAATTAAGATCCTAGGCTCAGGACACCCAGGAGAAGAGGTCATGACTTATCCTCAGATGGAGACACCACTTGGAGCTACATGGCCAGGATACCCAATGAAAAGGTGGACCAGAGAGAACTCGTGGAGAAGAGGACTCCGGCATGAGGAACTGCCCCTGGAGAGGTCAGAATATGATAGAGAACTGACTTGTTACCCAAGTTTTCCTCTGGACCATGGTCAAATGTACAGTCAGATGGTGCAGGCACCAGCCCATTCTGTTCAGTCCAACTCTTACCCAAACTCCAAATTGGCAGAACAAATTGCCACCCTGACTCATAAAATGATGGAGGTCTGTCAGGAAGTGCAGGGCCTGAAGGAAGGCTGGCAGACAGAGGTGTCCCATAACCAGACTGGAGGAGAGAGAAGAGCCAGTGACCACCCAGACCATCCTAGGAGAGGTGAAGAAAGACTCTCAATGGATCATTTTGATAACCAAGGGAGACCGATCTGTCTTAGGTGCGGCATAAGTGGTCATGTAGAAAGATGATGCAGTAAGCCTTCTGACACCACCATGACATTAAACAGGAATTCTTTGGGGATCAGGGCCGATTCCCAAAGGACAGATGACCAGGTCCAACCACCTCAATAGACCAGTCTTGCTTCATTGGCAGGAGCCCAACAGTGTCCATAAAGGTTGATGGGGTGGAACTGATGGTGTTACTTGATACAGGGTTGAAAGTCACCACAATGCAGTGGAGATATTTCTGGAAATATTGGATGCCCGAAGATCTCAAACCACCTCAGAGGTCATAGATGAAACTGATAGCTAGTAAAAGAGCTGAAGTACGTTATTTGGGCTACCTTGAAGCAAATATCCAGTTGGGGAAGAATACCCAAGACCGACAAAGTAAGGGGTTAAAAGAATGTGGGCACCACAGAAATAAAGGGGGTTTAGACTGCCTCAGGGGTCCATGTGGTGTTGTGGGGGCATTAAGAGCTGTGTGCTGGGTCCCCAGGTTTACTGCCCCCCCAAAGAATCGCCAGGCAGGACACTGTTTTAAAAAAAAAAAAAAGTTTTTCTCTCTCTGCTGCTGTTTGCTCCACTGCAATCCCCCTTCCCCAGAGCAGACAGCATGAGAGTGGGCACCCACGCGCTAGGACCGCTGTCCCTGGCCGGTGCGCAATGCCCGTTTCAAAATCCTGGCCATTGATTTTGGCACAGGTTTGGGGTTCTAGAACCAGAACCCTAAGTGCCTTTTGAAAGGAGAGAGAGAGACGTTTTTGTGGTAGTTTGTGCTGGGCTGTGGTAGTAAGTGGACTACTGGAGTGCACCGGGAACCAGTAGGGCTTACCTGGTGTGTTGATCATAGTGGTGTCCCTCCTCTAGCCAGTGAAGACTGCTGCTTCTGCTGTGGTGTCTGAGCCTTCCTGCAGTTGAGTCTGGCGGTTCCCAAAAGAAGTCTCTGGTCCCTGGCGCCAGTGTGGGCTGAACTACCCCGTTTGTTTTTGTTTCCCAATTTCCCAATTTTTTTTTATTTACTAAACTTTATTTAGTTTTAAGCAGCATATAATACAAAGCATGACAGGGGAATGACATGAGGCTGCATATACATGTATTACAACTAATAAACAAATAGACACCCCACCCTCCCCTACAACCCCAACCCCCTCCTACCCTTATGTCTGCGCCTCAATCAAAGAGAAGGAAGGATAATAAGGTCCTAATGGGAGAGATAATAGGCGTATGGTTTCCATAGGGATAACAAGGCAAGAAGGGGTTCCCAAATGGTCTGGAAATCCTGAAGCCTGTGCTGCATACATGCTATGTGCTTCTCCAGTTGAATTGCAAGCAATGTTTCATGATACTATTCCATCACCTAGGGGAGGGACTCCTCCTTCCAATGCCTTAGCATTACTAATTTTGCCGTGGAAGACACCAAGGCAAGGTGAGCTTTCCTTATTCTGGGCATCCCAGGAGGAAACAAAGTTAAGAGGCAACCCTCTGGGGTAAAGAGAGGTTCCAGACCCAAAAATGGATCTAGTACCTATTTGATGGAGTTCCAGAAGAATTAGGACTTGGGACAGCTCCATAACAGGTGGTATAAAGACCCAGGGGTGTCTCCACAGCAGGAGCACAAAGGGGATGTAAACATACCTATTTTATGTAACTTTATTAGTGTGTAGTATAGGTTGTGCATAATACTGAACTGGATTAGGCGGAGTCTGTCTTGCTTAATAAATGTATAAGCAGAGTTCCGGGCTTTCTTCCAAAAAGCCACTTCTGCAGGAAGGGACAGTTCCTGAACCCAGCAGTAGCAGATTCCACAGGGGAGGTAAGGATCTATAAATTGCCAGTGCTTGTAAACTCTGGAGACTGCATGTGGCTGATCATCAATTTGAAGCACGGAGGATAAATCTTCCTTAGGCGGGCAAGGCTTGTGCCCTTAAAGGAGAGTATTGCATTCTTTACTTGTAGAATCTAAATCTTTATTAGGAAGCTGTATTTGGAATTGAAGAGTGGGAAAGGGAATCATTTACCCTTCTTGGACAAAAGTAGATAACATGCCCGTCCTCAAGGGAGGCCAAAAGGAGGGCAGGATAGGGCGATGACCAATCTGGAAATGGGGGTTACCTATTATTGGTTGCTCAGTTGACCTGTGCCAGTTCAGTGATAGATGGGTTTGAATTTGATGCAGAGCCTTGAGTGACCATCCAATCAGAGAATTCCTCAAAGACTGGGGGAGTTGAGAGGGGAGCAGATATACCAGGGAATCTAGAGAGCAATGAGATTTGCTCACCAGGGCTCTTTCAATTTCTAGCCAAATGGGGTTGTAAGTATTATAGCCCTGTGGGACTGCCCTATTCACCCAGAGTGCCAACTTACTAATGTGTTGGGTTCCATAACAAGTGAAAAAGGAAGGAAGAGCTTGGTCACTTTGCAACTTAGGGGCAACAAGTTTGTCATAAGCCCTTCAAACCACCTTGTTCTTCCATAGGAATGCATTGAGCATACTCAGGAGTCCGGTAAACCACACCTTGGGGAAGAAGAAACCCAGCATGCCCAATGGATATAGTAAGCGAGGTAAAACATTCATTTTGAGAATGCTAATCCACCCTCAAAGGGAGAGAGGAATCATACCCCATCTGTCCAGGTCCGACTTTAAAGTTTGTAACAGTTTGGAAAAGTCATCTTTGACCATAGTGGGGATGTCCTGAGATACTTTGATACCCAGGCATGTTAAGGATTTGGGTTCCCAAGAAAGACCCAGGTCACTAAAGTCCATCCTGACAAGCCAACTATTCAGGGGAAATATCTTTGTCTTGGAAAGGTTTAGCTTATAAAAGGAGACCTTGGAAAAATCATCTAGCAAGGTGGGGATAGTGACCTGTGGGTCCTCTATATGTAAAAGGAGATTGTCAGCATATGCTGAGAGAGTGTATCTTTTCCCTTCTATTTGAATGCCTTTCAGAGTGGGGGAGTTGACTAGTCTATGTATCAGTGGTTCCAGATGAAAGTTAAATAGTAGAGGTAAGAATGGGCAACCTTGTTGGGTGCGGACTGGGCAGCATTTAGAGCTGCAAGAAACCTGTGCACTAAGCTAATCAGGACTGAGAAAGCTAATTACTTCCATGCTGAACTCGAATCTGCATCTACTTGCTCGGCCAAATTTTGGAAAACGCTCAGGGATATTGAAGGATTTAGCCCAGCTAGCTAGTCACCTCAGAAAGTCACATCTGGTGGTATTTCCTCAACAGATAAATAGGAGATTCTTGAGCTTATCAATAACCACTTTGTGACAGCTGGCCTGGCATTTGACACCTCTCCAGCATCTAAACTTTGTTCATAGCTGAGCAGCCATGACCTGGCATGCCATGCCTCAGCTATCCTCTCTCATGAAGGAGTGTTCTCCTTCCCTCCAGTTACCCTGAAACAAATAGAGGTTCTATTATTGAGCCTTGACACCAGAAAGTCGGCAGGCACTGACAATATTGAACCTTATTACCTAAAACTGGATATTACTTTCTGTCACTCCCCATTACTCACCTCTTTAATATGTCCCTTGCTCAGGAAGCACCCCACCAGTCTGGAAGATTGCTCATGTAGTTCTCCTGTTTAAATCCGGGGACCCCAGTGACCTAAATAACTACAGACCAATATCACTTTTGCCCATCCTACCCAAACTATTAGAAAAGGTGGTCAAAGAGCAATTTAGGTCCTATCTGGAGACTTACAATTTGTTGAATCTAGTTCAGTCAGGCTTTAGACCTTGCCACAGTGCTGTATCTGTGCTGGTTAAGGTTACTAATGACTGGCAGACTGCCTTGGATACGAAACATTTTGGTGTGCTTTGTTTCTCGACCTGAGCAAAGCCTTTGATACCGTGGACCATGACTTACTCCTGTGTGTTCTGAGAAATATTGGAGTTGACCAACTGGCCTTGAACTGGTTTACTAACTACCTTACTGAGCATCAACAGCTGGCTAAGGCTGAGAGGAGCCTCTCTCCTCCAAAAACCCTGTTAAGAGGTGTTCCCCAAGGGTCCATCTTAGGCCCGCTATTATTTGCTGTCTAGATTAACAGCATTAATACTGGTATCTCCGCAGCAAACATCCACTTGTTTGCGAATGATACTGTCTTGTACATTGCAAGACCTACTCTAGATCTTGCCTGCAGTGATCTCCAGTGGGACTTTGACCATTTACAGAAAACTCTACTTTAATTAAAGCTCCTTCTAAATGTGAAAAATACCAAGGCTATGCTAATTGCTCCCTCTATCCTTGCAACTCAACACAGTCTCCCTGGTTCTGTTCCCTTCGAATCCACATTACTGGGTGAGCTGCTGGAGTTCATTGGGAAATTTAAGTACCTTGGGTTTTGGATAGACCACAGATTGTCCTTTGTCCATCATATCGATGAACTCTCAAAAAAATTGAAACAGAGACGTAGTCTCTTCTTCCAAATTAAAAGTCTACTTACGCTAGAAGCTAAAACTAGGTTGGTCCAGACTACATTCTAGCCTCTTTTAGATTATGCTGATTTTCTGTATGGCCAAGGCCCAAAGCTCTCCCTCTCTAACTTGGATGTACTCTACCGTCAAGCTATTCGATTCATAACTGGTCTCCCTTATGCCACCCACCACTGCGAGCTCTATGCCAAGGTGGGGTGAAGCTCATTAAGATTCAAATGACAAAAGAACGTAGTTCTCTGGACCTACAGAGCCATCAGTAATATGCTACCGCATTACATTGTGAGTTGCCTGCCCACCTGTAGGGTTGGAAATTACACCTTGAGAAGCCTCGCTTATATCTTACTATTCATCTCTAAGGTGAGAACCAGATATGGCAAATCTACAATAAGTCATGTTCTTCCTATCATCTGGAGCACAATACAGAAAACTGTAAAGTTGGCAATCCCTGTGAAACTGAACATCTTTAAATCCAAATACCAACATTCTTTTTCATAGTCTTGTACTTGCTTCCGTTAATGGTACTTTTACCACACCTATTCTAAGATTAGGACTTCTCTATTTTAAGCTCCTCTCCCCTATGTCCTTTCCATGCTCTGCCTCATTTCACACCATAGCATTACCCTGACGTATTCCCTAAGCTATGTAATGCCTTCCCCAAATGTATCACTCTTACCTCCTTCTCTCTTCCCCTGGTTGCTCCCTGCCCTCTGGCTTTGCCCCCTTCCTCCTTATACTCCTCCCTCTCCTTACCCTATCTTGCTGCATAGGTTCCTGTTACAGCTAATGTACATAGGTTCTTGTATAATAATATGTATTCTACTTTCTTCTAAAGATATGTGCACACTCTCATGTTTACGCTTGCATTACTACATGGTATGAACTCCAGTTTGTTGTTACACTGTATATATTTCTGCCTTGTACCTATTGTTTATTTTTGCATTACTGTATTGTTTGTACTCCCATTTGTTGTAACACTGTATATATTGCTGGCTTGTAACCATATATGTGAATGCCCAAGCTCATCTTGTAAATGAGTTCTTCTCAATGATGCTCACCTCGTTAAATAAAGATTGATTGATTGATTGATTAGAGAGACAGCCATTGCACCAGACCCGAGCTGTAGGGGAAGAATATAATACTTTGACCCATTTAATGAAATCAACAAGAATACCAAAGCAATGGAGAGAGGCGAAGAGGAAATCCCAGGAGACCTGGTCAAACACTTTTTCGGCATTAAGGGAGACCAGGGCCGCAGGTACCCTAGACTCCCTGGATGCTGAAATAAGGTGAAGCAGTTTTCTCATGTGGTAGCCTGAAACTCTCCCTGACATGAAGCCCACTTGTTCATGGCCAATAACTGCTCCCATGATTGGAGCCAGGCGATTGGCCAACATTTTGGCCAGGATTTTCACTTCTGAGTTCAGCAGAGATATAGGGCAGTAATTCTCAGGGTGTAGGAGGTCTTTTCAAATGACAACTACAGAGAGAATGCTGCGACTCAGCCAGGTCAATTCAGTGCTCACCACAATGAGCGGCCAGCTCGTAACGATAACAAAATCCAAAAGTAGTGTCACTCGGGTCTCTCTTTGTGTAAAGAATTCAGCTGACATGCCAATTGCAAACGTGTAAAGTATTTAATAACAAAGACTAACAACAACAGAAAGAACTCCCTCACCCTGGGTGAGGTTTTCTATGTTAGTGCTCTTTGTTATTAAATACTTTACACGTTTGCAATTGGCATGTCAGCTGAATTCTTTACACAAAGAGATACCCGAGTGACACTACTTTTGGATTTTGTAGGAGGTCTTTGCCTTGTTTTGGGAAAAGAGTGAGCACAGCTTCCAGAAAGATGGGGTCTCCGATGCCATCCTCGAACCAGGAGTTGAAGACCTCTACTAACAGGGTTGTTAATTGGGGAAGACAGGATTTATATAGGTTATTGGATAAACCATCTGGCCCAGGGGGCTTGTCTAATGGCAGTTGTTTGATGGCATGTTGCACTTCACTTAAGGCAATCAGGGCACCCAGATGCTCGGTGGAGGAGGGCGGTAAGGTGGGATGGCTAATGAAATTTAAGTATGTTCTAATCGTGTGGTCGGATGGACTGGATGACTCATCCACTGAGTAGAGCCCTTGAAAGTACCTCCCAAAGATTGAGACTATTTCTTTGGGGTCCGATACTACCTCCTCTTCTAAGGATGGGCGCAGACCCAGTACAAATCTTGTGGCCTCCGCTTGCCTTATTCTAGGAGCTAGGAGCTTACTGGCTCACTTCCCTGATTCTAGGTATTTTAATTTAGTATGGTATAAGGCAAGTTCTGCTTTCTGTGCCATGAGGTCTGCAAATTGAGATTGCAAATGGTGCAATTTGGCTCAATCCGAGTCATGGGAAGAACGGCTGAGGGAGTGCTCCAATTTACAAATTTCACCTAACAGGATATCTAATTGTTCTCGATTTTTACAGGTTCGAGTTGCTGCGAGGCATATGAATTCCCCTCGAAGGGCACATTTAAGTACCACCCAAATGGTGTCTATTCTATCCACCGAGCCCTTATTGGCCTCTAGGAAGAAGGAGACAAAATTCTGAATATGGGTCAGGAAGGAGGGATTTTGCAAAAATTGAGTTTTGAGGCACCATATGGAGTCCCATCAGATCCCTGGGCCCAGTAGATAGGAAATACTGATTGGGGAGTGATCAGACAGTACCCTAGGGTGAATAGTTGCATCTAATATACCCAGGAGGCAAAAGGAGCTGATGAGAAAACAATCTATTTGGGAAGATGTATTGTTGGGGGGGGGGTGGATAAGTATACTGCCATTCTGTAGGGTTTAAAGTGCGCCACACATCTATAGTCCTGGTACCCCTCATGAGGTCTCTCAGAGCCTGTTGAGCTGGGGTTAACCCCACTCTCCTGTGGTCTGAACATCCTAGGTTTGTCTGGGGAATTAAATTCCAGTCTCCTCCCAGCACAGATAGTGTGGGGGGTCAGAGGCTAGTAATGTTAATAAACAGGTAAAAAATTGAGGTGAATCCATATTTGGGCCATATACGGAACCTAAGCTGATCGGGTAGGATTCTAGGGTGCCGTGGAGGATAACATAACGCTCATTCGAATCCCACCATTCATGTGTCATCCTAAAGGGGACCATCTTGGCAATTAGAATTCCAGTTCCTCCACATCTTGAGGAGGTGCCAGAGCTCAAAACTTGCCCCACCCAACTTCTCCTAAAGAGGGAGACGTCTTCCTTGCGAAGATGTGTCTCTTGTAGATAAACTATCCCTGCTTTGAGATGCTGGAGGTGGCATAATATTACCAGCCTTTTGCACCTATCTTGGACCCCTTTAATATTTCAACTAACAAATGTATAAGGATCTCCCATTTAGCCTAGGAAAATGATGGTTAGAGGGGCATACTATTAGTGACCACCTGCCTTCCCCTGGTGCAGAAAAAAAGAACTGAGGGACTATGAGAGTGCAGCACTTACTCAGCCCCCCACCCCAGTATCATAATTCCAGTTGTACGCAGAGAACCTGGTAAAACCCCATAACGACCCATTGACCCTGAAACACCCCCCCCACAAGAATCCCCAACAAACCCAATCACATCAAAACTCACAGACTTAACTATCTTACCTCAGTTCTAATAACTGCATCACCTGCTACACTTCAGCAAGTGATTTGAAAAGCTACTCTAAGAGAAAACACATTCGTAACCCCCATAAACTGGATAGCATGTATAGTAATGCCAGCATTTAGCTAATAAAATGGAAAATCAAACAAAGTTATTCTTCGTAACGAGGGAACTTCCTGATACAGATGATGCATCCGTCTAAAAATGAAGACAAGACCCACTTAGGACAGATATCCAGTATATAGTCCAGATGACAGTCCCTCCAAATCAATTTTAACCTAGAAATAAAATATAACTGCTCTAGTCACAGAGGCTTTCTGCTGATGATACTTCGGATACAATGGCCAGGAAAAAGTCAAAAGGGCAGACATCATCATGTCCATAATTGCCCAGTCTGACAAGCGGGAGTCAGGAGTTCCCAAAGAAAAAGTCTGTTAATGCTCAACCATGGGCACCGCTCAGTGAAGCAAGACCATAATGTGACCCGGCTGAGTTATGAGCCCAGATTGTCTCAGAAAAGCCCGGCTAAGCTCATCCAGCTGGTTGTAAGTGAGAGCTGGTGGTTAAGCCTAGTCCAGGGTAGTGATTAGATAGGACCACCACTCAAGGTTTTGAAGGTTCACTAGGCCAGAACAAAAGGAGCTGTTTTTGACAGTTTACTTTGCCAGGCCAGATATGTGATGAGAAGAGGTAGGTGATTAGGGCCCCAAGTTCAGGCTGAACCCAGAAAGGGAGGTAACAAAGTCACAAGAGTTAGAGGAGATAAACAGACATCGCTAAATACTCACTGTGCCACCAAAAAGGTAAATTCCACACGAGGTAAAGAGGGAGCCTTCACTTAAATAAATCTGGTAGGAGGGTCTTGAGTTCCACTGCAGCTTGCTCTGGGGTTTCGTACGAGAGCCACTGGTCAGCTTGCTTGACTTGCAGCACTGCGGGGTATCAAGCTCTGAATGGCTTCCCAGCAGCAATCAACTTGGAGACAATAGGGTGGAGTTCCTGTTGCTTGGCTCAGACCGATTGCAGGATGTCCTGAGAGATCCACAGCTTATGTCCCTCCAATTGCAGCTCCTGGATTTCTTTAGTCTTTTGCTGAAATGTGCTGTTTGTCCTGAAAATTTATCAGCTTGAAGATCACAAGTCAAGGGGGAGATCCAGGAGGTGGGTGGGGGGCGCAGTGAGCGATGAGCCCATTCGATGATATATGTAGTGAGTGACCAGCGATTGTTTCGCAAAACGTCTGCATAAACTGTACAGGGTTGTTGCCTTCTTCTCGCTCCAGTAACCCAATGATGATCAAATTATTGCACCAGCTGCACCCCTCTAAATCCTCCAGTTTCTCTTTCTGTCTCTTAAGCTTTTGCCTCATAGTTGTGGAGTCCTGATCTGTTCTCCCTTTCCATTTTTCAGGGGAGGTAATCCTGGCTTCAGAGTCGCTGACCCTGACAGAGGATCAACAGAGGAGCAAACTTGTTGGAGATCTACCGAGATTGCTGAAATGGTCTCCTGCATGGGCTGCATTACCTCTAAGAAGTGCTCCTCTGAGAGCACCGTGCTGCTGGCTTGAGACTTATGTGAGCTGGAGGCTTGTTGTTTAGGTCTTTTTGCGGCCTTGTTCTTCTCTGGCGCTGGTGGGAGCAAGTGGCACAGTGGTGCCTTTTTCACATCTATTTCCATTCTCCAGGCTCAAAATTGTGTACAGCAGGGTCCCTATGGTAGGAGTGATGAAATGAACCACAATCCAGGCATTGAGGGCTGAAAATAATGGGTTTTCTTTGCAGGAGTGGTGAGGGGCGACGGAGGTAAGCAGTTCTCCCCGAAGCAACCAACATGTGACCCAGTTTCCCTATTTTAAACAGTCCCTCACCAGCAGCATCTGAAGAGTCGCATTGCACTGGCAAAGCCGTTGCTCTTCTCATAGGCCCCCTTCCATCCACCTCTCTGCCTGCTTTGCCTCCTGTGGTTCCCCTCCCACTGCCAGTGAGACCTCCCACCTCCTGACTGAAGAGTCTTCACCATGAGCCGGGGCGGTGAGTCGGTGGCAGCACAGAAGAAGAGTGCTTACCACCTAAATTAATTAAATAAAAGTTTTAATTTGGTTAGTGCTGAAAGTGCCATTGGAGGGCTGGGTTGGAGGGCCAGCTACATAAATTTAAATATCCAGGGCACGGCTATGCCCACAGAGAGGGTCCAGTCCAGGAAGGCCCATAGGGGATTTATTAAAATTGATAAGGAGGGTGGAGCAGAGGCGGGCAGTCCCAAATACTGATAGTAAGGCCTTGGGCAGGCCTAGGTTTAAAGGGGCAACATCAGGCTTCAGGTAATTACAGGGGTGAGATAGGCCCGAAACTTGAAGGAGCACCCAGACTTGGAGCGTGCAAAGGGGTCCCAGCCACAAACAGCCCCAGGTAATGTAAGAGGGCAATGTAGGCCCAAAGGTTTAAAAGGGTCAGCAAGCACCACAGGTAATTAAAAGGGCAACACATCAGACTTGTAATTTTAATAGGGGCAGGCAAGCCCCACGTTGAGGAGAGAGCAAAAAGGGGCAACACTTTAGGCCATCAGTAGGCCCATAGTATATAGAAGGGCCCAGCAGTTAAGAGAACAAGGAAGGCCCGTTGGAAAGAAGGGTATTTATCCTGAGGTTTTCCAGGGTTAGCCAGGTCCTAGTACAAAAAGGGACCCACAAGTGTAGTACTTTTGTGAAGGGTCAGCGAAAAGAAGGGTGCTTAGCATGCAACTACCATCTAGTGACTGTCAATTGATGAAAATGTGTATTTTTGCTAGTATCTGAACTGTTGTGTTTATTGCAAAACACCAAGACTGTGTTGTTACTGGGATTCTGGTTATTTGCCCCTGCAATGAACAATTACCTCAGAACTGTGGTTATTTGCTCCTGCAATGAACAATTGCCCCAGAACTCTGGGTATTTACCTCTGCAATGAACAACTGCCCCAGAACTCTAGTTATTTGCCTGTGCAATGAACAATTGCCACATAACTCTGGTTGTTTGCCTCTGTAACATACAATTGCGCTGGAACTCTGGTTATTTGCCCCTGCAATGAACAGTTGCCCTGGAACTCTGGTTATTTACCCCTGTTCCTGGCAAATTGCCCCTGCAATAAACATTTGCTCCGGATGCTGATAATTTGCCCCATTCCTGGCAAATTGCCTCTGCAATGAACAATTGCCCTGGATACTAGTAATTTGCCCCTGTTCCTGGCAACTTTCCCCTGTAATGAAAAATTGCCCTGAATTCTGGCAATTTGCATCTCTTCCTGGCAAATTGCCCCTGCAATGAACAATTGCCCTGGATTCTGGTAATTTGCCCCTGTTCCTAGCAAATTGCCCCAGCAATGAACAGGTCCCTTGGTGCAGTGTGGAGCTGTATCTGCCAATTTTATTGTTGCCAACATATGTGTATAGACTCAATCTTCTTCCACGATACTGCTCTATGGTGTTGCCTACCATCCTACTTCTACAGAATCAGTCTGTGACCGGAGGAAGACGTCCTTAAGCATCTTTCTTCTCCAGAAGGTGTCCGTCCAGAAGATCCTTGACCACATTCCTGTCGTCAGCCGAAGTTGAGTATGTTGAAGTCCATGCAAGTTACACCCGCCGTTTCTTGTTTTCCTCAGTCCGAAGTCAAGTATGCCGAAGCTCAGATGCATTGCTTCTGCCATTCCATTATCGTCTCTTGGTTCCTGATCCAGATGTCCCAAAGCTGGTTTCCTTCTGAAGAGTGTGCTTATCCTGGAAAACCTTATCCGTGTCTCCTGGTTGTTCACCGCAAGTCAAGTCCATCAAAGCCCAGTGCTGGATGTGTCCGCAGTTTTATTGTTTTGTTCCAGTCTCCTGTGCTGACACTTCAGGATCACCCATCTTCACCTTGAAATCTTCTGGTTCCTGGTTGCATCGGAATTTCCACAGCATCATCCAGCTCTTGGTAATCCTCCAGTGGGTTCATCCCCAAGAATCTTCATTGTTCTTCCACATCCTTGGTGGCCTCAAAGTGGGTTTTGGCTGGGGAGCTTTCTTCAGTTAGTTTCATTCTGATCGCCCTCCAGTAGGCTTATTCCAGGAACCTGTTCCACTTGTTCTTTTATGTCAGCAGCCTTGGAGAGAGTGAGTTTTATGCCGAGAAATACATGGTCTGTCTAAAAAACCTCATACCACCCCGGTGGCCTTAACCAGGTCTGTGTTGGGACCATAATCTGGGTGTCACAGGAGATCCCTTTATCTTCATCTTTCTGTAGCTAACAACTCTACTTGACAGTGCATACAACGACTTCAACTGTGATTGGGATCTGTGGTGTCTTTGTATGTACATTGATGTAATTGACCTAAGTCAGTGGTTCTAAGGTCTTCCGAGGGGTAGTTGTTGTACTACAATATCATAGGCAACACTAAGGGTGACACAAAAGTGATACCATAGGTGATTCTAACAGTAACATAGAGTATAGTGGTATTAGGCTGAGGTGCACCTCAGATGCTCAATGCCAGCAATCCTTTCTGTACAGAGCGCCACTTTGGCTCAATTGTCTGTGCAGTGAACTGACTAATCTATCTAAACTCACCCAGTTTAAACATTTGCTCTGTCTGCACCTCATAACTGAAAGCGCCTGTGATTGTACCACCTAATCCTAGTTACCCCTGTCCACCTCACCCTGCCCCTACCATGCTCCTTTGCACCCCCATCAGCACTGACAAGGCCTTTGGCTGTTATACTTTCCCCCTACCATGCTCCTCCCCCTTCACCACTATGCCGCCCTACCTCCTGCCTACCCCACTTGCAGCTCTGACAATGCCCCTGGCTGCTACCTTCCCCCTCAGTCAAATAATTCTACCTTCCTCTCTTTCTTAATTTTAAACTTCTTCCTTCACTTTGTATATTGCTGTATATCATTATGTATTATGATTTGATGCAGTATGTTGTAACTCAGACTGTTAGTTCCTCCTATGTCTGTTTGTAAACCCCTCCCAGAGTGACGTAGAACCTTTGTAAATGAGCTGCCTGGCACTCAAAGGCACTTTGTAACCCGAGATTGAATAAATAGATAAATAAATAAAATAAAGAATTTTTTTTTATATATATATAGTATATATATGATTTAGTTAAATGGTTCTGTAACCTGAGCTTGTAGAGATCCGGCAGATGCATAGTAGTGTTTATGAAAAGTTGTCTGTTCATTAGGCCTATATTTTCCCCTCCTGTGACCGTATCATCCAACCCCTGTTGCTGAATAAAGCCCAGTGGGCATCAAACTCATTGGACAACTCCTGCCTCTCCTTGTTGGGTAAATTTCATCCACCCTTACTCATTTGATCCTTGTGCTTATCACCACCACAGCAGCGCACCACCACACTTTACTGGAAAATACAGCTTAGGAGAACAAAATGTGCACTGCCTGTATGTTAAATGAGCACTGAGTTACTACCTGGACCTCACAAAAGAAGTGAGATCCATTAACACTGAGTTGTTTATCACTTATGGGGGAACTGGTAAAGGCAAGCCAGCATCCAGGAGAACCGTCTGTCATTGGATAGTCTCCTGCATACAGTTCTGTTATGACAAAACTGGTAAATTGGCACCCAGAGGCCTTAGAGCACACTCCACAAGAGGCACCTCTGCCTCTGTGGCAGCATCAAGAGGTATACCCTTACAAGAAGCTTGCAAAGCAGCTACCTGAAAAACATTACACACCTTCACAAAAGACTACTGCCTGGACATACAGTCCATAAGAAATGCCATTTGTGGTATTGTTATCTAGCAGAACCTTTTCCCAAAATAGGTTCTGGACCCAGCCTCCCAAGGTACTGCTGTGTAGTCTGCACTTTATGAGCACACTGATGGATTCCTGGGGTTAGAAGAAAAAATTACTCAACATAGTAATGTTGTTTCTTCTTAAGGGCTCCATGAGTAGTATTCACAATCCCTGTCTCCCCTTCCAAAACCTGAAAATAGGTTTAGTCAAGAATCAATTAATTTGCTATTTGCAAGAATATTACTTGCTACAGTGCCTTTACAACTATTGCTCAGAGATTTGATTACAAATTATTTTCAATATGTATAAGTGTTATTCTGCCTTGTTTTTTTTCAATTTTTCCATGTTTTTAGACAGAATTTGAAAAATATTTTTGGTAGCCATCTTGCTGGTTTCAGTGGTCACAGCTCACCCTAGCTTTAGAAATAAATCTGACTTTAGCAGGTAGGGTAAAGCATGACCACAGAGCAGAGTTTGAATTTGATTCCAGTGTTCCATGGTTAGCATAAAATTCCAAATCTCAGGGGCTGCTTATTCATGGGGAATGATTGCATTAATTCCCTCATCTAGTTAAAGTCAGCTCTTCTAAAATCCAGAACTTTGACAAGGGTATACTATACTCATTCGAGGACCAGTTCAAACCAAATGGTGTTATGATTACTTGGCCCCAGTGGTTGCCCAACCTACACTCTGCCTACCATCCCTGAGTTGGTGAGCACCACGTTGAGAATGGCATTCTGCCTTCTGGGTTCCTTGACAACTTCACCAGGAGACAGTCCCTACTATGTCTCTAGCAGGCCCTGACTTCTAATATGTTTAGATGCTGGAATGTTCCGATCAATGTTTGGCAGACTGAGAGACCCTGCAAGCATCATCTCCCCCTTAGTGACCCCCTTCTCTATTTCTGCCTCAAGTACTCTGTCACACATATCGTTCTGTCTCAGTGGTCCATAGGCAAACTGCATGTGCAGTTTCTTACCTGACGCTGCCATCTGCGGATCCCACAGCGATTCCCTGCCCTGATGGACCCATCATCCACTACCTCAATGCCTTCCCTGACATAGAAGGCTAACCCTCCTCTTTCACCTCTCCCTGGCCCACTTCTACATGGTGTAGCCTGCGACTGCCAGGGCTCAGTTATTATTCTCTGTGGCTCAAGGTTCCGTAATGGCTACGAGGTCTGCATCTGCCACCATTGCCTGGAGATCACTAATTGTGTTTCCCAGATTCCCGACATTATGGCATACTATTTTTTACCTTGTACCTAAACCCCTATTGATTTTTACAGATCCTCTCCCTTCATCCTTCTCTAGCATTCATAGTTTCCTATTTTTCCCATTATTTGGCAGCTTAGTGAGCCCTCCCACCCTGGCATCTTCTCTTAACCTGTTTTGAATTCCTGCATTGTTCCTTCCCTCTATGATACTCCTAGTCCCCAGTTCTGGGGCAGCCTAGCTAGGTTTCCCACTTACTGTACACTCCTTCCTCAGTGCATCCCCTAGCCTCAGCCTCCCCTGCAGTGAGTTTAACCCTCCACCAACGTAGACATCAAAGTTCTGTTCCTGTTCACCGGTCCCCTCTCTTGTTAGGTGAAGATAATCACCCTTGAAGAGCCTCCTGTGCTTGAAGCCCCCAGTCTCCCAGCATATATTGACCCAGCATCAGCAGGTGGACATGCCCTTCTTGGGCACTGATCTCTTTGGCCCTGCGGTGGAGGACTATCTCATGCTTATTGAAAAGATTAATGCCAACTTAGCTTCATCTCAGCAGACCTCCAAACTTGGTAAGGTGATGAAGAAGGCCTTTCATGGCTTTGGTTACCATCCTCAGCAGCAGCCTCAACAGTAGAGGCAGTTCCATCAGAACTGCCCCAGGTTTAAGTCAGGTGGTCAGGGCAAGAAAAAACATGGCAAGTGGTGCTTCCAATGCCCAGTAGGTCAGAGCCCCCTCCAGCCTGTCTTCAACACCTAGGGTCTTCACCAAGTACCTCTCAGATATGGTGGCCTACCTCAGATGTAGGGGCACCTGGGTGTCTCAGAACCTGGATGACTGGCTGCTAGTGAACATCTCCAGGTAAGCAGTGATGCATTTCAATCTGGTACCCACGCAGGTGATCAAATTCATTGAGGCAGAGTTGGACTCTCTCTGGGACAGAGCTCATCTGCTTATGGACATGACATTGGATTTTATATCCATTGCCTGATCATTTCAGGTTGGACAATTGTGCCCAGCCTAGGAAGTCCTCTAGTTGTTCATGTAAATGGCACATTGACCAGCATGGTCTGTGGGGCCCACTGGCATATGATCTGTCCAGAGGGATTTGGCAAGCCAGTGGTTTCAGCACCATGGTTATCTGCCCAGCTGGTCCTTGTGACAACAAATGAGGGACATCATCAAGTGGTGACTGTGTCCCCTGAACCTTGAGAAGGAAATTTCCTTTGTTGGCCCAGAGCCAGCCTTCACCTCGATAATGGACGCATGTCTGGTGGGTTGAGATCAGCATGGCTTATCGCAGAACCAATGGGTTCTGGTTGCCAAGTGAAACCTGCTGTCACATCAACCTGCTAGAGTTCCAAGCAGTATGGCTGGCACTGATGGAATTTGCTCACTGGATTCAAAGTCAGGTTGTGAAAGTCTAGTCCAACAACACAACCACCATGTTCTACCTGAACAAGCAGGGTGAGGCACACTCTTTTCCCTGTGTCAGGAGGTGCTCTGCTCCTGGTCAGTGGTGGGCAACCTACAGGTGGATCTCCTGGCAGTGCATGTCGCAGGAGAAAAAAATAGCTGGTGGATGCTCTCAGCCGAGTGGGAGAGATGTTGCATGAATGGTCCCTGCATCAGGATGTGGTGACACAGCTGCCTGCAACTCTCATTGATCTGTTTATCTTCTAGGAGAACATAAAGCTGAGGCTGTTCTTTGCCCACTCCCTCAGTTGGGAACACTAATGGGGGATGCCTTCAGTCAACTCTGAAGCCATGGCCTTCTCTATGCCTTTCCTCTCTTCCCCTTGATCCAATGAGGGGGTGGTCAAGGCACAAATATGATCCTGATAGCTCTAGACTGGCATAGGCAGTTCTGGTACCAGGATCTTATAAGCATTAGTAGCTGGTCCTTGAGGCCATTCCCGTTCTGTCTGAACCTGCTGATGGACAAAGATGGTCAGTCTTGTACCTGGATGGCCCTTCAGTCTCTGCAACTCTTGGCCTGGTTACTGAATGGCTAAAGTTCCAGGCCTTGGGGATTACTCAAAAGACATTTTCCATTTAGTGGAGGCATCCTGTAAGGAGTAAACTCACAAAACATAAGCCTTTAAGTAGAAGAGCGTCTCATTCTGGTGTCATGGCAAGGATATTGATACCCATGCCTGCCCAGTGTCTACAATCCTTGACTACCTTTGGTACCTGTCTCAGTCAGGACTGCAAGCCACGACCCTTAAGGTGCACCTGGTGGCCATCTCTGCATACTGGGTGTGGCTTAGTATGCTGTTGGTGGTGCAGGAAAAGGTGACTAGGCACATTTACAAGGGCCTGGACCATATGTCCCCTCTGATGCATGAACCACTGCCTCCATGGGACCTACTGCTGGTGCTTGCGATGCTGACAATGATGGGTAAACCAGATCAGAACTCACAGGTGTTAGATGTCACAGCTGTCATGATAGACTGTCTTCTTGGTCACCATGACCCTGGGCCAGAAGGGTAAGTGAGCTCCAGGCACTCTTGGTGGAGTGTCCATACCAGGTTTTCCACAAGGACAAGGCTGTCCTTTACCCTGCATGCAAAGTTCCTGCCCTAGGTAGTCTCAGAGTTTCAACTTAACTAGGTGAGAAACATTCCAGTCCACTTTAACAGCCCTACCTCAGATGCAGAGTGTAGGCTCCATACCCTGAATCTATAGAGGGCACTCTTCCACTACAAGGAGTATACAGCAGGGATTTGCGCTGAGGCTCACCAGTTGTTTGTCACTTACACTGAAGCTGTCTCTGGCAGACCAGCAGCTAAACACACGATTGGCAGGTGGATAACATCCATATTGATCTATGCTACAGGATGGCTAGTAGGGAGCTACCCAAGGGGATGATGGCTCATTCTACCAGGCATATTGCTGCCTCTTTGACTGCAGCCAGGTGTTTTGTATGTAAGTTGCTACCCAGACAGAGCTGGGAGTGTAATTGCTACAGTTATCAGTCTACCTCTGTGCCAGATGATATTTGGGGGTAAATTCACTTTGAGAGTGTGTGGAGGGTTAACATGGGATTAGCTCTGGCTACCTGGGGAAGTGGGAAAGGCTATTGTAAAAGTCTTTTCTTTAATTATTGTAGTGCAAATATTGATTAAAAAAATTATTGAGACCCAGAGCGTGAATATGTGATTGAATATTTGAATTAAGCTCTTGGCACAACCTTACTGTGCACACAAACATGCCTTTACCTGCACGAATGCACAGACATACTCTCACACACATAAAATTAGAAAAGATTATACTGTTTTATTTAAGGTCAATTTGTGCAACATGTTGACTCATACCAAAGGTTCCTGATTTTCCCAGTTCCTGCGAAAACATGCTAATTAGGAACATGGCAGTGGTCTGACTTAACATATGCTTCAAAGCGCTGTCTGAGGGATAACAGAAACCAGCTGTTTTGTCCCGCTCCTTGTTCAAGATGTTAGCAGTTTGATAAATCTCAATACTCTGACACTGAGGGCTCTTGCCAGCAGATCTGATTGGCAGATTGGGATTTGGAAATATTCCCCCCCCCCCACCACCACCACAGTGTTTCAATTTAAAATATTTGTTTTTCAAATTTTTTTTATTACAACAATGATTAGATCTTATCTACAGTCATGAAAATTGGATTACATCAACAGCCTTGCCTTCCCCTTATTTACACACAAGGAGTACAACATTCAGCCTCGGTTAGGTCCCAGAGTGAGAAGGTCTGTGATTCCCTATTGTTGCAACACTGTGATCTTATCAGGCCTTGATGACTACATTGAGCTGTGTGCCAAACCACATTTTTTACACTCATTTTGCAAATAAGGTTCACAGTTGTCAAGACTGGTATACACATTTATTTTTGCTTGATTTCTACCTTCTGTCACAGCTGTCCGGACCAATGCAAAAATAACAGCATTATTACTTAGATGTAAAATAATAGCAGAGAGTTTGTAATTTATTTTAAAGGTTTGTCCTGTATTGTTAATAAAACATATGCACACAAACCACCATCAGGACAGCACAGAAAACCATAATATGAATGCATTTATACCTGCAGATCAGATCATGTGGCTTATCTCATAAATGCCCCAAAGGATGCTATTTGGTGAAACCCAAACAACCCTTCAAAACAGAAGGAATCTGTACCAGTAAAAAATATAATGCAGACAACCAGTACATCAGGAGGACACAACCCGTACTAACCTAACCATTCACTTCTGGGATTTTCAATACTGCTCCTTAAAGGAAACATAGGGAAAGATTCATAAAGAAATGTGTAACCCCTCACCCCTGCCTTTTTAGCAAAATGACAGGTGGCATGCTGTTGAAGCTGACAGCAGTACCTGGTGGGGACTGGGTTCATGGAGGATGAGGTTACTCGGCTCATGGGACCTAGCTTGGCTACTCTGAACAGGGGCACCCAAGTAAATCCGAACACAGGAAGCAATAACTGTAATGTCCAGAACCAGGAATGGGATTCTTTAGTGTGGCTTTTATTCACTTCCAAGCTGAACAAACAAAGCATAGACGGACCCCCATGGGGCTACATTTCCTGGTAATGCAGATTAGAGACAACAGAACACTTTATCACCATTTCCAGCCCTCAGGCTCTAAACACACCAGGCACACAGCCTGGACTTGCACGCAGCTTTGGGTACATAGCCTGACTTGTACACTACTTGGGTTTTCCCCACTGGCCCGGCTCCCCCGCCAGCCACTTGATCCCCGATCCATTTGAGGAATGAACCAATTATCCTGTTGTGGCTCCTCAAACCACATTAGAGTCTTTGACTCCTAGAGAGAATTTTCCTTACAAACCCACGTCTGGGTACTTCCCTCATCACTGGCCAAGTGCTTGAGGCAAAGTAGAAATCCACAGAAGAAATCCGTAGAGGTGGACCTGGTCACTAAAGATGGGGCCACCCACCTCCAGCTCCCACAGCCCATACCGGCCATTTCTCTGGAAACTGAACAATTCCTTTACTGAACTTTCAAATGTAGATTCTGGGTAGACGTCTGTCACATCTCCTCTACATATCATTTGCATCCCAACAAGCTCTGGACTTGAACCTACTTTTACTTTGCTCAGCCCATTACTCTAGGCTTCCCAATATTTAGTAGTTCAATCCCTACATTGTCACACAAGTCCCAGGGTGAAAAACATAGGCCCTTTTAGCAAGAGCAGACACTCACCCTCATGTTGCAGGTGCCCCACAGGCGACTCACAAATCTTCTTGTTCTCCCAAATAAACACTGTAACAAATAGGCAGCTTTTCCTTCACAAGCAGAACTAGGGGGTTGCCCCAGGAACTTGCAGAGAAACCTTTCCTGCCCCCCCAAAGGGAGGGGGCACTGAGACCCGAAAACAGCGGTCTCCACCACTTCAGTTATCTTCTGTGTCTCTCTTTAAGGTGGAGACACACACCCTTCTACTTAAAAGTAGCCCTCTGTCAGGGCTGAGGCTCCTAGAGCCTTCACTGAGCTGCTTTCAGCAAGCTCCCAACTTCACACACACTCACTGAAGACTGACCTGAAGACTGACTTCAAAACCTCCCAACGTTCTAACCAACTCCCTTTGCTGCAGATTCCAATGTGGCTCATGCAGCTGCGATAGTTCTACTGGTGATGTCATCCCTCAGTCTCAGCTGAGACTGAGAACAGAGTGAGGCAGTGTGAAACCCATTTAACTGGAGTTTCACAAGCTGCCTTCCCTGCCTACCACTAGGTCTTACTGGGATTCTAGTAACCCCGGGTAACAAGGGGGTTACACTCACCCTTGACCAGGAAAATGAGTGTCCACAGTCATTATTTACCCAGCCTTAGGCCATCCCACCCTATGTGCTACCTGCGGAGGGGGGTGATCAGGCCCCCTCCTACCATGTGCAAGCACAGGCAGGCAACACTAAGGGCCTAGAGGCCTTTAGCTGACATATCAGCCCCTACTCTATCCACTTTCTATGGACTCCTAGTGGCTCTGGGAGAACTATCCAGAGCATAGCCCTGATAGATCAGCACTGCGGTCCCAATGGCCATTCAGGACCACAGCCTGTCTATCCCCCCTAACCCTCTAGGGAAAACCTATCTGCTTCTAACCTAATACCCCCAAAACAAAAACAACCCGGGGACCTCCCTGACCTTGGGCAACCTGCAACCACACACCATTAAAATACCATATTTTATACCATGTTACTGCCTCCTCCCTACCCCTAAAGCCACACCTGTGGAAGGAAAGGGTTAATATAGTAATAACAACAATAACACCACAGTACTTTAAATTTCTATTCACTAAAGTACTAATGAGGAACTCGGATGAGCCCCTCCTCCTCTTCTTGTCTTCTCTTCTGTCTTCCCAGGAACACCTGTAAGAAAAAGAAAGGCAACACACACTCCTAATCTGCATACACAGTCTACCTAAAACTCCTACCATCAAAACACTGAAAAATCCCCAAAAAAGATTTTTTTAGAAAAAGGTAGAAAGACAGTATTTACATTAGAAAACAACAACATTATTTACAATACACATTTGGGGGGATGGAGTGCCCTGAAAGTCCCAACTAGTGACCACCATGCCCGAAGACTAGTCCAATAAAGAGTCTCTCCTGGGCCGGAGCCCAGTGAAGCACAGTTCTAACAGGCCAAAGTCCCGAAGGGGAGAATCTTTGAGGACAGTTCACACATTTTGAAGTCTGCTAGTGTAGGGTGTGTACTGCAATGTCATAAAGATAGAAAAATTCAGACTTACCAGCCACTTGTAGAATGGAAATTTTGGGACTGACCTGCTCCTCTGACGAAGACTCTCCCTGGCAGCATTTCTTCCAATACAGCTGGGCAGACATCTTCTGGGAACTACAGGAGGGCACATCTGGGAACTGCTGAGCTGATGTCATCTCTGGAGACAGAACCTTAGAAGAGGAACAAAAAGAAAACAGCTGGTCCGACGTCATCCGATTACCAGGCGATAAACAGGATACAGCCGGGTTGGTGTCCTCTCTGGATCTGAAGTCATCTGGTGGGCCAGTCAATGGTTTTTGGAAAGGCCAGTACACTGTAGACCTGATGAATGTGGGGCACCTGAGTCCTGGAAGTCCATATTGGTGGATCAATAAAGACACTTCACAGTCTGGTGTGGCAGTATTGACTACCACTGCTCGGCTTTCCATTTTGTAGGAACGGGCACATTTACTGGGAGGTCCTTGCACTGAGGCCAATAGTACCGGGGGTCAGGTGCTTGAATTATTACCCCATCTGGGAGCACATATTTCACACAGTGGGAGATTTCACATCCCTCTCCGTCCACTATTCGCACTCTGTCTATAAACAGTGTCCTGACTCTCTTCCACTGGGTATACTTTTCGTGGAACAGTCTATTCTTTACATGCTTGTTGGCCCCAGGATGCACACTTTTCATGGCTTCATCCCAGATCCAGGATTTCCTGCAGTTCTCAATCTCCTCCCAGACTTTCCGAGGAAAGGTAGGAAAGGTCATACCATAGATCTCATTTGCCTTCCTACGAACCAGTCCCTCCTCTCTACTTGCTTTGGTCAATCTGAGACTGCTGGCCTGGCTTGGGGGTGGCCAGTCCTGGTTCTGCCAGCTTCGCATCCTTAAAGAAATTAGAAACGGATCCCTGAATTCTTCCTCTTGAGAAGCCAGGGCAGTGGCATCACCACTCTCTTCCATGAATTCCTCTGAGGCAAGATCTTGAGGCTGTGTACCCGTTCCTTTTTCACAAGGCCACATAGGTTCCCCCTCATCTTCCTCTTCACTGAGGATCTGAGCCCAGGAGTGAGCAGTCATTCTCACTCCTGAGACTATCCACTCATCACTAGGCGCGGAGGTCAACACCTCCTACTCAAAGGCCTCCCGCATCTCATCTTCGCCTAAAAGACTTGGGCTAGGCCCCCCCCAGGGGTCTATTGATGCTTTATCCAAACTTTCTTTCTGGGATCCAACATCCGAAACTTCAGCTTCGGGTTCTGTCTCTAACTCTTCACCCTCTAGCTTTGTGCCACACTCCCCCGAAGGGCCTTCCTCCACAGGCTCCGCCTGGTGCTGTGTGCTGCCAACTGCAGATTCCTGAACCTTTGTCCATGTGGGAGCCAAATGGATTTGAGGTGCTTTATACAAGCCATATTTTTCTAGGCATTCAGCATAGTGAGGAATCATGAAGACATCCCTTCCAGCTCTCAAGCATATTTGACATACATGCACTGGAAAACCAGGAATCGCCACATGAGGAGGCAGTTGTCCTCCATAGCACCACTTTTCAATATCCCTCAGCCTATTTACTGCTGCTGTTACTGCAACCCGGGCATGATCCGGGTAACGAGCTGATCCTGAGGCCATAACTACAAAAAGACAAACAAAAGTTCACTGTAACTGAAAGTCCCACTTTATTGAACACACTCTTTAGTTGTAAAATGGCTCCTTTGCTGCTGTGTTTACTTTACTGCCCCACCCTGTAATGGCGGCGGCAGCACTCCTGTGCATCAAAATTCAGAATCTGGGTCAAGCCACTGCGCACCCGATTTACACAAACCACTGATAACTTTTGCTCAAACTGCACAACTTGCTCTGATCTTGCTTTAAACACATTCACTTGATTTTCCACGGACTCTTTACTTGCTGGTAACATTTCTTTGATTCACAGTCCCTTAAAGCTTCAGGTTTTTAGCACAGGATTGCCTGTATTTCTAGTGCTGCACATTGGCTACAACCCACAGTCTCTCTCTGGCTTCAAACTTTAAACTGAGGCTGAATTCATTACTATGCACACATTCAATGGCTTAACAGACTTGCACTTGCCGGCAGGACTTGACACAGTTGTTACTTGCAAAGCGACTACACTGCTGCACACACATTTATATGGCATAGGGCAGAAAATCACTGTTTGAGCAGTTTTTAGGTTGTTACTTACTATTATCAGTAGCAGTTTGCTGCGATGGGGAAAAACGGCCTGCAGCCAGGTCTTGGAGGCCTCAGAACAGAAATGGGTGGGCAGTCCTGCCGATCATCTTCTCGACCACCACTTCTGCAATTTCAATGATCGATTAGCGGGTTGAGCCCGATTTTAAACAAGATAGTCTATTTTTACAAGGTTTACAGCGATTTTAACACTCCGGGACGCTCCTCCACTAGCCAGTACATGCACTCCACTCACACTCCCTCTCGAATGCTGGGGCAGTCACTATAGAGCTGGCTGAGGGCCGGGACTGATCTCAGCCTGACCAATCACACGATGCCATGCAAATGAGCCTCTTCTTCCTCGTGAGGGCTCTTCTCCTCGCGTCGATCGTCAAGTAGGCAAATTTAAACTGCAGAATGCAACTTTTTTTCTTTACCAACTGACTCCACGGCGGGAGCCCATTTCAGCCATTTAACATAGCCATTACACCTGCAAGTCTCTCATTTGTTCAAAAAGCATTTCCAACATCCAGGGCACAATTTTCCTGTTGCTACCCCTAGTCTTCCACACTTTTCTTTACCATAGTTCATTTTAAAAGCAGGCAAAACACTGTAAACAATTTTGATGCAGGACAAGGGCACACTTTTTGGCTTTACTGCTCCTTGGTAAACAGTTGGCAATTTTAAACAGCAGCACAAGATCCACAGCACACAGCAACACATGAGGGAAATTGCTTCAGCTTTTGGGCTACCCACTGCCAGATAGCCAAAACGCTAGCCCCCTTGCCTGAGCACCTTCCTTCCCAGAACAAAATCCAAAGCGGTGCCTCCATTTTTGTAACCCCTCACCCCTGCCTTTTTAGCAAAATGACAGGTGGCATGCTGTTGAAGCTGACAGCAGTACCTGGTGGGGACTGGGTTCAGCGAGGATGTTACTCAGCACAGGAGACCTAGGTTTGGCTACTCTGAACAGGGGCACCCAAGTAAATCCGAACACAGGAAGCAATAAATGTAATGTCCAGAACCAGGAATGGGATTCTTCGGTGTGGCTTTTATTCACTTCCAAGCTGAACAAACAAAGCATAGACGGACCCTCATGGGGCTACATTTCCTGGTAATGCAGATTAGAGACAACAGAACACTTTATCACCATTTCCAGCCCTCAGGCTCTAAACCCACCAGGCACACAGCCCGGACTTGCACGCAGCTTTGGGTACATAGCCCGACTTGTACACTACCTGGGTTTTCCCCACTGGCCCAGCTCCCCGCCACTTGATCCCTGGTCCATTTGAGGAATGAACCAATTATCCTGTTGTGGCTCCCCAAACCACACTAGAGTCTTTGACTCCTAGAGAGAATTTTCCTTACAAACCCACGTCTGGGTACTTCCCTCATCACTGGCCAAGTGCCTGAGGCAAAGTAGAAATCCACAGAAGAAATCCGTAGAGGTGGACCTGGTCATTAGAGATGGGGGGCTACCCACCTCCAGCTCCCACAACCCATACCCGGCTATTTCTCTGGAAACTGAACAATTCCTTTACTGAACTTTCAAATGTAGATTCTGGGTAGATGTCTGTCACATCTCCTCTACATATCATTTGCATCCCAACAAGCTCTGGACTTGAACCTACTTTTACTTTGCTCAGCCCATTACTCTAGGCTTCCCAATATTTAGTAGTTCAATCCCCACATTGTCACACAAGTCCCAGGGTGAAAAACATAGGCCCTTTTAGCAAGAGCAGACACTCACCCTCACGTTGCAGGTGCCCCACAGGCGACTCACAAATCTTCTTGTTCTCCCAAATAAACACTGGAACAAATAGGCAGCATTTCCTTCACAAGCAGAACTAGGGGGTTGCCCCAGGAACTTGCAGAGAAACCTTTCCTGCCCCCCCAAAGGGAGGGGGCACTGAGACCCGAAAACAGCGGTCTCCACCACTTCAGTTATCTTCTGTGTCTCTCTCTAAGGTGGAGACACACACCCTTCTACTTAAAAGTAGCCCTCTGTCAGGGCTGAGGCTCCTAGAGCCTTCACTGAGCTGCTTTCTCAGCAAGCTCCCAACTTCACACACACTCACTGAAGACTGACCTGAAGACTGACTTCAAAACCTCTCAATGTTCTAACCAACTCCCTTTGCTGCAGATTCCAATGTGGCTCATGCAGCTGCGATAGTTCTATTGGTGATGTCATCCCTCAGTCTCAGCTGAGACTGAGAACAGAGTGAGACAGTGTGAAACCCATTTAACTGAAGTTTCACAAGCTGCCTTCCCTGCCTACCACTAGGTCTTACTGGGATTCTAGTAACCCCGGGTAACAAGGGGGTTACAAATGTGCTCGGTGCATCTCGGTTGCGACAGCGCAAATGAGATGCACCAAGCCCAAACTGTGGTATTCACAGAAGGTGCTCCAGAAGATGCTCCCTGCGCATTCTCTCTGTGAATACTACAGTTGTGCCCAACCCGAGATGCGCTGGCAGATCCCCTGGTCGGGCTGGAAAACTGATGGGGCAGCACATCTCCAGATGTGCTGTGCCCACAGTTGGTATTCATAGCCCCAGATATGCAAATGAGTCCATTAGGCATGCAAGGCCAATGGGCCATTTGCATGTCATTATGGCCCCATTTGCATGAAGCTTGCAGGGATGCACTTGGCAGAATGTGCCGGGTGCCCTGCAAGGGCTGTGTGCAGGAACCACAGATTATGAACCCCTGGTAGCATTACAGCCCTCACCCACACCTGTATCGACAAACTGGTCACATTTCTCCCGTTTGTAGCCCTGGCAGTCTAGTGGAACCCCCCTCCCCACTCATATTCCCGGTGATCATAAATAAAACACTGCAAAATCCCTGGTAGTCCGGTGGTACCCCTTCCCTGCCCAAATTCCTGAACCTGCTCATGTCCCCCTGTACATGACCCTGGTAGTGTAGTGACCCCCCCCCCACCCTGACCTGATCACATGTTGATTTTAAATTCCAAAGTACCCCTGATGGTCCAGTGGACCCCTCAGTCCCCCACCCTACCCCGCTCCCCACGCCCCAGCATGGGCAGAATGTCAATGGGCAGCTCAACCCACCCACAAATCACCACAGCCGCCAACTGACAGAGCTGACAGTGAATGACAGCTACTGTACTCCTGTAAGCCCATTGATAGACCCTGTCAACCAATGGGCTTGCAGTGTGTACTGTAAGCTGTCATTCACAACAGTCACACAACCCAAAAATTGTCAGTTTGTACCAGAAGGTTAACTTAAAACCCTACTGAGCATGCTCAGCAAAAGACCTTTAAATACTTACAACTCTGGAACCAATTAATATTTTTTCACAAAACCGTCAAAAGGTGCTGCATTGACACAGATCACTTCTCTCTTAAAAGTTTCACAAAAACATTCCATACCTTCTAAGCTGTACGTCAGAGGGGAAAAAGTGAATTAGTGCCGGCCTAGTGGCGCTGAGGATTGAGGCACTGGATGCCACACCTTGCGCTACGCCTGCGACCCAGGTTCAGGAATGAGCCCGGGCTTTTGGGGGTTGGCAGGGAAGGGAGAGGATCGAGCATCCAGAGGACAGTTCTCTTCTCCAGGGAGGGAGGGAGGCACTGACTCAGTGCTTGACTGGCCTCTGGCGGAGGCCAGAGACACAGTGGGTGCAGAGCAACACAAAGAGAGGGTCGGGGAAGTGGTAGATGTCTGCAAGAATGCCTTGACATAGGGCACATGCCACTCCCTCAGAACAGGGAAAATCAATGCTGGAGCACTGAGGGAAAGGAGTGCCAGCAGCGACCCTAATTACTCCTGCCTGCCTGACCACTGGAGGGACACAACGAAGCAAGAATTGAATCGGGGTGTACGTGCCCCACCCTGTACCCGCCTGGGGGGTACAGCCACAGCTCCATGGGGGTCCACCAGGGATTCAGGTAAGGAAGTGAAGTGGGCTGATGCTTAGGCATTCCAGGCAGAGCGGCCTTCATGGGAGGGATAAAGAAAGATTAAAAACAAAAAGTGAAATAATTATAGGGGAAACAAAATTAATTTGTCATATCTCGGAAACCACACAAGCTGCCATCATAAAACTTTTCATGTCTTGAAAACCTGCCAGTCAGACCTCACATGCCAAATAGTGGTGCTATTTCATCAAACACCGCCAAAGTTATTAAGGTGCAAAAACTGGGGTTTAACATTAAACATAGAAACATAGAAACATAGAAGTTGACGGCAGATAAGGACCGCAAGGCCCATCCAGTCTGCCCATTTCTTTTTCTACCTTATAAATGTGCCATCGGCCTTTGCTCTGTCAGTGACCTATCTATTCGTAGTCATTTGTATTGCTCCCTTATGCCTATCCCATGCCTGTTTGAAGCCCTGCACTGTATTCATAGCCACCACTTCTTGTGGTAAGCCATTCCATGCATCTACCACCCTTTCTGTGAAAAAGAATTTCCTCACATTCCCCTTAATCGGCCTCCCTCTAATCTCATGCTGTGTCCTCTTGTCCTGCTATTTTTCTTATATTTAAACATGTTAGACTCTTTCACCTTGTTTATGCCCTTAAGGTGTTTAAATGTCTCGATCATATCACCTCTCTCCTCCTTTGCTCAAGGGTATACATATTGAGCTCCGTTAATCTGTCCTCATATGTCTTCTGATGCAGTCCCTGCACCATTTTGGTTGCCCTTCTCTGGACTGCCTCAGTTTGGTTAATGTCCTTGTGAAGGTGTGGCCTCCAATACTGCCGCAGTGCTCCAGATGGGGCCTAACCAATGTCTTGTACAGAGGGATTATTACCTCCCTCTTACGACTTGTGATACCCTACTAATACACCCTAACACCCCTAGTCTTACCTACTGCTTTAGAGGTCTGCTTGGATGATTTTAGGTCATCAGTGATGATGATGCCCAAGTCTCTTTCTTCCTTTGTGACTGCTAGCAACTCCTTCCCAGCCTATAAGTGGCTTCAGGGTTTCTCTTCCCTATGTGCATGATTTTGCACTTCTTTGCATTAAATCCCAGTTGCCACTCTTCTGACCATTCTGCTAGTTTATCCAGATCTCTTCTCATTCTGCCCACCCCATCTGGATCATCTACTCTGTTGCAGATCTTGGTGTCATCTGCAAACAGACAAGCCTTACCTCTAGTCCATCTGCGAGGTCACTAATGAAGATGTTGAATAGGACTGGCCCCAGGACTGATCCCTGAGGTACCCCACTTGTGACTTGCATCTCTTCTGACTGTATACCATTTACCACCACTCTCTGTTTTCTGCCAGTCAACCAGTTTGCCACCCAGTTGACCAACTTCAGCCCACCCGAGCCTAGCTTATTTATCAATCTTCTGTATGGAACAGTGTCAAAAGCTTTGCTGAAGTCAAGGTGGCGACATCAACTGCTCCCCTTGGTCCACCACTCTGGTTACCAGTCAAAGAAATCTATGAGATTAGTTTGACAGGACCTTCCTTGTAAACCCATGCTGTCTTGGATCCTGTGCCCCTATGGATTCCAGGTGTTGCACTATCCTTTCCTTAAGGGCCTCCATAATCTTGCCCACTACTGAGGTAAGACTGACGGTCTGTAGTTCCCCGCCTCCTCCCTGCTACCACTCTTGTGGAGTGGGATCACATGAGCCCTTCTCCAGTCTTCTGGGACCTCTCCTGTGCTCAGAGACTCACTAAACAATTCTGCTAATGGCTCTGCTAGTTCCTCCTTTAGCTCCTTAAGTACCCTGGGATGTATGCCATCAGGTCCCATTGCCTTATCCACCCTGAGCTTAGCAAGCTCTTGTAGGACCCTTTCTTTTGTGAAGGGAGTAGTGCTCACCTCCTCCCCTGTGTCCATGATGCTGAGCTGTGGGCCCTCACCTACCTTCTCTTCAGTAAATACTAAGCAAAAGTATCTATTTAGGATAGATGCCTTTACAGGGTCCTCCTCCTCACATGCTCCCTTTTCTCCATTAAGCTTAGCAATACCCCTCTGGACTTTCTCCTTTCACTAATGTATCTATAGAAAGTCTTGTCACCTTCTTTACTGTTCGTGCTAGTGTTTCCTCAGTTTGGGACTTTGCCTGCCTTACTGCCTTACCTGCTTCCCTTAGGGCAGTTTGGTATGCCTCCCTATCTTCATCCGCTGTGTTCCTTATATTTTCTGAAGCCAGCCTTTGGCTCTGACCTTTTCTGCTACTGTATTTGAGAACCAAAGTGGTTTCTTCTTCTTTTACACTTCCTTTCTGTCTAACACAATGGATGTTGCTTCAAGTATTGTATCCTAATGCTTGCCCACTTTGCCTGTACCTCCTCACCTGTGTTTCTTTTGCCAGGGCTAGCTTAACTCTGTTGGCCATCTTATCAAAGTCAGCTCCTCTGAAGTCCCATATTTTTGCCTTGGAATGGGATGATTTAGATGTAGTAGCCAAATTGAACCATACCATGTGATGGTCACTGGCCCCCAGGTGACCTTCTACCTGGAGGATCTGTGATCCCTTCTTTGTTAGTCAGTACTAGATCTAGGATAGCCCTGTCTCTTGTGGGTTGCTGTACCAGTTGTTTGAGGCCCTCCCCCTGCAGGGAATCCACTATGTGTCTAGTTCTGGCCGATGTTCCTGCTGGTATTGACCAATCTGTATCTGGCATGTTGAAGTCTCCCATTATCAGAACCTCCCCTTTAGCTGTCATGTTTTGTATATCTTCTAACAGTAATGTGTCTATGTCTATGTAAACACGTTACTCAGACCTAACTATACTGATGCTGCTGTGGCAGTATAATTATAGGGGCAAGATAGCTCCCCTATAGTTAGGGTTGAGTAGCTTGTTTAATGTTAAACCTAAAATGTCAAACATTAATATCTTTGGCTCCCTTTGATGAAATGAGCTGACATTTTGTATGACCTGTTTAGGAGGAAAGGTCTTGATGTGTAGAAATTTTTGTGATGCCACCTTATGCAGTTTCTGAGACACACATGTGTCATTTCAAGAAAATAACTAATTTTTTTTCCTATATTTAACATTGTTTTTATTTTGCTCTCACCTACAGCCTACATGGAAAGAAGGAATTGTTGCCCCAAACTTGCAGGAGACATATGTTATGCCCCAAGGCAGTGCCTTTGACAGGTCTGGTGAAAACAATACAAAAGGGTTCCAGAGTTATAAAGATTTAAATGTTAGTGTTTTCTGACTTGCGCATGTGCAGTAGGGGTTTTGAGATAACGTTTGGGAGCGAAAGTAAATATTTGATGCCACAAATGATCCTTTATGCTATAGTGCGACTGAATTGGCAGGGTGCAACACATTTTTTAGTGCTATGCCAACCGCCCACTTGTTGATTTTGTTCATGAACTGACAAGCATATAAAATACATAAAATTGTCCAGATTTGAAAAACAAACATCAGAACCCAGGTAAACGGGACCCGTTTAGCAAGATTTTGATGTTTGTTTTTGAATATACTGCCGTCATATATGGTTACTGGGCACCCAAAATTCCAGGTGCCCAGCTTAGCGAGAGGAGTATTTTCCTGGCATTCTCTGTATGAGAACACCAGGAATTTCTTGACTTGTAGTGGCAGCTGGAACTCTTGCTGTGGGCTGCAGTGAGAGGAGTGAGCCGCTGTTTTCCTGGTGTCTAGTGGCACCCCCCACCTGATGATCGCTATCCCTGGTGTTTAGTGGCACCCCCCTACCCATTGATTGCTGTCCCTGGTGTCTAGTGACACCCCCCACCCACTGATCATTTTCCCTGGTGTCTAGTATCACCCCCACCCTCTAATCACTGTCCTGGTTTCTAGTGGCACCCCACCACCTGCCAGTCACTGTCCCTGGTGTGCAGTGACACCCCACCACCCTCTGATTGCTGTCCTTCAATTTTTATGTTAGTCCTCCCACCCGCAGCCCATTGTTTAATTCCGATTGTTGACATCAGGGGCCCCAATTCCCGTATTGGCATGTACAAGACCCCCGCCCCACAGTGTGGGACACTGGGGAGCCCACTCCCAGTGTCCTCAAAGTCAAGAAATTCCCTGTTGTGCTTAGTTTTATGTGTGAAAAGAAAAACAGTCCCCCAAAGTCTTTTTTTTATATCTGATAAGAAGAAAATGGTCCCTCATCATCCCCGCTGTCCCCCTGCCCCAGCCCAACTGTCCCACTGAGCACCCACTGTTACAAACGCACTCAGCAGGTCAGGCCCTCTGCTCCCACATTGCCAACCTCTGAGTGCAGTATTGTGAACAAGTAACAGACAGGGTAACTCTCCTGTCTTCTTGTGGGTCCGAAATACCTTTGGTCTCAAGTTCTGGGGGGATTCAAACTGTGAACCTTATGTTAGCGCACCCAAATGTACAGGCTCAGATAAAATTGTCTTCGGGGGATGCAATGTATCTTTTGCCTAAGGGCACCTAACCAGGTATCCAAAATAAACCCTTAAAACTCTATAAAAGACCTTAGGTATATTCTTACCTTTTTCCAGTTTAGTAACACCATCAAGCTCTTGAACAGTTTTGTCAAGTCTTAACCCTCTATATGTCACATGCAAAAGAAAGAACCTGGAAGACCCAGGCAGTATCTTTCAAATGAAAGGTTTACTTAAAATGGATCAAAATATGTTAAATGTAAACACAGAACAATATACAAAAAATCATACAATCACTTAAAAGAACAAGGTTAAAGTATAAAACATAAACTCCTATACCAATACAATTAGACTTTTTTCTGTATTACCTCTTTATAGTGCTTAAGTTAGATCATAGATCTTGTTTCTTAAGAGCCCAAAAAGATATGCGTCTCAAAGATCAGACACAAGTCCTAGTTAAACTGTGTCTCTCTCACACACCCCTTCTATGATGTCATCTAGCTCCCCCTTTTAGAATATAAAAAATATACAAACAATGATCTTCCTGTCAGGAGATATTTTAAATACTGTGACTTCAGCAAAAACTAATTTCCCAAATTATGACAGTCTTTAATCAAGCCTTTCCTTTGATCTTGTGTGGTTTCCTGTTCCCAAGGCAGGTCAAAGATTTTACAACTTTTCCCACCGTGGTGTTATAACATATTTTTCCTCTAAGACATCATAAAAGTTTATGAGCCCTATATCCTGGCAGCTGGTTCAGTTCTAATCAAGATAGAAAAACAGGAGACCCTTAATTAAGTCTCTCTAGTCTTTTAATTACCTTCTGGTTTCAGGTCACTTGACTGTAACTGAAACCTGGGTGGGGGGCACCCATGGCACACTGTGCCAATCACACACTATATTTTTATATAACAAATATCATCCAACAATCATAACCAGCTGGCCAAGCATCACAATCCTCCCCACTTAGACTGAATTTGGGTGTTCTATCCCCTGCATGGGATGAGTTTCCCAAGTCAGTTCACTCCTCATACAGACGCGATAAGCCATCTGAGTTCTGACTGGTTGCTCCAGCCCTATGTAAGATTGTCATGTCATACCCTTGCAAGGCAAGACTCCATCTTAACAGTCTACCATTCATTTTTCACATTTGGGTCAGCCAAACCAGGGGGTTGTGGTCAGTTTGTACCTCAAAATGCTGCCCCATATAAGTATGGCCCACACTATGGCATGACACTCTTTTTTCCACAGTGGAGTAAGCCTGCTCCCTGGGAAGTAACTTTTTACTCAGGTACACTATGGGTGATCTTTCCCTTGGTTGGATGTCTTACTCAGTACTGCCCCAATACCCATGTCTGAGGTGTCAGTCTGGACTATAAAGGGTCTGCTATAGTCAAGACTTGTCAAGACAGGAGCACTGCACAGTGACTCCTTCAGTCCGGTAAAGGCTTTTTCACAGGCTGGTTCCCAGGTAATTTTCTTAGGCATCTTTTTCTTTACTAGGTCAGATAGGGGAGCAGTTAGGGCACTGTAATTGGGTACAAATTTCCTATAGTACCCTGTTGTCCCTAGAAAATTCCTGACCTGCTTCTGTATTTCTAGTCTGGGCCATGCCTTGATCACCTCTATTTTTACTTGGTTAAGATGGAGCTGTCCCTGGCCTACAACATGCCTGAGGTATGCTACTTCAGCCATGGCCACCTGGCACTTCTCAGCTTTGACAGTGAGCCCAGCTCTCTGTGTCCTGTCCAGCACTTCCCTAAGGTGGGACAGGTGTTCCTCCCAGCTGGAACTAAAGATGTCAATGTCATCCAGGTATGTCACGGCGTACTCTTCAGCACTATTTAACACCTGGTTCACTAACCTTTGGAAAATGGCCGGGGTGTTCTTCATTCCAAAAGGCGTTACTTTAAATTCAAATAAGCCTATCGGAGTGATGAAGGCTGACCTCTCTCTAGCTCTGTCAGGTAACTCTACCTGCCAATATCCCTTGGTCAGATCAATAGTCATAAGATATGTCACCCCTCCCAACTTGTTCAGGAGTTCATCCATCCGGGGCATCGAGTAGGTGTCTGACTTTGTGACTGCATTCAGTCCATGACAGTAAACACAGAAACGAGTAGAGCCATCTGACTTGGGCACAAGGACTACAGGTGAGGCCCAGGGGCTGTAGGATCTCTGGATTATCCCTAAATCTAGCATTTCCTCCACCTCCCTCCTAATGTCCTTTTGGACTGCCTCTGACACCTGATATGCTACCCGCCGCATGGGCGTCTGTGTCCCTGTCTCCACATCATGCGTCGCTACAGGGGTTAGTCCAGGCTTGGTGCTAAACAGGGAGGTAAAGTCTACTAAAACCTCCCTTACTTCCTGGATCTTGTCCAGTGCCAGCTGGGGAGACAATTTAACTGCCTCCACAGAAGAGTCCTGCTAGCTTTCTTCCAGAAAGTCCAGAAGGGGGTCTCCTTCGTCTGTCCCCTCCCAAGGACTACATACTGCAAACACCATGTCAGCCCTATTAGCATATGGCTTCATCATGTTGACATGGTACATTCTTTCTGTCTGTCTTTTGTCAGGTAACTCTATGATATAGTTCACATCATTTTCCTTCCTAACTACTTTGTATGGTCCTGCCCACTCAGCCTGCAGCTTGTCTTTCCGGACCGGAATAAGGACCATGACTTCCTGACCCACCGTGTATGAGCGAGCTCTGGCTCTGCCGTCGTACCACACTTTTTGTTTCTATTGGTCAGCTGCCAGGTTGCTATGGGCTGTCCCCATAAGCTCCTTCAGCCTTTCCCTAAACCTAAGGATGTAATCCACTATGGGAGTTCCCTGAATGGTGTGCTTGCCTTCCCAGTCCTCCTGGATCAAGTCTAGGTGCCCACGCACCCGGCGTCCATATAAGAGTTTGAAGGGGGAAAATCCTGTAGACTTTTGGGTCACCTCCCTGTATGCAAACAACAAGTGGGGAAGGTATTTCTCTCAGTCCCTCCCATGCTGTTCAGCAAACACTTGGAGCATTGACTTCAGGGTACTGTTAAATCTTTCCACAAGCCCATTGGCTTGTGGGTGATAAGGTGTCATGTGTCTCTGCACCACCCCACACTTCTCCTACAAACATTTCATCAGGTCGGATATGAAGGAACCCCCTTGATCGGTGATAACCTCCTGCAGAAACCCAACACGGGAGAAAATCCCAAGTAAGGCATCTGCCACTTTGTCTATCCTCGGTGAGGATAGGGTGACTGCCTCTGGATACCGGGTGGCATGATCCACCACAGTCAGGATGAACCTCTTCCTGGAGGAGCTGGGGGTTTTAAGGGCCCCACAATATCCATTCCCACCATCTGGAATGGCTCCTCCACTATGGGCAATGGAATTAGGGGGGCTTGGGTTTTCTTGCCCACCTTTCCTATTTCATGGCACCGGTGACAAGACCTGCAATACTCTTTCACCTGCTGGGTGAAGCTGGGCCAATAGAAATTCTGGGCCAACTGCTGTGTAGTGCATGTGATTCCCAGATGACCAGACAATGGAATAACATGTGCAGTCTTGAGCAACTGCTCACGATACCCCTGGGGAATGACAAGCTGCCTGCCTATCACCCCTCCCTCTGTCTTCACAGCCTGAGTATACATCAGTCCATTTTCCCAATAAATTTTATGTTTACCATCACCTCCCTGTGCTCCATCAGAGTCTGCCCAAGCCCTCAGCTTCTCTAGACTAGGGTCACTTTTCTGAGCAGCTGTAAACTCCTTACACATTCCCAAGGCATGGGACAGGTCCCCTTCAGTCTCTAAACTAGGGTACCTAGCACTAGCATCAGGGCACTCAGGATCACTGTCATCCCTAACCCTCTGACAATGGGTCACCCCTCCTTCTTCAGAGTAATCCTCTGTAGCTGTGTGGTTAACTGCTGTTGGGAAAATTTCTACCCCTTTTCATTAGTCTCCATAGCATGAGACACAGGCTGGGGAACCAGCCTCCCAGTGGTGTCCACAATGGCTTCTGTGGGATCCAGGGAACTTCAATTTTCCCTTGTCACTTGGCTACGGGTAACTGCACACACCATCCCCTGTTTGAGATTGTTGCCAAGGATGACATCAACTGCTAAAGTTTTGGCTACAGTCACCTGTTGCACAGTTCCCCCTCTTTCATCCCAGTCAAGGAGAGCACTAGCGAGGGGCAATGTTTTCTCCTCACCAGTAAAGTCTTGTACAGTTACAAATCCATTGGGTATAAGCTGACCAGGCTCTACCAGATCCCCTTTCACCAATGTCAGGGATGCCCCTGTGTCCCTTAACCCTTGTGTCTGTACACCATTCACCGTGACTAGGTGCATGTGTTCTCTCATGTTCACAGGCATGCTTCCAGGGACACACAAACAACCCACTTCTTTCCTAGCCCCATTCTGCATATTGCTCACCCTTTGGGGACACTGTCTGGCAATATACCCAGTTTCTTTACAAACCCAACATTCATTTTTTTTCTCAGAGAAATCTTTTCTTTGAAACCTGGGGCTAACTGGTTTTGGTGGAGGCAGTGAGGGTTTTAGCTGCCCTGGGTGCGCTTTACCTTTTTGCACTGCTGCGCCCCCCCCCCCATTTGCTCTCAGAGCAGGTCTGTTCTTGGCATAGCGGTCCAAGAGTTCAGCAGCCTCTTGCACTGTTTTGGGGTCTCGGTCCTTCAGCCAGGTTTTCAGCTTTTCTGGGCATTCCCAAAAAATCTCTTCTAACAAAATAGCTTTTCTAATTTTATCTACAAAGTTTGGTTCAATTTCTTCCCACCAACATTTTAAACTGATGTTTCATGGCTAGCCCCTCATAGCTCATGTCAGGGCTTCTCCTGTGCTTACGGAATTTAGCTCTGTATGCTTCAGCAGTTAAATGAAACCTTTTTTTTCTCTATACTTTTTTCCCTCTGGGGCCACCAGTCTGCCTTACCTCTACACGTCAGGCATCCTCCTGGGTACTTCCTCCAGCTCCAATTCGGGTCCCGCAGCTACCCCCATGGCTTGCCCCTTGTGGCGGGCTGGTGGGGAACACTCCCTCGGAGCTCAGCCCACCTGGTCAGGATCCAGTACTGCCACGCACCCTTGGCACCGAACAAGTCCGCTCTGGAGACGGCCATCATGCCGCCACGACTAGTGCCCCTATTTTCCACTTTTACTCCCCTTACGGCTTGAGGCATACTATGACGCCTAAGGCCCCTAATGTGCGTGCATCCGCATGCACTCCGAGTCAAGTGTCTTCATTAGCACTTTCCCTGTATGTCTGCCAATGCTCTGTAGCCACCCACAGCCACAGCCAGAGGCCGCCAGAGCACCAATGGCAATCTTCCCCCCTCCTCGGAGAAGGAAAGCAGTCCTACGGATGCTCCACCCTTCTCCTCCCCCCTGAGCCCCAATGACCCAGGCTTATTCCTGAACCTGGGTCGCCGGCATGGCCCGAGGTGTGGCATCCAGCACCTTAACCCTCAGCACCACCGGGCCGGCCCTAAATCAAACTTTTTTAAAAGTGCAGCTTTAGGTTTGCTGTAAACATTACTGTCCTCATTGTCCATTTGACCCAATGCATCCTGAGCTTTCCTGGTAAGTAGTGGGGATAGCTGGAAGCTCCAGAACCATCTAGGAATTTTAGCCTGAATATAAACTTTTTCAAAGTAATTTAAAAAGGCATCCATACCTTCCCCCTCTTTAAATTCAGTTATCAATTTGGAATTCAGTTTGTAACCCAGTCTTGTAGTTTCAGTTAAACCCAAGCCACTTACCTGCTCTGGTGTTGGTGGTTGGAGCTGTAACTTCTCCAGTTCATGTCACCTCTGGCACTCACGCTCCTCACAGTCTGCCTCTTGCTGTTCTCGCTTCTCTTCTCTCTGGAACTCCAGCTCCATTCTGCACAACTCAATCTGCAGCTGGATTGCTTCTGGTTCCAGACTGCTGGTGACCTTCCCCTGCTGCTGTGGCCCTTCGCTGGCACTGGCCCTGCTGTATTCCTCATCGGATCTAGACACTGCACTGTCCACTGGCCCCTCCATGCTCAAGGTTTGGTCCCCTTACAGTCACAGTCAGTGACTCGATGCTCTGGGCATGTGCTGCCATCAGGGCATCCATGAGGTTCTGCTTGATGGCTCTCCCCTCATACAGGACTCCTCTGTCCTGGCACAACTGCCTCAAGTAGTCTACAGTGTGTCCGCTGTAGTTGGAAGCCATCTTCTTCCCTAACTACGGCTACTCTAACTTGCACTTTAGAAAAAAAATAAAACAGGTAGAAACTTGACTGTAAGCAAAATTATATAGTTCTGTTTCCTTTTTAAAAATAAATCACTGCCTTATTTTGCAAGTGAGCTGTACAGTACTAAGCTGACACACTGAACAGTTAAAGCTTGTGTTACCAAATTTTATCTGCACCACTGCCAACCAAATCTGTCACAAATGCACTCAGCAGGTCAGGCCCTCTGCTCCCACATTGCCAACCTCTGAGCGCTGTATTGTGAACAGGTAACAGACAGGGTAACTCTCCTGTCTTCTTGTGGGTCCGAATTACCTTTGGTCTCAAGTTCTGGGGGGATTCAAACTGTGAACCTTATGCTAGCGTACCCAAATGTACAGGCTCAGATAAAAATCTCTTCGGGGGATGCAATGTATCTTTTGCCTAAGGGCACCTAACCAGGTATCCAAAATAAACCCTTAAAACTCTATAAAAGACCTTAGGTATATTCTTACCTTTTTCCAGTTTAGTAACACCATCAAGCTCTTGAACAGTTTTGTCAGTCTTAACCCTCTATATGTCACATGCAAAAGAAAGAACCTGGAAGACCCAGGCAGTATCTTTCAAATGAAAGGTTTACTTAAAAATGGATAAAAATATGTTAAATGTAAACACAGAACAATATACAAAAATCATACAATCACTTAAAAGAACAAGGTTAAAGTATAAAACATAAACTCCTACACCAATACAATTAGACTTTTTTCTGTATTACCTCTTTATAGTGCTTAAGTTAGATCATAGATCTTGTTTCTTAAGAGCCCCAAAAGATATGCGTCTCAAAGATCAGACACAAGTCCTAGTTAAACTGTGTCTCTCTCACACACCTTTTCTATGATGTCATTTAGCTCCTTCTTTCAGAATATAAAAAATATGCAAACAATGATCTTCCTGTCAGGAGATATTTTAAATATTGTTCCCAAATTATGACAGTCTTTAATCAAACCTTTCCTTTGATCTTGTGTAGTTTCCTGTTCCCAAGGCAGGTCAAAGATTTTACAACTTTTCATACCGTGGTGTTATAACATGTTTTTCCTCTAAGACATCATAAAAGTTTACTAGCCCTATATCCTGGCAGCTGGGTCATTTCTAATTAAGATAGAAAAACAAGAGACCCTTAATTAAATCTCTCTAGTCTTAATTACCTCCTGGTTTCTGGTCACTTGACTGTAACTGAAACCTGGGGGGCACCCATGGCACATTGTGACAATCACCCACTATATTTTTATATTACAAATATCATCCAACAATCATAACCAGCTGGCCAAGCATCACACCCACCACCCCAAACCCCCCCTTACCCTATACTTACCGCCGGAGGTTGTAGGATGTCATCTTCTCTGGACTGGGACATATCTGCACTCTTCAAAGCTGAACCACGAACTAAGGAATCAAGGTAAGTGCCATAAAAAGTATTTCAATAGCGTTTTGAACTTATGTTTACAATTTTACCATTTTTAGGAAATTTTTCACCAAATTTTCAACATGGCCTTTTCGGGACCCCACCTCATGAACACTGTCACCGTCATTTTGTTACTTGGGCCTGGGAGGTAATTCGCGGTTGCTGCACGGAATCACCTTTCGGGCCTGATTCATGAAATGACAGTGCCAGTGTTCATGAAATGGGGTCCCAAATAAAGTTGTAGCAAAATTTAATTTTGCTGGTGAAATTCCAGTGAAATCATGAATTTCACCACACAAAACATTTTGTGAAATTTGTGCATTTCACCTGTGAATTTTGCAGGTGTGATATGCAAAATTCCATTGGCAAAATCAGAAATTTCGCCCTCGAAGTGTGGAATTTCACCTGCAAGTGGCAGAATTTCACCAGAGAGTTGCAAAATGCTATCGGTTGTAGGCAAAATTTTGCATTTCATGTACAAAATGTGTGATTTTGCTGGCAGAATTTTGCATTTAGCACCCATAAACATATTTCGCAAAATGCACTAATTTCACTGAATATTTCACAGAATGAAATTAGTGCATTTCACACATCTCTAGTCCCAAAAAGGCCATGTTGAAAATTTGGTGGAAAAAAAAATGGCTGAGTTATGAGTGTTCATTGAAAATTTTCAACGCATTGTGGCAGAACTGCAGGGAAGGGATGTCTACCCTATCATCTTTTTCTTCCTACTATCAATCTGTTGCACAACAGTACTTATTTACCCTATATTTTGCCTTTTTCTAGCTCTGATGTAGGTTGGCCATCTACGTCAGTCTTTTCCTTTTTCTCTATACCTTTTTCCTACTACCTTATTTTTCCTATTCAGTTTATCCGTCCCTCACCACCATTCCCATGTAGCACCAGGTCCAAGTCCAGCATGCCATCTGGCAACAAAATTATTAAGGTGCTTGTAGGGCATAAAATGCCTATGAATGAATAAAAGTGCATTTGGAACAATATAAAGTGCATATGTGTGTTTAAGATGTTCTTGGGTTAAATAAATAAAATTCATGTAGTGCAATAGATGCACAGAATTAAGAAGTGCTATAGTGTAGAGATGAATACATTGAAATACACAAATAAATGAGTGAGGGGATATTACCTTAAGCACTTGGATGCACTTCTTATTAAAACAAGCATTTGTCAATGCCGAACGTTCGCTTGCAGGTATTTGCAGTGGTATTTGGCACTTGGACATGGCTTAAAAAAATCAGTGACAAAGAAGTACAAGCATTTGTCAATGCCGAATGTTGCTTGCTTCTATGTGCTGTTTAGGTATTTGGAAGTCATTGTAGTGCAAATATTGAAACTTCACGAACTTACAAGCGTGCGTAGGAACTGCGCAACGCACGCTTGTAAAAACAGTCATTTTTAGGAATTTTTGCACCAATTTTTCAACATAGCCATTTTAACACCTCTGCTCATGAACAGTGTCACTGTGATTTTCTTAATGTGTCCCATACATTGATTTGGCACCGATTGCGCCATTGTGCGCTACATGGGCGGAAACACATTTTGGGCAGGATGTGAAAAATGACAGCTATACTGCTCATAAGGAGGTGTGGTAAAATGGAAATGTTGAAAATCTGGAGTGAAAATATTGAAAATTCGCGAACTCACAAGCGTGCGTAGGAACTGCGCAATGCACACTCGTAAAACAGTCATTTTTAGGAATTTTTCCACCAAATTTTCAACACAGCCATTTTAAGACCTCTGCTCATGAACAGTGTCACTGTGATTTTCTTAATGTGTCCCATACATTGATTTCGCACACTGACTGCGCCATTGTGCGCTACATGGGCAGAAACACGTTTTGGGCAGGATGTGAAAAATGACAGCTGTACTGCTCATAAGGAGGTGTGGTAAAATGGCAATGTTGAAAATCTGTAGTGAAAATATTGAAAATTCGCGAACTCTGGCGTGCGTAGGAACTGCACTAGCAGCTAACCTGTAAAACAGTAATTGTTTGGAATTTTGCCAAATTTTCAACATGGGTTTTGGGACCCCTTCTCATGAATGATGTCACTGTCATGGCATTATTCAGGCCTGAAGGGTGATTTCATGCAGTGACTGCAGTGACTGCAATCACCGCCAGACCCTGAACATCATCGTAACGCTCGTACTGTATGCAAAATTAAAAAAAAACTGAGATATGCAATAAAGTTGAAAACCCCTATCTAGCCCATTATACAGCTTACCGGCATTTCCTCAGTTCGCGGTCGGCTTTGAAGAGTGCAGACATGTTCCCGGTCCACTGAAGATCATCGCGCCGAGCTCCGGAGGTAAGTATGGGGTGAGAGGGGTGTGGGGAGGCAGGGTGCACAGTGGGTGGGTGCAGGTTGTTGGAGGGGGGCGGGGAGACTGCGTGGGACTGTTTTTCAGTTACAGGGTTTTTTTTCCCTACAGTTGATGACGCAGGACATTTGCCATGCTGGGGTGGGCTCCCAGCATGGCAGAAGACTAGCTGGGGGCTGTGGAGCCGACAGGGATTGGGCACCCCGTCGGCAGGCCAGCGGGGCGTTGCCACGCTGGGGTGGGCTCCTAAGCGTGGCAGTGGGATGGCTGGGGGGCCATGGAGCCGATGGGGATTAGGTACCCCGTTGGCAGATGATGCGGGGACGTTTGCCATGCTGGGGTGGGCTCCCAGCATGGCAGCAAAGAGGTGGGGGGGGCAGCGTGACGCGGTGCAAGCACACAGCGGTGGTATTCTTTGAAGAGAAGACCACCGCTGTCATACACAGCACCACGTCCGATTGGTGCAGGACTGCCACACCTGCTCAATGGAGCAGGGGATTGCAGAGGAGGGGCACATTTCCAAAGTGTCCCATTCTCCCAAGACGCTCCTTGCACATGCGCGCAAGCAAACGTAAAAATGATTGTGTTGCAGCTATTCAGTGTGACAGCCCTTATAAGAAAGAGTTACCAGAAGCTTGTAAAGATCCCACAGCAGAAGCAGCAGATAATGAGCTTCTGAACACTGCTGCTCTGCTGTACAATGAAACAAATGAAAGGGACAGGAACGTTCCTATTTTATATAGTACTATATAAACTTGGGTTATCCCCCAGTATAAAATAAAAAGGCTAAAACTGATAAAATAATGACTGAAATCAAGAAGTCCCCATAATCAACATGTTCGGACATGAAACAGCAAGTCCAGACATGTAGATAGGAAGACAGCGGCCCCTAGTGGCCTATATCTATAATGAATTGTTGCATAACCATGCTGACCAGTGGGAGGAGTTTGCTTACATAATGGACCCTTATGTTTAAAATGGTAATAACACTGGCCAGAGAAATGGTTATTTGCATTAGTTTATATTGTTGGAAAGCTATCTATAATCCAGGCTTAGCAATAGCTATTTCTTTTTGTATAGGCCTAGTTGTGAGCCTCTAGAGAGAAATACTGTTTCATTGCCTTTTATAGGTGGGCCTAAAGTTAAGTGGGAGGGCTATATAAACCCCCCAAACCCATGCATAGGCAGATGAGCTGAGAAGCTGGTCTCACTTTCTGAAGTAAGACAAGAGGAAGGACCTGTACCTGGATAGTTACTGGTAGCGACACAGCAGGAAAAGCTGAATTGACTGTTTGAACTGTCTTTGAAACCTGAAGGAAAGTGAATCTACTTCAAGGAAATAGCATTGTGCTATTATTTTTCTTTGCTTCGTAAATATTATTACATTTATTTATTATTTTTATACTTTTGTATTAAATAAAGCCACACCGAGGTGTGTTGTACCTGATATACTGGGTCCAGTGTTATCATTACCCACTGTCCTATTACACGCATGCACATAACTTTGGTAATTTTCAATATTTTGAGTCCAAATTTCAACATAGTCATTTTTCCACACCACCTCATGAACAGTAAAGCTGTCATTTTTCACATCCTGTCTGTAACGTGTTTTTGAACCAGTGGCGTGGAATGGCATTTTGCCACGGATTTAAAAATGTTCACCTATGGGGTTTATGAAGTGGGACATAAGATTATGTTGAACATTTGGGGTCAAAATATGAAGAAAAATGCAAAAGTTATGACCATTTGTTGTAGTTTCTCTACACCCACTTGTAACTTTGGAAATGTTAAATATTTTGACCCCAGAATTTCAACATAGCTTTCTTATTACTGGCCAAAATGTGTTTCTGCACCAGTGGCATAGAATGGTATTGTAGTTGCACAGAATTATGTTTTGGCGGTGATTCGAAAATTTTCTGTACTGGGTACGTGAGGTAGGATTATAAGGTGGCTATGCTGACAATTTGGTCACTGTTGTCCTATAAATGGACACACAGGCCCTGAAGGGCCCTGTACTTCCACAGCTGCATACATATACGCATCTACAGACCCTGTGCTCCCACAGTAAAATAAAGATACCTTTATACTATCTCAAAAAGTAAAGAAATAAATTGCAAAAACGGCATTAATGCTTTAGTTATAGTCAAAGCCACAAAAGTATGGAAATGTGGTGTTAGGATTTCCAACCCTAACACCCCATCCCCACCCTGCACACACCCACTGGCATTGAAGGTGTGCCTTGGGATCATCAGCCCTAATGTTCATCCCATTCTCCTATACTGTACCCATCTCAACTTGTTTACTTATGGAACAGGGTGAGTGTTAGGGCTGATGATGCCAAGGCACACCCCCAACACCTGTTGGTGTTTCAGGGTGGGGATGAGTTAGGGTTTGAAACCCTACCACCACATTTCCCTACTTTTGTGGCTTTGACCCTAACTAAAGCATTAACACTTTTTGTTTACAATTTATATACATACACATATATATATATATATATATATATATATATATATACACAAAACTTTTTTTAAAGTATCTTTTATTTGACAAATAACTGTGTCCTCTAACAGCTCATTCCATATACCCACAATCCTATGGATGATAAAAACATTTCTCTTGTTTTCTATTGAAGGAATGTTTTTTTGGTTCTCCAGGGACATTTCGGTTAAAAGGATAACATTCAGTACAAAAAAAATGCATCAATGTAAATACAAGAAGATATCACAAATAAACATAATGTACATCAAGTACTAACAGATTTTAGATACCAGCAATAGGAGCGATACTCCAAAAAAAGCTTTTCGCTTTAATATGGCTTTAAGAAAATATCCCAACCATAGCAGTACTGTTTGATTACTACACTTGAACAAGAACACTAAGATATCCATAGAGTTGAAATATACGGTAGGCTTCTTACAATACTACCCAACAATTTGTCCTATTGTAAGTTATGAAAGGGACAATGCAAAATGACATGTATCAGAGTCTGTTGGTGTCCTCATTTTGCATGGACATAGGTCAGTATTTGAGTTATCATGTGGTTTGAACCTTTTTTCCCAAATTTTATTAGGGAACACGCCAAACCCAAATTGCATAATAGTTGCTCTATTGTCAGGATAAAGTTTTACTGTAATTTCATCCTTCACAGCTGCCAGAATAGGGTGGAATCTATTCAGCCCCAGCTTTTATAATGCTGCTTGCTTATCTATATTAATTAATCTGGACTTTATCATTTTATTATATGCATTGGAAATCACGATATTCTGAGTAACCAAAATCCATAGGTAATCTGTTCCTATTTCTCATAAGAACTTTTTGACAAATGCAGTCCAAGGCATGTAACAGTCTCTTGTTGCTATTGAAGAGAGAAGGCAAGAGTTGTTTGCTATGTACTATTGTATAGCAATAATAATTTTTATAATCATTTTTTGACTGTAATCCCAGTTGAGTGTTGAGCTCTTCATCCTTGCTGATATCATACATCAGCAGGAGAGCACACTTGATACATTTTCTCTCCAAATGTACCATATCTAATCCCTAATCTGTCTTCATATGGCAACTCACTTAATGTAGACACTATGTGTCCTTCCTCAAATAAGGTGACTAGAACTGGCTACAGTAATCAAGGTGCAGTTTGACATATCCCCTAAAATATACAATGGGCTGGGTGTACTTCATGAAGTAACGGGTGCTTCTAAAACAAAAAAGCCAAGTGTAGTACATAAATACAAGTACTCCAGCAGATGCACACAATTGCTTTTATTGCACAGAATACAACAACAGTGCCATCCAGAACTGTGTGTATAAGCCCCAGTGTTTCAAGATAACTCTCTTCCTTATGGGATGTTGACCAGTCCCCTATACAATGGACCTAAAACAATCATGGGGGACTAGTAAAATTTAGCCCAATGGAACCCAGCACCTCAGCAGCTTTTGACACTGCCTGTTCACATGTCTGTTGTTACTTAGGTGGTTATTAATATAGCATGTTCCTATACTCCTTGGTTTCCCTTATTTCCTTTCCTTGTAGAAAGTACCTTTTTTTTCTGATTTGTTGTTCCCATATGTAAGATGCAACATTTAGCAAGGTTAAACTTCATACCTATTTAATTGCTCAGTTGTTAATCTGATTTAAATCATTCTGGATTGACTGATGTTGATCTGAGATTTCCACAATACCCCCAATGTCTTTTTTTTTTATTTAGTACACTTTATTAAAATGTTTCTATATGACAAAAAAAAAAAAAACAAACAAACTATACAATACATAACACAACCAAACTTATAAACTATACAACAACCAAAAGGCAAAAAAAAATACCAAATACAAAGTACAAAAGGAAGAACAAACAACACATAAAAAACCTAACAAATAAAGCCCATACCTCCCAGTTCCTCCAATTTTTATGTCATGCTATACTTATGTATCCAATGTTTCTGCCCCTAACCCATGTCCCCAGTGAAGATCTGGAACAGGGAAGGTACAAATACTGACTCCTCCAGAACACCACCTCCCACTCTTACTACATCTGATAGGACATCATTTATGGGTACTCTTTGTGTTCTGTCCATCAACCATGTTGTAATCCATGCCATCACATTTCTGGCAATGTTTAAATTTTGAAGCTCCTCTATGATAGCCTTATGGGGTTCGAGATCAAAAACCTTACTTAAATCCAGTATGGTAACATTCACTGGTTTACTTTCATCTAGTGCTTTACTTGCAGGCTCATAAAAGGAGAATACATTTGCAACACATGACTTGTCTTTAATGAATCCATGGGGTGTTTTCCAGCAATCATAAAAGGTAGTCCTGAATTATAGACTGCAGTGCTATTCCAAGTACTGAAGTGAGACTAGTCTCTCACCCAGGAAGCAACTAACTATAGTATGTGCCTTGCCTATCTGACAGATGCTGGTGTCCACATGTCTAAAAATTGAGTCCTCAATCACAGTAACTTGTTTTTTCCTGCATGTGTCTTTTTTGGTGCCCCTAAAACATGGCTAATGTTTACATCTTACTTTATTTTGATTCCATTATTGCCCTCTGTTGTAGGTGTTTCAAAATGATTGTTAAGAGGAAAAGTTCTACAGTAGAGATGGAAAGTCCTCCTTCTTCTTTTTAGTCGTCTTCCTGGGTTAACCATTAACTAGTGATTATCCTTTTCAGTTGAGTCCTGATGTCTGTTTCCTTTCTGCCTGGTCTGCCGTTTACATTATGTTCCCAGCTATTTAGATTGTGTATGCTCACCTGTGGGACACCATCCTGTTTTCTGGTACCTGTTGTATCCATCACTTCCTTGTAAGTGTTATCAATGAATTCTTCAAGTGATCTGATTTTGATTAGCCTAGTGATCTTATTCTTTATTGGTGCTAATTCTTCCTCCAATGTATTAGTATACAAGCACCTCATGCCTGTAAAACATCATGGTTCCCATCACCTATTATGAAATTGTACATTTTGCATGTGGAGCATGCTACAGCTATGCTTCCATCAGCAAAGCTAAAATGTCTCATTACCTGTTGATCAATGGCACATGTATTAGCAATAGTGTTGATCCCACTTTCAGTTTGTTTGTTCACTATTTCTAAGACTTGGTACCCCCAAATATTTCAGTACTTTGACTTTGTAAGTAGAGAAAGTATGGGTAGGGGTGCAGAATTATCCTGCTAACTAAGCTTTGCTCGGTGGACTCCATCTTTACTGTGTCACCTTTGCCGGTGCCTGCCATTGCTTGTACAGGAGTTGTTAGTGCCAGAGGCAAACCAGGTCACATACTATACCTCTACCTACTCACATATGCATGGTGCTGGAGCTATCACTACACAAGGTATAACATAAAAGATTTTACTCAGCATCCATCACAGGGTTGTGCATATCTCTCAATGAACACAAACCTGTAGGGTTCACAGCCTGACTCTTCCAGTAGGGTTCATTTCGGAGTGAAGGAACTCACAGCTAGCTCAGCCAGACTCTCCTGATAGAAGATTATTGTGGAGTTAGGAAGTTCACCGCTATTGCACTCAGTCTGTCAAAGTAGGGGTAAATGTGGAGTGGGGAAGCTCACAGCTACTACAGTTGTACTCTTCCAGTAGGAGTCATTGTGGAGCAAAGGAGCTCACAGCTACTGCAGTCACACCCTCCTTGTAGAGGATCACTGTGGAGTTAGGGAGCTCACAGCTATTGTACCCAGTTTCTCAAAGTAGGGGTAAATGTGGAGTGGGGGAGCTCACAGCTACTGCAGTTGGACTGTCCCAGTAAGGGTCATTGTGGAGTAAGGAAGCTCAAAGCTACTGCAGCCAAACTCTTCCAGTAGGGATCACTGTGCAAGTGGGAGCACACAGATTCTGCAACCAGACTTTCCCAATAGGGGGCACTGTGGAGTGATGGAGCTCACTGACTCGGGAAGAATTACCATGGGATTGAAGCATTACAGATACCCTGGACCACACAAAGAGAAGTTGTCTCCTCATTCCCTTAAACCTACAGATCTTTGCAAATCTTTCTAGGCACTAATACCAGAAATGGAGAATGGAATATAATGCACAAGACTTTCCTGTTGTGTCAGCTTATTTGAAGATGTACATCTGAAAGTCATTTGTCAGTATTCAGTCGAGGGCCTTTTTAACACACAGAGTAAACACGGGCAGAGAATGTGTAAATAAAGGAACTACACCGATGTGACATTAAGAACCATACTGGATTTATCATGTTATCCAATCAAGACCCCTGCCCTTTGAACAGTTAATGTTAGCAGACATATACAAACCTCCTCATTTAGGTACAGGCCTCAGCATAACCCACAACAGCAGGGGATGTGGCTTGACAGAAAGTTTTTAAAAGTCAGCCCTCTTGAAAAGGAAAATTAAATCAGTTATGACATAGCAGAACGGCATTCTCAGATGGAGGTGCCTCTCACATTTGAGGCACTTCCGATGTGTTTGGCAGCAGTTATGTGGTGTGGAATGCTACAGCAATTGTGTGTGGATGCATTTAAAGTGCTTGATGTTTGACTGCATTCAGAGTGATCCATTTGTTCTGTTTGCTCCAAAGTCAATTGTTCCATAAAGTGCAATGATTACTACTACTACTACAATGTATTTACATGGAATAGCTCAGTTGAAATAAAATGTATTGATTTTATTGGAGTCCTACTTAAACCCACATTTTTAGAGCTGGGTGAATTGAGTTGTTAAGTGACTTGCTTAGGTTTACACAGCCTGAAAGTGACTTTGGTGGGATTTGAACTTGGATTTTCTGGGTGTTTTGGTTCTCAAGCCAGTGCTCTCACCTCTATACTACGCTGCCAGTTCAGTTTACTGATTCAGTCCAAGTTGTTCTCTAATCTTAGATCCAAAGTGCTGCAGTGTATAGGTATACAAGGTAACATAATTAGTCATTTAAATTGGAAGGAAAGGGATTTGGTTTTATAATAGGAATGGGCAGATGCCTTTGGATTCAGATCCAGACCCCCCTCCTTCCAAAGTAGGGGGTCAGACCAAGCTTAATCATCTGAGGACCATACTTAGAGTCCTGAACCACACTAGATATGAAGTAGACCTAACCACTGAAGGGTTCCCTGTAACCTAACATGTCCTGGATGCAGATCCAAACCCCCTCCAAGGTGGGCTGTCTTAGATTGGCCTGGATCCTCTTGGTCAAATAGCATAAGACTGGGGCCAGAATCTAAGACAGGGCACAACCCCTTGGCCCATCCCTATATTATATAAAGGGATGGTGGTATACTGAATGGTGACCAGCAGGGGGGTGCACTTATCAGGTTGAGGATGAGCTGCACTGACAGCACAGTGGGAGAAGATAGAAGAGTCTCCCAGGACTGAGAGAAAAGAAGATGGAAATATCTCACTGGTAACATCAGGGGGTGCTCTCACCACTAGACTGGACTCTGACAGCACAATGGGAGAAGAGTCTCAAATTATATAGTGCCTTTGATACAAATTGTATCCCAAAGCACTTTACAGTCCAAGAGAGGAAGGGAAGAGAATGTCACTGCTGTTTTCAGTACACTGGCAAATTAAAACAGCATAGAAATAGATAAGACAAAGCATACAGAGAGGTTAAGCCCCAAGACATTGCATGACTTGTTCAAAATCACAGTGAGCAAGGGGCAGCTGTGAGGTTCAAATCTGGGTATCCAGGTTCACAAAACTGTGTGCTAACCAGCAGGCTAGGCTGCCTCTCTGATATGTTAATTACTTATTAAAATTTAATGGGTGGACTCAACTGATTGCTAATTGCAAGCCTGGTGCCCTTACAGTCCTTCTCTCACCACTGTTCAAGGTAGTGGGCCTGGGTTCCTGCTGTTACAGGACAAAAAGGTATTCACAGTAATGGTGCTGTGCCTCGACTTGGGGAAGTAGGTCAGGTAACTGACTGGCACGTAGTGCTCTTACTCCCACCTAATAATACAGATCCCCTACCCACTGAGTAGGAATCCTTAGACAATGACAGTGTCAAACAGGAATACCCGATACACCATAAATAGTGTTTAGGGTTGAGTGGCGTGCTTAATGTTAAACCCCAATTTTGCACCTTAAAGAGCAACTTTTATGTTGCCCCACCGGGGAAGCACAAAAAAACCTTACCTGCCCCCAAATCCAAACCATGTCAAATTAATTTTTTTTAGTGTCGGTTTTAGGAAGGGAAGTGATCATATTTTTGCTCCAAGGGGCCCGCTGCACTGATCCCTTCCACTTCCTTGTAGCTCTGCAGAGTGCACTCCGCTCCCAATCCGCCCCCGTGCTACCACGTTTTGTGACATCAGTATATGAGGAGCATGGGGGCGCATGCCAGTAGATATGAATGGGGGCTGCTTTTTAAAGTTAAATTTTGGTACTTTAAATGACCTTTCAGAATAAATGGTGACCACCGCCCCAACTAACAAGGATTTTGTTAGTTAAGCAGTGACCATCATTTATTAGAAATGGTATTTAAGTGCAAAACCAACTGCGCAGCCCCGACATCTGATGGCATGTTGTGCTCTCGCGTGTCTGGGCGTGGCCAGCGCTGGTCAGATCGGGGGTGCGCTGCAGGCTGAGAAGTGAGGGATCCATGCAGCCCGAGGGGCTCCTCCGGGTAAAAAATATGATCCCCTCCATTCACAAGCAGGGCACCAAAAATAAATTTCAACATGCTTTTGTTAGGGGCAGGTAAGGTTTTAGTGCTTCTCGGGGAGGAGTAAACAGTGCAATAGTTGCTCTTTAATGACTTTGGCAGTGCTTGAAGAAATTGTGCAAAATTTGGCATACATGGTTCAGGTGGCATGTTCTTCAGATGTGGGAAGCTTTGTGATGGCTGCTTACCCAGATTCTGAGATCCAGAAACACTAAAATTACATAAACTGCCACTTTTGGGCAGTTTTTTTACTCTCAACAACAGTTAAGATGGTACAGAATTTTATTCCAAAACTTTCAGATCGGAAGGGGCTTGTCCCAAGTGTATGTCTGTCAAAGGTTTCATGAAAAAATATTAATCACTTTTAGAGTTATAAGATTTTGAAATCTGAAACATAGAAACAGAAATTAATGGCAGATAAGGACTGCTAGGCCCCTATAGTCTGCCCATAAGCCCTACACTTGTTTGCATCCTCTGACCCTAATTGGTCAATGAATTTTCCCCACTCCACTCCTTCCCTCCTCTAAAGTTTCCTTATACCTGTCCTAGGTATGTTTAAATCCCACCAGTGTGCTTGCTCCCACCATCTCCTATGGCAGACTATTCCATGTGTCCACCACCCCGTCTGTGAAGAAAGACTTCCTTACGTTTCCCCTCAGTCTGCCTCCCTCCAATTTCATACCATGCACCTTCATTCCTGCACTTTTTCTGTATTGGAAGATGTCCCCCCCTGCACCTTATTTATGCCCTTGAGGTACTTGAATGTTTCTATCATGCCCCTCCCCCCGATCACTCCTCTCCTCCAGCGTGTACATATAGATGTCCTTTAATCTTTCCTCATATGTTTTCTGGTGCAATCCCTGTACCATATTTGTTGCTCTCCTCTGGACTGCCTCCACCCTATCGATGTCCTTAAGAAGGTGTGGCCTCCAGAACTGCACACAGTACTCCAGGTACAACCTCACCAGTGTTTTATACAATGACATCATTACCTCCCGCCTTCTGCTTGTAATACCTCTGCCTATGCACCCCAGCATGCCACTTGCTCTCCCTGCAGCCTTTGTACTCTGCTTAGACACCTTTAGGTCATCTGAAATGATAATCCCCAGGTCCCTTTCTTCCTTGGTGATCGTCTGCAACTCCCCCCTCCCCATGCTGTAGCTCTGCCCAGGGTTCACGTGTCCCAGGTACATTATTTTGCACTTCTTTACATTGAACCTCAGTTGCCAGACCTCTTGCCATTTTTCAGGTTTCCCCAGGTCCCTCTTCATTCTGTCCACCCCTTATGGCATGTCCACCCTGTTGCAGATCTTGGTGTCATCTGCAAACAGGCAGCCCTTTCCCTCTAGTCCTTCCACAATGTCACTAATGAAGATATTGAACAAGACTTGCCCAAGGACTGATCCCTGAGGTACCCCACTGGTCACCACCCTCTCCCCCGATTGGATCCCATTTGCCACCAACCCTCTGCCTCCTGTCTGTTGGGCAGTTCCTAACCCAGTTAACCACCTTGTGCCCTATGCCAAGACTAGCCATCTTATTAACCATCCTTTTGTGTGGGATAGTGTTGAAGGACTTGCTGAAATCGAGGTATGTGATATCTATCCTTCCCCCGATTTACTTCCTTCATCACCCAGTCAAAAAAATGTATCAGATTCATTTGACATGACCTTCCTGCTGTGAATCCATGTTGTCTCAGATCCTGGGCACCGTCCAATTCCAAGTATGCCACTGTTCTTTCTTTAAGCAATGCCTTCAGGATCTTATCCACCACTGAGGTGAGACTGACTGGTCTATAGTTCTCTGCCTCTTCTGTACTACCATTTTTGGGCAGAGGAACTACATGTGCCCTCCTCCAGTCCTGTGGTACCACTCCTGAGCTGAGCAACTTGGTGAACATGGCTGCCAGTGGTGATACTAGCTCCCTTTGTTATTCTTGGGTGAATACCATCTGGCCCCATTGCTTTGTCCACCCTCAGCTTTGTGAGCTTCTCCAGTATTTTCTCCTCTGTGAATGGACTGGTGTCTACCACCACACTCCCCGTGTCTGATTTTCAGCTGTGGTCCCTGACCCTCCCTCCTTAGTAAATATCGAACAGAAATATTTGTTCAGTATTTCCACCTTTTGGGTTCAGAGCATGCTCAGTAGGGTTTTTGAGATAATCCTCTGCTATGACCCAAATGTTTTTCTTTTATGAGCATTTTTAGGTCACAAATAATTGTGTTTTGGATCACGAGAAAACATTTTTAGCTTGTGACAGCCTCCACCCTGTTTCTGGGGGCAAAAAAAGTGAAAATACATACAGTATATAGTTTATATTTCTATTTTACAGAAAGGGTGGTGGAGTCATATAATAGTCTATCAGTCAAAATGGTAAGTGCAGAAACTGTTGGTGGTTTCAAGCACAGTTGAGACAGAATGAAGTGTATAGGGGTCGATCAGGGTGGCAGAAACTGGGAGCAGAAGGTGGGAGGTTGGGGAGGGCTAGGACCCTGCAGTGACTGTAGATACCAAGGCTAAATAGGGAACTTGGGCAGACTGGATGGACCCCATGGGTCTTTTTCTGCCCTCACTGTCTATTTTTCTATGTTTCTATAACAATGAGTTATTAAAAAAACCAAAAAAACATGATTCTTACTAAACAGAACCAGTTAAGCTCAATTCTGCTGCTTGTTTTTAATGGGCCAGAAGTACCTTTTTGGACTTTGTTAAGTTCGTTGGCTGTCTGCTTACTGAGATGGTCGATTCTTGTGTCACGAGCTGTGAATTCTGGGGTTGCACACTTAAGTGTGACCAAAGAATCTTTTTGTGCACACCAAAAATGGAATTTTTGGGTTACATTTAAATGTGAGATCAAGGAATTTCATTTTTGGTGTGCACGAAAAAATGTTTGCGTCTCACAAACGTTTACTCATAACTTGAGTGTTTTAAAATATTTTAGCCCCATATTTTAAATATATTGTTTACATGACCCTACCTCATGAACAAGGATGGCGGGATTTTTCAAATGCAGGTGAAAAGATGATTTCAAAGTCACTCTGTGGAACCACAATTCAGAGAGAATGTTTTTCTATTCTTTGTTTAGCTGACTACACCTGGGAGGCTCCCATCCGATGGCTTGTCCCCAGCCCATCACCCACCCAGCCCAGGACTTACCTTCCACCTTTTGTACCTCCATGGGTGGGTGGGTGCTTAGGTGGGTGGTGCAGAGCCAACAGAGCATGCCATCATCTTGTCTGCACTCTGTATTTTCCTCTGAGTGTTTTTTCTCTCTGGGCCAGCATGTGTGCTATAGTGCACACATCCTGTGTGAAGATGCAGTATGCCTCAGCAACCTGAACCCACTCAACCAGGAAGGCAACCATTGTGACACCACCCAGCTTCCACTAGGTGGTGCTCAAGCAGTGGGTCACACTTTCTCCCTGAAGGTGGAGAATTGTTGTGAGATGCTCAGTCCTGCCTTCCTCCGCCGGCCTCTAGTAACCCCATTTCATTCCTGAACCTAGGAGGCTGTCATGGCTGACTGTGAAGCCCCCCTGTCTCAGCTTGCCATGCAACTCAGCAGGCCTGCTCAGGAGGAATTTATCACATTCTAGTTACCAAGTTCGTAATGTGGAGTCAAAATATAAAACAAAAAGTTGTGAAGAAACGTTTGTCTGCAGGGCCAACCTTGGGCTCAGTGGGTAGTGCGTTATGTTCCCATGCTGCTGAGCTGAGTTCAGGGACAAGATCTCTGAGCCAGCTGGATGGGCTGAGGTTGGAGGGATGACACTATTGCAGCAGTGGGAGATTCAATAGCATGCAGTGCATGTTAAAGTTTATATAAGTTCTGGGGCCAGATTCACAAAACTTTGCCCCAGTGCAAACCCAGTTTCTGTAGCACAAACTGGATTTTGCACCCAAGGGGTAGCCACAAAAGCCCTGTCTGTAAGTACAAACCAGGTTTGCACTGGGGCAAAGTTTTGAAGGGGCTGCAATGCAAATGAGGGGTAGGGGACCTGCATATCAACGCAATCCCATTCACAGAGCACTTTCTCCATGCAAGGGCCTTTTGCGGGGTTTCCTTGTGTGGAGAAAATACTTCTGACTGGGACCTGGTTGTATTCTGTGCAACTCCAATGGCTGTCGGAGGTACTGCCGATCATTGTCCCATTGAGGCAAAAAAAGGCATGTCCCAGGTGGTAATTGAGCTGTCCCCCCACCGACTGCCATCTGGGTGATATGACAAAGCAATATCCTGGTGGGAGGTGGCGAACCATTACCACCAGGGCATACTTGTGTTTTTTACCACTATACAGCAGTGATCAGGAAGGGGGGACCACTACCACCAGGGCATACTTGTGTTTTTAACACTATACAATGGTGATCGGCGACTGGGGGTGGGAAGGGACCACTGGACCACAAGGTATATCTTCTTTGTTTCTGACCAGGAGGGTGATTGGCAATTGGGATAGGGGAATGACCACTAGACCACCACAGAAAACATTGTTTTTATTAATAAAGGGACAATGCTCGGTGAGGGGGGGCACTAGACCCCATGGACTGAGGCTGTGTGTCAGCCAAGGGCTTGGGGGGTGGGCTAAGTCACCTGCATCCTATGCAAATGAGCCCATAATGGGCATGCAAATGGACACCTAGCACCTTGCATGCCCAAAGGACTTATTTGCATGGCTGCTTTAATGCATAGGAAATACTGCACTGGCGCTCTTCATTGCAGAGCCACTCTCCTGCTGGCTGTCAAAGCAGCACTAGTGAGGTTAGTGGTGGGTTACTGCTGCCCCATTCTGGCCCTATACACAGTCAGATTGTGCAGTGCGCTATTTGACTATGAATAGCAATAGTTCACACCTGTGCAGCTGCAAGATGCAGCACAAACTTTTGCACTGTGCTCTACAATTTCTTGAGAATTCTTTCCCTAATCTTTCATTTACTGGTTCCACTGTCCTTCCAGAGCTAAGTACAGTCGCAGAGGACTGTATTTAGCCCCTGGAGAAAAGCAGAAAAAGAAAACGTCTGATTGGGGCTTATAATAGCTCTAGCATGCACTGTAGGTTATTGATTCTCCAACTGCTGTAGTCCTGCTATGATGTCAACTGCAAGGATTCTGGGATTTGTAGTTGTAGAAGATGTCAGCCTAGAAGTAAGCAAAATTAATCTGATAAAATATACTATACTACAGTAAACAGTAAGAAAAACAAAATGTTTTGCACACAAGGTGCACATTGGGACCACAGTTTATGCTGGCTGTTCCCCTTTAAAAAAAAAAAAATTGACAAACCCAGTTTTGGGCTTTTTTTTTTTGCTTGCTCCTATGGTAAAGACAGTATGGAATTTTGTTCTGAAACTTTTAGGGCAGGCAAGGCTTGTCCAAAGGGTGTGCCTTTTGATGGTTTAGTGGAAAAAAAATATTGATTCTAAAATTAGAAGGTTTTGAAATTTGGCTTCTGAGCGTGCTCATTGGGGTTTTTGAGGTAACCTTCTGATGCAATCAAAGAAATCTTCTTTTGCGAGCCATTTTTAGGGGATGACTAAATGTGTTTTTGGGTCATGAGAAAACATTTTTATGCTGTGAGGGCTGCCATCTTGGTTTTTTTGGGTGAAAAAAAGTTTGAAAATATATAAAAATTATGAATTTTCAAAAAAGCAAAAACCTGAAACAAGGTAAACAGGACCCAAATAGATTATGACACTTGTTTTTTTGAAACATAGCACAGCAGTACCTTTTTTGAGCACCTTTTCTGGGGTCAGAGATTAGGGTCATGCCCTGAACTGAGAATTCTTTGGTCGCACATAAAGTACTGCAGCCACAGAATTTTCAGTTAGCACATTAAAGGGACCCTGTCTTTGTTGATACAGCATAGGTACTAGAGCTGTTATTGTTGGCTGCACTATCGTATTTGAGTGACATCAGCAAGGGAGCATTGTATCAAATAACTAGATAGATAGATAGATAGATAGATAGATAGATAGATAGATAGATAGATAGATAGATAGAGTCCATTTGTTAATGTATTAGCGTAGTAGTACATTGTATGTTGTATACAGCAGAAAAATGCAGTGCAGTATACTGATCGACTTGAACTGATATCTCAGCATGGCCAGCACAACAAACTTCTGTCTCTGTGCTTGACCTTCCCCCGTGCACCACAGCTACTGACTGCAGGTTAAGCCTGCCAACTGATAAGCCTGTATAACCACAATTGTCTGCATGAGGTTGATAGGGAAGCCAAGAAAGGTGTTTCTGGTTTTTTAACAGATTAGCCGAGAACAAGGGTAAAAAAAAAAAAAAAACAGCTGAGCGCTGCTGCTGGAGGTCAGCCCATAAGCAGGTCAATGACTCAGGGAGAAGGTGGAAAGAAATGTGTTTCAAGAGCAAGCCCCTACTATTACAGCTGAGGGCCACCACCAGAAGTCAGTACATGAGCAGATCAGTGACTCCGGGAAGAGGAGGAGAGAAACGTGTTTCAAGTGTAAGCCTCTCATTGTTTTATTTTGTCACAGTTGAGAGCCACCATAGGATGTCAGTACATAAGTAGGTCAGTGACTCAGGGAAGAAGAGGACAAAAACATGTTTTGAGAGCATGCCCCTTATTGAGTTATGTTGCTATAGCTGGGAGCCAGTGTCAGATGTCAGTACTTAAGCAGGTCAGTGAATTGTGGAGGAGGGGGACAGAAATGTATTTCGGGAGCAGGCCCCTTATTGTGTTACATTGTTTCTACTCTCTTACTTCACTCTCCGTACACTCATATGGAGTGGGTTTAGCGTGTGAGTGTGGCAGACAGTACTAATGAATCTGTATATAGTATATCTGTATTTTTGCTATTCCCCGAACTGACGAGGAAAACAATTTCCATCCACTCCTCCCTGCTTTCTCTCCATTTAGTTAGTGGCTAAGAGATACCTGTGTGGTGACAGGGTTTATAGCCCTACCAGCACCATCCTCAAACAAGCTGCTAAAATCTGCCCCAGATTTAAAATCTGACCTAGTCCCCAACAATACGGCATTGACATTTTTTAAGCAAAATGTGGGGGTGGAGGCATGTCTGCCAAACTGTAGAAAAAAAGATAGGCCACTTAGGTTTCCATTGAGAAAACACGAGCAAACTGTATTGTGTGACCACTTGGCAGTATGTTCAGTCCCCTGGTTGCCAGTAACACAGGTCATCTGACATCTGCCTTTCTAGTCTGTGTGTGTGGGGAGTACATGTAGGGGCATGACATGATTTGGGTCAGAGGAGGGGGAGCAGCAAGAGCAATAGAAAATGCTCACAGCCTGGCAGTGGGCGAACTTCTTGACAAGTTAGGGGTAAGTGAGCACTCATGGCTCAGTCCAGACCAGGCCAAGAAGAATCTTGAGAAACATGGACCTAACTGTGAGTATTTCATATCTCCTTGTGCATTTAAGCCCAGAGGAAAAATTAACAAAATAATTTTCTGACTGTGTGTCCTATGCTGGATCAAAAAAAGGGGGCTTCACTGGTGGATCTGTTCAGACAAACCTGCTCATTTTCTTGGATTTGCAGTGCATCTATTCCAAGTTTCTAAAGTATTGAGGGTCTTCTTTTCTGTGGGCTTTTGATTCAGTACGATGATTCAGTATCCCTAAGAAGCCAGCTTTACACACTCTGGGTATATGAAGCAAGTCCTTATTTTGTGACCTGAGTGTACATAGTTGAGAAGACTTGCACAGGAAGTTACTGAGGTAAGCTGGGTTATTGGTATTTACTCACCTGGCAAAGGTGATTATACCTGCAACCTTTAGAGTGCTCAGGAATTCCTCACAAATGGGTTCTCCTCCATCCATCCTATTGGTCGATGCATGAAAAATAAATCTTTTTTGAACAGGCAGAGACCAAACCCTCCAGCTACATCTCTAGGATTCCAGTTAGGTAACTCCCCTAGGAGCAACAAGAAAAAACACAAGGCACAAAAAGAACCAACCCCAGAGAAAAAAAACACACAAAGACAAATGTTATCACTAAAAGATCAAGTTTTTCCTTTTTTTATTTTAAAGAAAATAAAATGACAACATCCAGGTACAATGGGAAGCCCCACCAACCAGCATCTGAAAAAACTATTCTGCCATCCACAAGGATAATAAAGTATATAAATGTAGCAAAAACAGCAAAATACAGCCAGCAGGCTGAGCACATGCAAATTTATTTATTATTTATATTTATTTATTTATTAGTATTTCGGAAAGACCTTTGAGCATGAGCTCTTTTACAAAGGTTCCACGTCAGGGTGGACAACAAGACAATACACAAATTCAGTGGTTACAGAGGCCAGATCATTAGGCATTAAAGAGCGATTACATGACAATTAGACAAATAGGAGAAAAAAAACTGAGCAGTTGTAATTGAATACTAAGCTATTTCTAATCGGTTGCCCTAGGTAGCACACCCCTGGAAACCTCCAAATCCATTGATAGACTATGGCAGAGTAACTGCACAGGGTTTAACGCTGTCCCAGATGGCGAGAGGCTGGGTGACAGTGAAACAAGGGGGACTGGGTTTGAAACCAACCGCAGAGAGTGAGATGTGGGGAAAAGTGAAACAGGGGGTTGTGATGGGGAGCAGCTCCAGAGGGCTTTGTCAGTATGGTGTGTGTGGGGGGTTGGGAGGGGCAGTACCAAGTGTGTTTAAAGAGGACTGATAGCTTACTTAAGCCCATGGCTAGGCTGGAATGGAGGCAGGGTTCTCTAGGTAGCCCTGCTGGGTGTTACCTTGGGGGTAGGCCTGTCTATCAAGTGGGGCCTGAGAAGCAGGTGCATTTTGAGTCAGACATTAGGTGCTGTTTGAGGCCTACTTTGAATTGAGACAGGCTGTTATTTGTTTGTAATTTCATCGGGAGTTTATTTATCCAGAGGGGGGCCCGACAGGAGAAAGCACGCTGCCCTAGTGAGGTTCGGCAGAATGGTATGGACAGTGCTCCATTCTTCCTCCGTCTGGTGATGTGTGTTGAGAGAGAAGCCTCAAGCAGGTTTCCTATACAGGGTGGGTTTTTTCCAAGGAGTGCCTTCTTTCCCAGGAGGCAAGTTTGGTATTTGATCCTGTCTTTTAGGTTAAGCCAGTTTGTACACTCATACAGGGTGCAAGTATGAGTGTAGTGATCTGCACAGAGGGTGAGGTGGCATGCCTTATTGAGTGCAATTTGGACCCTTTTGAGCACTGTATCAGTAGCAGCTCCACAGACCACCAGCCCGTAGTCTATCGTGGAGAGTATGGAGCTGGAGACTGAGATTCGGAGTGCTTCCGGGGTGAGGGATTTCTTATGCCTATAGAGGACCCCGATCTTTGTGTTTACCACTATGACAAGGGAGTCTACATGGTGCGTGTAAGTGAGACAGTCATCAATGGTGACTCCAAGGTACTTGAACAAGTGCACCTGCTCAATCTGTTCACCAGCCTTGTTGGTGATTACGAGGGCAGCATGCTTGTGTTTGTTGTAGGGGCTGGATTGATGCATGGCCTTGGTTTTCTTGTAATTGAGTAGCAGCTTTTGCCTACTGAACCGGTCCTCGAGTTTATTGAAAGAGTTCTGTAGTTCTGTTTGTAGGGCAACCTGAGAGGTGGTGCTGCTGCTGCTCAGCAGCACGGCATCGTCCGCATACAGGATAAGTTTGGTGTCACAGGCTGTGGGTAGGTTGTTTACAAAGAGGCTGAAGAGCAGGGCCCTAGAATTGATCCTTGAGGGACTCCTAAGAGTACATCTCTGGAGCTGGATAACGTCTGCCCGATTTTAACTCGCTGGCTCCTGTGTGTTAGGTAGTCATTGAACCAATTCACGGCATTAGGTGCCACACCCAATCTTTGGAGCTGGAGTACTAGTAGAGGATGGTTGATGGTGTTGAAGGCTTTGGTAAGGTCAATGAAGATGGACCCCACCAATTTGCCTTTATCCAGCACATTGTGCGCATAGTCAGTGTATTCCAGCAGTGTATTCCAGCAGCAAATATAAGCATAAATGAGTATATATGCATTTCCTATGGTACTTACATATATGAAGTGGGTAATAATCACTGACAAGTACCCAAGTCAGACACCCAGATGTGACAAAACACCAAGTAAACTAAACTATTGATTCCAGCTGCAGCAGAATTGGGTGTTTCTTTTTTTTTTTTTTCAAAATCCAGGGAGGGACCCTGAGCACTCTAAAGGTTGCAGGTATAATCACCCTTACCAGGTGAGTAAATACTTGTTATCCTCTGCAACCTTTATAGTGCTCAGGAATTCCTCACAAATGGGACTTTGTAGCAGTACCCCAACAAGTACAGGAAAAACCCAGGGTGGGATGAAAAAACCCAGGCCCTAAGCCAGTGCCACTGCAGCCTGAAGCATTGCTCTTCTGAAAGAAGCTGTCAGCTGAATCCACGTCCAGCCGGTAATAGCAAATGAAAGTATGGACAGAAGACCAGGCAGCTGTGGCACAGATGTCCTGAACCGAAGCTCCCCCTTTTTCTACCCAAGAAGCCAGCAGGGCCCTAGTGGAATGAACCCGAATACACTGTGGCAGATCTTGTCCCACCACCTGGTAGGCCACCATAATGGTCTCTCTGATCCAGCGAGCAACCGCCTCCCTTGAGGCAGCATGCCCGTTCCTCTGGCCTGAAAAGAACACAAACAGCTGATCTGATTGCCTGAAGTTCTCTGTCATGCTCAAGTAGTCCTTAAGGATTGATATCATATCGAGAGCATGGGTAGTATTTCCCTGCTGAGCAGACTCAAGCACAGCCGGCAACTGAATAGGCTGTTCCAAATGAAAAGCAGAAATTTACCTTAAGGATGAAGGTGGGAACAGGAGCTAGGGATTCCCTGCCCACATGAAAAGCCAGATAAGGCTCCCGGCAAGAAGGAGCCTGCAGTTCACCCACTCGCCTTGCCGAACACAGGGCAGTGAGGAACACCATCCTTATCATCACCAACAAGGGGAAGGAGGAACAAAAGGGGGTTTGTGCAGAGCCTCCAAGACCAAATTCAGTTGCCAAGGCAGACATTTAGGCCTCACCCGAGGGGAGGCCAGTTGCACCACCCTGAACAAGTGAACCACATCTGGGGGTGCCCAAATCTGACCTATCCCCAGAAGGGGTCCCTGGATTGCTGAGATGGTGGAAACCTGAATCCTCAGCAAAGATTAAGTCAAACCCTTGTCAGCCCCATCATTTAAGGAAATCCAAAATTTGTGGAAGGCCTGCCACTGAAGGTGACAGTCCCTTTGTAGAGCACCATTTACAAAAAAATCTGCCAATGTCTCTTGTAAGTCCTGCTTGTAGAGTCCTTTCTAGACAAAAGGAGTTGATCCACCACTCTGGGAGGGTAACCCTCCCCTAACAGTCTTCACCTTTCAGCATCCACGCTGTGAGAGACAGAGCCTGAGGACTGTGGTGAAGGGTCAGCCCCTGAGACAGCAAGTCCAGACACTGTGGCAGCTGCCACAGAACATCGATCAACATTGCTCTGAGTAGAGAGTACCAGGCCTGTCTCAGCCAGTCAAGGGCTACTACCATACCATGGGCCTCATGCCTTGAATCTTGGATAGAACCTTGGCAATCTCAATGGAAAAGGTGGGAATATGTAAGCCCTGTCAAAGGATCAGGGTGCCCCCATCATGTTGATCTCTTTGGCTGTAGTGTCCTGAGATTGGGAGTGAAACTGGGGTAGCTGAGCATTGTCAGCCGAAGCTATCAGATCCAGCTGAAATGGTCTCCACCTCTGCTTGAACTGACGAAACACCTGAGGGTGCAATTTCCATTCCTCCTGGTCAATCGTCACTCGGCTGAGCCAGTCTGCTTGTGTATTTAGCTTCCTTGTCAAGTAAGTGGCCAAGATCATCAATAAATGCTTTTCTACCCAACACAGGACATGGCGCCCCTCCTGAAGCATGGCCTTCCTCCTGGTACCCCTTGTTTGTTGATGTACACCATGAAGACCTGGTTGTCCATCCTGATCAGGATCCATTGGCCTTGAATCCACAGGGCGAAAAAGATCAATGCCCGTAGCACAGCCCTCATCTCCAAGACATTGATCTGCAGACCGGCCTCTACCAGAGACCATGTCCCTTGAGCCATGTGATGGCTCAGCATGGCATCCCAGCTGCCCAGACTGGTGTCTATGGTGATCGTTGATGTACATGGCAGGGAAAGGGGAACCCCTTTCAGGAGGTTGCAGCGCTCCCCAGTGGAGGGAATGGTGGATTTCTGGATCAAGTACTGTACATACTCGAAACACTGTGTGAGTTGATCCCAGCTGTCCAGAACATATTGTTGGAGGGGATGCATATGAAGTCGGGCCCATGGCACAATTGCCAGCATTGATGCCATCAGTCCCAGCAGGTGAAGATACGTCTGAACAGGATGGTGAGGCCTGGCCCGCATCTAGTAGTAGTAGTAGTAGTAAAAACCTTTATTTTTAGACAGGACAGTAGATGGAGTAACACATCATTAGGACAATGTCCTATTTACAAGATGGTCCTTTTTATGTAAAGTTCCAAAAACATTTAAGACTTAAAAATATAACATCAACGACACAAAAGGAAAAAAAAAAGATATATACAATACTAGACTATTCTATATAACAAAACCAACAGATAAATCTAAAATATCATGGCACATTTATACATTTATACATTTAAACAGCTGCACACATGCTGTACATATTGTACTACTCTATTAGGGGTGGAAGTGAGAATTGCTCTATTTAATTCCTAGCCATAGCATTCGCACCTTAATCTTAATTTCATCTTTAAGCCACTAGCGTCAAGATGTTGACCACCTTGTCCTCTGTGGGAAACATAAGGCCCTGCTCTGTGTTGATCCTGGCACCCAGATGGGTGAGTTCCTGGGATGGTTGAATATGACTCTTGCCACAATTGACTATCCAGCAGTGCTGCTGTAGGCACTGGAGCACCAAGTCCATGTCCCGCCGAGCCTGTTCCAGCGATCTCGCCCAAATGAGCCAGTTGTCCAAATAGGGGATGAAGTGCACTCCCCGTTTATGGAGGGCCACCTTCAATACCACCAGAGTCTTGGTGAACACCCAGGGGGCCGATGCCAGGCTGAACGGCAGGTAGGTGAACTGAAAATGATTCCCAATTGACCTGAAACCGGAGATATTGGTGGTGGCAAGAGTGAATCAGGATATGCAGGTGAGCCTCCTTGAGATCTGTCGATGTTAGAAAGTCCCCCAACTGAATGGCTGCCAATGTGGACTGGAGTGTCCCATCTTGAACTTCTTGTAGACCACAAATCAGTTCAGGAACTTGAGGTCGAGCACAGGATGGAAGCCCCCGATTTCTTTGGGACCATGAAGAACATAGTGTAAAGTCCTGTGTCCCTCTCTGCTAGCAACACGGGGACTATTGCCTCATTGTTGGGCAGATTTACGGTGGCTTTTAGAGTAGCAGCCTGTTTGGAGAGGTCCAGAGAAAGAGGGGAGGTCAACAGTCTGTTTTGTGTAAGTTCTATGGTGTATCCCCTGGACATAACGTCTCTTATCCATTTGTCCTTAGTGGTATGGGCCCGCTGTGCAGCAAACAGACGAAGGTGACCTCCCATGGGGGGCTGTCCACAGGGGCCCCCCCACCTTCATTGGGCCTTCTCTGTGGTACTGTTGCCATCCTGGGCATTACTGAAACATCCCCTCTGGGCAGCGTTACCCCACAACTTGGCCTGGTTGAATCTCGATTGAAGATGGTTCATGGTAGTGCCCTCTCTCTGACCCTGGCCGGCGGCAGACTTTGCCTGGCCCCTGTTGCCTCTCAAACGCAGATGAAAAGGATGACCTGTGGGTAGGTATAGGTCCTTCTTGTCCACCATCTGTTTTGTCCCTGCCCAGTCCCTGAGGAATGAGTTGAGGGCCTTGTGACAGAAATGGGAAGGAAAGAGTTAATGGTTTGGATTCTGTAGATGCCTTATTTTTTTAGCAGTGTGGAAAAAATACACTGAGGCTGAAATCCTCCAGCAGCAACCAGCTTGTGGAATTCCTAGCTGCTAGATAAGAGCGGGGTCATAAATCTCGAGTGGACATCTCCAGACACACCCAGACCTTGCAGACACGGACACAGGGCAGTTTGAATGGATTGGATCATTCAAATATAAACTTAAGGTGAAAAGGAATATAATTGGTCACCAATAGGTGTTCACTCTGATTGGGACAATTAAATAGATACATGTTAGTTGGTTGTGCATTTAAGGGAGAATAGGAATGACCTAGTCTCCATAGACTATATAAGCTTCTGTAAGACAGAGAACTGGCTCTTGCCTGGAAGCTGTGAGGGAAACATAAGCTTGAAGCCTACCTGGTATGTCCGTGGAGCTGGCAGTTAGAACAGGGTCCAGTGTCTCTTGTAAGGACAGGGAAGGGTAAGTTTAGTGATAGTATATTTCAGTAAGCCTTCTTCTTTTGCCATCTGTTGTTTAAAAACATTTGTTTACTTTTCCTGTATCAGTGTTATTCTCTTGTGTTGTAAATACATTTCCTGTAAATGCTCATTGCACTTTCTGTTAAGTAAAAGCTATTTATTTGCTCAACAGTTGTGACTCTGATGTCATTTTTCTAAGGTAAAATTTGGTTTTCCACTGGCTAAGGTAAACTCTGTGTAGCATTCGCCACCTGAAAGAGACACACTACCAGACTTTAACTTGTGCAATTGCACGTGTGATTATTCAAGTTTGTACACTTGAAAGAGGTGCCAGAAAGAAAGTCCGGCTGGTGGCAGCGAATACCTGAGGACACACACACACCTCTCTAAAAGCTGTTTCAGCCCAGAGGGAGAGGTGGGTTGTCACATATTGGTTGGCAGTGGTGGGGTGATGATAGCGGACTGCGTAGCACACTGATACAGAGTTTGCCAGTGGAACAGTTACCTTAGCATTGCAAAACAGGATATACAAGAGGATACATTTGTACAACAGTTTTATTTGTTTCTAGATAGCACAGTATAGTGTAGCAGTAGAGAATGAGCTCCACGGAGTATGACTCACTTACTGTGCCACAGCTTGTTGAAAGGTGTCAGGAAAAGGGGATTCAGCCTGAAAGTCTGAAGCAGAAGAAAAAGGCAGATCTCATAGCTACTCTCTTGGCACATGATCTGAAGCAGACAGTCGTTGGGGGTGAGACAGAAACCGAGGCAGCAGGCCCCCCAAATCAGCTTGAGGCACTGCGACTGCAGCTATTGCTGCAAGACAAGGCATTGGAGGTGAAAAGACTGGATGCTGAAGCAGAAGCAAGAAGGTTGGCAGACAGAGAGAAGGAACGTGAAGACAGAGAGAAAGAACATCAGGAAAAGGAGAAAGAACGCGAAGAAAGAGAAAAGGAACGACAGCACGAGAAGGAGATGACGACCCTCCGCAGTCAGCAAACCGTGAGTAATGGTGGAGTGAGTTTACCTCATGAAGCCAAAATGAATTCTAAATTGTTCCCTCAGTTTAAAGAGGGAGATAACCTTGATTTATTTTTAAGGTCATTTGAGAGAGTATGTAATCAATTACAATTAAATAAGGCTTCCTGGTCAACTTATCTCACACCCTTGCTGATGGGGAGAGCGCTGAATGCATTTGCTAAAATGAGTAATGAAGACTATGCTGATTACGATAAAGTAAAACAGTGTTGTTGAACGTTTTGAATTAACTCCTGAGGCTTATAGAAGAAAATTTAGGAGTTAAAGAAAAGCCCAGAAGACAGTTATGCAGAACTGCAGGTTAAACTGTATACTTACCTTGATAGGTGGATGGAGGGCTAAAGCAACTACTGTGGAACTGATTAAAGATGTATTGGTGAAGAACAATTCCTTAAATTGTACCTGAGGACATGCGTGTATGGCTCATAGACAGGGCATGCGCCTCTTCCACAGAGGTGGCAGGAAGCGCTGACGAGTATCTGTCTAGCCGGCCACACACACAACGTAAGTCTTATGGTATGGGGGCAGCACATGGGTATAAGGGATCCCATGGGGAGCAGCCCAAAGGAAACCAGCCTGCACCTGAGCCCAAAGTAGAGCCCTCTGGTTCTAAGGGGACTCAAGAAATAGGTCCCAAGAAATGTCATATTTACAATCAAGTGGGACACTTGAGATATAACTGCCCTCAGAAACTGGTTAAGGGGCAGAGATATTGGGGCGGGGGTGATCAAAAGGGTACTGGTGTGTTTGTAGGGTGTGTCCAGTCTGAAGAACCACTCTCCTCTGATGAGAATCTGAGTCCCATTACAGTTAATGGAATAGTAACACAGGGACTATGGGACACAGGTGCTAACATCTCCCTGGTAAGGCAAGATCTCATTCGGGCAGAGCAGATCGTGCCTGGGAAATACTCCGCTCTGGCATTCACAGGGCCACCAGTCCCATTACCAATGGCTAGAGTCTTCCTGAGCTGGGAAGGGGCCATGTAGAAAAGGAGGTGGGAGTTGTAGAGGACCTACCTGAAGTATGATTGTGGGGAAGGATTTGGACCCCAGTAAAAACTGGTGTGTGTTGTAACTCGTAGTCAGGCACAAGGGCAAGCTTCTGAGGGGAAGAGGGGTTGACTCTGGTGGTCCAGCCACACCCTCAGCAGCTGAGGAAGTGTCCAGCACAGGGAGGGGCTGGCTAGAAGCTGCAGTCCAGAACCCCAGTCACAAATAGAGGAACCCACAGGACTTCCTTCAGAAGGGCACTGGGAAGGGTCAGACGAGGGCAGCTGAGTGCTGCTCGCGAACTGACCCTACCCTGGAAAACTGAGGGAAATAGCTCATAGGCTGAGCATTCTCAGGGGGTAAAGAGTCCATTTACTGGGATAATGGGCTGTTGTACAGAGAATGTACAACAGAGGAAGGGCTAGCTGGTGAGGTACTCCAGCAGCTGGTAGTCCCTAAGGTTCATCGTCAGCAGCTTTGGCCCTTGCACATGATATCCCTTTTCAGGGCACTTGGGAGTGAGGCGCATGAGCGCCTCACCAACAATTTCTTCTGGCCTGGTATTGGCAAGGATGTGGCAAATTATTGCCGGACTTGTCCACAGTGCCAGCGGTAGGAAAAATGGGGACAAGGCCAAGGCAGCTTTGATGCCCTGCCCATTATTGATGAACCCTTCAAGAGGGTAGCAGTGGACATAGTGGGGCCATTGAGCACCCTAAGTCGCACTGGCAAGCGGTATATCCTGGTAGTTGTAGACTATGCCACTAGATACCCAGAGGCAGTGGCCCTAACATCCTCTGAGGCAGGACCAGTGGCAGATGCACTGTTGGAAATATTTAGCGGGTGGGCTTTCCCAGGAGATACTGTCAGACCGGGTGCCAATTTTATGTCAGGATTAATGAGTAGTTTGTGGGAGAAGTGTGGGGTAAAGCAGCTCAAAACCTCCCATACCATCCCCAAGCTAATGGTCTAGTGGGAGGATTTAATTCAACCCTTAAGACCATGCTAAGGACTTTGCTGACCAGCATAAGAGAGACTGGGACAAATATTTGCCTCATCTCCTATTTGCATACAGGAAGTCCCACAGGAGTCCACAGGTTCTCACCTTCGAGCTCCTGTTTGGTCATAGGGTGGGGGCCACTAGATTTGATTCGGGATGAATGGGAGGGTGACCGTGCCTCCCAAGGAGTCTGTTGTGGAGTATGTCCTGAACTTCAGGACCCGCCTTAGGGAGCTCATGGGGTTTGCTCAGGAGCACCTGGCCACTGCACAACAGCTGCAGAAAGTCTGGTATCACCGTGGGGCCCGAGCCAGAGAGAATGATGAGGTGGGACAGCTGAGTGATGGCACTCATCCCTGTCCGACAGAATAAGTTACAGGCAGCATGGGAGGGCCATTCTCCATTGTCCAAAAGGTTAGTGACGTCAATTATATGATAGAGCTCCCGGACAGGAGATGCAAGCGAAAGGTGTATCATGTTAACATGCAAGCCCTACCATGACAGAGAGGAAATGGTCCTCTGTATGCAGTGCTCAGAGGAGGAAACTGAGGTAGATCCACTGGTGGACCTACTTGGGGAGGCCAGGGGTGCATCCTCTATGGACAGCCTTACCCTCTCGAACAGCTGACACCAGCCCAGGTGCAAGAAATTAGGGGTGTGCTGAGAGAATTTGAAGACATGTTCAGGGAAACCAGGGTACACCACGATGGCAGAGCACCATGTGGATACAGGGGCCCAGGATCCCTGAAACAGTCCCCCTACAGGGTACCTGAGCATGTTAAGCAGACTGTGAAAGAGGAGCTCAAAGAGATGCTGGAACTGGGGTAATCCAGGAATCTAGTAGCCCCTGGGCATCACCCGTGGTACTGATCCCCAAAAGAGATGGCACCACACGATTCTGCGTGGACTACCGGAAGCTTAACAGCTGCACGGAGTCTGATGCTTATCCCATGCCCAGAACAGATGAGACCCTGGAGCGACTGGGGGGAGCCAAGTATTTGACCACAATAGACCTAACAAAGGGCTATTGGCAGGTACCTCTGACCCTTGCGGCCAGGGAAAGATCAGCGTTTGTTACTCCATTTGGTTTATACGAATTTAAGGTAATGCCATTCGGAATGAAGAATGCACCTGCAACCTTTCAACGGCTTGTAGATCGCATTCTGTCTGGGGTAGGTGAGTTTGCATTGGCTTATATGGATGATATAGCCATATATAGCCAGACCTGGGATGAGACACATCAAGAATGTGCGGATGTGTTCCACAGGTTAAAGAAGGCAGGTCTGACAGTCAAGGCAGAGAAGTGCCAGATAGGTATGGCAGAAGTATCCTACCTTGGGCACCGGTGGTAGTGGACACATCCGTCCGGAGCCTGCCAAGGTTGATGCCATCCTGGCCTGGCCTATCCGACCACAAAGAAACAGGTCAGGGCATTTCTAGGGACTGCAGGGTACTACCGAAGGTTTGTTCCCCGCTATAGCGATCTGGCTAAGCCCTGACAGACCTAACCAAGAAGGGAAAGCCAGATGCAGTGAAGTGGTCAGAAGGCAGTGAGGTTGCTTTTCAGGAGCTAAAGAGGCCTTAAGCAGCCCAGCTGTATTGGCTAGCCCAATTATAGTTTAAAGTTTATGGTCCATGTGGATGCCTCAGATCATGGGCTGAGGCTGCTGAGCCAAGTTACTCAGCAGGGGAGGAGCACCCAGTTGTGTACCTCAGCCGAAGGCTTTGCCCAGAGAGGAGGCATAGCCACAATTGAGAAGGAATGCTTGGGAATAGTGTGGGCCCTTCAGAAGCTGCAGCCTTACCTATATGGGAGAATTTACTGTGGTCACAGATCATAATCCCCTGATTTGGCTTCATAGGTCCAGTGGACAAAATGGTAAACTACTACGTTGGAGTTTGGTACTGCAGGCATACAACATGACCATACAGCATCGCAGTGGCAAACAAAATGCAAATGCGGATGGGCTATCTAGGCAGGGCTAATGGCCAGGCTGGATACTTTTGGGCACTTCCCAGTAATTGCATGAACGGCTGTGTCACTTGGGGTAGCCCAAGGGACACGCCTTCATTATCTGGGGGAGATGTGACAGAAATGGGAAGGAAAGAGTTAATGGTTTGGATTCTGTAGATGCCTTATTTTTTTAGCAGTGTGGAAAAAATACACTGAGGCTGAAATCCTCCAGCAGCAACCAGCTTGTGGAATTCCTAGCTGCTAGATAAGAGCGGGGTCATAAATCTCGAGTGGACATCTCCAGACACACCCAGACCTTGCAGACACGGACACAGGGCAGTTTGAATGGATTGGATCATTCAAATATAAACTTAAGGTGAAAAGGGAATATAATTGGTCACCAATAGGTGTTCACTCTGATTGGGACAATTAAATAGATACATGTTAGTTGGTTGGTGCATTTAAGGGGAGAATAGGAATGACCTAGTCTCCATAGACTATATAAGCTTCTGTAAGACAGAGAACTGGCTCTCTTGCCTGGAAGCTGTGAGGGGAAACATAAGCTTGGAGCCTACCTGGTATGTCCGTGGGAGCTGGCAGTTAGAACAGGGTCCAGTGTCTCTTGTAAGGACAGGGAAGGGTGTTTAGTGATAGTATATTTCAGTAATAGCCTTCTTCTTTTGCCATCTGTTGTTTAAAAACATTTGTTTACTTTTCCTGTATAAGTGTTATTCTCTTGTGTTGTAAATACATTTCCTGTAAATGCTCATTGCACTTTCTGTTAAGTAAAAGCTATTTATTTGCTCAACAGTTGTGACTCTGATGTAATTTTTCTAAGGTAAGATTTGGTTTTCCACTGGCTAAGGTAAACTCTGTGTAGCATCCGCCACCTGAAAGAGACACACTACCAGACTTTAACTTGTGCAATTGCACGTGTGATTTTTCAAGTTTGTACACTTGAAAGAGGTGCCGGAAAGAAAGTCCGGCTGGTGGCATCGAATACCTGAGGACACACACACACCTCTCTAAAAGCTGTTTCAGCCCAGAGGGAGAGGTGGGTTGTCACAGGCCTCTTCGAATAAGTGGCTGCTCTTGCAGGGTAACTTCATCAACAAGGCCTTGGATTTTGCATCTGCCTGCCAGAGCTTTAGCCACAGGGATCATCTGGCCCTATTAGTCAGGACCATGGCTCTGGTACCAAACTTTATGATGTCAGAAGAGGTGTCCACAATGTATCGTGCCACCTGTACAATACAGTCGGCTTGTCCCACCAGAGGTGAGTCCTCCGGGAAGTAATCGGTGGCCACTTCCACCCAGCAGAGCAGTGCCCAACTGGTATACCACACCGTTGTATCCACAGCCAGGGCAATCCTGGTGACCTTTGGACTTTTTTTAAAGAATCCTCTACCTTTTTGTCCATGGGGTCTTTTAGAGCAGCTGTGGTTTCCACTGGCATAACTGTACACCATGCGAGGGCTAAAACCGGGGTGTCCACCCTAAGTAGGTGCTGTATACTAAATTGTCCGGTAGGGCTCGACAAGGGGATATGACTTTTCAGTGGCTTGCTTCTCTGAGATCCAAGCTGGTTCTGGTGCATCTTGCTCCTTTGAAAGAATGGTATCCAGTGCTGTGCAGGTTGGAAAGAAATACTTCTCTGGCTTGGAGCTTGCTGTGAGAAGTGGGTCTGTCGAGGAGTGTGGCTGCTCAGGGTCCTCCAGGACCTGGAGAACCTCCCTGATCAGATGGATTAACTCCGCAATATCCTCCTGCAGACAGAGCATGCCCATCAGCTGGTCGCAGTCCTGGTCTTCCTCATCATCCTTTGATGACTCCGCTAGGTCTTCCGCCTGCCTGTGCTTCTTTTTGTGGGATGTCGGTGCTTGGTCTGATCCAGGATGCTTTTTGCTGCTGGCCCCTTCTGGTTGCTGGCCCTGCAACTTTTCCAGCCACTGGAACAGTAGTCCCGCTTAAGCCACATTCGGATTCAGCGGCGCTGTTGGCAGAGCGTTGTTGTCTTGCATGGTCAGGGCACCCACTGATTGCCGGTCATCTGACTCTGACACCATGCACACTGCACATAAGGACTCCCCTACTTGAGAGTCTGGGAGCTTAGTTCCACATTAAATGCAGACAGGCATGGTAGTATAGAAGTAGAGGCCAGCAGATCTATGAATAACAGACACAAAGAACTGCATAAGAAACATGTCTGGTTGTGGCTCTAGTATCAAAAAGTCAACCAGTTGTATCCATATGGGTGCAGTCGCATGCTATGTATATGTGCCCCTTTAAGACAGTGCACGCACCTAAAATGGCCACCGTCATTGCCACCTGGCAACAGAGCCCCAGAAGCCTGCGACTTTAAAGAGCCGCCTGACCACTTCCTCTTAGACCATCGCTTCTGCAATGCCAGAATGAATATTGTGGCTGTACCACCACCGAGAAGAAGCACCCCTTAAGTCCCACCTCCCGGGTCTCAAGAGAGCAGCCATGATGCTAGGACTTGAGACCAGGAAGGGAAACATGGCACCAGTGGGTGGAATGTGCAGGGGAGCTGCCGGTCTAGTGGACTGCATGGCGCGAGCTGCACCGACCAACCAGGGCTGCAGAGGACTCTGATTCCAGACAGAAGAATTATCAGAGCCAGCACAGCACCATGAAGTAAGAGGTATTCAAGTTCCATTGGGGAGAAAGAAAGGATAGCCTGCAGATCTAGACCGGAGTCTTGGAGGCGGCAGCCCCTTATCCAACCCCCTTCTCTCTGGAAAGGGAAACCACGGGTAGCCACAACCAAGGGGAGAAAACACTACAGGAGAGTCTGCATACCACTGCTGGAGGACATTGGGGATGCTACTAGAGGGTTCTGAACCAGGGCAAGGGGTAAGACAGACGCTACTTGATGGTCTGTGCTACCTGATTTCCTGCCCCTCTGTCCAGCGCCAGTGTAAGCTCCTAAGTACAAAATCAGTTTACCAACTATAAAAAAGCACCTCAGCTTTCCTAATGCGCTTTTATACCATGATGACTGTTAAGCCTAGAATCCAAGGGGGATGCATATGTAACATACAAGAAAAGTAATTACCTTGTGAAAGGGAGCAGGTGCCAAATGTGACTGACCACCAAGGCATGCACAAAGGAAACTGGGATCCTAGAGACGTCGCCAGAGGGTTTGGTCTCTGGCTGTCCCAAAAAAATTTATTTTTCATGAATCGACCAATAGGATGGATGGAAAAGAACCCATTTCTGAGGAATTCCTGAGCACTCTAAAAGGTTGCAGGGGATAATTAAGTGTTTTTGCTTTCCTTTCTTTGTATCCTACTAGTTCACAGAGTAACTACAACTGCAAGGTAAGGAGAGGGGAAAGTCTTAAAATGGGTGGGTTGGGGGTAGACAATTCTGAATGCCTATTGCAGTGGTTGTGATTTATTAAAATTTATTTGAGGGTGGCAAAGAATTCCTAAAGCCCAAATTCTTTCATACAGAAAAGGCCTGATACAGTTCAAAAAATACTGCTGCTAATGTTTGTCAAACTGTTTTTCCTGTAGCAACTCCCGTAAGTTTCCATTCAGCTGCAGAAATATAATGAACACAAGTCTTATGTTTGGCACTGTTAAGTTGTTTCCTTCCTGGAGTTTTGGAATTTTGAAACCGCACCATTTCTACCATTTTTGACCCCTTGTACTTCCTTTATACTAACACAATTTTTCCTTTATTTTACATTCCTGACCAGACATCAACTTCTACCTTTTAGATAAGTATAATGTTATTTCGATTTTCTGTCTAATTTTCTCCCTTTGAACTATGGATCCTTTGTAACCCTTTTGTTATGTTTTCTTTTATAATTGAATCTCCCCCTCCCGTCCAGAATCAGGCTGTCCACAGAGGATTCCTCACCAGAACTGGAAGTACTAATTTGGATTAATTAATTGTGGATGGAGAAACAAAGAAGATAAAAAATGGTATGAACCATAACTGAGCCCCAGCATTCTTTACATTTCTTTCCCCAAAGGTGAACATATTTAGCAAAAGCCAGTGTGTGTGTGTGTGTGTGTGTGTGTACCATGTAGTGTGTTGCAGACAGTGAGACTGAGGGAGTGATGGAGGAACATGCTGACAAGGCTCCTGATAGGTAGGAAGCAAGGAAGCTGTGAGAGGTGGGGGAGGGGCATAGACAGTGGAAGACATTCCTTCTTCTCATCTCACATTCCCCACCCTCAACTGTAGAAGACAGCAGGAAGGCAGCAGCACCCCACATGTTGTTGGGGCTCCTTTGTGCTGTAAAAGGCCCTGAGCCAGGTCATCCTGCTTCAAATCTAAACTCCCAGACAGTGTTCTCTAAAGATTACATTAAAGGAATTATGGTCTAGTGATTAGAGCAAATGGTGTGAATCGGAAGATTCTCATTCCAATCCCAGCTTCCTGCTAGTGTGGTCTAATGGTTAAAGGAAAGAACTGTGAGCCAGGTGACCCTGGTTTTATTTCCAGCTCCCAGGCACTGGGACTCAGTGGTTACAGCAAAGGGCTGTGATATTTCTATCTGCAGTCAGAAGTGACTGCGTATGTCTTGCAGTGTCAATGTGCATCTGCCTGCAGAAGCACTGGCCCCACAGGGACCAGCACATCTACAGCCAGAAGTACTCTTTTTGTCTGCAGCCACAAGTGGCTGTATATTTTTTTCATTGTCAATGTGTCTTTCTGGCTGCAGAAGCTATGGCCCAGCAGGGGCCAGCTTTTCTACAGCAATAAGTACTGTTATAATTTCATTTTACTGACTTTCTCAGAAAGAAAGATCCAGAAATAAATGATTTGATACCTTTTATTGGACCAACATGGATGTTACAGAAAAGAACAAAGTGCTCTAGCTTTTGAACCAACCAGGTTCTTCTTCAGAAACTTTGTGGCAGTTTTTTCAAATATCCCATACTATTAACACCAGATTATATTGAAAAAACAGAAATAATTCTCATTGGTTTAACATATACATTTAAAACATAACAGAAGATTACATCAGAGAAGCTAATTAACACCAGTATGCCTTTAACTGAGGAGCCTCAGAAGGGCAAATGTTATCAAGAATTCTCTACAGATCACAAGATGATTGATAAAACAGTAGCCCAGCACTTCTCCCAGCATGACCACTCAATCTCAGATATGTCTGTGATGGTCTTAAAAGGACATTTCAACAGTACACAACAGAGACGGGCTTCTGAAATTAGACTTATTTTACTTCTCAATATGGCGGTGGATGGACTGAACATTGATGTTGGTTATATGACACATTATTCCACCTTAAACTTACACAGACCTTTACTTTAAAAGATGGACATAAACACTTTAGTTCTTCAGTGGGCCTTTGATTTTGTAAGTTTATGGTTATCTACATGTTGACTTCTCACCTTAACACTGTGGTGAGTGCGTTTGAGTGTGTGTGTGTGTATACTGATCTATGTATGTGTGTGTTTGGTGTGTGTTTGGTGTTTGTCGTGTTTCTGTGTGTTGTGGGTATGGTGTGTGTGTATGTGTTTTGTTTGTTGTGTGTAGTGTGGTGTGGTGTGTGGAATGTGTTTGTTATATTTGTTGTGTGTTGTGGTTGTGTGGGGTGTGCAGGTGTGTGTGTGTGGGGGTGGTGTATGTACACACATTTGTGTGGGGGGAGTGTGGCATGGGGCAATTGTTATATGGCTAGGACACTTAGTTTTCACATATAGTGCACATTTACTTCCTTCTATTAGTTGTCAGTGGTTGGATTACACACTGTCACATTTTTAACTGCTCATATTAAGATGCATATCTCATTTACTTGGGGGTTCATAAAAGGTGTAATTCCTTTGGGTTTTCATTTAGATTGCTTAGACTGATTCTGTGCATTTTTTGTTATACACAGGGTCTGTGTTGAAATCTGCACTTATCAGGCTCATGGTCTCATTTTCTTGGGGTTCCTTGACAAGTATTTTTTTATTTGGCACTGACACTTACAAGTGATACTTTCATGCATCATGTATATATGTGTCGGTTAATTTGAGGCTTGTTTTCAACTTGCAGTTATACCTAATTTCAGGATTTTGTCTCTCGTTATCTGTTCTTTAATATACCAGGACAACTGGAATGTAAGTTGTAAGCTCATCTTACATGTATTAGAGAGAATGCCACTCCAAGGTTTTTTTATCACTAGAATGCTTTCTTGGTATACTGAGACATTTTAAAATTTATGTGACAAGAACTCTTTGGCTGTAGAGAATTCTCGATAACCTTTGCTCTTTTGAGGCTCCTCAGTTAAAGGCATACTGGTGTTAATTAGCTTCTCTGATGTAATCTTCTGTTATGTTTTAAATGTATGTGTTAAACCAATGAGAATTATTTCTGTTTTTTTCAATATAATCTGGTGTTAATAGTATGGGATATTTGAAAAAACTGCCTCAAAGCTTCTGAAGAAGGACCTGGTTGGTTCAAAAGCTAGAGCACTTTGTTATTTTCTGTAACATCCATGTTGGTCCAATAAAAGGTATCAAATCATTTGTTTCTGGATCTGTTCTTAAAAGGACCAATACGGCACCTACAACATTTTTTTGCATCAGAAAGAAAGGAAATTCTTTGCCAAGAAACTGCATTAATGTACCAGTTAGGGCTCAACCTAACATCACGAAAGTAGGGAAATGTGGCATTAGGGTTCTAATCTTAACTTCCCCCAGAGTAGGAAAAGGACAAGACTACAGAAGTAACCACAGACAGTCATCATTAGATAAAACAAACAACAAACAACAGTTTCCAGATGACACAAATGCATTAACACTGATGTGCTACTTTTGTGGATTTCTTTATGCAGCCAGAAAAGGGTCTGAATATCTTACACTGTACATGTGTATCTGTGGCTGCAGAAACACTGTTCCTAGAGGGACATGCATTTCTACAGATGCAAACAGTGTTGCAATTGACTGTATCTTTGTGTATTTGTTTAATTTTGTACTGAGTGCCACTGTTGTCCTGTGTCTTGTAATTTGAATAGCATGGATTTGTATCTGCATCCAGAAGTGAGTGCGTGTGCCTTACAGTGTGCATGTGAACCTGTGGCTGTGGACATGCTGGCCCCTCAGGGGCCTGTGCTTCTGCAGACAGTAGTAGTGTTGTAATTTGGGTATTGTGCATTTGTATCTAACAAAAAACATTCAAGCACTCACTACCAAAGTAAAAAGCTCCATGCAGCTTGTAGCAAAATAAAAATATTTTTATTTATATTAAGGCAACACATAGGGATGTAGACTAACACTCTAAAAAGAACAGCATCAGTCTGACGTGTTTGGACTACAAAACAGTCCTTTTTCAAAGGATAAAGGACTGTTTTTCAGCCTGAAATGCATCAGACATGCACTGTTCTTTAAGGGTGTTAGCTTACACCCTTATGTGCTGACTTGGTGTAAATAAATAACTTTTTTATTTTGCTACATCTGCTTAAAGCCTTTTACTTTGGTGGTGAGTGCCCAAATGTTTTTGCTACATATATTGGATTGTGTTTCATTGAGCCCTCCTTCCCTTGTGCACCATTTCTGTTTGCTTGGATCTGTAGCCAAAAGTGGATGTGTCTTACAGTGAGCATGTGTACCTGTGGTTGCAGAAGCACTGATTCCACAGGGTCCTGTGTTCTGCAGACAGATGTAGTGCTGTAATTTGGGTATCATGGATTTCTGTCTGCAGCTGCAGAAGTGTAACAACGAGAAGTCGGTCAGTATGTCATACACTGTGCATGTATATCTGTCACTGTTGAAGCACTGGCCCTACAAATGAATTGTTGTAATTTGGATAGTGGGTATTTGTATCTGTGGCTGCAGGGGGTTTGTGCTTCTGCAGACAGATGTACTGTTGTGATCTAAGTATTGAGGATTTCCATCTGCAACCAGAAGTGAGTTTGTATGTCTTGTAGTGTGCAGGCTACAGTCCCAAATGATAAGCCACCCCGGAAAAAGGTTTTGTGCTTTTTAAGGACACACATGATTTAAAGTTTATTTCATTACAAAGTGCTGGAGTGCATGAAGGCTAACAAAAAACACATCTTGTAGAAACAATGAAGTACAAGCTTACATTTCACTTGGATCCCTGCCAAGCTTCCTCAGAGCTAATTTGCTCCGCTCTGTGCAGATACTTAAATACTCAATGCAATTACATCAATTAAAATACATAGTAATTATCTAAGTACATAACTTTGGTGCAGTCATCATCATTCTCTATACTAAACTAAAATGTGGGATGAAATAAACTTTAAATTATATGCGTCCTTGGTTTGGGTGTTATTATTTTCTCAAGGCCACAGATACAAATCTATAAAGGTAGCACATACTGTAAGTGCTACTGCATTTGTGTCATCTAGAAACAGTTGTATGTTTGTCTTACCTGATGATGGCTGTCTGTGGTTGCTTGTGTGGTCTGGTTCTTTTCCAGATTGGCAGCAGGGGGCTTAAGGTTTGAAACCCTAATACCACATTTCTCTACTTTTGTGGCGTTAAGTTGAACCCTAACTGGTGTAATAATGTAGTTTTTTGCAGTGTATATATTGTAAGAAATAATTCACAGCTGTTTGTGAGGCAGTATTGTAATAACTGAATGACTTGGGTAAGTTCCCTGCCACTACCAAGGAACTGAGGTTATTACTGCATTGATGCACACCCAGAGTGGATTATTACACATATAACATTCATAAAATGGTTAAAAGTGTTATAAATATATCTATATATCTATATCTATGTAAATATTGCAATCGAGCAGTCGGGCAAGGCACCAGACATGTAGCTTGCTTCACACAAGGCCCAAATCAATGTACTGCTCAACATTTTGTAATACTTGTGAAGGAATCACAAAGGTATTTTTTTCATAGAGACTTTGCTCCCAGCCATGCTCATCTTCCTGGGATGTATCTTTTTCCCAGGGATATATCCTGTTCAGGTCCTACAAATCCCATCTCCCCACCAAGTCCAACACCCCTCTGACTACTGCATTGACTTTTCCTCTATGCCAGGGGCCTGGAGGAAGGGCCATCCCTCTCTCTCAAGGCAGTCCACTATGTGGACTAGGATCCAGTATGAGCAGGCACTAGGACCTAGGGGAGACTAGGGTACAGACTGTAATACAGACAGACATGTAATTTTCTCCCTTTAGTTTCCTCTCACTCTCCCTGACATGAGCGCAGCCTACTTAGTGGCTCGCTCATGCACAGCACATCTCTGTGGCAGGAACAAGTTCCCTGGCCCAGCCTCATGAGTCACTGTGGTGGCGGAACTCATTGTCAATATTCCCCAACTGAGGCACACTTCTAAGCAGTGACTACCCCAGCCTGATTGGCTACCTGATGCAGGGACTCAAGTTTACTCCCAAACATAGGGCACCTCCATGGCAGCATGAAGCACTGCTGCTACGTTATCAGGATGGCCTTCAAGGGTTTTTAATAATTAAAATATTAAGTCAAGTCAATTGTATTTATATAGCACTCAATTCCAATGGCTCTCAGTGCCTTACAGTAGAAAGATAAAATAATTAGTACAACAGACTAAAATGTACATAAAAAATTAGGAGGCTAGTCCAAAACATAAACTAAACAAATGTGTTTTCAAGCTTGACTTAAAAATGTCACTGAGGGAGCTGCCCTCACTTCATGAGGAAGAGCATTCCACAAAATCAGTGCTGCTATACCAAAAGCTGTATCCCCAGAAGATTTCAATTATGAGTGAGGGGCAGAGAGAAGGTTTGCCTCAGCTGAGTTGAGGGAATGAGAAGAAGCGTACAGAATCCGGAGGTTTTTCAGATAGCCAGACCACACCATACAGGGCCTTGTAAGTCAACAAACAGACCTTGAAACTGACATGCCACCTGGCCAGAAGCCAGAGGAGTATGCATTAACAATAAAAACAGAAACAAATCAGAGGTATGGGTAAACATTTTTGTGATGACTACCTATTAAAATTTACTGTCACATAATGACTGTGTTTTAGTACTTTTAAATTTTTCTTTGTGTATAATTTTAATTTGATACTTAATTAGTGCCAGTGGTGTGTTGTTTTACTTTTCCATGTGTGCTTGATGGTTTTTAGAACTCACAAAAGAATTTGGGAAGTTTAAAAATTAGTGCAATTTTTTATTCACCCTGTGTGCTTATTATATTTTAGTTCTTGTTAAGGAATTTGTGATGGTAAAAAAAAATCAGTGCTTTGCTTTATTTTTTGCCATCTGCTCAATTGGTTTTAGTATTTCCAAAGGAATTTGTGATTTTTTTATAATAACAAAAACGGTTAATATAGTTATGTATTTTGTTAAAAAATCAAGTTGGAAGTCTTGCGAGATCCTTTTGTCATGACAAGTCGTAATATATTTACTTTACAAATTGCAGTGAGAAAGAAATAATATGACCTACTGGGAACTGAACCCAGGACCCCACAGTACTGTCCTGGTACTCTAACCACTGAGTTACAGGCTCACATAGTTGGATCTGCAGTTCCTGGACACAATTCCTTTCTCTGGTATTGCATATCCTGCAACTAGAAACAACTGAGATGACAATTAAATGGTTTTGTAATGTATTCTTAAGTAATTTTTGTGTTTTTGTACTCTTACATTGGGGTACCCATAGGCTCCAGGTAGGTGAAGAAACAGGGGCAGACACCATAGTTTATTTATTTATTTATTTATTTATTTTCATCATCATAGTGACTCCTGATGATGCAGGGCTCAGGAAGCAGGGGAGGACAAAATGCAAGTAAAACAAGCATTTGTCAATGCCGAATGTTGATTGTGTTGGTCCGTTGAGCTCGCTCACTGCTTCTCTGTCACTCGCTCATTCTGTTTCTCCCAGAGCTGCAGGCTGCTCTTTTGTACTGGGCTCCTGCCTGCATTGGCATGCTTTTCTGCCCACAAAGAAATCTGAAACTGCTGTCCCGACAGAGCTCCATTGAGGTGGCTCACTTCCCCCCTCTCACTCGCTCATTCTGTTTTTCCTGGTGCTGCAGGCTGCCCTTTTGTACTGGGCTCCTGCCTCTGTTGGCAGCTTTTTCTGCCAACAAAGAAATCTGCAGCAGTCCCGACACAGGTCCGTTGAGGTGGCTCACTCCCCCCTCTCTCACTTGCTCATTCTGTTTCTGCCCACTCTGCAGGCTGGCCTTTTGTACTGGGCTCCTACCTGCTTTGCCGCCTTTTTGCGTCCCCAAAGAAATCTGCAGCAGTCATGATAGAGCTCCATTGAGATCGCTCACTCCCCCACTCTCACTCGCTCATTGCGTTTCTCCTGGCGCTGCAGGCTGCCCTTTTGTACTGGGCTTCTGCCTGCATTGGCACCTTTTTCTGCTCACAAAGAAATCCGCAGCTGTCCTGACAGAGCTCCGTTGAGGTTGTTCACTCCCTCTCTCTCACTCGCTCATTCTGTTTCTCCTGGCGCTGCAGGCTGCCATTTTGAAATTGGCTCCTGCCTCTGTTGGCACCTTTTTCTGCCCACAAAGAAATCTGCAGCAGTCCCAACAGAGCGCCGTTGAGCATGCTCACTCCCCCTCCCTCTCTCACTCACTCATTCCGTTTCTGCTGGCGTTGCAGGCTGCCCTTTTGTACTGGACTCCTGCTTGCGTTGCCGCCTTCTTCTGCCCAAAAAGAAATTTGCAGCAGTCACAATAGAGCTTCATTGAGCTCGCTCACTCACTCCCCTCCTTCACTCACTCATTCTGTGTCTCCCGCTGCTGCAGGCTGCCCTTTTGTACTGGGCTTCTGCCTGCATTGGCGGCTTTTTCTGCCCACAAAAAAATCCGCAGCAGTCCCGACACAGCTCCATTGAGGTCACTCACTTTCCCTGTCTCACTCGCTCATTCTGTTTCTCCTGGCATTGCAGGCTGCCCTTTTGTAGTGGGCTCCTGCCTCTGTTGTCATCTTTTTCTGCCCACAAAGAAATCTGCAGCAGTCCTGACAGAGCTCCATTGAGCTCACTCACTCCCCCCTCTCACTCGCTCATTCCGTTTCTGCTGGTGCTGCAGGCTGCCCTTTTGTACTGGGCTCCTGCCTGCATTGCTGCCTTCTTCTGCCATAATGAAATCTGCAGCAGTCATAACAGGGCTCCGTTGAGCTTGCTCACTCACTCCCTCTGTCTCAGTCATTCGTTCTGTTTCTCCCACAAGCGAAGGCTGCCCTTTTGTACTGGGCCCCTGCATGCATTGCTGCCTTTTTCTGCCCACAAAGAAATCTGCAGCAGCCACAATAGAGCTCCGTTGAGCTCGCTTACTCACTCCCCTCCTTCACTCACTCGTTCTGAGTCTCCTGCTGCTGCAGGCTGCCCTTTGTACTGGGCTCCTGCCTATGTTGGGGGCTTTTTCTGCCCACAAAGAAATCTGCAGCAGTCCCGACACTGCTCCGTTGAGGTCACTCACCCCCCCCTCATTCGCTCGTTCCGTTTCTTCTGGCGCTGCAGGCTGGCCTTTTGTACTGGGCTCCTGCCTGCATTGCCGCCTTTTCCTGCCCACAAAGAAATCTGCAGCAGCCATGATAGACCTCCGTTGAGCTCGCTCACTCCTTCTCTTTCACTTGCTCGTTCTGTTTCACCTGGTGCTGCAGGCTGCCTTTTTGTACTGTGCTCTTGCCTGAGTTGACACCTTTTTCTGCCCACAAGGAAATCCACGGCTGTCCCTACAGAGCTCTGTTGAGGTTGCTCACTCCCCCTGTCTCACTCACTCATTCTGTTTCTCCTGGCACTGCAGGCTGCCCTTTTGTACTGAGCTCCTGCCTCTGTTGGCACCTTTTTCTGCCCTCAAAGAAATCTGCAGTAGTCCTCACAGAGCTCCATTAACCTCACTCACTCCCTCTCTCTGTCACTTGTTCCATTTCTGCCAGTGCTGCAGGCTGCCCTTTTGTACTGGGCTTCTGCCTGCATTGGCACCTTTTTCTGCCCACAAAGAAATCTGCAGCTGTCCCAACAGAGCTCCATTGAGGTCGCTCACTCCCCCGTCTCATTCGCTCATTCTGTTTCTCCTGGTGCTGCAGGCTGCCCTTTTGTAATGGGCTCCTACCTCTGTTGACACCTTTTTCTGCCCACAAAGAAATATGCAGCAGTCCAGACAGAGCTCCGTTGAGCTCGCTCACCCCCCTTTACTCGCTCATTCCGTTTCTGCTGGCGCTGCAGGCTGTCCTTTTGTACTGGGCTCCTGCCTACATTGCTGCCTTCTTCCGCCACAAAGAAATCAGCAGCAGTCATGATAGAGCTCCATTGAACTTGCTCACTCACTCCCCCTCTCTCACTTGTTCATTCTGTTTCTTCTGCCACTGCAGGCTGCCCTTTTGTACTGGGCCCATGTGTGCATTGCTGCCTTTTTCTGCCCACAAAGAAATCTGCAGCAGTCCCAACAGAGCTCTGTTGAGGTTGCTCACTCCCCTCTCTCACTCACTCATTCCGTTTCTGCCAGCTGTGCAGGCAGGCCTTTTGTACTGGGCTCTTGCCTGCATTGCCACCTTTTCCTGCCCACAAATAAATCCACAGCAGTCATGATAGACCTCCGTTGAACTGATGGGACAGTGGAGGTGCTGATAGAAAGATTGAAAAGCACCTCCACTGTCCCATCTGCCTGGAAAACGGCCAGAACCATCCCAATTCTCAAAAAGGGCGATGTCAACTAATGACCAACTATCGACCAATTACTCTCCTCCCCACTCTCAGTAAGCTTCTTAAGAAAGTAGTCCATCGTCAGCTCTCAGAACACCTCACCAAGTTCAGTCTTCAGACCCCCTGCCAACATGGCTTTAGGCCTGGACACAGCACCACCTGACCCAACTCACCAGCGATATAAAAAGCAATATGGATAACGGCCTACTCACCGGTGCCATTTTCATTGACCTGTCCAAAGCTTTTGACATGGTTAATCACCCACTCATGCTGTCGAAGCTACAATCCGTTGGTGCCTCTGACCCCACTCTGTCATGGTTACTTAGCTACCTGGACAATTGCACTCAGGCTGTAGCTTTCCACATAGGCAGCTCCCCCACCCCAAGCTAGGCACTCGGGACAATCAAGCAACTGAAGCAACACAAGCAGCTCACCTGAGTAGCTGAGGTAAGCGGAATCTCCAGCCTGATAACTTTCGAGGCAGCTCCCCTCCCTCAAGCTAGGCACTCGGGACAATCAAGCAACTGAAGCAACACAAGCAGCTCACCTGAGTAGCTGGGAAGCCGAATCTCCAGCCTGATAACTTTGAGGCAGCACCCCAAGCTAGGCACTCGGGACAATCAAGCAACTGAAGCAACACAAGCAGCTCACCTGAGTAGCTAAGGAAGCCGAATCTCCAGCCTGATAACTTTTGAGGCAGCTCCAACCCCCCAAGCAAGGCACTCGGGACAATCAAGCAACTGAAGCAACACAAGCAGCTCACCTGAGTAGCTGAGGAAGCCGAATCTCCAGCCTGATAACTTTCGAGGTAAAGAGAGCCTCTTCTCTTTGTCTGGATAACTGCAGAGGAGTGCTACCTGATGAATGCTTATATTTTATGAACTTTGTTCCCTGCTCACCACTGGGTGGGCTTGTTATATGCTTCTCTTTGTGCTACTAAGGCTGAAGTGAAAAGCTAGGGACTCACTGGTTTCCCTAGAGTTGCCTTGCTGATTACACCTTAAAGCCAGATATACCAATCAGCTAATATAGAGCAGACTCGTTTAATATGGTGGTATTTGGAGCTAATTGCTGATTACACCTTAAAGCCAGATATACCAAGCAGCTAATATAGAGCAGATTTGTTTAATATGGTGGTATTGGAGCTAATTGTGCTTGCAACTGAAGGCATTAGGTTAGCTGGGTCCTAGTGTGACCTCATTTTGGAATAGCCCTGTTTGCTTAGAGTGGAGCTCCTTTGTTCAAGTCACAACATATTCTCCCGCTGCATAGTAGTAATGAGGCTGTGTTTTCTCCACTACATAGGCAGCTCCCCCCCCCAAGCTAGGCACTCGGGACAATCAAGCAACTGAAGCAACACAAGCAGCTCACCTGAGTAGCTGAGGAAGCCGAATCTCCAGCCTGATAACTTTCGAGGTAAAGAGAGTCTCTTCTCTTCGTCTGGACGACTGCAGAGGGGTGCTACCTGATGAACACTTATATTTTATGAACTTTGTTCTCTGTTCACCACTGGGTGGGCTTGTTATTTGCTTCTCTTTGTGCTACTAAGGCTGAGGTGTAAAGCTAGGGACTCACTGGTTTCCCTAGAGTTGCCTTGCTGATTACACCTTAAAGCCAGATATACCAAGCAGCTAATATAGATCAGACTTGTTTAATATGGTGATATTTGGAGCTAATTGCTGATTACACCTTAAAGCCAGATATACCAAGCAGCTAATATAGAGCAGACTTGTTTAATATGGTGGTATTTGGAGCTAATTGCTGATTACACCTTAAAGCCAGATATACCAAGCAGCTAATATAGAGCAGACTTGTTTAATGTGGTGGTATTGGAGCTAATTGTGCTTGTAACTGAAGGCATTAGGTTAGCTGGGTCCTAGTGTGACCTCATTTTGGAATAGCCCTGTTTGCTTAGAGTGGAGCTCCTTTGTTTAAGTCACAACATATTCTCCCGCTGCATAGTAATGAGAGGCTGTGTTTTCTCCACTACATAGGCAGCTCCCCAAGCTAGGCACTCGGGACAATCAAGCAACTGAAGCAACACAAGCAGCTCACCTGAGTAGCTGAGGAAGCCGAATCTCCAGCCTGATAACTTTCGAGGTAAAGAGAGCCTCTTCTCTTCATCTGGATGACTGCAGAGGGGTGCTACCTGATGAACACTTATATTTTATGAACTTTGTTCTCTGTTCACCACTGGGTGAGCTTGTTATTTGCTTCTCTTTGTGCTACTAAGGCTGAAGTGTAAAGCTAGGGACTCACTGGTTTCCCTAGAGTTGCCTTGCTGATTACACCTTAAAGCCAGATATACCAAGCAGCTAATATAGATCAGACTTGTTTAATATGGTGGTATTTGGAGCTAATTGCTGATTACACCTTAAAGCCAGATATACCAAGCAGCTAATATAGAGCAGACTTGTTTAATATGGTGGTATTTGGAGCTAATTGCTGATTACACCTTAAAGCTAGATATACCAAGCAGCTAATATAGAGCAGACTTGTTTAATATGGTGGTATTGGAGCTAATTGTGCTTGTAACTGAAGGCATTAGGTTAGCTGGGTCCTAGTGTGACCTCATTTTGGAATAGCCCTGTTTGCTTAGAGTGGAGCTCCTTTGTTTAAGTCACAACATATTCTCCCGCTGCATAGTAATGAGAGGCTGTGTTTTCTCCACTACATAGGCAGCTCCCCAAGCTAGGCACTCGGACAATCAAGCAACTGAAGCAACACAAGCAGCTCACCTGAGTAGCTGAGGAAGTCAATCTCCAGCCTGATAACTTTCGAGGTAAAGAGAGCCTCTTCTCTTCATCTGGATGACTGCAGAGGGGTGCTACCTGACGAACACTTATATTTTATGAACTTTGTTCCCTGTTCACCACTGGGTGGGCTTGTTATTTGCTTCTCTTTGTGCTACTAAGGCTGAAGTGTAAAGCTAGGGACTCACTGGTTTCCCTAGAGTTGCCTTGCTGATTACACCTTAAAGCCAGATATACCAAGCAGCTAATATAGATCAGACTTGTTTAATATGGTGGTATTTGGAGCTAATTGATGATTACACCTTAAAGCCAGATATACCAAGCAGCTAATATAGAGCAGACTTGTTTAATATGGTGGTATTTGGAGCTAATTGCTGATTACACCTTAAAGCCAGATATACCAAGCAGCTAATATAGAGCAGACTTGTTTAATATGGTGGTATTGGAGCTAATTGTGCTTGTAACTGAAGGCATTAGGTTAGCTGGGTCCTAGTGTGACCTCATTTTGGAATAGCCCTGTTTGCTTAGAGTGGAGCTCCTTTGTTTAAGTCACAACATATTCTCCCGCTGCATAGTAATGAGAGGCTGTGTTTTCTCCACTACAATAGGCAGCTCCCCCAGCTAGGCACTCGGGACAATCAAGCAACTGAAGCAACACAAGCAGCTCACCTGAGTAGCTGAGGAAGCCGATTCTCCAGCCTGATAACTTTCGAGGTAAAGAGAGCCTCTTCTCTTCGTCTGGACGACTGCAGAGGGGTGCTACCTGATGAACACTTATATTTTATGAACTTTGTTCCCTGTTCTCCACTGGGTGGGCTTGTTATTTGCTTCTCTTTGTGCTACTAAGGCTGAAGTGTAAAGCTAGGGACTCACTGGTTTCCCTAGAGTTGCCTTGCTGATTACACCTTAAAGCCAGATATACCAAGCAACTAATATAGATCAGACTTGTTTAATATGGTGGTATTTGGAGCTAATTGCTGATTACACCTTAAAGCCAGATATACCAAGCAGCTAATATAGAGCAGACTTGTTTAATATGGTGGTATTTGGAGCTAATTGCTGATTACACCTTAAAGCCAGATATACCAAGCAGCTAATATAGAGCAGACTTGTTTAATATGGTGGTATTGGAGCTAATTGTGCTTGTAACTGAAGGCATTAGGTTAGCTGGGTCCTAGTGTGACCTCATTTTGGAATAGCCCTGTTTGCTTAGAGTGGAGCTCCTTTGTTTAAGTCACAACATATTCTCCCACTGCATAGTAATGAGCGGCTGTGTTTTCTCCACTACATAGGCAGCTCCCCCCAAAGCTAGGCACTCGGGACAATCAAGCAACTGAAGCAACACAAGCAGCTCACCTGAGTAGCTGAGGAAGCCGAATCTCCAGCCTGATAACTTTCAAGGTAAATAGAGCCTCTTCTCTTCATCTGGACTGACTGCAGAGGGGTGCTACCTGATGAACACTTATATTTTATGAACTTTGTTCCCTGTTCACCACTGGGTGGGCTTGTTATTTGCTTCTCTTTGTGCTACTAAGGCTGAAGTGTAAAGCTAGGGACTCACTGGTTTCCTAGAGTTGCCTTGCTGATTACACCTTAAAGCCAGATATACCAAGCAGCTAATATAGATCAGACTTGTTTAATATGGTGGTATTTGGAGCTAATTGATGATTACACCTTAAAGCCAGATATACCAAGCAGCTAATATAGAGCAGACTTGTTTAATATGGTGGTATTTGGAGCTAATTGCTGATTACACCTTAAAGCCAGATATACCAAGCAGCTAATATAGAGCAGACTTGTTTAATATGGTGGTATTGGAGCTAATTGTGCTTGTAACTGAAGGCATTAGGTTAGCTGGGTCCTAGTGTGACCTCATTTTGGAATAGCCCTGTTTGCTTAGAGTGGAGCTCCTTTGTTTAAGTCACAACATATTCTTCCACTGCATAGTAATGAGAGGCTGTGTTTTCTCCACTACATAGGCAGCTCCCCCAAGCTAGGCACTCGGGACAATCAAGCAACTGAAGCAACACAAGCAGCTCACCTGAGTAGCTGAGGAAGCCGAATCTCCAGCCTGATAACTTTAAGTAAAGAGAGCCTCTTCTCTTCATCTGGGCGACTGCAGGGTGCTATTGCCATTGGCGTGCCGTCTGCCCCACCACCCCAACCACCCTCCCACCCAGGGCGGCTGTGACTTTAAGATCCACCCATGACATCACATCCGGTGACATCCGTCCTGTTGCCCAGAACCTATCTCCCCACTTTCCCATTTGCAGGTTATACCTGCTGGCACTAGAGGGACCTATGCCCTCACTGCTTCCTACCCTACCTGTACAGCACTACTTCCTGGGATCTTGCTCACCACAATGTATTGGCCCTGCCTCATGCTCTGCCTGTGCCTATCCCCACCAGCAGTGCATTACCCACTTACCCATCTGCTAGTCCACACTGTGCCCTGCGCACCCCTCCCTCCCTGCTCCTGAACCTGCTCTCCTGCCCCTTGGGACCTCTGTGTGTCCCCATCCTCCCTGCCCTCCCCTAGCTTTCTCTTCACCTCAGGCACATCTGGTGTCTTCTTATTCTTGCTTTCCTTCCTGTACCTCCCTGCCCACCCCTGCTCCCTTAACCTCCCCCATGTCAATCATAGGAAACCTCTCACCATCTCCCAGCCAGGGTGTTAGTCATGCTACTATCCTGTCGGGAACATTCATCCAAACCCTGGCCCGGTTCCCAGGAGCTCCCCAACTTGCACCACAGGCCTATGCATGGTCTCCATGAATTTCTGTAGCCTCCTAAAAAAGTTTGACTCACTACAATGCCTGGTCACATCAATTAACCCTGATGTCATCACCCTGGTTGAGACTTGGCTGTTGAAATCCTTCCCTGACTCCCTAGTCTCCCTTCCTGGTTTTACCCTTTTCCGGTCCGACCGGGGGCGGCGGCTGCTCTATTTATGTCAAGGAATCTCTCCCCATACTAGCCCTGCCCACTCCCATCCTTGACTCCAGGGCCCAGGCGCTTATGCTGAAACTAACCCCTGACCCTTTAAAGGGACCCCTTTATCTGACTACTGCATAAGTGCCCCCAGGGACCAAATGCAGGCCATTGCCCTTCTTACAGAATACCTTACCTCTCTACCTCCTTCTGCTGATCAAATTCTGGTGGGTGACTTAAATGTCAACTGGCTCAGCCCTCCTCCTCCTCTCCCGAGACTCCTTTTCTGCAATAGACCTAACGCAACTAGTTACCCACCCTACCAGGACTAACCCCAAGAGAGGCTCCAGTACCCTGCTTGATGTGGTACTCACCAACCGCCCTAATCGGATCCCCAATGCACAAGTCCTCCCAGACTCTCTCAGTGATCACTCCTCCATTCTATTCCACTGGTCATCCTCAGTCCCCAAACCCATAGCACAGTCCACATGCCGGCGGCGTCTAATACCTGGTGGACTGATAAAACTTAAGGAACTTCTGTCCCAAATTGACTGGTCTCCTATACAGGCAACTCCTGACATCGACACAGCTCTCTCCTTCTTTACCCAAACTTTTAATAATGCCTGTGATATCTTTGCCCCAATGTTGACCCACCGTTCTAAAAGGCAGAATGCCCCCTGGGTAACCCCAGCTTTGATCCACCAGCTCAAACATAGGGACAACCTATGGCACCGTGCCATTGAGACTGGCCAGCCCAATGACAGGCAGTTATATGCTGCCGCCCGAAACAAGTGCACTCAGGCCATCAGAAAGGCCAAGTCTGAGCACTATCGGTCCTCACTCATGGCCTCATGGGGGAACCCCAGAACCTTCTGGGATAACATTAAACAGTTAAATGGGACTGCACACTCCCACCCACCCAGATCAACATTAATGCTGTGATCTCCTCAGACCCAGCCCTCATAGCCAACCACCTCAACACCTCATTCACTGACCTTAGCCCTATCCTCCTACAAATTTTTTTGACCCTCCTCCCCAGCACCTGCACTAAATCTTTCTTGCCCTTATTTTTCTCCTCCGCCGTGTTTCTGCCCAAGAACTTAGGCTGCACCTGTCACTGCCCTCAAGAGTAATAGTACAGGCAGTGACACCCTGGATCTGTGTATCCCACGGCTGGTCTTAGACACAGTCCTTACCCGATCACATGCCTCATCAACCACTCTCTTTGCCTGGGGAAGGTTCCAACTGCCTGGAAAGTCACCACTGTCACCCCTATCTTTAAAAGGTGGTGATAGGACTGTGGCTGGAAACTATCGACCGATCTCCATTCTCTCCTCTCCAAGGCCTTGGAAAAGCGGTGGCCTCTCAAATCTCTGATACCTCTCCACCTACAATGTCCTTTGTCCTGAGCAGCATGGCTTCTGAGCGGGCCACAGTACCAACACAGCCCTCCTAGAGTTCTCCAACTTTCCACTCCTCCTTAGACACTGGTTCTCTGGCTGGTGCTGTCTTCATTGACCTCTCAAAGCTTTTGACACCGCCTCCCACCCCTCCTTCTGATGCCCTTAGTCTCTCTGGTTTTGCTGTTGGGCCTATCTCCTGGTGCACCAGTTATCTATCTGACCGCTCACAGCATGTAAAAATTAATGGGACCTACTCAGACATCTGTCCCATCTTTCTGGGTTCCCAGGGCTCCATTCTGGGCCCCTTACTATTCTCCTCTCTACCTTAACACCTTCCACGCTCTTGCTCGGGAACATTCTATTGTACACTGATGATGCAGTCATCTTTGCCTCAAGTCGAACCCTATTGCCCTCCAGGACTCGCTGCAGAAGTCCTTCACTGAAGCCGAGGGCTGGTTCAAGGAACATAGATTGGTGATAAATCTTAAAAACAAAACCATGTTCTTCACTCATCCCCAAAACAAGTCCTGCAACTTCAAACTCCTCATTCACTCTGGGTCCTCTTTCCCACTTGAACAAGTTTGTTCCTATAAATACCTAGGGATCCATTTTGACCCCTCCCTCTCCTTCCATGGACACATCGCTGCCCTAGCCACTGCCACTAATATCCGATTAGGCATCTTACACCGGTATAAACACTGCCTCCCCCCGGAGGCTCTTCGACTCGCAGTCACCTCCTCTATCCTGTCCCTAGTGGACTATGGACTGCCGGTGTATGGTGCTGCTGATCAGACCGCACTCCATAAAATTCGCACTACTCTGAATAAGGCCTGCAGGTTAATTACTGGAGCACCTAGGCTGACACACACCTGTCTACTGTATGCTAAAGCGCTGGTACTTGATCTTGACGAGCGCCTCAAATATCTGACCTGTACCCTTACAAAAAAGACCCTCCTTGGGCTATCCCCACCAGGATTGACCACCACCATACGCCGCTCTGTCCCACTAGTTCATAGTCGGACCTCTGGGAAAACCTCTCTTGTTATCCCTAGAGCTAGGACCTCTCATGGCCAAAGAGCCTTCAGCTTTAGGGCCCCCTCCTGGTTCAACACACTGTCCCCCTCCATCTCCGAAGCTCCAACTATATCGTGCTTCAAAACTTCATTACGTAACCACCTTATTAACACCCGATGCTGTAATTGCCACTAATCAAAGCTTAGATCAATCTTATGACAAAGCTTATTACTAAGCTGCTAAGGACAACATAACTCTGGTATTGTTTGCATCAATCCTACCTGTACCAGCTTGTTTGTATCTATGTCTTAAGTTACTGTTATACTTATGTGTTGTACTGTTATACTGTGTATTTTCATTTGTCTTACTGTGACAAGGTACCTTTGTAAATGAGCCTATGGCTCAAAGGTTTTCCAAACTGCTGTTTAAATAAAATAAAATAAAAAAATAAAATAAACAAGGCTCTGTCCTCCCCCAAAAGGATCACCCGTGGCATTCCACAGGGGTCCACTCTTGGTCCACTACTTTTCTCCCTTTTCCTAAATGACATTCCCAACCCTTCCCGTCACAGCTGCACTCTCATGTACGCCGACGACCTGGTTCTCTACTCGGCATCTAAATCAATGGAGGACATCAACCTCACTCTCTCAAATGACTTTCAGGTCCTTCAACAATGGCTCTTGAACAGCCATCAATATCTTAACCTGGACAAAACTTGGGCTATGCTATTTGGTTCTTCAAAAAAACTACCCTCCACGTCCCCTAAGCTTCTGGTTCACTGCCGGGATGGTTCCTCTATCACCAACACGTCCTCCTTCAAATACCTGGGGGTCACACTAGATCCCTCCCTCGACTTTTCTATATATGTCAACGTGGTTTGTCGTGCTGTTAACGCAAAAATTGGTGGTGCCTACCGAGTGTGCCACTCCCTCACACCATCTGCCAGATTATCTGTAGCAAACTCCCTCAGCTCCAATATGCACTACCTCTTCTTTACTCTGCCAACTCCAGTGTGCTCAGCAAATGGGATGCTTCCTATAATAATATCTGCAGATTCGCCTTAACTGCCCCATGCCTTACTCATCACTGCCTCCTCTACTCTGGGTTAAACTGGCTGTCACCCAAGGGTCTCCGGGCCTACTCCCTGGGATGCTTTATTGACTCCCTAACTAGACCTCCTAGACCAGACTCCCTGGCCTACTTGCTGACCCCCACTTCCCAAACTTGCACACTCAGGTCCTCCTCTGTCCCTTTGCTCTCAAGTAGACCTTGCACCACAAAAATGGGAGAACAGGCTTTTTCTTGCTTTGCCCCTAAGTTCTGGAACTCACTCCCCCTACAGGTTAAAAATTCTACCTCCCACCGTTTTTTTTAAAACTCGCTGTTTTCTCACCTACACACCCTTGGTCACTGCCGATGCTCATAACATAACCTCACTTGACCGTCGGCCTGTGGCCCGGACCTACTCCCATTTCTTGCGACATTAATGCTTTTAATGTGTTTGTATCCTGGAGTACCAATTTTGTTGTTCTTATCCACTATGTATGCTGTTAAATTATTGCCTGATACCTTATGTTTTCTTTAATGTAAGATGTACCACTGTAATATGTGTACCTTTGTCCTGTGCTCTCCCGGGTCGTGCCTGAAAATAGGCAGGACTGTTGCCTAGCGCACTTACCCGGTTACCAAAAGCTAATAAATAAATAAATAAATTCTGTGCCAGAAGTGCGAAAACACATTTTGGCCAGGATGTGAAAAAAAATGACAGCTGTACTGTTCACAAGGAGGTGAGAAAAAATGCCAGTGTTGAAAATCTGCTGTGAAAATATTGCAAATTCGCAAGTTACTAGCGTATGTAGCAACTCTAGCACTAAGCTTGTAAAACAGTCATTTTTGGATTTTTTCTCACCAAATTTGCAACATAGGATTTTTGAGAGCCCACCTCATAAACACTGGCACTGTCATTTCGTTAATCGGTCCTGAAAGGGCATTCCACACAGTGACCGTGAAATCACCTTTCAGGGTAGAATAACACCATGACAGTGGCAGAATTCATGAGGAGGGGTCCCAAAAACCCCATGTTGAAAATTTGGTGTAAAAATTCCAAAAAATGCCTGAGATATGCATCAAAGTTGAAAAAGCCCTATTCATTCTATTATACAGCTTACTTGCATTTCCTCAGTTCATGGTCGGCTTTGAAAAGTGCAGACGTGTTCCCAGTCCACCGAAGATCGTCGCACCGAACTCCGGAGGTAAGTATGGGGTGAAGGGGTGTGGTGAGGCAGGGTGCACAGTGGGTGGGTGCGGGTTGTGGGTGGGGGCAGGGAGACCGGAGAGACCTTTTTTTTTTTTTTTACAGATTAAAAAAAAAGATTGCGGTATGGGTTTTTCTTTACAGGGGCATTGGGCACACTGGGATGGACTCCCAGCATGCCACCTGAATGTTTGGGTGTGTGTGCAGCCAACGGGGGATTGGGCACCCCCGTCGGCACAAAAGCGGGGGGGGTGCAAGAGCCGAGGGGGATTGGGCACCCCTTGGCACAACTCTCCCGCTACTCTTTTGGGGGGACCTGATGCCAATGGGGAGTGGGCTCCACCGTCAGCACATCAAACAGGGAGGAGGGACATAATGCTGATGGGGAGTGGGCTCCCCCATTGGCAAGTCAACTAGCACCGGGGATGGAAGCCGACTGGGATTGGGGCCCCCATTGGCAAAAACACGCTGCCGTGGGGAGGGGCAAATGCTGCCGAGGGAGATTGGGCACCCCCTCAGCACTGGGGTCAGATTAATATTGTTTGTGAACATGGTGGCAAGGTGCCACCATGTTCACAAACAATATTATAGTAGCAACATTCATCCCAGCAATGACGGGTCACTCCCTAACTGCAGCGAATCGCTGATGCTGCAATGATGAGGTGGCCTCTGATTGCAGTGGCTGAAACATTTTAAGGTTGTGGCACACTGGCTGAACTAGTGTCAGCAGCAGCGTGCCACGGTATTGGGGAAAGTGGGCCAAGCCTTTACAGGCTGTGGGGGCATTGGCCACAACAGTGCCATGCCTCCACAACCTGCTTCTGGAAAGCTGTCGCAATATGTTTCTTGCTCATTTGTGCAATCAACATAAAAATTAAAGAAAAGTTCAAATAGGTAAAGACTGCGAATACCTAAGGTGGTGATGGTGCAGGTAAAAGGGCGGCCAGCTCAAACCGAAACCACACTCCAAGAAGCCTGCACTCAAATGAAATGCACTAACAAGAATTCTTTCTTTTAAATGCTTTGAAGCAAACTAGTAGTGGAATAAATGTTCACAGACACAATTAATGTCCACTCTTAGCCCCAGCGCTTCGGCTAATGAAACGCTTTGTCAGGGGGCTATTCCACTATTATTCTGCATTAAAGCATTTAAAAAGAAGTAATTCTTGTGAGTGCATTTTGTTTGAGTGTATCCTATGATACATGTGGATTTTCATATACTGTAAAACTTGAAATTTTCACTGTCAAATAATTTTCACTATTTTTGCTGAAGCAGTAAATTGTGCTAACATTAATTTGCACTAAAAATCACTTTTTCCATTATAGTGAATGACTTAGCGCTAAATTTAATTTACGCAGTTATAGTTGCATTTGTGTTTGCACTAAAATTACTTTGCATGAAAATAACTAGTTTTAAAGTAGTTTCCAGCATGTTGCACTTTATACATGTGCACTTGACAGTTTTGGAAACAATGTACCTGTTGATGGTTTTTAATCTTCGTGAAGGAATTCATGAGCGTATTTAATCATTTAAATGTTATTATTTATTAAATATTAACAAAAGAACAATCAGATGTTTCATTAAATCCTATTGTCATGACTACATAGGTATTAACATTTACTGTTAAGTAATTATTGTGTTTTAGTAGTTTAACATTTTTGTTCATGCCTAACTTTAACTTGATAACAAATCATTTTGCTATTTCATATATTTTTTCCGATGGACCATTTTGTTCCACGTACGCATGAATTTTTAAACTTCGAACTTTAATAACTTCAGAATAAAACAAATATTTTTTTCTGCAACCATAAAGGTCCCTATTCTGAGACAAGGTCTAACAAATGTATAAATTTCAAAATTTTACTCTATAAAACGTTTTGTTAAACTAGAGAGCTGCTGGGAACCTAAGTGGACGACGAGCTCCCTAAGATCCTTTCTAAGATCATCCACTTAGGCTCCCAGCAGTGCTCTGGTTTAAACAACAGACTTATTTTCTACTAACTTTTAGGCACCTTATGGATTTCCACTGAATTCTTTTAACCCCCCCCCCCCATATCTTTGCTGTTATGCATCCATGGTACCTTTGCATGCATGGGTATGCCTGCTCAAACTTCCATTCAGGTCATGTGTGAGCATCATCACATGAGCATTCCAGCCATGCATGCATATCCATTTTCATTTTCTCCAGGTGCCTGTGTCTGATTCCTTTACATTTGTTCACTTTTAGCCTTCTTACTATGCCCAGTTAATTAGACCCTACTTGAGGACTCCTTAGGTCATTTACTCCTACTATGCCTCTCCCTCCCTGTCATCGCCTCTCTGTTTTCATGCGTCTGTTCTTAATTTGCCTATTATCCCTTTTTCTCCTAGATCCACCCACCTGTTTTACTTTCTCACAGATATATAGCCCTTACTTACCCGTACTCCTCTAGTAATGCTGCTATTTTCTCTTTATAGATAATTCAAGAAGAAGACCTGTGGTCAAAACGTTCAATTCTAACTCTATTTTCTATTTTCAATGTGCATTTCATATTACCTTTTTATTTTTCAGCCCACATGCTGATGTAGTGCATTTTTTTTTGTTCTTGCATGCACTCCACCAGTGCTCACCCTCCTACCCTGGTAGCCCCAGGTCCCTTAATGGCTGTACTCAGCCATATTACCCCCCCAAAGGTCTTACGGGTTGTGCCTCACCATGGTGCTGGGAACTGACAAATTGCAGAAGGCAGTAACATATGCATACCTGTAGAGTGATCACAACTCAAAGAACACACAATAAACAAAAACCAGAGGAGCCCTTATTTGTAAGTCCCAAATAGGAAGCTGGTCCTGGAGGAGGTCCAACATCTAAAGCTTGCGCATAGTTATTTCAGACAGAATCCTGCCTAGGACTACAGAAGCCACCATCACTAACTAACTACCTACCTACCTACTTAACTGCTGTGGGTCAGGAGTAGCAGTGGTTACTCATGGCTGATTTCACTTGGCTGAGTGTTGTTTCATATCATTTCCGAAAAAGTATTTCTCATTCTCCTCTCCTTTTCTTAACCTCCAGTGCTCCCAGATTGATGTGGCATTTTTCCTGTAACTTCAGGGCAGTTTTTCTGTGTTTTAGTGTACATTACACTGTTTCCTATTAACGCCAAATAGCTCTGTTTTCCTGTATAACCAATGGAAGTCTCCGGTAACAGTTTCCCTGTCGATTACTCCATTTCCCTGTAAAATATAAGAACCCCTTTTGATCTGGAAGCCCTGACTCCATGTGGGCACCAGCTCATCCACGTCCACTACTCCTCCATGTAACCTCTTCTAGTGTGTTGAACCCCCACACGGTACAAGGATGTCACTTGGCATTGGTCTCCCATTGTTCCTGTCCCCTAGGTTGGGTTTCATTTGCAGGGCCTTGCTCTACCACCACTGCTCCTCTTTTGTTTGTAACATTTTATTCCAGGTATCTGAGCATATACAACAAAACTGAGTTGAATTACATACGATTACTGTTTCCACCAGAATATAGGATATTTGGCCCTTATGGACCCACAGTACATGCAACAAACCATCAGACTACTTAATCAGCTGCTCCTGGGTAACATTTCCTTGTTAACATGTAAATAATGTCACAGAGTCCCAAGAAGTCCTGACATAAAAGCTGCACCAAGCTGAATTAAAGACAAAGTATTTGATACAATGCATAACATTAAAAGGGAAAGTAATCCCATCCACCAATACATTCTGTTAGAGTGACAGAGGCAATAAAGATTAATCAGAATTTTCCTTGAAACAGAAGGTGTTACATGGTTTCCAAAAGTCCACAAACATCTCCAGATGGTGGTTCAGGTCTGCAGTTATACTCTCTATTGCTCTGACTGCTTTTGTCTGGTTAGTCCAGAATGAAACCTACAGAGAGATGTCTGGCAGTCAATGCAGGTTTTTTCCCTGAAGGGCTAAATTTCTCATAGTCAATAAAAGTTTTTTTTTTGCTTGCTTTTAGGTATCTCCCATGGAACCCCCAGTACCATGAAATGCAAGAAGCAGGGAATATTCATGCCTAGCACCCCCTGCATGACTTAGTGCACCCCTTGCCAATATTCCTGTAGTTTGAGACACGCCCAAAAGACGTGGCCAAGGGGACCACTACCCCACACTGTATCCAGCATAAATCTGTCCCAGAGGAGCCATAATATTTAGTGATTGTAGGCATTTTAAAGAATTGGACTGTAACCTTCTAACAGAATGCCTACCACAAAGATGAGGAAGAAACCTTCCAACCTCTCTGTAAATTTTTTTCACATCCCTTCTGTGGCATGGGTAAACCCTCTTTCCTGTTCCTACCTCAGCTGTACAGCTTCCGCTGAGTGTTCCTCTCTTTTTGTTTAATATTTTGTATAAGTCAGAGATGTATCTAAATCTGGTCACTAATGTGACACCCCGATAAAATAAGTTTTCCAATGAAGATTGTTCTCATGTGAGATATTGTAAATTATTGTCTGATATAAAAAAATGCCATGCCTGAAGGTACCTAAAATAAATTATTTTTGTCTTCATGTTTATTTCTGCCTTAATTCAAGAAAACTCATGACTTATCCTCAAGAAATACATAGTGTTGACCTAGTAAGGCAACTGCATTCCCAGTTAAGGTATCCTAAGTCCATCTAAGGTGACTGCAATTTTCTGAAGTACCTGATTACAGATGGGGGGTCTGGGTGTGCTGAGGTTCATTAGCTTACAAATCTGCATCAGGATATATAAAGAGTGCTTTGCTTATATGTTTCGCACTTTGGCCCTTGTGTTATTCCTGTATGGATTGCAAACAAAGGCCAATTTGTCACTCAAGCCATTCTCCAGATTGTACCATCTGGAATACACCCTTTCTTTTACTCAAGTCTTAAGAGCCACTCCTTGTGCTGCCCAGTAATACTACTTTAAATCTGGCATCACCAGGCCTCTCCTGTCTTTTTCACCATCATAATGTGCCTTCCCACCAGCCCAGTGGGGCTGAGAGTTGAGGTGCTGGACGCCACACCTGGCACCACGCCGGTGACCTGAGTTCAGGAGCGAGCTTGGGTGCTGGGGGTCGGCAGGGGAGGGATTGGATTGAGTGCACACAGGGCTGATCTCCTATCCCGGGGGGAGGGCATCAGGGAGCTTGGCACTCCGGCGACCCCTGGTGGAGATTGGGGGCACCACAGAAGCATGGGTGGTGCGTAATAGCGTGCCCGATGCTGGCAGGGTTGCCGTGCGGCAAGCACTGAGGCATGCACATGCGGGGAGGTAGGGAGTGAAGAACAAAAGAAAAACATGGCTTACTAGAATAGGCAATGGCACCTATCCTCCGTGCCCAGCATCTGGTTCATCTCGGCTGGCCTCACTATTCCTCCAAACAGGCCCCCCTCTGCCTTTCAAGAGAGCCCAATGAAGGAGTCAGGCTACCCTCCCTGGGTGGGTCAAACCGGGGGTGCTGGCTGTGGGGGGGGGGAGAAGGCACAGGCCATAGAGAGCCTCAGGCAGGCAGGCAGGCATAAGGATAAGGTTGCCTGAGAGAGTTCCCATGAGCCACGACTAGAGGGAAAAAGATTGAAAAAAAAAGAAACGTGCCTTCCCGCTCTGGGTCTCTTCCATACCCAAATAAATCTGGAGATATCCCTCTGCATCTTTCTTCTGAAGTGTTCTGGGATTCAGATTGATAAAGATAGAAATAAAAAGAGAAACCAGGGGAGAAAGTGCATCTTAAAAGTGTTGCACCATGACTCGGAGGGACAGGAAGCAAATCCTCAGGATCGCAGGAGCAGCTGCACGAGCGGAAGCTGGATGTCATGTCCACCTAGGGAGAAATGACCTGGCTGTGAATGGGATCAGAGTGGTGCAAGAGGAGTTTGTGGAGTTGGGGAGGAGTCTTAGACAAGTAACATGTACGGTAACCTTCTCGGAGGTGCTGCTTGTCTATGGCAAGGATGATGCTAGAGTATTCCACACCATGGGATTCAATGAATGGTTGAAAAACTGGTGTGGAGCTTAGGGTTTTGGCTTCATTGGGGACTGGGGAGACACCTGGAGGGATGCAGGCTTATACTGACATGATGGTCTGCATCTGTCCGGGGGGGGACCAGGATCCTAGGTGACAGGTTTAAATGCTTCACTGGCAAGCATTTAAACTAGCCAAGCGGGGAGGCACTGAAAAGCAGCAGGGAAATTCCAGCCTCCCCTCACAAAACACAGTAGTTAGAGAGGTAAACACCAAGGTAGAGAAGTCAGTAGGGAGCAGGACAGGGATAAATGCAGAAAAAAGCAGTAAGGACAGGGACGGGGCTAAAAGGGGAAAGGACATAAAAAATATATGGAAGGTGATGAGTACCAATGCCCGCAGTCTGTGCAACAAGCTCCCTGAACTAGTGGCCTTGATGGAAGAGGGATGCCTGGATATTGTGGCAGTCATTTAAACATGGTACACAGAGAACCATGACTGGGATGTCAAGATACCAGGATACACAGTCTACAGGAGGGACAGGGTGGGTAAAAGTGGAGGAGGAGTAGCTCTCTATATAAGGAAAGGGATTAAAGCAACAGAACTAAAGAGTAAACAGGAAGTTGATGAGTCGTTATGGGTCACCCTGGAGACAGGAAATGGTGCCACAATCCACATGGGGGTTGTGTACAGACCCCCATCTCAGGGGGAGGAAATGGATAAGAAAATGACAGAAGGCATCCTTAAAATGGTAGAAAAAGGGGAGATATTGTTGATGGGGGACCTGAATATGCCAGATGTTAACTGGAGTATCTTGGCTGCAGGCACATCCAAGAGCAGGGTCATTCTTGATGCTCTACAGGGGGCATGCCTCAGACAGCTAGTGTTGGAACCTACTCGGGAGGGAGCAGTCTTAGACCTGGTACTCTCAAAAGGGGAAGGAAAAAGGATCTCAGCTTTAGAAGTGGGTAGCCATCTGGGAACAAGTGACCACCAAACAGTGTGGTTCACAATAAACACAGCCATAGAGTCAAGCCATACAAAAACAAGAGTATTGGACTTTAGGAAGGTTGACTTTGGGAAAATGAGAGAGTGCCTCAGAAAAGCACTAGCAAATGGGCAAGAAGGAGGGGTGGAGAAACAATGGGGAATAATCAAACCAGCCATTGCAGAGGCAACAAGCCTTTGCGTGAAACAAATCAACAAAACAGCATGAAGGGAAAAAAACACTATGGTTCTCAAAAGAGGTGGCAGGGATGGTTAAGGAGAAAAGGATAGCATTCAGGAAATATAAGGAAACAGAGAAGGAGCAGGACAGAAAACTTTATCAATTAAAGCAGAAGGAGGCAGGGAAGGCAGTCAGAATAGTAAAGGCACAAACTGAGGAAAAGATAGCCAACCGTGTTAAGAAGGGGGATAAAACCTTTTATAGGCACGTTAGGGAGTGAAGAAATACCAAGAGAGGTATACAGAGACTTAATAAAGGGGAGGTAATGTGGGCAGAGGGTGACAGTGAAAAAGCAGGGCTACTGAATGAATATTTCTGCTCAGTATTCACAACGGAAGAGGAGGGGGAGGTACCAAAACCAAACAAGAGAGAAACTCTGAATAGGGGGGTCGATACCAGTCCATTCACAGAAGAAAGGATTTTGAAAGAACTCTTGAAACTGAAGGTGGACAAAGTAATGGGGCCTGATGGGATTCACCCAAGAACTCTAAAAGAACTAAGGGTAGAACTATTAACACCACCGACTACTCTCTTTAACAAATCATGGAAGGATGGGGTGGTACCTGAGGACTGGAGGAGGGCAAATGTGATTCCACTTCACAAAAGTGGGAGCAGGGTAGAGGCAGGAAACTAAAGACCAGTTAGTTAGACTTCAGTGTTAGGGAAAATGATGGAATCACTTCTGAAGGAAAGAATTGTTGAGTACCTAGAGGCCAGTGGGGCACAGGACCCAAGGCGGCATGGTTTCACAGCAGGAAGGTCATCTCAGATGCACCTGATAGATTTCTTTCACTGAGTAACCAAAGTAGTAGACCAGGAAGGGGCTGTGGATATGGCCTACATAGATTTTAGTAAGGCATTTGACACAGTCTTACACAAAAGATTAATATACAAGTTAGCCAGCCTTGGAGTGGGTCCCAAGGTGGTAGCCTGGATAAAAAACTGGCTGGACAACAGGACACAAAGGGTAATAGTAAATGGAGTCCACAGTGAAGAAAGGAGGGTAACTAGCGGAGTACCACAGGATTTGGTGCTGGGACCAGTTCTCTTTAATGTCTTTATAAGTGACATTAGAGAGCACCTGGAAGGAAAGGTATGTCTTTTTGCAGATGACACAAAGATCTGCAACAGGGTTGATGCACAAGGTGGGGTGGAAAGAATGAAAAGGGACTTGGCAAGGTTGGAGGAATTGTCAAATATGTGGTAGTTCGGATTCAGGGCAAAGAAGTGCAAGGCAATGCATCTGGAAAACAAAATCCAGGGAATAGTACACAGTGGGGGAGGGAGTGAGTTAATAACAACAACAAAAATCGAAAGAGACCTAGGAGTAGTGGGCAAGCAATGTGAGAAGGCAGTAAGGAGGGCTGGGGGGATACTGGGATGCATAGGGAGAGGCATCAACAGTAGAAAACAGGAAGTTGTTATCCCTCTGTACAGACAGTTAGTGAGACCCCATCTGGAGTACTGCATGCAATTCTAGAGACCCCATCTCCACAAAGACATAGACAGAGTGGAAGCTGTTCAGAGGAGGGCAACCAAAATGGTTCAGAGTCTGCACCAGAAGGCATACGAGGAGAGACTAAAGCTGCTTAATATGTATACCCTTGAGGAAAGGAGGGAGAGGGGGTACATGATAGAAACTTTTAAGTATCTCAAGGGAATTAACAAAGTACATGTGGGTAATATCTTTCAGAAGAAGAGATGTGCAAGAACAAGGGGGCACAATTTGAAGATAGAGTGGAGACGGCTCAGAGGTAATGTTAGAAAGTATTTTTTCATAGAGAGGGTTGTGGATGCATGGAACAGCCTTCCTGAGGAGCTTGTGGAGTCAGGAACAGTGGGAGAATTCAAGAATGTATGGGACAGGTATAAGGCAATTCTAGTAGGGGGGTAGGAGGAAGTAAGCTGTTGATTAACTAGAATATGCAGCTTATCCATCAGGTAGGGGAAATGAGCAGACTAGGTGGGGCGAAGCGGTCCTTATCTGCTGTCAAATTCTATATTTCTAATAGGGACAGGGGTAGTAATTTCCATCCCATCATATCCACCTGCATGGCAGGGAGGCATGTAGTTAAATTCAAACAATTTGGGTACCATCTGCACCTCTAAGTAGTGGAATTTGTTATTATGGCTCCATGCAAATAAAAAGGACTCCCTAAAGGCCACCATGCAGGAACCACTGATTAACTAATCTTCCTATGTAGCATTATTAATCTTATATTCATCAAGACTCCTGAACTCCCTCAGTAGTTTAACCAGCTATGGGACTGAGGCCTGGATGTTTGGTAAACAGAAAATGGTATCTTTTGCATTAAGGGAAATTTTATGTTCTCCGCCCCCAGTGGAAACTCCAACTGTGTTCCGATTTTGCCTTACCACCAGTGTCAAAGTTTTTAAGCTTAACACAAACAACAAAGGAAGAGGGGGCAGCACTCTCTGGTCCCCCTCTCTAATGGGAACCTTTGCAAATTCAAGCCATTCATTTTAACCCCTGCCTCTGCTCTTGCATACTGGGCTCCACACATGAAATACATTTGGGGCCAAATCGAAAGGACTGCACAGTGTATTTTAGAAATCTCCAGTTAACACAGCAGCATTTCAATGGATCCTAGATGGTGGATGGCATGCTGACAGGGTAGGAGCACTCTCTCCTGGTGGGACTTACAGACAGCGTTCTCTCCATTATTTCCATGTGTTCCAATGCAAAAGGTCCAGTAAGTCAGCTATTATAGTGCAAAATGCACTGAAATGTCTGGTTATGCAAAGTAGCGCTTAAGCTGTTTTTTTTCCAAGTGGGGAGTCCAAATTTACTGGTGGGACATGCTGTGAGACAGCCTGACTTCACGGAATTGAACAATCAGTTGTGGCTTTCTAGAACTTTCTGGAGTTGCTTTTGATGACTGGGGACTTTGGAGTTGAAGGGTGTCTTCATTGTTGTTGGGGATCACAGGAATTCAGAATAATTAAGTGGCAGATCTGAAGCTGGTGCCTGTTTCTAATTTGCAGTTTTACTAATGCAGCCTGAAAAACTGTTGACTCTAACTTACCACCTGGGTTATTCAGTCAGTAAATCCCTGACTAAGCTGCGCTCCACAAATAATGGATATTGAACTATAAAGGGGACCTTTCTGAAATTACCTAGACTGTGAAAGAAGCTACTAAGGGCAGTTGTTTAAATTATAGTTGAATATGAGAAAACAGAAGCACTGGGGATGCAAGATTTAAGAGATGAGAATATAAGAGTGTGATTATTGCATTTTTCATCTCCCGGTGCTATACTGTTTTTATATTTGTTCTGCCTTTTCTCTCCCCCCCCCACCAACCATCGTGCCTCATTTGTGAGTGGAGACTACAAGCTAGAGCATCTATTTTTTCACCCTCCAACATCAATCCGGAATCTGTTTGACTCTGATTCTTCACAAGCAAAAAACGTGACAAAAGACTGGCAAAAAAAAGACATTTATGGCAAACAAGAAGAGCTTCAAGAGTTAAGTTTACTTATTCTTTATTAAGAAAGAGGAAATTGTAGGGTGTTTATTACTTGATGTTTATATATTTTAGATCAATGCAGGATTTAAGAGATATTCTATACACTGATAGCAGAAGGTCATGGGCAAGTCAACATCTATAAAAACAGACTAAACTGCTCCTGGACTTAATATCCCTTCTTCCCCTGACAATAGTAGACAGGAACAACATTTATTGGATTCAGAAGAAAATAATAATATGAAGAGTGCTAAAGGCAGGAAGGCAGAATCAAAACTAAATGCAAAGTTACTGGAGCAGCAAGAAACCTTATTAAAAAAGATGAGGCATGGCTTTGCCAACACTGATAGTTTATGTGAAACAAATGAATGATATATTTAATCATCTTGCAGTTACATTTGATGCCCTACAGACTCAAATACTGAGATGAAACAGAGGATAGTAGTACTAGAGGATGAAACAAGGCCTTTGGGTGGGTGGGTGGGTGCGTGGTGGGAGCATTAAGGCATTACAAAATGAGTTAGAGATTTTACAAAATAAAATTAAGGAATTAGCAGTGAGAGCAAGAAAGCACTAGCCTAAGCTTGCTGGGTCACAGACGGTGTGGAAGGTTCAGATCCAATAACATATTTTAAATAATTAGTTACTGAAATTTTAGGCAGAAAAAAACCCTGAGAATATGGCCAAACTAGATAGAACTCATAGAGGCTCATTTAATACAAATTATAAAGGAAAATTACCTTGACTGATTTTTATAGAACCCCACCACTTTTCTGACTGTGATGCCATGCTTAAGAAGGCTAGATTAGATAAAGGTCTTGTATATAAAGGCATGACTATTAAGGTTTTTCCAGACTTCCCCAAGAATGTAATGGCTAAAAGGAAATCATTTTAGAAAGTGAAAGACCTATGGGTGAATCATAACATTCACTTCTCCATGATTCCCTCATCAAAGCTAAGAGTGAAACTCCTAGGAGGGATGACGATCTTTCCATCCCCTCAAGAGGCAGAACATGAGCTAAAGAAAACTATTAAAATAGGGTTTAATCTTTTTGAAAACAATTCTGGTTATAAAGAGAGACAGGAGAGTGTGCCGAATGAGAACAAAAATGAGACTGACAATCTAAGAGGAGACCATTCTAGAAGAATGGAAAGTGGGGGAGTGGAACAGGCTGAGATGCATAGTGGTGGTGGGGGAGGTGAAGGGGCGTGATAAGGGTGGAGAACAATGGAGTATGAAAACAGCTTGATAAAGTAGTCTGCGTAGATAATGCATATAATTAGAATTATCACCTACAATATCTAATATATTTAAAAAATGGAGAGTTTAGTAAAATATTTTTACTCTGTAAGTCCCATTGTAGGGAGGATTAGCTAGCTCTAGACCCTGGGGTATGTGGGAGTTGGGACAATGGTGTCCCTCAGAACATCTTGTATTTTGAAAGGGAAGTGGGTAAGATGGTCTGAGGGGGTTGGCTTTATGACAGAATAATACTTTAATACATAAGAATAATTAGTTGGGAGGGAAGAAGATAGAGATGGGGAAATGGGGTGGGGAAGGAGGGAGGGAAATAATCTTTGGGGACAGTGGGGTGAAGGGAGGGAAGGGTGGATGGGAGGAAGTAATGAATGGGTTTGGAAGATTTATTACTGTATTTGGTCTTCTATATTCTAGTGTTAATCTAGGTTGACTTGTGTGTGTGTGTGTGTGTGTGTGTATATATATATATATATATATATATATATATATATATATATGTAATAATGATGGGAGAGTAATTTAATGCACACCCGAGGTGTGGGATGCCACTCCCACACTGAGGGTGTGCATTAAATTCTCATATGCACACTTCGCTTTTATTTTGTATAAAATATTGGTGAGCAATTTTTTTCCATCCTGAATGCTGTGACACTGTCTTTTAATGTTTGCTTGCACACATGCACAAGAAACATTATGTTACAGCTTAGGAGAGAAGTGGATTGTGGAGGTGCGGCAGTGTTACAACCAAGGGAGGCACTGCATTTGGGGGCTTGGCACTGGTGGACCAATGGAGGCATAGTGTGCCAATGACACTGGTCTCTAAAAAGTGCACCAAGTTGTAACGTTTTTACCACAGCAATCAGGGGCCGCCTCGTCATTGCAGCATCAGTCATTGTGCTGCAATGAGGGAGCGACCCGTCATTGCAGGGCGGAACATTAGCTAGCCTGATACTGTTTGTGAACGTGGCGGGTGGCTTGCCGCCACGTTCACAAACAATATTAGGCAGCCTCCCATCCTGAGGGGGTGCCCAGTCCCCCTTGGCAGCATGTGCCCCACCCCCAAATGGTCTTTGTTGGCTGAAGGGGGCCCAATCCCCGCCAGCTTCAGTG